>CM040117.1:62339405-63544093 GCA_022559845.1 Amorphophallus konjac
ATTTACTGTAATGCAGTAAAACTATAGTAGCAAAAATAGAAAACAGATTATATGACCTATATGCATGCTTATAACTATGATTAACAGGTTTGGGCATCGAACATTAGAACACCTACCTCCTTGACTTGTTTTTGGATGATGGACAACGATGATAATAAGAATAACTGCAATCATAGCAGCAGGAACTGTAAGAAGAAGATGCTCTTCCTTCGTTCACAGCAGGAGGGAAAATGTGGTATATATATATATATCAAGAGCAACTGCAGCCACTATCAAAAGAAGCAAGGATTCTTCTTATTACTACGACGGCCGTGAGCAACTGCAGCAAGGGCAGAAGCAGCAGCAGCTCCAATAAGAGCAATAGTCGCACCGGGGAGACGATGGAAGAAGGAAGATGTTGCTCTCTTTCACGCACCGCAGTAGGAAGGCGATGACCAACATGATGACAATGTCGACAGCAGGAACTCCCTCAATGCAATAGCAGCAATAGGGATTGCATGCCTCGATGGGGGCTTTATTTATAAGACTTGAGATCTTGAATCCTATTAGGAATTAAATTTCCCACGAAGCAAATGCTAATCTATTTACTATTTCCATGTTAATCTCTCCGACTGCCAAAACACCAGCCGCTTTCTCTATTAGACTTAAAACGCTAAAGCCATGCAGTTCGAATGTGAGAGGGTTTGGGTTTCATAGAATAACCCTTCGTGTATATATATATACACATTTCTATCTACTTTCATGTAGGTGGGCTAAAGGTGTTTGAGGGTTTTGGGCTTTTGATCACTAAGGCCATCTATTTATGTGTGTGTTGGTTTTATTTGTAATTGCCTTTCTTTCCTAGCCCACAAGGCCCATTAGTTTAGGTTTTCCTTATACTTGAGGCCCTAATATAGGTTAAGCCCCTTTACTCATTGAAGGTTTTAATTTACTTGAAAATTTTATTTCTTCTAATTTATCCGGGTTACTACACCCTCCCCCACTTAAAAGAATTTGATCCCAAAATTCAATTGCATATACACATGGAAGGTGCAGAGTACTTACTATGCTGAAATAAGTCGGGGAATCTTTTCTTCATAGATTCTTCAGTCTCCCATGTGGCTTCCTATTCCGAGCACTTGCTCCATTGTACCTTGACCATGGGAATCGTCTTGTTCCTTAGTGCACGAACCTTGTGATCAAGGATCTTCAAAGGCTTTTGTTCATATGTGAGATCCTTTTGTATCACCAGGTTACCATGATCTACTATATGAGATGGGTCATGCACATATCTCATCAACATAGAAATGTGGAACACATTGTGAACCTCGGATAGTTGAGGAGGCAAGGTGATGCGGTATGCAACCTCGCCAAGTCTTTCTAGTACCTCGAAGGGACCGATATACCTTGGTGTAAGCTTGCCCTTAACATCAAATCTTCTAATTCCTGGCCCTTGAGAAACCTTAAGAAATACGTGATCTCCTTCTTGGAATTCGAGATCTCTCCTTCTAATATCGGCGTAATTCTTTTGTCTCGACTAAGCCATTTGGAGTCTTTCTCTAATTAAATGAATCTTTTCGGTGGTGTCTCTCACCATGTCTGGGCCTAGTAGTTACTTTTCGCCAACTTCATCCCAGCACAAGGGTGATCAGCAACTCCTTCCGTATAATGCTTCGAAAGGTGCCATTTGAATACTTGTCTGGTAGCTGTTGTTATATGCAAACTCGACCAAAGGCAAGTGATCATGCCAGCTTCCATCGAAATCAATAATACAAGCTCGTAGCATGTCTTCTACAACTTGAATCGTTCTCTCGGTCTGACCATCCGTCTAAGGATGAAATGCTGTACTAAAGTTGAGTCTTGTCCCCATAGAGTGTTGTAGACCCTTCCAAAAATGAGAAGTAAAATGCTGGTCTCGGTCAGACATAATCGAAACAGGAACTCCATGCAGTCTCACAACTTCTTTGATGTATAAGACAACAAGAACATCTACTGACCATCATCTCTTGATTGGCAGAAAGTGAGCTGATTTGGTCAATCGATCTATGATGACCCATATTCCATCATGTCCTCCTTTAGATTTTGACAGATCGATTATAAAGTCCATACTGATATCCTCACACTTCCACTTAGGAATATCTAGAGGATGTAGCTTACCGGTAGGCTTTTGGTGTTCCGCCTTGACTTGTTGGCATATAAGGTAACGAGACACAAAGTCCGCTACCTCCCTCTTCATGTTGGGCCACCAAAATGTCTGTTTCAAGTTTTGGTACATCTTGGTAGATCCAGGATGAATTGTGTACCTTGATATGTGAGCTTCTTCTAAAATCTTCTTCTTCAATTCCGGACAATCCGGTACGCAAGTCCTTTCCCTGAATAATAACCTTCCATCTGATGCTACCTTGAAGTCTGGTCGTTCCTCTAGCTTATCCTTGATCTCTACTAACACCGGGTCACTGTCCTGAAGTCCTTGTATTTCGGCGAGTAGATCCGGTTGTATTCTCATGTGTGACAGAGTAATATACCTTTTCTCCTGATCCGTACTTATATCAAGTTTAGAGAATTGCTCCAGCAATTTCCATTCGTGAATCATACAATTGGCTAATATCGCTCTTGATTTTCGACTAAGGCATCTGCGACAGAATTTCCCTTACCAGGGTGGTATTGTATAGTGAAGTCGAAATCCTTGAGATATTCAAGCCAACGCCTCTGCCTCATGTTGAGTTCCTTCTGAGAAAATAGATACTTGAGGCATTTGTGATTGGAGTACACGGTGAACTATTCTCCATAGAGATAGTGTCTCCAGATCTTTAAGGGAAACACTACTGCGGCCAGCTCTAAATCATGCACCGGGTAGTTCTCTTCATGCTTCTTTAATTGTCGGGAAGAATAAGCAATGACCTTCCCTTATTGCATCAACACACATCATAGGCCAATGACAGACGCATCGGTATATACCTCGAATTTCTCCACTTTAGCTGGTAATGCTAATACATGGGTGGTTGTTAGATGATCCTTCAAGGCCTGAAAGCTCTTCTCGCATTCTTCGTCCCACTTATAAGGAATTTCCTTACGGGTCAGCCTAGTAAGAGGAACGACGATCTTGGATAAGTCCTTGATGAATCGCCTATAATAGCCAGCTACACCTAAGAAGCTTCGAATCTCGGTTGCATTGGTTGGCCTTTCCCAATTCTTCACAGCCTCGACTTTCGACAGGTCAACAGAAATCCCATCCTTCGAGATCACATGTCCTAGAAAGGACACTTCTTCGAGCCAGAAGTCACATTTACTAAGCTTGGCATAGAGTTGGTTACTTCTCAATATTTGTAATGTCATCCTTAAGTGTTCGTCATGATCTTCTTTGGTCTTCGAATAAATTAATATGTCATCAATGAAGACCACTATAAATTGATCCAGATGAGGCTTGAATATGCTATTCATTAACTACATAAAGGCTGTAGGGGCATTTGTTAGTCCAAAAGGCATAACAACAAATTCATAATACCCATACCTGCTCCGGAATGCGGTCTTATGAATGTTCTCATCTTTGATCCTCAATTGGTGATATCCTGACCTGAGATCAATCTTTGAGAAACATTGGATCTAGATATCTGATCAAATAACTCATCGATCATTGGCAGTGGATACTTGTTCTTGATGGTAAGATAGTTCAACTGTCAATGGTCGATGCATAGACTCATTGATCCATCCTTCTTCTCTACAAATAAGACAAGCGCTCCCCACGGGGAAGTGCTCGGTCTGATAAATCCTTTCTTCAAGAGCTCCATCAATTGTTCTTTCACTTCCTTGAGCTCGGCAGGGGACATCCTATAAAGTGCATTAGAAACTGGACCAACACTAGGGACAAGGTCGATGGTGAATGCCACTTCTCTTTGTGGGGGTAATCTGGGCAATTCCTCCGGGAATACATCGGGAAACTCTCGAACTACTCGAATGTCTTCTATCTTGAACTCCTTAGCTTCAATGGCAGTCACAAATGCAATGAAAGCCAAGCATCCTTTCCTCATTAACTTATGGGCTCGAAGAGCTGAAATAATAGGTGACTTATTCCGACCCTTAGGGCTAGTGTAGACAAGTTCGGGAAACTCCTTGAAAGTTACCATGCTATTACAGCAATCTACAACTGCCTTGTATGTGGATAGCCAGTCGGCTCCTAGTATCACATCATAATCTTTCATGTCTAAGCATATTAAGTCGACAGGTAGATTTTTCCCTTTTATCATGATTTCACAATTTAAATAATGATTTGTAATATTGGATTCATTTTCGAGAGGGGTTGAAATAACTAGTTTCCTCCATTCTGGTTCTAGAGGTAATGGATCAGCAGACTTCTTGGAAATAAAGGAATGCGATGCGTCGGTATCAAACAAGACACGAGCAGACTTGGAACAAATCTTTAAGGTACCTTCCACTAGTCCGCCTTCGTCTTGTTCCACCTCTTGAAGAGCTTGGAGGCGTGCTTGCTTCTTCACCGGGCGCTTCTCGTCTCCTACTTGTTCATTAAGCAAGGGGCAGTCGGGAATCTGATGATCATGGCTCCCACAACGGAGACAAACTCCTAGTCTTCTCCAGCATTCCTCGGCCTTGTGGCCGGCCTTGTCGCAGTGCTTACACACCTCCTTTTAAGGTGTGGTAGTAATGGAGAAGGGCTTGTTGTTATTCTTGAATTTCTTCTCCTGGGAGGAATCTCTTCCATTGCTAGTCCTTTTCTTATTAAAGGTTGGCTTTAAAGCACCGGAGCTGGTAACCTAGTCCTTCTTGTCCTTCCCACGGATCCGATCGGACAACTCCGTGGCGTCTTCTAACAACCGGGCTCTTCGCACTATCTCCGAATAGACTTGAATGTCCATTAACGCTAGTTGGGTTATATATTGCGGTCGAAGCCCATTTAGAAATATTCTCACCTTCATCTTCTCAGTACCCACCAGATGCGGTGCATACCTTGACAATCTAGAGAATTGGGCCTCATAATCGACCATTGATAGAGTTCATTGTTTGAGTGTGGCAAATTCTGCGACCTTCTTTTCTTGTATACAATCAAAAAAATACTTGTTATTAAAGTGCTCAACAAATTCCGCCAATGTAATATGATCATGTGCCAATGTAGCTTCTATAGACTCCCACCAGAAGCGGGCGTCCCTTTCCAATTGGAACATTACTAGTAATACCTTCTCTTCGTCCGAGCATTGCATAACTCAAAATATCCTTTCTACTTCTCTTATCCAGTGCTTGGCATCATCGGGGTCGGATGAGCCAGTAAACTTTGGTGGATTCATATTGTAGAAGCTTCGGTGGAGATCTCCTGCTCCACGGTTAGCTCCGCCCTGCGCCACTTGTTGTAGCGCCTGGGTAAGACCTTGAACGGTTCGCTGCATGTCACGCCACTGAGCACGTTCGGCGGCCATGATTCTACAAGATTTTAAATAGCTATATTAATATATGATAAAATGTTTAAGTCCCTAAGTTAACTTAACCTATGGTTCTACCCAATCTCACTGGGGTAAAGGTATAACCTATCCTTGGACTTGGTTTCCAAGGAATTGAATATCCTAGGCTCTGATACCACAAAAACTGTTACGCCCCGAGCACGGAAGGAACTTGGTACGCATGACGAGTTATATCAATCATGTCAATCAGAGCATAAGTGTATTCGACACATAGATAGAGCATGCAAAAGTAAACCAAATCCTTTATTCATAATAACCATGACGATAATTCTATTACATAATCTCAATGACAGAGTACTAAAGGACAACCTCGACTCAATAAAGGGAAAATTACAATAATTGACTCAAGAAAAATAGGAAAAAGACATGGCTAGATAGACGCCTTGATAGACGAGTGGCTCTATGCTCTTCACACATGTCCATTCCCTTCCGAGTGATCTTCGTTATCGAAATTACCTGAAAAATATGGGGAACACTAGGGTGAGTGAACGCTCAGTAGGAATTATATCTCATGTACAAGCATTGGTTTAAATAATTACATATTCCATGAATGCAAGTATAGCTATGCATGTACGCATGAAAATGACAAGAGAGAGAGTGTCAAAAGATAATAAAGCTGAACTAGCAAGAATTCAAGATAATCATGGGAAATGTAATAAGATAGTCAAGCATCTAAATATTTCATTTCATGTCACGTGAATTGGCTATTTTAGTATGAAGCAAGTAATTACCCGTTCCGGGTCACACAAGTCATGTCATGTCAAGTCAAGTACGAGATTATGGAATGCCTTTAGCTGGGAGCTACTTGTGGGTTCCTCCTGTGGATTCAGGAGAAGGTAGACTTGTCTCCGGTTCTGGGCTTGCTACAAGTCCAGGGGTCCCTCCAGTCTGGAAGAAGAGAGACTTCGGTCTCTGGTTTCCAAGTGGCTGGGAGTCACTTGGGGTGTCCCTCTGGTTGGGAGGAAGAGGGGAGGCTGTTCCCCTGGTCAAGCTGTGTGGCAGCAACTGTTCGCGGACTGAGCCTGCTTGGTTCTAGCATTGGCTAGTGAAGCCTCACTCCGGTTGGGAGTGAGGGGTGGATGTAGATCTGGAGGACCGAACCACCTAAAAGTTATTTGTGCAGTGGTTTACCTTGCGTTAGCTCCATATCTTCTACCTCCCATTCACAGGTTGTGCATGCTTGGCTAGTTGCATTATCTAGAGAGTTATTTTTGAGCATTATATTCTGCTAAGTGTGTTTGGGTTGTTTAGCTCTGCTTTCGTTTCTGGTTGATCAGGTGGCTGCATTGCTGCAGTCCAACTGTTTGTTCATTTGTTGCCTTATCATTTCATCTTGGAAAGGTCATTAGTTTTTATTCCGCATATCTAAGCTTTAGAGTTTTTAATTTGGGTTTAATGTATCCCAAAAGTTCATTGGTAAATTGGATAATAATTATGATGGTTAATTAGCAATTTAGGTTTGTTTCAAAAGTGTGTCATGTAGATTGGGTTAACGTAGTGGCTAATTGTTCATGCAGTGCATTGACGCAGTTGGAGATTGGGTTGACGCATTGGTTGTCTGTTCACTAGTGGGTTGACGCACTTGGCTGACTACGTAGACGCAATTGTGCGTCTTTCGCTTTCTATCTTGTTCACTGCGTCAACACTGACACAGGATGCGTTGACGCATTGGCCAGTTGCCAAGGGCGTGAGCATCTCGCTTGAGGAGCTGAGGCGACGCTACACGATGGAAGCGTTGACGCCTTGGGCTGATGTCCAAAGGTCTTTTGATCAACATCAAGTATGTACAGCATGAGGTCTGTACACTGGTTTCTCTGGCACGTTAACACTAAGTCTATACACTCAGGTTGCTGAAGGGTTTCAAGTATGTACACTGCATGCTCACTCAATTAAGTCTATACACTCAGGTTGCTGAAGGGTTTTAAGTATGTACACTGCATGCTCACTCAATCAAGTCTATACACTCTTACTTCACACGAAGTCTGTACACTCAGTTAAACTTTCAAGTCTATACATCATCTGATACTGTCTTCGACTGATTAACGGACAGGTTATTCAACTGATTATCTGACAGGCTTAATGGACGAGGCCATCAAGACTTGCACGTGATCCTAGAGGCTGAAATGTTGACACGTGGACCACTGAAGCTTGGGCGGGAATCGAAAAGAGCATAAGCCCTAGCTGCCTGCTACTGGTATATATATGGAGACTTCTCCATCGGCTGAGTGTGATCGAAATGAAGAGAGCCATCGAGAAAAGCTGAAGAGCAGAGAGTGGCTCCATGATATAGAGAATAGAGAAGAAGAAGAAAGCCATAAATCTGATAAAAGCATCCATTAACAAGGCCTTACACTTTTGCCTTCATGATTCCAGGTCTGCTAGGGATATTCTGGACAAGATGAAACTAACTTGCAGAACAGAGAAGGAAAACTGCATGATGGCTGGTGGGAGCGACCATAGCAGCAGCCACAGTGATAAAGAAGAGAACGAAGTTCAGGTAAATCCCTTTGCGGACTATACCTTAGATGATTGGGTAGATGCTTATTCCAAGCTGTTAAGATCTAGCAATAAATTGAGCAAGAAAAATAGATCTATGAAAAAACGGTTAGATAGGTTTGAGAATTCTAAACTTACTGGTGAGGACAGTGATACTCTGAAAATTGAAAATCAGATATTTAGAAGACAGCTGACCGATCTTGATTCTATTACTTCAGATCTGAAATATCTGAAATCTTAAAATGCTAGACTCAAAAAACAAACTGTCTGGATCTAAATCAGTAAGCCTTGAAAATGAAAATAGATTGATTTCTGAAACCTTGGAAGCTGTCAGAATAGAAAACTCAGAACTTCAGAAAAGGCTTGAAAATCTTCAATCTGAAGATGAACAAGAAGTGTTTAGTGAATGTCAGACCTCCTTAAGTGTTTTGAAATTTGATGATGAAATCCTGGAACAAAATGGTAAAATGAGACAGGAGATCTGCAAGCTAAAACAGTTAAATATAGCTATGTCTGAGAGACTTATCACTCTTGAAAAAGGGAAGAGTGTTAGCCTGGATAACTCTGATGAGCTAATGAAAGCTGAACAGGAAATTGAATGTCTTAGGACTGTTAATCAAATGTTGAAAGAAGATGATGTTTGCTATAAAAAGGAAGCTGATGAATATGAAATCCATGTATCAAAGCTTGGATCAGAAGTTATAGAATTGAGGAAATCTCTTGAGAAATTTGTCAGTGGAAAAGAAAATCTTGATAAAATTCTTGGATCTAAAGTGAATCTCCGAAGAGAGGGTTTTGGCTACAAACCAATAAATAAAAAGAGCTTTGAAAGTAAGCTTCAAACTTCATTCGTGAGTAGCTCTAAGTCTGGTAGCACATCGAATGTGCCTATTTTTGAATTTAGTGCTAAGAAGAATCAAAATTCCACTGACAGCCCTAAGTCTGAGAAACAAGTTCAAAAATAGAAAAAGACTGTTCATGTTCAGAACAAAGATTCAAGGAACTCTCATGATAAAACTGAGAATGATGTGCCTAAATTGAACAAACACATTCATGCAAATAAAAAGAAAATTTCATGCCATTACTGTCATAGGTTTGGTCACTTGATGCATGCATGTAAATTGATGGAACAGGATGATAGAATGCATGCTAGGAAGAACAATAACAAAAATAGTCCTGTTGAACAGAAAAGAAAAAGTTATTGTTATCATTGTGGAAAAACAGGTCATGTTAGTGAACAATGTTGGTTTGCCAAAGGTAAAGGCAAATATTTTTCAAATTCTAATCATGTCAATTTGTATGAAAATCAGCATGTCTTTAAAAGGAATAAAAATGGGTCCAGGGGCCAACACATGGTGTGTTCCACCTGCAGCAAGTCAGGCCATAGGGCGGTTGACTGTTGGCTTAATGTTGGTAGAAGAAATTCCATATTCTACTATCACTGTGAGAAACCTGGCCATACAGTCAAAGACTGCTGGCATTCTCAGAGAAAGAAGGTCAACTCTAAATTTGTTAAACAAAGTGTGTTTGGTAGGAACAAATCTGTTCAAACAAGAAAATCCCTCACATGCTTTGAGTGTGGAAAGCAAGGTCACAAGGTGATTGATTGCTGGTTTTCTGACCATCTGAAACAAAGTGGTGGTAAAAACAGAAATATTCATGCTCATGAATTTAGCACACCTGCTTACATGCATGGTAATAAATTCAGACCGAGTGGTTCATGTGATTATTGTGGTCGGTCTGGACATTCCATGCCTAGTTGCTATATGAAAAAGCATGATGATATGATGGCTCAGAAGCTTTGGAAAACATCCCATCAAAATGCCACTAACCCTGCAGGACCCAAGGAAACTTGGGTACCAAAATGTGCCAAGTGAGAAACTTTTTGCAGGTGTGTCTTGGGAATGAGAAATAAAAGGGGCAAATAAACCAAGACACCCTAAAAAGGTAAACCCCACTCATGCACTTCTCAGGTAAGTCTCTTGACTTTTCAATGAGTCTGCTTAGATGGCATTAGGTATATAGATAGATTTGTTAATTAGTGGTTTAAACATGCATGTTTGCATTTCCATGCAATAGTTGTTGCGTCTGGATATGCTCATTCTGTGACTGCATACATCTAGAATTCATAACTCATGAATGATTTTCAAATGTTTTGAATGCATATCGTCAGGGGGAGCTGCACTGCATATCATGCACATTTGACTAGTCTAATACCCTTCAGGGTCTTCATGCCCTTCATGAGTAGTTAATGCACTTAATTGCATCTTAGACTGGCATCATTTAATCATGAAATTTTTCAAAAGAAAAGGGAGGGTTTCAGTTTATGCATTTAGTGAGGGGGAGCATTTCTCATTATTCATTCATGTAATTACATGTGACCATCATACCTTTCATCAAAGCTCATGTCTGATGACTAATACTCACATTCCTGTTTGAACTCCTCAACACCTCTTGAACTCCTTCTGTCTAGCAATCTGATCCATTCTTGGCATATGTGTGGTTCTCTTGAATTCTTTGCTGTCTACACTGATATAGCTGATCTGTCTATATTCCAGACTTAGCTATTGATTCTGTTCACTTTGAAGTTCAACTGCTAGCTTGTTCCTATCACTCACATTTCATGATAGCTTGTCAAGTCTAGTCCAAGCTAATCTGACTAAATTCTAGTCTTTAATGCTGGCTTCTGATTGCTCTCTGCTATTCTCTCAATAAAATTACTTTGTTGACTCCATTGATTTCCTGACAATGTCATTGATTCATCTGAATGAGGAAGATTTTAGTTAGTGCACCCTAGACATAAATCAGACACATTCTGAAAAGAAGAATCTTATATTATACTGGCTTAAGAATGTTTTGATAAATCAAATTGATTTAAGTCTAATGTATTTCCAAAGTTTTGATGTAAAAGTCTTGAAAATATCTGATTCATTCTACTTAATAAATCTTAACCAGTTGTCTCATGAACTTCATGCAAAACCTTCTGAAATCTAAAATTTTAAAAGACATGGCTTTCTTTGGTTAAAATACATGTAGAAGGTATTGTTCTTAAACATTTCAAGTGTACTGAGTTTTGTTTGAAAAATCTGAAAACACTTAAAAATTCAAAGCAAGAGCAATGACTTTGGTCACAGAGAAACTGGGTTCTCTATCAATGAAGTAGAGTAAGCCCATGTCATGAAGTGCCATAGTTAACTCTCTTTTCAAAATGCTTGAAAATCTGGCAGAGCAATGGCATGGTTGTGTTGAGTCACTGGGGATTCTGGCCTCTGATCAAGGTGTCTCCTCATGTAAAAAGATACTCCATTGCTAACTCTGTTTTCTTTAAGAGGCAATGCGGTTGTCACACTGAGTAACTGGGTCACTTCACCTAAGACGTGTTGTGCCTCATGTAAAAAGGTGTTGACTGAACCAAACTTGCTTAGGAAAAATGAGTGATGCTCAATAGAAAATTCTGAAAATTTAAAGAGAAGTTCAGTCTCAATTATTTATGTTTAATCTCAATACTATCTTGTGTAACTTCCATAGGAGCCATTGAATTTAAATGAGTAAGATGGAATGAGGTTCAACATGAATAACAAATGAGTTGATGGTTCATCTTTATTAAAAGATGCTTCTGATATGAGTAATGAATTTTCCTGATAAACTTTAAATACATCACTCTTAAATCATGATGGTAAGTTTAAACTCATTCATAATCTATTATAATTGAAGAATCTGAAATTCGTTTATAAAGATTTATGAATTTGGTGTGCTAATGAAAATCCTGCTTTCTCATTTATTCACTGTAATTACAGACTGTGGTAATTCTTGAATACCCATGTGCTTTGCTGATAGATGCTCATCACCTCTTTCACTCCATCTAATCAGGGGGAGTTTCCATGTCATGCTGAGTGTTTTTCATAAAGGGAGAGATCTAGTCAGCATTCTTGAGTGTCCCTGTGCTCTTGTTGATATAACATTCCTGTGCTTTACTGAATTGTTTCCCTATTTCATTTTTTGATGAAGGCAAAGGGGGAGAAGAATCTAATCTGAGTCAGTGTAACTCATAGTGTTGCCATCATCAAAAAGGGGGAGATTGTTGTGCCCCTATGTGGTTTTGATGATGGCTGACACACCATGAGTCACACTGAAGTGTGCTAATTAATTTAGATGACTGTTTGACTGCTTAAATATCTGATTGTTTGCTTGAATAGCTAATTCATGAATATGGCTAGATTGGGTCAACGCAGTGGCTAATTATTCATGCAGTGCGTTGACGCAGTTGGAGATTGGGTTGATGCATTGGCTGTCTGTTCACTAGCTGCGTTGATGCTACAAGGATGCGTTGACGCAGTAGTTGCTGGTTTACTTGCTGCGTTGACGCAGTGGATCAGCTGGGTTGACGCCATGCTACTTTGTCTATTTTTTGTGTGAAAGTCTATACAGTGTCTCTTCTCTTACCTACGTTGCTTGAAACGAAGTCCATACATTCATTTGCATTGAATGAAGTCTGTACATTGGTTTTTGTTATGCTCAGAACGCTTAAGTCTATACACTGCTATGGCTTGTTCCTGAACGATCTTCAAGTCAAAGTCTGTACACTCCTCAGTGTACACACTTATTCTTTTGTTGCTCTAAAGTCTATACATTGCTGCTTTGGCCAACTCTGTACATCCGTTTGCCTGACTCCTGTTTCAAAGTCTACACATTTATTGTTAAAGCAAGTCTATACATCTGTTAGCTGCGCATAAACTAAGTCCATACATTGTTGCATGAAGAGTCTATGCAGTGTGCATGGTTTAACAAGTCTGCACAGTCATTGTCTGTTGGCATCACGAAGTCTATACACTCGTTCCTTCACGCCTCAAAGTCTGTACACTAGTTTTCACGAGAAGTCTATACACTGGTCTTCACTTGATGTCTATACATTGGCTCAGACTTACCAAGTCTATACACTGCCTTTGGGTTCTGTGCTTTTAGTGCGTTGACGCACTTGGCTGACTACGTAGACGCAAATGTGCGTCTTTCGCTTTCTGTCTTGTTCACTGCGTCGACGCTGACACACGATGCGTTGACGCATTGGCCAGTTGCCAAGGGCGTGAGCATCTCGCTTGAGGAGCTGAGGCGACGCTGCACGATGGAAGCGTTGACGCCTTGGGCTGATGTCCAAAGGTCTTTTGATCAACATCAAGTCTGTACAGCATAAAGTCTGTACACTGGTTTCTCTGGCACGTTAACACTAAGTCTATACACTCAGGTTGCGGAAGGGTTTCAAGTATGTACACTGCATGCTCACTCAATTAAGTCTATACACTCAGGTTGCTGAAGGGTTTCAAGTATGTACACTGCATGCTCACTCAATCAAGTCTATACACTCTTACTTCACACGAAGTCTGTACACTCAGTTAAACTTTCAAGTCTGTACATCATCTGATACTGTCTTCGACTGATTAACTGACAGGTTATTCAACTGATTATCTGACAGGTTTAATGGATGAGGCCATCAAGACTTGCACGTGATCCTAGAGGCTGAAATGCTGACACGTGGACCACTGAAGCTTGGGCGGGAATCGAAAAGAGCATAAGCCCTAGCTGCCTGCTGCTGGTATATATATGGAGACTCCTCCATCGGCTGAGTGTGATCGAAATGAAGAGAGCCATCGAGAAAAGCTGAAGAGCAGAGAGTGCCTCCACGATATAGAGAATAGAGAAGAAGAAGAAAAGAAGTGAGAAGAAGGAGAAGGCTAAAGCAGTGAGAAGAAGAAGAAGAAAGAAAGAAGAAGAAGAAGAAAAGAGAGTTCGTGCTGGGAGAAAGAGAGAAGCAGAAGAAGAAGCTCCTGCTGGACCGTGGATCAAATCCAGGCCAGCCAGCTCCTGCGAGAGCCACATTTGATTTTATATTTCCAGCTTTCTGTTGCTGCGTTTTTGTTTTTCCTTTGAACTATTCACTTGCTGTTCTTCCGATCCTCTAGTGTGAGGTCGGGTTCCCTCCGGTGTGGAGGAAGAGAGACTTGCGGCTCTGGTTGCCTTTGACTGGACGTCATTGGTTGTTTCCCTCCGGTTGGGAGGAAGAGTGGTCCGAGACCTCTAGTCTGCAGGTGACTTGGTGTCACTTGTGTTTCCCTCTGGGTTTCAGAGGAAGAGAGACTTGGGTCTCTAGGTTCCCCTCCGGTTTGGAGGAAGGGAGGTTTGGTCCTCTGGTTCTGGGCTTGTGGGTAGCAAGTCCAGGGGTTCCCTCCTGGTCTGGAGGAAGAGAGACCGTGTGCCTCTGTTTTCCAAGTGGCTGGGAGTCACTTGGGGTGTCCCTCCGATTGGGAGGAAGAGCGGAGGGTGTTCCCCTGGTCAAGCTGTTTGGCAGCATTTGTTGCAGACTGAGTCTGCAGTGCTAGTGTTACTAGTGGAAGCCTCACTCAGGTTGGAAGTGAGGGGTGGACGTAGGTCTTTGGACCGAACCACCTAAAAATCCTTGTGCAGTGGTTTGTTTGATTGCCTGCTTCTGCTAGATGCATGCTAGGACCGTGATTTAATTGATTATCTATATCCTAGAGTTTAATTCAGTTTGCATATCTTATGTTTGAACAATTGTCCACTTATTTGGTTGTTATCATCTCTTGCGAATTTTAAATTGGGTAGAATTCTTTGAAAGATCCATTCACCCCCCCCTCTCTGGATCTGTGTTTATCAATGGCACCTAACTAACAATTGGTATCAGAGCGGTTGCTGCTTCAAGATCCAACGATCTGCAGTGATCCCTGTGCTTCTCGGTGCTTATTCCGATTTGCTGCTCCTTGATTTTTGTCTAATTGATCATAGCCTACAAATGGCTCTTCCACTGGTTTTCAATGGGTCTAACTTTGATTCATGGTTCAGTAGTTTGCATAACTACGTCAATCTAGATAATCCCGATTTGTGTAAGTTAATTACTCATGGTCCTCATAGGTTACCACGAAAAGAGTCCAAATGGACTGATCGTCATAGATCAATGCATAGAGAAAATCAGAAAGCCATAAATCTGATAAAAGCATCCATTAACAAGGCCTTACACTTTTGCCTTCATGATTCCAGGTCTGCTAGGGATATTCTGGACAAGATGAAACTAACTTGCAGAACAGGGAAGGAAAACTGCATGATGGCTGGTGGGAGCGACCATAGCAGCAGCCACAGTGATAAAGAAGAGAACGAAGTTCAGGTAAATCCCTTTGCGGACTATACCTTAGATGATTGGGTAGATGCTTATTCCAAGCTGTTAAGATCTAGCAATAAATTGAGCAAGAAAAATAGATCTATGAAAAAACGGTTAGATAGGTTTGAGAATTCTAAACTTACTGGTGAGGACAGTGATACTCTGAAAACTGAAAATCAGATATTTAGAAGACAGCTGACTGATCTTGATTCTATTACTTCAGATCTGGAATATCTGAAATCTTAAAATGCTAGACTCAAAAAACAAACTGAGGAATATGGATCTAAATCAGTGAGCCTTGAAAAAGAAAATAGATTGATTTCTGAAACCTTGGAGACTGTCAGAATAGAAAACTCAGAACTTCAGAAAAGGCTTGAAAATCTTCAATCTTAAGATGAACAAGAAGTGTTTAGTGAATGTCAGACCTCCTTAAGTGTTTTGAAATTTGATGATGAAATCCTGGAACAAAATGGTAAAATGAGACAGGAGATCTGCAAGCTAAAACAGTTAAATACAGCTATGTCTGAGAGACTTATCACTCTTGAAAAAGGGAAGAGTGTTAGCCTGGATAGCTCTGATGAGCTAATGAAAGCTGAACAGGAAATTGAAAGTCTTAGGACTGTTAATCAAATGTTGAAAGAAGATGATGTTTGCTATAAAAAGAAAGCTGATGAATATGAAATCCATGTATCAAAGCTTGGATCAGAAGTTACAGAATTGAGGAAATCTCTTGAGAAATTTGTCAGTGGAAAAGAAAATCTTGATAAAATTCTTGGATCTAAAGTGAATCTCCGAAGAGAGGGTTTGGGCTACAAACCAATAAATAAAAAGAGCTTTGAAAGTAAGCTTCAAACTTCATTCGTGAGTAGCTCTAAGTCTGGCAGCACATCGAATGTGCCTATTTTTGAATTTAGTGCTAAGAAGAATCAAAATTCCACTGACAGCCCTAAGTCTGAGAAACAAGTTCAAAAACAGAAAAAGACTGTTCATGTTCAGAACAAAGATTCACGGAACACTCATGTGCAGTGAGACGCTACCTTCCCCCTTTTTTTTTGATTTTTCAAACAGGAATGCTCCTCCTTTCTAGATGCGATGAAATATTTCTTTTTAGATTTTTCAATGAAGGAAAGTGTAATGCAACTAACTACATGCATGCAAAGACATGCAATGCACTACTCTTCAAATGCAACATCAGTCAAGCTCCCCCTTACAGAGTGCATGATATGCAATTCAACATACAAGAAGTTTGGCATATCATTCATCATGGCATTTGTATGCAATGCATTTAGAAATAAACTCAATCATTTTCATGAGCATTTCAGATTTTTCTAATTAGTTTCAGTTAGACAATGCGCAAAAGAATTATCATGATATGCAGTGCATTCAGATCACACAAATCAGAATACAAAGTTTTCAGAATTTACCTGAATGGGGCTTTATCATCTTGGGTGCCTTGGTTTAATTTACCCCTCTTTATTCCTCAGTCCAAGGCACACCTGGAAAGCATTTGATCATCTTGATCCTGCAGGGACCCAAGCAGCTTTGGGTCCTGCGTTAGCCCTGACAGGTGATCTAAGCAAATTCATAGCAATATGGTCATCATGATCCATCAGATAGCAATTTTTCATAGAGTGACCAACCTTCCCACAATATCTACATGACGTAACTGGTTTCTGGTTTTTATGATGCATAGTAACAGTAGCATAAGGTTTATAAACATGTTCATAAGATTTTCTGTTATATGCATGAATAGTTTGGTTCTTATTCCTAACCAGCCAACATTCAGAAGATTTGTGACCTTGCTTCCCACAGTTATAACATGAAAATCTTGCAAATGGTTTTGCAGGGTATTTGACACCATAGGGGTTAACAGCGTTCTTCTGAACATGCTAGCAGTTCTTGACTGTATGGCCATTCTTCCCACAGTGAGAGTAAGCAAAAGAATTTCTTCTATGAAAACCATTTTTACCCCAAGTAGATCTAAACCATCACTCAGCAGCCTTGTGCCCAGGCTTATTGCAGTTGAAGCACACAATGTGCTGATTAGAATTGTGTTTAGATCCATATGGATCATGAAAGTGCATGGAAGACCTGGCATGTAGTTTATCGTCTTCTTTCATGATAAAACATTCATTCATGAGATGACCATGCTTCCCACAATAACAACATGAAGCATCAAGCTTCCTAGCAGCATGGTTTCTATCAGAAAGATTTCTTGAATGTAAGGTTCCACTAGTATGCTCATCCTTTAATATCAATCTGCAATCTTCCATTATGTAAACCTCCTTTCCCACAATAATAACATGACCCCTTTTTAATATGAGTGTGTGAGAGATCATGTGAATTATGTGTAGCCTTCTTTATAGTAACAGGAGTGTATTTATCCTTCTTCTGTGAAGTTTCACCCTTTTTCAGTTTTTGATTTTGTTCCACAGTTTTGGGTTTCACAGTGGATTTTTGTGCAGTGAATTGGAAGACAGAAGGAGCAGAGGTTGTGTTCTGATTGGTAGCTTTGACAAAAATAGTAGATGTTTCATTCCCATTACTCCTTTTATTTGTCAGACTATAGCCCAGTCCCTTTCTCTCAAAGTTATCACTATTTCCAAGAAGCTTATTCAGATTGTCCTTTCCTTTGACAAATTTTGATAGAGAAATTTTCAAATCTTTAATCTCAGAATTCAAGCCACAAATATTAGCTTCATATTTGGACAGATTTGTTTCACAGGAAATGACTTGTTGATGCAAGGCATCATTCAGACTTTTGAGTTTTTCAACTTCCTGTTTTAGTTTTGTTTCATTGTCAGCTTCAGATAGGGACTTATAAAGATCATCAACTTCTTGTTGAAGGGATGTGATAGTAAGCTCATATCCAGCTATTTTTTGTTCACTGCAACTGACATTTCCATTTAACATTAAGTTGATGGTTTTTAGACTCTCAATTTCTTGTTCAGCATTCATCAACCTATCAGAATTATCCACACTCACACACTTGCCTTTTTCCATTGTCATTAGCCTATCTGTCAGCTGGGTGTTTAGATGTTTCAACTCATTGATTTCCTCTTTCAGTTTACTGTTCTGCTCTAGGAGATCAGCATAAAGCACCCATTCATCTGAGAGAGACTTACATTCATGAAACATTTCCTGTTGTTTTTTAGATTGAAGTTTGTCAAGATTTTTCTGAATCTCTGAATTTGTTACTCTATCAGCCTCTAGTTTTTCAGAAATCAATCTATTTTCTTTTTCAAGGTTTATTGATTTCAGTTCCAATTCCTTGAGCTGATTATTGAGTATTTCATTTGCAGATTTCATTTTTTCAATTCAGAGTTGACACATTCTAATTCTCTCACCAATTTTTCATTTTGAACAATATTATTGTTGTGCCCCTGTGTGGTAGCATAGGCATCTACCAAGTCATCTAAGGTATAGTCCGCAAAGGGATTTACCTGAACTTCGTTCTATTCTTTATCACTGTGGCTGCTGCTATGGTCGCTCCCATTAGCCATCATGCAGTTTTCCTTCCCTGTTCTGCAAGTTAGTTTCATCTTGTCCAGAATATCCCTAGCAGACCTGCAATCATGAAGGCAAAAATGTAAGGCCTTGTTAATGGATGCTTTTATCAGATTTATAGCTTTCTGATTTTCTCTATGCATTGATCTATGACGATCAGTCCATTTGGACTCTTTTCGTGGTAACCTATGAGACCATGAGTAATTAACTTCCACAAATCGGGATTATCTAGATTGACGTAGTTACGCAAACTACTGAACCATGAATCAAAGTTAGACCCATTGAAAACCAGTGGAAGAGCCATTTGTAGGCTATGATCAATTAGACAAAAATCAAGGAGTAGCAAACCGGAATAAGCACCGAGAAGCACGGGGATCACTGCAGATCGTTGGATCTTGAAGCAGTAACCGCTCTTTTCTTCTTCTTCTTCTTTCTTTCTTCTTCTTCTTCTCACTGCTTCAGCCTTCTCCTTCTTCTCACTTCTTTTCTTCTTCTTCTCTATTCTCTATATCGTGGAGGCACTCTCTGCTCTTTAGCTTTTCTCGATGGCTCTCTTCATTTTGATCTTCCTCAGCCGATAGAGGAAACTCCATATTTATACCAGCAGCAGGCAGCTAGGGCTTATGCTCTTTTCGATTCCCGCCCAAGCTTCAGTGGTCCACGTGTCAGCATTTCAGCCTCTAGGATCACGTGCAAGTCTTGATGGCCTCATCCATTAAACCTGTCAGATAATCAGTTGAATAACAGTATCAAATGATGTATAGACTTGAATGTTTAACTGAGTGTCTAGACTTCGTGAGGACATCAGCTCAAGGCGTCAATGCTTCCATCGTGCAGCGTCGCCTCAGCTCCTCAAGCGAGGTGCTCACGCCCTTGGCAACTGGCCAATACGTCAACGCATCCTGTGTCAGCGTCGATGCAGTGAAGAAGACAGAAAGCGAAAGACGTACAATTGCGTCTACGCAGTCAGCCAAATGCGTCAACGCACTAAAAGCACAGAACCCAAAGGCAGTGTACAGACTTGGTAAGTCTGAGCCAATGTACAGACATCAAGTGAAGACCAGTGTATAGACTTCTCGTGAAAACCATTGTACAGACTTTGAGGCGTGAAGGAACGAGTGTATAGACTTCGTGATGCCAACAGCCAATGACTGTGCAGACTTGTTAAACCATGCACACTGTATAGACTCTTCATGCAACAATGTATGGACTTAGTTTATGTGCAGCTAACAGATGTATAGACTTGCTTTCTGAACGATGCACAAATGCAGTGTATGGACTTAAAGGTTAACACTCGAATGTATAGAGTTGAAGGCCTAACAATCGAGTGTATAGACTTCAAAGGACAAAGCATCCACAGAACAGACGATGTACAGACTTTGTCAATATGAGACACTGTACAGACTTTGTCAAGTGACTGGCTGTACATACTTTAGAAGATGAAGACTCTGTATCGACTTGAAGACCATGAGCCAATGTATAGACTTGCCTTAACAATAAATGTGTAGACTTTGAAACAGAGTCAGGCAAACGGATATGCAGAGTTGGCCAAAGCAGCAATGTATAGACTTTAGAGCAACAAAAGAATAAGTGTGTACACTGAGGAGTGTACAGACTTTGACTTGAAGATCATTCAGGAACAAGCCATAGCAGTGTATCGACTTAAGCGTTCTGAGCATAACAAAAACCAATGTACAGACTTCATTCAATGCAAATGAATGTATGGACTTCGTTTCAAGCAACGTAGGTAAAAGAAGAGACACTGTATAGACTTTCACACAAAAAATAGACAAAGCAGCATGGCGTCAACCCAGCTGATCCACTGCGTCAACGCAGCAAGTAAACCAGCAACTACTACGTCAACGCAGTGTCCTTGTAGCGTCAACGCAGCTAGTGAACAGACAGCCAATGCGTCAACCCAATCTCTAACTGCGTCAACGCACTACATGAACAATTAGCCACTACGTTAACCCAATCTAGCCATATTCATGAATTAGCTATTCAAGCAAACAATCAGATATTTAAGCAGTCAAACAGTCATCTAAATTAATTAGCACACCTCAGTGTGACTCATGGTGTGTCAGCCATCATCAAAACCACACAGGGGCACAACAATCTCCCCCTTTTTGATGATGGCAACAATATGAGTTACACTGACTCAGATTAGATTCTTCTCCCCCTTTGCCTTCAGCAAAAAGACTGAGTTGAAGAGGAAAGAATAAGACTGTATAAAAAGAGTGAATTAAAAGCTCCCCCTTTTGACTAATCTGCCCCTTTTACTTTAGCAAAACGAATAATCCAGTGATGTCATATGAGACACTCAACATAGTTCAGCAGATGAGGACAACACAATATCAGAAGCAATTAAATCAATTCTCCCCCTTTGTTAAACAACTTATGCAGTGATGCATATGCAACAAATACTCATTGATTTCCTCTTTCAGTTTACTGTTCTGCTCTAGGAGATCAGCATCAAGCACCCATTCATCTGAGAGAGACTGACATTCATGAAACATTTCCTGTTATTTTTCAGATTGAAGTTTGTCAAGATTTTTCTGAATCTCTGAATTTGTTAGTCTATCAGCCTCTAGTTTTTCAGAAATCAATCTATTATCTTTTTCAAGATTTATTGATTTTAGTTCCAATTCCTTGAGCTGATTATTGAGTATTTCATTTACAGATTTCATTTTTTCCAATTCAGAGTTGACACATTCTAATTCTCTCACCAATTTTTCATTTTGAACAATATCATTGTTGTGAGCCTGATCAACTAAGCTAAACCTTTCCTTTAGTTCAGCAATTTCACAAACAAGCTCTTGACTCTCCTTTTTGTGTAGACCAACTTGTTTCATAAGAGATTGTTTTTCAGATTTGAAATGATCTAAGTCTGAACTAATAGAATCAAACTCTGTTATCTGTCTTCTAAATATTTGATTTTCAGTTTTCAGAGTTTCAAGATTTTCACCTCCTAGTTTTTCCAGTTTCTATTTCAGTCTTCTATACCTCTTACTCATTTTTTCATGGGAGTGAAACAAATCAGCATAGGCATCTACCCAGTCATCTAAGGTATAGTCCGCAAAGGGATTTACCTGAACTTCGTTCTCTTCTTTATCACTATGGCTGCTGCTATGGTCGCTCCCATCAGCCATCATGCAGTTTTCCTTCCCTGTTCTGCAAGTTAGTTTCATCTTGTCCAGAATATCCCTAGCAGACCTGCAATCATGAAGGCAAAAATGTAAGGCCTTGTTAATGGATGCTTTTATCAGATTTAGAGCTTTCTGATTTTCTCTATGCATTGATCTATGACGATCAGTCCATTTGGACTCTTTTCGTGGTAACCTATGAGGACCATGAGTAATTAACTTCCACAAATCAGGATTATCTAGATTGACGTAGTTACGCAAACTACTGAACCATGAATCAAAGTTAGACCCATTGAAAACCAGTGGAAGAGCCATTTGTAGGCTATGATCAATTAGACAAAAATCAAGGAGCAGCAAACCGGAATAAGCACCGAGAAGCACGGGGATCACTGCAGATCGTTGGATCTTGAAGCAGTAACCGCTCTGATACCAATTGTTAGTGTGCAAGCCCTAGATACAGAGGGGGGGTGAATGTATCCTGCTAGGAATATCACCCAATTAAAACCTCGGAAGCTAAACACAATACCAGAATAGAAACTAATTCAATTGAACAAATGAAGAGACACTTGGAGCGCTCTTAATCAATCATCTAGCGGAAGCAAACACACAAATAAACCACTACACAAGGACTTTTAGGTGGTTCGGTCCAAAGACCTATGTCCACCCCTCACTCCCAACCGGAGTGAGGCTTCCACTAGTAACACTAGCACAGCAGACTCAGTCTGCAACAAATGCTGCCAAACAGCTTGACCAGGGGAACAACCTCCCCTCTTCCTCCCAACCGGAGGGACACCCCAAGTGACTCCCAGCCACTTGGAAACCAGAGACACACGGTCTCTCTTCCTCCATACCCGGAGGGAACCCCTGGACTTGCTACCCACAAGCCCAGAACCGGAGGACCAAACCTCCCTTCCTCCAAACCAGAGGGGAACCTATAGACCCAAGTCTCTCTTCCTCTGAAACCCAGAGGGAAACACAAGTGACACCAAGTCACCTGCAACTAGAGGTCTCGGACCTCTCTTCCTCCCAACAGGAGGGAAACAACCAATGACACCCAGTCAAAGGCAACCAGAGACACAAGTCTCTCTTCCTCCTCACCGGAGGGAACCCGACCTCACAATAGAGGATCGGAAGAACAGCAAGTGAATAGTTCAATGGAAAAACAAAAACGCAGCAACAGAAAGCTGAAAAGATAAAATCAAATGTGGCTCTCGCAGGAGCTGGCTGGCCTGGATTTGATCCACGGTCCAGCAGGAGCTTCTTCTTCTGCTTCTCTCTTTCTCCCAGCACAAACTCTCTTTTCTTCTTCTTCTTCTTTCTTTCTTCTTCTTCTTCTCACTGCTTCAGCCTCCTCCTTCTCCCAGCACGAACTCTCTTTTCTTCTTCTTCTTCTTTCTTTCTTCTTCTTCTTCCCACTGCTTCAGCCTTCTCCTTCTTCTCACTTCTTTTCTTCTTCTTCTCTATTCTCTATATCATGGAGGCACTCTCTGCTCTTCAGCTTTTCTCGATGGATCTCTTCATTTCGATCTTCCTCAGCCGATGGAGGAAACTCCATATTTATACTAGCAGCAGGCAGCTAGGGCTTATGCTCTTTTCGATTCCCGCCCAAGCTTCAGTCATCCACGTGTCAGCATTTCAGCCTCTAGGATCACGTGCAAGTCTTGATGGCCTCATCCATTAAACCTGTCAGATAATCAGTTGAATAACAGTATCAGATGATGTATAGACTTGAAAGTTTTCATCATTCGTTGACAAAGCTTGATAATATCATAAATCATTGAGCCTCAAAATCTCTCCTATCAATTGGTATCATTTGGCTTCAGATTTCTATCAGTCTTTCATGAAGATTTCAATGGGACTATCTCGATCATAACTCTGAAAACTCTTGAACTAGAAATCTTCTATTATACATTTTTATGAATGACTGAAATAACTCATGTGGTTTAAGTTTAATGTATTCAATGAGTTTGGCTTTAAAATCTCTTAAAAATATCTGAATCGTGTTTAATAAACCTTAGCCATCTGTTTCATGCTGTGTCTTGTAAAATCCTCTGAAATCTGCATTATTGAATACATGACTTTATTTGGTTAAGTACATGAAATTGTTATTGATTTGAAGCAAATGATTTTTTTTGAAATGTCTAAAGGGTATTTTCTGTCAGAACAATGACCTTGGTCACTGAGAAACACATGTCCAAAGGACTATGTCATGAGGTACCATAGTTAACTCTGATTATGAATAATTGAAATTCAGGCAGAGCAATGGCATGCACACTGAGAAATACAACTCACTCATCAAGAAATGATTTGCAGTGTGTCATGATGTGTAAATGCTATCTCTGTTCATATATAGTATGACAGTTAGTCACACTAAGGGCTTAGGGATATTGGCCTCTAATCAAGGTATATCCACTAGTTACAAGGTGTGCACTGAACTAGAGTGATCGTAAAATTTGTAGCATGAAAATTATTGAACAAATTGCATATCTGAATATTGATGCTAAAATCAAATTGCTACAACCCTAGACAAAATCATATGACTTCATAATTGCTTGATCTCAATACTAATGCATGTAATTCCGAAAGAAGTCAATAAATTTGATTGTGTAAGAGAAAGAGAGATTAATCAAGATAATTATGAGGGCTTGGTTCATTTTTATTAAACCATGGTTTTAGATATCAATACAGAATTTTATTGATAAACTCTGCATACATCATGTTTAAACCATGCTGATCAATAAAATTCATTCATAAGCCCTTATAATGGAAGACTTTGAAATATTCTGATTTGGATTTATGAGAATGACATTTCCTTGAAAATCTGATTGAATTCCTTCTGTTTGAAGCTTATCTGAAATTCTTCTGCTCACTGTCCTTGATTCATTGAACTGACCCTATCATTGAATGCCTCTGTGGTCTTCTTCTCAACCATATCAATTGGAAGTCATGCAACTTGCATATCAATTGGCATCTATTCAGGGGGAGTTTCCATGTCATATGCATCATGCTGCATAGAAACTCTTAAAGGGGGAGAATTGTGATCTTGCATTTTGTAATCTTCATCTGCATTCTTACCTTCCCATGGTTCATCTTGACAATATCAAAGGGGGAGATTTTTGCCAAAGGGGGAGATTGTTTTTTCAATTATAGCATGCTGGTTGCTTTAATTTCTCAAACTATTTTCTTTTTGATGAAGTCAAAGGGGGAGAATAGTTTGAGTCATCAAATTGACTCACTGTGTAGTGTTGCCATCATCAAAAAGGGGGAGATTATTGTGCCCATGTGGTTTTGATGATGGTTTTAATGGTGGTTTTGATGATTGATTTTTGTAGTGAGTTATTCACTGTGAGTCATCTTGCTGTGTGAGTCATCATGCTATTATTCACCTTCTGATCATAATGCAGTTCTTCATAAGTTCTGATATGGCATTGCACATTTGATTATGTTCAGTCATGTTACTGTTGCTCTTTAGACTGCAGTTTGATACTGCAGCGTCGACCCATCGAACTGCAGCGTCGATGCTGCCAAGGCACTTCAGAGGTAGCAGTATGAAATAATTGATCTGCTGCGTCCACGCTGCTTGGGCAATGCGTTGACGCTTGGTGCCTCTTTAACTTTACTGCATTTATTCATTGGTCTAGTATGTGTTGCGTCGACCCCTTGTGCTGATGGGTCGACCCCTCAGTTCATTCATCGGTTGTTCACAAGTTCATACATTGATCTTCACCTGAAGTCCATTCATTGGTCCTCTTTCAAAGTCTGTACAGCCACTGGTCTATAATCTGAGTCTGTACATCGTCTTGTGCCTTCAACGTTCAAAGCCTCAAGTCTGTACAGCGTTACGTCCTCTTTGGAAAGTCTGTACAGCGTGAAGGCTACACATTGGCACTGTAGCTCGCTTTTGCAAGTCTGTGCATTGGAGTCAGTTCACCAAGTCTATACACTGGACTTTGTTTCACCAAGTCTGTACACTCCACATCTTTTGCTACAGGAACCAAGTCTATACACTCTCCCGTTCAAATCCTTCAAAGTTTGTACACTGCTTCACTTCGTCAAAGTCCATACATCCTCAGCTGAACCCCATGTCTGTACAACGGCCTCAATCTTCATCAAGTCTACACAGTGCTTCAACCTTCTTATAGTCTGTACAGACTACCTTATCAATTCAGAGTCTATACATCGCTCAAGCGTTCAAAGCATCTGAAGTCTGTACAGCGTCCGTTGTTTAGAGTTCTTGAAGTATATATATACATTGGACTGTTTCTTTTGAAGTATATACACTACAATGTACATACTTAAACCTTATGACTTCATTCTTGTTGCTGAAGGGAACAGGGTCGACACTAGGAGCTTAAAGCGTCCACGCATCAGTTGACGAAGCCTTCACGATATCTTCCACTGCGTCAACGCCACAAGCAAGCAGCGTCGACGCAGCAGTTAAAGAAGCAGAGACTTTCACAGGCTATTCCACTGCGTCAACGCCACAATTGAGCAGCGTCGACGTAGCAGCTAACGAGACGAAGCTAATGGCTTACTGGAATGCCTCACTGCGTTAACGCCATTGATTGAGAGCGTCGACACAGCATGCCCATCTGCTGAAGACTTGATCACTGGATCACCGATGCGTCAACGCAGCAGGCTGATGGAGTCAACGCAGCAGACTTGAGTTTTTGCTGGTCGAATGTCTTTGAAGGCTGCGTCAACCCTTTGGAGCAAGTGTGTTGATGCCACCTCAACTCCAGTTGCTGAGCGTACTGATGAAGGGCACGTGATCCGAGGTGCCTGGCTCGTGATCCAAGGATGGTTGAAATACCAGGATGCTGCCACGTGGTCCGAATTTTTAGGGCGAGAGCTGTGGAAGCCACACTCGCGCTAGCTGCTGCTGCTGCTGCTATATATACGAGTCTTAACCCTCTGTAGAAGACTGATCGAAGAAGAAGTCTGGAGAGCAGAAAGCCCTTCGATCCAGAAAAAGAGAAGCAGAAGAAAAAAGAGGAAGAGAGAGCTCGTAAGGATTGAAAGAAAAGAGAAAGACAGTGAGAGTAAAAAAAAGAGAGCAGAGAAGAGAAAGAGAGTGAGCGAGAGAGAAGAGAAGAGGAGGATAAGCTTACCTGAAGATCTGTCTACTGGACCGTGGATCAAATCCAGGCCAGTCAGCTCCATGGGAGCCACATCTGATATTCCTTCATTTACAGCTTATGTTTGCTGTGTTATTTTCGTTTCTTATTTTTCCTTTTATTTTTCCATCTTTATTCTTCCGATCCTCTGCACTGAGGTCGGGTTCCTCCTGGTGGGTCAGGAGAAGGGAGATCTGATCTCCGGTTTGCAAGCAGTAGGGGGGCTGCTTGTGGGTTCCCTCCGGGCTAGGAGGAAGAGAGGCTAGGCCTATGGTGGATTGCTGGTAGCTGAGTGCTACTGGCTGGTTCACTGGTAGCGGGGCTGCTACTAGTGGGGTTCCCTCTTGGTTTAGAGGAAGAGAGACGTGAGTCTCTGGTTTCTAGTGACTGTGGGTTGCTAGAGGTTCCCTCTGTGTAGGAGGAAGAGGGGAGGTTGTTCCCCTGGGTAAGCTGTGTATCAGCATCTGTTGGCAAGCTGTGTTGCCCAGCTGTTAGTGAAGCCACACTCGGTTTGAGTGTGGGGTGGATGTAGGTCCATGGACCGAACCACCTAAAAATCTCTGTGTAGTGGTTGGTTGCTCCATATCTCCTATCTACTTCACAGGTTACATTGCATTCTCGTTTATATCTGTGCTGCTTCCGCTAGTTGTTTATTTGGGCACGGGTTACGTATTTGATCTTTGGTTTAAAAGGATATTCTACCTGTTCTTCAGATTGGTTGTCTTGCTTTGTTAGAGTTCTAGTTTTATTATTGAGCTGAAAAGTTTTGAAGGGTGGGATTCATTCACCCCCCCCTCTGAATCTTCCGCACCGATCCTAACAATTGGTATCAGAGCAGTTCCCTATTTTTCCAGATACAACGATCTGTAGGGGATCTTGCTGGTCTGATAGGTGCATTTCTGATTGGGTTTTATTGCTTGGTTTTACTCCTGAACTAATTTCAATGAAGCATCCACCAATCTTTAGTGGCTCTGGATTTAAGTTGTGGCTTAGAGGTCTGCGTACCTATGTTAAACAACTTGATCCGGATCTGTGGAAGTTGATTTCGCATGGTCCACACATACTGCCAAAGAAAACGTCCAAATGGACTGACAGTGATAGATACATGTGTGATCAAAACATGAAGGCTATGGAAATTATGAAGGCTGCCACTGACAAGGCCTTACACTCGTGTTTTTATCATTGCAGGTCAGCCGCCGAAATCCTGGACAAACTGAAGATAGCTTTCCAGTCAAAGAAGGATGCCTGCATGATGGCCAATGGGACTGATCACAGCAACAATCAAAGTGATGAAGAGGACAATGATGATCAGGTAAACCCTTTCCAACATTATACTGTGGATGATTGGGAAAATATTTATGCTGACTTGTTGGGATTATATGAAAAATTAAAAAGGGAACATAAGAAACTGAAAAAGGGTACTAGGTTAAATAGTGCAAATTCCTCTTCATGTCAAAATTGTTTAAAATTGAAACAAACAAATGATGCTTCTATATCTGAGATTCGTGAGCTTGAGAATCAAGTATCTGTTAACTCAGAACTGAATGAACTTAAATCTGAAAATGACTCTCTCAGGAAAATCATTGAAGAAAATGTTCAGAAAGTTAGAAACCTTGAACGAGAAAATAAACTACTAACTAAAAAATCTGAAGCTAATCAAAAATTTGAACCACCTTGTGAAGATCAGATCTTAATAAAGGAACTGACTCAGAATGACAAGTTCAAGGAAGAAATTGAAAAACTGAAAATGTTGAACAGTAGTATGGCTGAGAGGCTTCTTGTGTTTGAAAAAGGAAAGAGTGTGTTATTGGACAATTCAGAGAGCTCAGATAATCTTAAAATTGAAGTTGAGAATCTTAAGATTTTGAATTCAAGACTTAATGATAAACTTGCAAATAGTGATGAAGAAATTGCCAACTCTGAATTGTTGATTGTTTCTTTGGAAAATGAAATTCATGACTTGAAAAATTCTTTGTCTAAATTTGTTGATGGTCAAGAAAATCTAGATAAACTGCTAGGTGTTAAAGTCAATTTTCAAAAAGAAGGGTTGGGCTATAACCCAACAAAGAAAAAGAGTTTTGAAAATAAGATTCAAACTTCAGCTGTTTCAAATGTTGCCTCTATTAGTTCAGCCAATCCTTCAGTGTTTCAATTTGCTGCTCAAAGAATTCTGAAGCCAACTGAAAAACAAAAAGGAAAGAACAAAATGGCTTCTACTACTTACATGCATCCTGTTTTTAAATCTCATGCTAACAGGAAACTCATGTCATGCCTTAAGTGTCATGAAGCTGGCCATCAAATGCATAAATGCAAACTGAAAGGAAAAGATGACATGAATGCCAGTAAAATGCATGTCAGGAAAACTCATGTCAGAAATCATGAGGTTCAGAAAAAGAAAAGGTCATGTTATTACTGCCATAGAATTGGCCATTTGATGCATGAGTGTGAATTAAACGAACTGGATGATTTGAATACTGAAATGATGAATGCTAGGAAATATCATGATAAAAAACATGCTGTTCATTCAAAGAAAAGTGAATGCTCTCATTGTGGTAGATTAGGCCACACCTTTGCTCAATGTTGGTTTGCTAATGGAAAGAAAAAACCACTCTCACATCATGCTAAATCTTATGCTAACCAACATGCTTTTAATATAAACAAAACTGCTTCTCTGAACCAGCATGTCAAATGTTTTAATTGTAACAAGCTTGGGCACAAGGCCACTGAATGTTGGGCAAGGTCTTTTAGAAGAAAGTCCCCCTTCTGCTCCCATTGTGGGAAGCATGGCCATGCAGTCAAGGACTGCTGGCATGTCCAGGGTAGGAATAGAAATTCCAAAGAATTTGGTAGGAACAAACTTGTTTTTAAAAGAATTCATGTTTGCTCAAATTGTAAAAGACCATGCCACCAAGTTGCTGCTTGCAGGGTCGTTGGTCATGAAAAGAAAAAAATTCATAATAATAACAGAAACCCTCATGCTCACTCTTATAATGCTCAAGTTCATGCTAGTATACATAAGAGGAACATGAAACCTGCTAGTTCATGCCACTATTGTGGGCTGTCTGGGCATTCAATGCATAACTGTATTATCATGAACTCTGATGACTATTTGGCACAGAAAAAGATGCAGGCAGTCCCAAAAGGGGCTAATTATAATGCAAGACCCAAGACCACTTGGGTTCCTGCTAGTGGAAAATAAGAAGGTGCCTAGCAGGTGTGCCTTGGATGGAATAAAGGGGTAATGATCCAAGGCACTCAAGAATGAAAAACCCCATTCTCATACTTTTCAGGTAATCTCTCTACATTTCCCATTTTGAAACTCATTGCATATCTGGTTTGATGTATTCTTGCATATCATGTTCTTAGTTTCACTGCATAGCATATTAAATCTATTTTTGCACAATCATTCTTCATCTGCATTGTCTGAATTGATGCCTCTGAACTCTCCTCATCTGAAGTGCATATATGTGATTTGCAAGTATAGTACATTGAAAAATCTGAACTGCATTTGAATGCTGTTTGAAAACTGTCTGTTGCATAGTTCACTGAAAATCTGATTTATACATAGGATTGCACATTGAATTATCATGATTGACCACTATGGTATGTAAATGGTAAGCTACCAAAAGACATGGAAATTTGTCTGGAGGTTCCTACTATGTGTGAGGTGGTCGTTTAGACCAAGTGATCTGCCTAGTACCATGGGTCTTTTTACTTGATAGGGCAGTCTGAATGTGCATGAATCAAAATCATATGTTCAGTGTCTCATGGCAAACATTGCATGTCTTCAGGGGGAGTTAATTACATATCTTTGCATAGCATTCAGTGTTGAGTCTTTGCATGCATGTAGTTAATTGCATTGCATTTCATGAAAAATGCCAAAAAGATTGTCTGAATGCATAGTGTTAGGGGGAGTCAATGCATCGCATATAGGTTGTCAAATGCATACTCTTGTGAGAATTCATTGCATACCTTTCATCAACCTCGGATCACGTGTCAGGTGCTAGCTTCGGGTCACGTGATCCGAGGAGGAATCTTCTGGACGGAAGGCGTGGGAAGCTCACGCCCTAGCTGCTACTGCTACTTATAAAAGGAAGCCTTCATCCAATAGATGAAGACAGATCGAAACTGTTAGGGTGCTAGGCCCGGATACAGAGGGGGGTGAATGTATCCCTCTAGAAAATATAGCCCAAATTAAAACTCTAAAGCTCAGATATGCGGAATAAAGACTAATGAGCTTTCCAAGATGAAATGATAAGGTGACAAATGAACAAACAGTTGGACTGCACCAATGCAGCCACCTAAACAACTAGAAACGAAGGCAGAGCTACACAACCCAAACACACTTAGCAGAATACAATGCTCAAAAATAACTCTCTAGATAATGCAACTAGCCAAGCATGCACAACCTGTGAATGGGAGGTAGAAGATATGGAACTAACGCAAGGCAAACCACTGCACAAATAATTTTAAGGTGGTTCGGTCCTCCAGACCTACATCCACCCCTCACTCCCAACCGGAGTGAGGCTTCACTAGCCAATGCTAGAACCAAGCAGACTCAGTCTGCAACAGGTGCTGACACACAGCTTGACCATGGGAACAAACTGGGAACAAACTCCCCTCTTCCTCCCAACTGAGGGACACCCCAAGTGACTCCCAGCCACTTGGAAACCAGAGGTTGAAGACCTCTCTTCCTCCAGACCTGGAGGGACCCTTGGACTTGCAACCCACAAGCCCAGAACCGGAGACAAGTCTCCCTTCCTCCAAACCGGAGGGAACCCACAAGTAGCTCCCAGCTACTTGCAACCGGAGATCAGATCTCCCTTCTCCTGACCCACCAGGAGAAACCCGACCTCAGTCCAGAGGATCGGAAGTACAAAGCTAACCAGAGAAAAAAAAAGGAAAATAAGGAAACATAAAAAGCACAGCAACAAAAGCTGGAAATGAAACACAATAGTCGTTCTGGATTTGATCCACGAACAGACTGAACAGGTCTTCAATAGACTCTCTCCTCTTCTTCTTTTCTTCCTCTTCTTTCTTCTTCTCAGCTCACGCAATCTTTCTCTTCTGCTCTCACTCTCTATTTTCCTCTCTTTCGCAGGCTCTCCCTGTCTCTTCTCTTTCTTCTTCTTCTTTCTCTTCTTCCTTCTTCTTCTGCTCACTGCTTCTCTTCTTTTTCTCTTTTTCTGGATCGAAGGGCTTTCTGCTCTCCAGGCTTCTTCTTCGATCAGTCTTCTACAGAGGATGAAGACTCGTATATATAGCAGCAGCAGCAGCAGCTAGCGCGAGTGTGGCTTCCACAGCTCTCGCCCTAAAAATTCAGACCACGTGGCAGCATCCTGGTATTTCGTCCATCCTTGGATCACGAGCCAGGCACCTCGGATCACGTGCCCTTCATCAGTACGCTCAGCAACTGGAGTTGAGGTGGCGTCAACACACTTGCTCCAAAGGGTTGACGCAGCCTTCAAAGACATTCGACCAGCAAAACTCAAGTCTGCTGCGTTGACTCCATCAGCCTGCTGCGTTGACGCATCGGTGATCCAGTGATCAAGTCTTCAACAGATAGACGTGCTGCGTCGACGCTCTCAGCATGCTGCGTTGACGCATTGGTGTTCCAGCATCTGAACTTAGATGGCTTCAGCCCTCTCACGTTTCGTGTGGAGTGCGTTGACACATTGTGCAACTGCGTCCACCCTCTGGTCACCTTGTCGATCCATCAACCTGCTGCGTCGACGCCACTTGATGAATGCGTTGACGCACCAGATTAATCAAGTAAGCCATTGGCTCTCCCTTTGTAACTGCTGTGTCGACGCTGCTCTATTTTGGCGTTGACGCAGTAAAATAACTTGTGAAGGTCTCTGCTTCGTGGAGTTAACATTGTGGATATCAGTGAAGGATTCGTCAACGGATGCGTGGACGCTTTAAGCTCCCAGCGTCGACCCTGTTCCCTTCAGCAACAAGAATGAAGTCATAAGATTTAGGTATGTACATTGCAGTGTATATACTTCGTTGTATAGACTTGTGAAGGCGAATGCAACGTACAGACTTGCCCAATGTGTTGACTTCAACAAAGGAGGCAACGGCTGTATAGACTTGTGAATCCTAAAGGCAGTGTATAGACATTGAAGAACAACAACCAATGTATGGACTTTACAATGCAAACTACAATGTATAGACTTCATGTAAGAGCCCAATGTATAGACATTGAATTCGAAGACCAATGTGCAGACTTTGGATAACAGCGGCCAATGTATAGACTTGATGCTCAAGGAGTGGCTGTACAGACTTAGAGTGTAGCTGAAGCCTTGAACGTAGGAATAGGCTGGACTGTATAGACTTCAGGCTTCAGAAACGAATGTACAGACTTCATTAATCAAACAGGCTGCACAGTCCACTGTATAGGCTTGATGATATGAACTTCAGGAGGATATGACACGGCTGTACAGACTTGTTTTCCAAACGAATGAATAGACTTTGCCACAGTCTAATGTATAGACTTGAAGAAACTGAACTGAAGAGTCGACGCATCAGCTCAAGGAGTTGACGCACTGCTGTGGAGACTGTGCAGACAGAGTGTAGACAGAATTAAATAGAGCATGTTATCTGACAGCCATATGAACTCCATTCACTTACATGATAAAACAGCATTATGATCAGATAATGACTGAATAATAGCATGATGACACACACAGCAAGATGACTCACAGTGAATAACTCACTTCAAAGGCCAATCATCAAAACCACCATTAAAACCATCATCAAAACCACAGGGGCACAACAATCTCCCCCTTTTTGATGATGGCAACACTACATAGTGAGTTAGTCTGATGACTCAAACTATTCTCCCCCTTTGACTTCATCAAAAAGAAAATAGTTTGAGAAATTAAAGCATGTATAAAAATTCAGTCAATTTCTCCCCCTTGCAAGAACATGATTCTCTCCCTTTAAGAGTGTCAGCAAGAGCATGAGTTAGAGATGATCAAAAGGAACATGCATGCAATGATTGAATCATATTCTCTCCCTTTGGTATAATCAAAATAAACCATGGGAAGGGGTATGAATGTAGATGCAGATACCAGAAATATGAATGCAAGAGCACAATTCTTCTCCTTCTATGCAGCATGATGCATATGACAAGGAGGCTCCCCCTCAATAAATGGAACCTTATGAAATGAATGAAAAGGAGACCACAGGGGCAAACAAGGAGAAGTTCAGGTCAATGAACCAAGGACATGAGCAGAAGAGTTTCAATTAACAGATTTTTCAAGGATGCTCCAAACACAAGAAATTCAGCCATATTTTCAAAGAGATATCAATCTCATAAATCTAAAACATAAGTTTTCAAAGTCTTCCATTATAAGGGCTTATGAATGAGCTTTTTGAACAACATGGTTTAAACATGATGTATGCAGAGTTTATCAATAAAAATTCTGTATTGATATCTAAAACCATGTTTTAATAAAAATGAACCAAGCCCTCATATTTATCTTGATTGTCCTCCCTTTGTCTTACACAATCAAATTTATTGACTTCTTTCAGAATTATATGCACTAGTATTGAGATTAAGCAATTATGAAGTCATATTATTTTGTCTAGGGTTGTAGCAATTTGATTTTAGCATCAATGTTCAGATATTGAGATATGTTTAACAATTTTTCATGCTACAAATTTTACGAGCAGTCTAGTTCAGTGCACACCTTGTAACTAGATGATATACCTTGATCAGAGGCCAATATCCCTAAGCACTTAGTGTAACTAACTGTCATGCTTTATATGAACAGAGATAGCATTTACATATCATGACACACTCCAAATCATTTCTTGATGAGTGAGTTGTATTTCTCAGTGTGCATGCCATTGCTCTGCCTGAATTTCAATGAATTCTTAATCAGAGTTAACTAAGGCACCTCATGACACAGTCCTTTGGACATGTGTTTCTCAGTGACCAATGTCATTGCTCTGACAGATATTACCCTTTAGACATTTCAGGAAAATTCATTTGCTTCAAATCAATAATAGTTTCATGTACTTAATCAGTTGAAGTCATGTATTCAAAAGTGCAGATTTCAGAAGTTTTCAAGACACAGCATGAAACAGATGGTTAATGTTTATTAAACATGCTTCAGATATTTTTAAGAGATTTTAAAGTCAACCCTTGAGTACATTAAAACTTAAACCACCTGAGTTATTTCAGATATTCATAAAAACGTATAATAGAAGATTTCTAGTTCAAAAGTTTTCAGATTTATGATCGAGATAGCCCATTGAAATCTTCATGAGAGACTGATAGAATTCTGAAGCCAAATGATACAAATTCATAGGAGAGATTTTGAAGCTCAGTGTTTTCCGAATAAGATCAAGATTTGTCACTTAAAAATAATGAGGAAAAGGTTATGCACAACAAGCAAGATATCAGGAGGTCTGGCAAGTTTCAGGATTTCTAAGGATAACATGCAGTGAATTCTGACAGAGATGTATGCACTTGACCACCTGCATGCAATGCATTGATTCCCCCTGACACTATGCATTCAATTACCCTTTTTGGTATTTTCAATGCAGTAAAATGCAATGCAATTAACTACATGCATGCAAAGACTCAACACTGAATGCTATGCAAGGACATGCAATTAACTCCCCCTGAAAACATGCAATGTTTGGACTGAAAACTGAACATATGATTTTGATTCATGCACATTCAGACTGTCCTAACCAGCAAGGTCACCCATGGTACTAGGTGGAGCACTTGGTCTAAAACACCACCTCACACATAGTAAGAACCTCTAGACAGACTTCCCTATCTTTTGGTACCTTACCATTTATATACCATTGAGGTCAACCATGATAATTCAACATGGGCAGCATGCATGGATCAAATTTCAGCTAATCAGATTTTTCAGAATGCAATGGACAGATTTTCAATGAACTATGCAATAGACAAATTTCAAGCCACATTCATAAGCAGTTCAGATTTTTCCATAAAATTTGGAATGCATTTTTTTTTCAGAGGTTATGCATTTCAACAATTATCAAACAACTACAAATGGCAGATATGCAAGAATTTAAAAATAGGAGATGCAGAGAAATTACCTGAAAATTTTAGAAGGGATTTTTCTTTGAGTGCCTTGGTTTATTTCCCCCTTTTATTCCTCAGCTTCCAAGACACACCTGTAGCAGACACATCATTTTGATGTAACAGGTACCCAAGAAACCTTGGGTCTTGGTTTAGCAGTGACACTCCTAGCAGGTTTTCTCAACTGATTTTTCGCATGTTTATCATCACAACACATGATATGACAATTATACATGGAATGCCCTACCTGCCCACAATGATAACAAGACATAACAGATTTCATGTTCTTCTTGTATACATCAGCATTAGCGTGAACATGGTGTGAGTGAACATGATTAATTCTGTTATTGACATGAAAATTTTTCTTTTCATAACCGGCCAGCCAACAGTTAATAGCTCCGTGGCCTGGCTTTCCACATTCAAAACATACAGTGTGTTTGCTTCTAGAACCAAACTTCTTTCTATCAACAATGTTTTTATTAAAAGGGAGATTAACAAATCCATAGTTAGTTTTCTTTCCCTGAGCATGCCAGCAGAAGGCAGCAATGTGACTAAACTTCCCACAACAATAACATTGAATTTTCTTTTCCTGATCAGTAGAATGTTTCCTAAGATGATTTCTAGGATACTTTCTAACAGCATTTCTTTCATCATTTCTCAATGCTACACAGTTATGCATAATATGGCTAACTTTCCCATAATAGTGACATGTTATAGCCTTTTTATTCACATTCACTTGTTTGACAAGATTGATATTCTCATGAGAGTGTGAATGTGTGTGTGAGCAGTGAGCAGCATGCACATGTAAATCAGAGACATATTTGGACTTATCCAAATCAGCATTTTTCTTTTATTTTTGAATCTTTTTCTGTTTCTTATCTGAATTTTCAGCCTTCTTAGCAGTGAATTGAAAAATAGAGGAACTAGATTCATTAGCTTGTTCAGAGCTTTTCACGAATACAGTTGACTTCTTCTTTTCATTCACTTTCTTATTAACATGCACATACCTAAGTCCTTCTTTCTGAAAATTCACTTTAGAACCAAGCAGCTTATTCAAATTGTCTTTTCCTTTAACGAATTTTGTCAAAGAATTTTTTAGATCTTCAATCTCAGAATTCAATGAAGCAATACTCACTTCATACTTGGATAGCTCAAATTCACAAACAATCAGCTGTTGTTGCAAAGCATCATTCAGGTTCTTCAGAGTTTCATTTTCTTGTTGAACCATTATTTCAATGTTGTTCTCATTTTCCTTCACAACAGTTTTTCCTTTTTCAATTGACAACCATCTTTCAGAGAAGACAGTATTAAGAACCAATAGCTTTTTATTTTGAACTTTCAAGTAGACATTTTCTTCTTTCAGATTTCTTACTTAAGAATTTTTCTCTTTTCTTAATTTTCTCTTTTCTGATTTAACTCTTTCATATTTTTCCAGTAGATGCTCATGCATGGCAACTAAATCATCATGACTCATATCCTCGGTCTCAGAGTTTACCTGGGATGAGGACTCATCTGATTGATCACTCCTTCTTGCCATGAGACATTCTTCTTCCTTTCCATTGTGGATGCGAAGCAATTCATCCAATATTTCCTTTGCCGAGCAACAACCTGAGAAAGAGGAAAAATAATCAGAATCGTTTGCAGCCTTCATTAAAATTAGAGCTCTCACATTATCATCATTTTTCAACTTGTGAACCTGAGTCCACTTGGACTTATCCTTAGGAAGTTCATGTGGACTGTGAGAGATAACCTTCCACAATTGTGGATTAATAGAGTTAACATGCTTGTGCATACGATATAGCCAGAATTTAATATTTGAACTACCGAATAGTGGAGGATGAGCCATTAAGAACAAATGGCAAGCAGATTCAAAGCAACAAGAATATTGATGCACTAAAAGCAAATAATCACCCAAGACTACAAGATCGGATCTGCAGGTCGCTGGACCTTCTAAGCAGAAACCTGCTCTGATACCAACTGTTAGGGTGCTAGGCCCGGATACAGAGGGGGGTGAATGTATCCCTCTAGAAAATATAGCCCAAATTAAAACTCTAAAGCTCAGATATGCGGAATAAAGACTAATGAGCTTTCCAAGATGAAATGATAAGGTGACAAATGAACAAACAGTTGGACTGCACCAATGCAGCCACCTGAACAACCAGAAACGAAGGCAGAGCTAAACAACCCAAACACACTTAGCAGAATACAATGCTCAAAAATAACTCTCTAGATAATGCAACTAGCCAAGCATGCACAACCTGTGAATGGGAGGTAGAAGATATGGAACTAACGCAAGGCAAACCACTGCACAAATAATTTTAAGGTGGTTCGGTCCTCCAGACCTACATCCACCCCTCACTCCCAACCGGAGTGAGGCTTCACTAGCCAATGCTAGAACCAAGCAGACTCAGTCTGCAACAGGTGCTGACACACAGCTTGACCAGGGGAACAAACTCCCCTCTTCCTCCCAACCGGAGGGACACCCCAAGTGACTCCTAGCCACTTGGAAACCAGAGGTTGAAGACCTCTCTTCCTCCAGACGAGGAGGGACCCCTGGACTTGCAACCCACAAGCCCAGAACTGGAGACAAGTCTCCCTTCCTCCAAACCGGAGGGAACCCACAAGTAGCTCCCAGCTACTTGCAACCGGACATCAGATCTCCCTTCTCCTGACCCACCAGGAGGAACTCGATCTCAGTCCAGAGGATCGGAAGTACAAAGCTAACCAAAGAAAAAAAAAGGAAAATAATGAAACATAAAAAGCACGGCAACAAAAGCTGGAAATGAAACACAATAGTCATTCTAGATTTGATCCACGAACAGACTGAATAGGTCTTCAATAGACTCTCTCCTCTTCTTCTTTTCTTCCTCTTCTTTCTTCTTCTCAGCTCACGCAATCTTTCTCTTCTGCTCTCACTCTCTATTTTCTTCTCTTTCGCAGGCTCTCCCTGTCTCTTCTCTTTCTTCTTCTTCTTTCTCTTCTTCCTTCTTCTTCTGCTCACTGCTTCTCTTCTTTTTCTCTTTTTCTGGATCGAAGGGCTTTCTGCTCTCCAGGCTTCTTCTTCGATCAGTCTTCTACAGAGGATGAAGACTCGTATATATAGCAGCAGCAGCAGCAGCTAGCGCGAGTGTGGCTTCCACTACTCTCGCCCTAAAAATTCGGACCACGTGGCAGCATCCTGGTATTTCGTCCATCCTTGGATCACGAGCCAGGCACCTCGGATCACGTGCTCTTCATCAGTACGCTCAGCAACTGGAGTTGAGGTGGCATCAACACACTTGCTCCAAAGGGTTGACGCAGCCTTCAAAGACATTCGACTAGCAAAACTCAAGTCTGCTGCGTTGACTCCATCAGCCTGCTGCGTTGACGCATCGGTGATCCAGTGATCAAGTCTTCAACAGATAGACGTGCTGCGTCGACGCTCTCAGCATGCTGCGTTGACGCATTGGTGTTCCAGCATCTGAACTTAGATGGCTTCAGCCCTCTCACGTTTCGTGTGGAGTGCGTTGACGCATTGTGCAACTGCGTCCACCCTCTGGTCACCTTGTCGATCCATCAACCTGCTGCGTCGACGCCACTTGATGAATGCGTTGATGCACCAGATTAATCCAGTAAGCCATTGGCTCTCCCTTTGTAACTGCTGCGTCGACGCTGCTCTATTTTGGCGTTGACGCAGTGAAATAACTTGTGAAGGTCTCTGCTTCGTGTGGTTAACATTGTGGATATCGGTGAAGGATTCGTCAACGGATGCGTGGATGCTTTAAGCTCCCAGCGTCGACCCTGTTCCCTTCAGCAACAAGAATGAAGTCATAAGATTTAGGTATGTACATTGCAGTGTATATACTTCGTTGTATAGACTTGTGAAGGCGAATGCAACGTACAGACTTGCCCAATGTGTTGACTTCAACAAAGGAGGCAACGGCTGTATAGACTTGTGAATCCTAAAGGCAGTGTATAGACATTGAAGAACAACAACCAATGTATGGACTTTACAATGCAAACTACAATGTATAGACTTCATGTAAGAGCCCAATGTATAGACATTGAATTCGAAGACCAATGTGCAGACTTTGGATAACAGCGGCCAATGTATAGACTTGATGCTCAAGGAGTGGCTGTACAGACTTAGAGTGTAGCTGAAGCCTTGAACGTAGGAATAGGCTGGACTGTATAGACTTCAGGCTTCAGAAACGAATGTACAGACTTCATTAATCAAACAGGCTGCACAGTCCACTATATAGGCTTGATGATATGAACTTCAGGAGGATATGACACGGCTGTACAGACTTGTTTTCCAAACGAATGAATAGACTTTGCCACAGTCTAATGTATAGACTTGAAGAAACTGAACTGAAGAGTCGACGCATCAGCTCAAGGAGTTGACGCACTGCTGTGGAGACTGTGCAGACAGAGTGTAGACAGAATTAAATAGAGCATGTTATCTGACAGCCATATGAACTCCATTCACTTACATGATAAAATAGCATTATGATCAGAGAATGACTGAATAATAGCATGATGACACACACAGCAAGATGACTCACAGTGAATAACTCACTTCAAAGGCCAATCATCAAAACCACCATTAAAACCATCATCAAAACCACAGGGGCACAACAATCTCCCCCTTTTTGATGATGGCAACACTACACAGTGAGTCAGTCTGATGACTCAAACTATTCTCCCCCTTTGACTTCATCAAAAAGAAAAACTGCTGAAAAACTTTGAAAGTGTGAACTCAGATTTAAACAAGCTGAAATTTGAAAATGATTATCTAAGAACATCTGCTAATGAAAATGATAAAAAATTTGAGAAACTTGAGCAGGAGAAGAACTTGTTTGCTGAAAAATTCAATGCCATAAAATTTGTAAATATAGAGTTACAGAATGATCTTGAAAAATAGCAAAAAGATTTGAAGGAACTTGAGGCTGGAAGACAGTATGAAGTCAATTCAGAAGATCAGCTTCTAATACATGAATTGGTTCAGAATGATAAACTGAAAGAAAAGAGAAAGACAGTGAGAGAGAGAGAGTTTGTGGAGAAAAAGGAAGAAAGTTACTGAAGATCTGTCTACTAGACCGTGGATCAAATCCAGGCCAGTCAGCTCCATGGGAGCCACATCTGATGTTCCTTCTTTTACAGCTTGTGTTTGCTGTGGTATTTTTGTTCCTAATTTTTCGTTTTATTCGATCTGATTTACTGAGTTCTTCCGATCCTCTGGACTGAGGTCGGGTTCCTCCTGGTGGGTCAGGAGAAGGGAGATCAGATCTCCTGTTTGCAAGCAGCAGGGGGGCTGCTTGTGGGTTCCCTCTGGGCTAGGAGGAAGAGAGGCTAGGCCTCTGGTGGATTGCTGGTAGTAGAGTGCTACTGGTTGGTTCACTGGTAGCGGGGCTGCTACTAGTGGGGTTCCCTCTTGGTATAGAGGAAGAGAGACGTGAGTCTCTGGTTTCTAGTGACCGTGGGTTGTTAGAGGTTCCCTCCGTGTAGGAGGAAGAGGGGAGGTTGTTCCCCTGGGTAAGCTGTGCATCAGCGTCTGTTGGCAAGCTGTGTTGCCCAGCTGTTAGTGAAGCCACACTCGGGTTGGGTGTGGGGTGGATGTAGGTCTGCAGGACCGAACCACCTAAAAACCCCTCTTGCATTGTGGTTTGATTGCTTATTGTTTGCTTCCGCTAGATGTTTGCATAGGGGCGCTCCAAGTGTTTGATCACAGATTCATTAGATGATTTGATCAGATTTTGTTCTAAGTGTTTAATCTGTTGAGTGAGCAAAATTCGAATTGAGCGAAAGTGTATATTGGGTGAAAGTTTTTATAGGCTATATTCATTTACCCCCCTTCTGAATACTTGCACCGAACCTAACAATTGGTATCAGAGCGGTGTCTGCATAGAAGGTCCAGCGACCTGCAGATCCGATCTTGCTGTCATTTGGTGCATTTTTGTAAGACTTGGTTTATTGGTTTGAATTCACTACTTTGAATTAGTTTTGATCTGTGTTAATGGCTCATCCTCTGCTATTCAGTGGTTCACATATTAATTTCTGGCTATATCGAATGTGCAAGCATGTTAACTCTATTAATCCCCAACTGTGGAAGGTTATATCTCACGGTCCATATAAAATTCCTAAGGATAAGTCTAAGTGGACTTATGATCACTAGATGAAAAATGATGATAATGTGAGAGCTCTAAATCTAATGAAGCCTGCAATTGATTCTGACGACTTTTCTTTTATCTCAGATTGTAGCACTGCAAAAGAAATTTTTGATAGAGTGACTGCAACACATGTGGAATAGGAAGAAGAATGTCTCATGGCAAGAAGGAGTGATCAATCAGATGAGTCCTCATCCCAGGTAATCTCTGAGACCGAGGATATTAGCCATGATGAGTTAGTTGCCATGCATGAGCATCTTCTAGATAAATATGAAAGAGTCAAATCAGAAAAGAGAAAATTAAGAAAAGAGAAAAATGCTGAAATCACAAGTCTAAAGGCTGAAAATGAAAATCTAAAATCTAAATTGAAGGAATTGATTGAAGAATTACATTCTGATGATAATGTACAGAAAAACTTAATCACTTCCTTGAAAGAAGAAAATGATTCTCTGCTGACTCAGAAGAAGGAAATTGATAAATTAAAAGATAAGCTGATTGAAGAAAACATCCATCTGAAGGAACAAAATAAAAAGCTAATGGTCCTTAACACTGTTTTCTCTGAAAGATGGCTAACGGTAGAAAGAGAAAAATCAGCTTTGAAAGAAAAAGAAGTGAACATTGAATTGAAGTTAACTCAGGAGAATGAGATCCTGAAAAGTCTAAATGATGGGCTACAAAATCAGGTTATTTCGTGTGAAGACCACATTATGACCTTGCAAATTGAAATTGAAAATCTAAACAACTCTCAGATAAAATTTGCCAAAGGTAAAGAAAAAATGAAAGATTCTTTGAATGTGGAAGTCACCAAATTGAATGAAGAGAAAAGGTGCAATTCTCAAGTTAAGCAAGCTGTAAGGAACAAACTATACGCAACATTTGTGAGTAGCTCAAACTTAGCTAGTACTTCTGCACCGTCTTCAAAACAGTCTGATGATCAGAAGATTCAAAAACAGAAGGAAAATGTGAAAATGAGAACACTGAAGAAGAATAGTAAATTTCATGCAAACAAGCCTAAGGCTAGAAAATTTCTAATTATTCACGGAAGGAATGTTGAATGCTTCTATTGTGGAAATTCTGGCCATGTACTTGATGATTGCCTTGTCATGAAGAATGATAATGATAGATTTCATGCTAGGACCTCTTATGCTAAGAAATCCTATTCTGCTCAAAACAGGATATCCAAATGCTTTTAATGTCATGAAATGGGTCATCTCATGCATGAATGCAAGACAATGGAGTTAGATGACTTTGCTGCTACTACTGCACAAAAATATCATGCTAGAAATCATGTTCCTAGGAGAAAGAATCTGAATTGCTTTTGTTGTGGGAAGCCAGGCCATAGGGCAAAAGAGTGCTGGCATAATCACGGAAAGAAATTCAATTCTGAAATTGTCAAATTCCCTGTAAAACAATTTGCAAAACTTTCATGTTATAACTATGGGAAGCCAGGCCATAGAGCTGGAGATTGTTGGCATGTTCAGAATAACTCTGCTAAACTCCATGTTACGAAATTTACATGCCATCATTGTGGGAAGCCAGGTCACAGGGCTGCAACCTGTTGGCTGGCAGAATATCAAAACCAAACTGGTTTTGGTAAACAGAATTTTTATTCTGTTAACAAAAAATTTCATGCATATGCACATATAATTCATGCTAACAAGAATGTGCATAAATCAGATTTGAAAACTGCTGCTTCTTGCCATCATTATGGCAAATCTGGACATTTGATGGATGGTCATCCTCTGATGAAATTTAATGATCATCAATTTAAAAATGTGCTGAGAAAACCTGCTAGGAGTAATACTGTCATGTCAGGACCCAAGACTTCTTGGGTACCTGTTTGTGCAAAATAACATTGCTATGCAGGTGTGCCTTGGGACTGGAATAAAAGGGGTAATGATCCAAGGCACTCAAGAATGAAAAACCCCTTCTGAACTGTTCAGGTAAACTCTGTGCATTTCTTGTGTTGAAACTCATTGCATATCTGATTTGATGTATTCTTGCATATCTGCCATTTGTAGGTGTTTGATAATTGTTGAAATGCATAAACTCTGAAAATAAATTGCATGTCCTTGCATAGCATTCAGTGTTGAGTTTTTGCATACATATAGTGCATTGCATTTCCTTAAACTGAAAATGTCAAAAAGATTGTCTGAATGCATGTTGTCAGGGGGAGTCAATGCATTGCATATAGGTTGTCAAATGCATACTCATGTGAGAATTTATTGCATATCCTTCCTTATTGATTTTGTTGACAGACCTTGAACATATTTTTGAAAACATTGAGCTTCAAAATCTCTCTTATCAATTGGTATCATTTGGCTTCAGATTTCTATCAGTCTTTCATGAAGATTTCAATGGGCTATCTCGATCATAAATCTGAACTTTTGAACTAGAAATCTTCTATTATACATTTTTATGAATGACTGAAATAACTCATGTGGTTTAAGTTTAATGTATTCAATGAGTTTGGCTTTAAAATCTCTTAAAAATATCTGAAGCATGTTTAATAAACCTTAGCCATCTGTTTCATGCTGTGTCTTGTAAAATCTTCTGAAATCTACATTATTGAATACATGACTTTATTTGGTTAAGTACATGAAATTGTTATTGATTTGAAGCAAATGAATTTTTCTGAAATATCTAAAGGGTATTTTCTGTCAGAGCAATGACCTTGGTCACTGAGAAACACATATCCAAAGGACTGTGTCATGAGGTACCATAGTTAACTCTGATTAAGAATAATTGAATTTCAGGCAGAGCAATGGCATGCACACTAAAAAATACAACTCACTCATCAAGAAATGATTTGCAGTGTGTCATGATGTGTAAATGCTATCTCTGTTCATATAAAGTATGACAGTTAGTCACACTAAGTGCTTAGGGATATTGGCCTCTGATCAAGGTATATCCTCTAATTACAAGGTGTGCACTGAACTAGAGTGCTCGTAAAATTTTGTAGCATGAAAAATTGTTGAATAAATTGACATTTTTGAATATTGATGCTAAAATCAAATTGCTACAACCCTAGATAAAATCATATGACTTCATAATTGCTTGATTTCAATACTAATGCATGTAATTCCGAAAGAAGTCAATAAATTTGATTGTGTAAGAGAAAGGGAGTTTTATCAAGATAAATATGAGGGCTTGATTCATTTTTATTAAACCATGGTTTTAGATATCAATACAGAATTTTATTGATAAACTCTACATACATCATGTTTAAACCATGCTGTTTAATAAAGCTCATTCATAAGCCCTTATAATGGAAGACTTTGAAAAACTTATGTTTTGGATTTATGAGATTGATATCTCTCTGAAAATCTGACTGAATTTTCTGAGATTGGAGCTTCTTTGAAAATCTGCTAATTGAACCTCTTCTGCTCATTGACCTGAACTTCTCCTTGTTTGCCCCTGTGGTCTCCTTCTCATTCATTTCATAAGGTTCCATTTATTGAGGGGGAGCCTCCTTGTCATATGCATCATGCTACATAGAAGGAGAAGAATTGTGCTCTTGCATTCATATTTCTAGGGGGAGATCTTACATTCTGGTATCTGCATCTACATTCATACCCCTTCCCATGGTTTATTTTGATTATACCAAAGGGGGAGAATATCATTCAATCATTGCATGCAGGTTCCTTTTGATCATCTCTAACTCATGCTCTTGTTGACACTCTTAAAGGGGGAGAATCATGTTCTTGCAAGGGGGAGAAATTGACTAAATTTTTATACATACTTTAATTTCTCAAATTATTTTTTTTTGATGAAGTCAAAGGGGGAGAATAGTTTGAGTCATCAGACTGACTCACTGTGTAGTGTTGCCATCATCAAAAAGGGGGAGATTGTTGTACCCCTGTGATTTTGATGATGGTTTTAATGGTGGTTTTGATGATTGACCTTTGAAGTGAGTTATTCACTGTGAGTCATCATGCTGTGTGTGTCATCATGCTATTATTCAGTCATTCTCTGATCATAATGCTTTTCTTTTATATGCTCGATTAATTCATGTTTTATCATGTAAGTGAATGGAGTTCATATGGTTGTCAGATAACATGCTCTACTTAATTCTATCTACACTCTGTCTGTACAGTCTCAACAGCAGTGCGTCAACTCATTGTGCTGATGCGTCGACCCTTCAGTCATATTTGTCTCTGTCCACACAGTAGTGCGCCAACTCCTTGAGCTGATGCGTCGACTCTTCAGTTCAGTTTCTTCAAGTCTATACAGTGGAATGTGTAGCCTGTTCATGTTGGTGAAGTCTATACATCGGTCCTTCACCGTCTCATGCATTGTCTCTACCAACGTCTCATTTAGAGTCTTCCCTGTGTTGAAGTCTGTACAACGTCAACAGTGCATCAAGTGTATACATTGGGTCATGCATTCACTGTAGAGTCTACACATTGTTGGGTCTTATTCAATGTCTTCATGCATTCATCAAGTCTATACGCTGGAAGACAAAGTCTATACAGCGTCAACTCAGCAAGTCTATACATCCTCAGTTGAACGTAAAGTATATACGTTGCAACGTCAACTCATTGGGATGCAGCGTCAACTCAGCAAGTATGCACATCGCCTTCAGACTTTCAAGTCTATACACTCTATACTCATTCAAGTCTGTTCAGCCGTTTGTATTCCATGAAGTCTGTACACTACATCGCCTTCTGCAAGCATTCTTCAAGTATGTACAGCCTGTGCATTGCTTCACAACAAGTCTAGACATCCTGGCTGTAGTCTAAGTCTACACATCCTGCTAGGTCGGACTTCAAAGTCTGTACACTGCGCACCACTATACAAGTCCATACAATGGCTGTTGAACTGTGAAGTCTATACATTGTCTGATCATTCATCTTAGAAGTCTATACAACGTTGCCTTGTCTCTTCAAGTCTATACAACGTTGCCTTGTTTCTTTAAGTCTATACAATGTGCACAGTTTCTTCATGTCCATACATTACATCGTGGTCTTCAGCTAAAGTCTATAAATCGGACTATTTGAGCAAGTCTATATAGCGTTTCATTCACACTTGAAGTCAACACATTGGGCAAGTCTATACGTTGCATTCGCCTTCACAAGTCTATACAACGAAGTATATACACTGCAATGTACATACTTAAATCTTATGACTTCATTCTTGTTGCTGAAGGGAACAGGGTCGACGCTGGGAGCTTAAAGCGTCCACGCATCAGTTAACGAAGCCTTCACGATATCTTCCACTACGTCAATGCCACAATGGAGCAGCGTCGACGCAGCGGCTTAAGAGACGCCAATATACAAGGCAAGACAGGCCTTAATGTACATGTTCGTGCGTCAACGCCATCAACAAGCAGCGTCGACGCAGTGGCGGAAGAGAGGCCAATACACACTTCTGATTTTCATCCGTGCGTCAACGCCACCAACTGGCAGCGTCGACGCAGCAGTTCAAGAAAGGGGCGACTTATCTCTGGCTATCTTCAACGCATCAACGCTATCCACAGCAGGGTCGATGCAGTGGGGCAAATTCAAATGTGTACAAGCAAAGAGTAGACGCAGTGATGCCAGTGCGTCAATGCGGTCAGTCTCCAGAAACAGTAAGTGTGGTAAATTACTAGAATATTTCGATGCAGTACAAGGAGACCCCAATTATGAAAGGGCACGTGATCCTATAACAAAGGACGTGCCAGCAGTCAGACACGTGGAAGCTGGGGCCTGCTACTTCACCACGTGGACCAACCCATCGAAGCTCTCTAGGGCGTCTCTGCCCTATCCTCCGGAGCCCCTGTTATTGGTATATAAATCCTGCTTCGTCTTCAGAAAAGAACTGCTCACTCCAAGGAAGAAGTGAAGCAAAAGAGGCCATCTGAGAGCAGAAAGAGAACTCGAGAGAGATAGGCCAGAAGAGAAGAAGAAGAAAAAGAGAAGAAGAAGAAATAGAAGAAGAGTGAGCCGGCAAGAAGAAAAAGAGTTGAAGAGAAGAAGGAGAGAACAGCGTGAAAGAAAAGGAGAGCAGAAGAGAAAGAAAGAGAGATAGAGAGAGAGAGAGAGTTTGTGGAGAAAAAGGAAGAAAGTTACTGAAGATCTGTCTACTGGACCGTGGATCAAATCCAGGCCAGTCAGCTCCATGGGAGCCACATCTGATGTTCCTTCTTTTACAGCTTGTGTTTGCTGTGTTATTTTCGTTCCTTATTTTTCTTTTTATTCGATCTGATTTACTGAGTTCTTCCAATCCCCTGGACTGAGGTTGGGTTCCTCCTGGTGGGTCAGGAGAAGGGAGATCTGATCTCCGGTTTGTAGGCAGCAGGGGGGCTGCTTGTGGGTTCCCTCTGGGCTAGGAGGAAGAGAGGCTAGGCCTCTGGTGGATTGCTGGTAGCAGAGTGCTACTGGCTGGTTCACTGGTAGCGGGGCTGCTACTAGTGGGGTTCCCTCTTGGTATAGAGGAAGAGAGACGTGAGTCTCTGGTTTCTAGTGACCGTGGGTTGGTAGAGGTTCCCTCTGTGTAGGAGGAAGAGGGGAGGTTGTTCCCCTGGGTAAGCTGTGTATCGGCGTCTGTTGGCAAGCTGTGTTGCCCAGCTGTTAGTGAAGCCACACTCGGGTTGAGTGTGGGGTGGATGTAGGTCTGCAGGACCGAACCACCTAAAAACCCCTCTTGCATTATGGTTTGATTGCTTATGGTTTGCTTCCGCTAGATGTTTGCATAGGGGCGCTCCAAGTGTTTGATCACAGATTCATTAGATGATTTGATCAGATTTTGTTCTAAGTGTTTAATCTGTTGAGTGAGTGAAATTCTAATTGAGCGAAAGTGTACATTGGGTGAAAGTTTTTATAGGCTATATTCATTCACCCCCCCCTCTGAATACTTGCACCGAAGCTAACATAGACTTCACAGTTCAACAGCCATAGTATGGACTTGTACAGTGGTGCGCAGTGTACAGACTTTAAAGTCCGACCTAGTAGGATGTGTAGACTTAGACTACAGCCAGGATGTCTAGACTTGTTGTGAAGCAAGGCACATGCTGTACATACTTGAAGAATGCTTGCAGAAGGTGATGTAGTGTACAGACTTCATGGAATGCAAACGGCTGAACAGACTTGAATGATTATAGAGTGTATAGACTTGAAAGTTTGAAGGCGATGTGCATACTTGCTGAGTTGACGCTGCAGCCCAATGAGTTGACGCTGCAACGTATATACTTTACGTTCAACTGAGGATGTATAGACTTGCGGAGTTGACGCTGCGGCCCAATGAGTTGACGCTGTATAGACTTTGTCTTCCAGTGTATAGACTTGATGAATGCATGAAGACATTGAAATAAGACGCAGCAAAGTGTAGACTCTACAGTGAATGCATGACCCAATGTATACACTTGATGCACTGTTGATGCTGTACAGACTTCAACACAAGGAAGACTCTAAATGAGACGTTGGCAGAGACAATGCATGAGACGGTGAAGGACCGATGTATAGACTTCACCAACATGAACAGGCTGCATAGTCCACTGTATAGACTTGAAGAAACTAAACTGAAGAGTCGACGCATCAGCTCAAGGAGTTGACGCACTACTGTGTGGACAGAGACAAATATTACTGAAGGGTCGACGCATCAGCACAATGAGTTGACGGACTGCTGTTGAGACTGTCCAGACAGAGTGTACATAGAATTAAGTAGAGCAAGTTATCTGACAGCCATATGAACTCCATTCACTTACATGATAAAACATGAATTAATCGAGCATATAAAAGAAAAGCATTATGATCAGAGAATGACTGAATAATAGCATGATGACACACACAGCAAGATGACTCACAGTGAATAACTCACTTCAAAGGCCAATCATCAAAACCACCATTAAAACCATCATCAAAACCACAGGGGCACAACAGTCTATACATTGTCTTATCAGTCATCTTTGAAGTATATACAACATTGCCTTGTCTCTTCAAGTCTATACAACGTTGCCTTGTTTCTTCAACTCTATACAATGTGCACAGTTTCTTCATGTCCATACATTACATCGTGGTCTTCAGCTAAAGTCTATACATCGGACTATTTGAGCAAGTCTATATAGCGTTTCATTCACACTTGAATTCAACACATTGGGCAAGTATGTACGTTGCATTCGCCTTCACAAGTCTATACAACGAAGTATATACACTGCAATGCACATACTTAAATCTTATGACTTCATTCTTGTTGCTGAAGGGAACAGGGTCGACGCTGGGAGCTTAAAGCGTCCACGCATCAGTTGATGAAGCCTTCACGATATCTTCCACTGCGTCAATGCCACAATGGAGCAGCGTCGACGCAGCGGCTTAAGAGACGCCAATATACAAGGCAAGACAGGCCTTAATGTACATGTTCGTGCGTCAACGCCATCAACAAGCAGTGTCGACGCAGTGGCGGAAGAGAGGCCAATACACACTTCTGATTTTCATCCGTGCGTCAACGCCACCAACTGGCAGCGTCGACGCAGCAGTTCAAGAAAGGGGCGACTTATCTCTGGCTGTCTTCAACGCGTCAACGCTATCCACAGCAGGGTCGACGCAGTGAGGCAAATTCAAATGTGTACAAGCAAAGAGTAGACGCAGTGATGCCAGTGCGTCAACACGGTCAGTCTCTAGAAACAGTAAGTGTGGTTAATTACTAGAATATTTCGATGCAGTACAAGGAGACCCCAATTATGAAAGGGCACGTGATCCTATAACAAAGGACGTGCCAGCAGTCAGACACGTGGAAGCTAGGGCCTGCTACTTCACCACGTGGACCAACCCATCGAAGCTCTCTAGGGCGTCTCTGCCCGATCCTCCGGAGCCCCTGTTATTGGTATATAAATCCTGCTTCGTCTTCAGAAAAGAACAGCTCACTCCAAGGAAGAAGTGAAGCAAAAGAGGCCATCTGAGAGCATAAAGAGAACTCGAGAGAGATAAGCCAGAAGAGAAGAAGAAGAAAAAGAGAAGAAGAAGAAATAGAAGAAGGGTGAGCCGGCAAGAAGAAAAAGAGTTGAAGAGAAGAAGGAGAGAACAACGTGAGAGAAAAGGAGAGCAGAAGAGAAAGAAAGAGAGATAGAGAGAGAGAGAGAGTTTGTGGAGAAAAAGGAAGAAAGTTACTGAAGATCTATCTACTGGACCGTTGATCAAATCCAGGCCAGTCAGCTCCATGGTAGCCACATCTGATGTTCCTTCTTTTACAGCTTGTGTTTGCTGTGTTATTTTCGTTCCTTATTTTTCTTTTTATTCGATCTGATTTACTGAGTTCTTCCGATCCTCTGGACTGAGGTCGGGTTCCTCCTGGTGGGTCAGGAGAAGGGAGATCTAATCTCCGGTTTGCAAGCAGCAGGGGGGCTGCTTGTGGGTTCCCTCCGGGCTAGGAGGAAGAGAGGCTAGGCCTCTGGTGGATTGCTGGTAGCAGAGTGCTACTGGCTGGTTCACTGGTAGCGGGGCTGCTACTAGTGGGGTTCCCTCTTGGTATAGAGGAAGAGTGACGTGAGTCTCTAGTTTCTAGTGACCGTGGGTTGCTAGAGGTTCCCTCCGTGTAGGAGGAAGATGGGAGGTTGTTCCCCTGGGTAAGCTGTGTATCAACGTCTGTTGGCAAGCTGTGTTTCCCAGCTGTTAGTGAAGCCACACTCGGGTTGAGTGTGGGGTGGATGTAGGTCTGCAGGATAGAACCACCTAAAAATCCCTCTTGCATTGTGGTTTGATTGCTTATGGTTTGCTTCCGCTAGATGTTTGCATAGGGGCGCTCTAAGTGTTTGATCACAGATTCATTATATGATTTGATCAAATTTTGTTCTAAGTGTTTAATCTGTTGAGTGAGCGAAATTCTAATTGAGCGAAAGTGTATATTGGGTGAAACTTTTTATAGGCTATATTCATTCACCCCCCCTCTGAATACTTGCACCGAACCTAACATAGACTTCACAGTTCAACAGCCATTGTATGGACTTGTACAGTGGTGTGCAGTGTACAGACTTTGAAGTCCGACCTAGCAGGATGTGTAGATTTAGACTACAGCCAGGATGTCTAGACTTGTTGTGAAGCAATGCACAGGCTGTACATACTTGAAGAATGCTTGCCGAAGGCGATGTAGTGTACAGACTTCATGGAATGCAAACGGCTGAACAGACTTGAATGATTATAGAGTGTATAGACTTGAAAGTCTGAAGGCGATGTGCATACTTGCTGAGTTGACGCTGCAACGTATATACTTTACGTTCAACTGAGGATGTACAGACTTGCTGAGTTGACGCTGCAGCCCAATGAGTTGACGCTGTATAGACTTTGTCTTCCAGCGTATAGACTTGATGAATGCATGAAGACATTGAATAAGACCCAGCAATGTGTAGACTCTACAGTGAATGCATGACCCAATGTATACACTTGATGCAATGTTGACGCTGTACAGACTTCAACACAAGGAAGACTCTAAATGAGACGTTGGCAGAGACAATGCATGAGACGGTGAAGGACCGATGTATAGACTTCACCAACATGAACAGGCTGCACATTCCACTGTATAGACTTGAAGAAACTAAACTTAAGAGTCGACGCATCAGCTCAAGGAGTTGATGCACTACTGTGTGGACAGAGACAAATATCACTGAAGGGTCGACGCATCAGCACAATGAGTTGACGCACTGCTGTTGAGACTGTACAGACAAAGTGTAGATAGAATTAAGTAGAGCATGTTATCTGACAACCATATGAACTCCATTCATTTACATGATAAAACATGAATTAATCGAGCATATAAAAGAAAAGCATTATGATCAGAGAATGACTGAATAATAGCATGATGACACACACAGCAAGATGACTCACAGTGAATAACTCACTTCAAAGGCCAATCATCAAAACCACCGTTAAAACCATCATCAAAACCACAGGGGCACAACAGTCTATACATTGTCTGATCATTCATCTTTGAAGTCTATACAACGTTGCCTTGTCTCTTCAAGTCTATACAACGTTGCCTTGTTTCTTCAAGTCTATACAATGTGCACAGTTTCTTCATGTCCATACATTACATCGTGGTCTTCATCTAAAGTCTGTACATCGGACTGTTTGAGCAAGTCTATACAGCGTTTCTTTCACACTTGAAGTCAACACATTGGGCAAGTCTGTACGTTGCATTCGCCTTCACAAGTCTATACAACGAAGTATATACACTGCAATGTACATACTTAAATCTTATGAATTCATTCTTGTTGCTGAAGGGAACAGGGTCGACGCTGGGAGCTTAAAGCGTCCACGCATCAGTTGACGAAGCCTTCACGATATCTTCCACTGCGTCAACGCCACAATGGAGCAGCGTCGACGCAGCGGCTTAAGAGACGCCAATATACAAGGCAAGATAGGCCTTAATGTACATGTTCGTGCGTCAACGCCATCAACAAGCAGCGTCGACGCAGTGGCGGAAGAGAGGCCAATACACACTTCTGATTTTCATCCGTGCGTCAACGCCACCAACTGGCAGCGTCGACGCAGCAGTTCAAGAAAGGGGTGACTTATCTCTGGCTGTCTTCAACGAGTCAACGCTATCCACAGCAGGGTGATGTGAAACGGCTACGGTCTAGTGCAGAATGACCCTTAGACCTATGCATCCACAAGCATACAAGTGAATATGAACCCTTGGACGTACTTCGCAACACAATCTCAAAGCAAGCGATAATTGCAACGTTCTCAACACCACGTTCACACGCGTCCCCTTGGTGACTTGGTGATACCAAGAGAGGGTGTTGGGACAAGACCCTAGCTGGTTAGGAACCAGCACCGCTATGTGTTAGCCCTCCCGCAAGTGTGGAGCCCGATTCGTGGGCGGCCGGGTGCCTTGGGGGCACTAGGACTCTCTTTCTCACTCAACCACGATGGCCCACTCAAGGGCGGTGGCAACGGGACCGGGCACTCTCGTTCTAACCAGCGGATTGCAGCGTAAATATTAAATGAGCAGAAAGACGAGGGAGCAAGGGTGAGAGAATACCTGACCGGCGTGAAGACGCCGATCCCGCTCGGAGACGAGGGCGAGCGGGGAAGTGTGTTCCCCGCACACTGCGCCGGTGACGCTTGAACCTGTTTATTACAATTACCACGTCCCACAAGTGGGGGAAGAGGGATGAATTATTACACCAAACACTACCTCCACGCAGGGAGGGGCGTTAAGCCGGCCAGGCGGGGGACGGGAATCGGGTAAGAGCTAAGGACGGTGGACTGTGCTGTTCTGTCCGCTTGCTGAAGCTCTGACCCCTGATCACTGTTTGGGACGTAGTTCCCGCTCCAGAATTTTGCCGGTGACGTGGCTGGTGGGGTTCTCTTCTTCACTGGACCCTGGTCGACTGTGAATTTTCTGAGAATTTTGTCTGGCCGCCGCTGGCCGTGGTGGCGGTACGAACAGGGATGAAGATTCTGGTACTCTGATCAATCTGTCTGCAACAGCAGGTTGCCGGTGATGCTGCGGACGCTCCCAAGCTCCGATTCATGAACGGCGGATGGCGTTGGAACCGTCTGGGGGTCTACTTTCCAGCAAATCTGGTCTCGCTGTCGTCTGAGGTCGGTGGAGACGGGGAGGGCCGAAAGAGTGCTGACTGGTCGGAGCAACCTGACTGGGACAGAACCGGCTGACCTGTGAGAAAAAGGGGATAACTTCGTCCCTCGACCCCGGATGGCCGTTCCGCTTGCTGTTCCTGGTACCAGACTTGAAGGGGAGAAAATTTGATGAAGAGACCCGTGTCAGATTCTGCCGCCGGCGGTCGTGGGAAGCTCCCTTCTCCGGCTCAAGTCCACTGCAGGTCTTGTCTTGCGCAGTCGGGGGAGAACCGCCACTGTGAACAGTCCCGAGCTCGGATCAACGCGAAATCGCCTCGCCTGCGAAGTAGACCCCGAGCTCTTTCCGTGGATGGGTGGTACGCCTTCAGAAGATGCCGGATGAGCCCCGAACAGACGTGATCTTCAGGATCCTTTTCTGCTGCCAGCGAACTAACTAGAGAGGGGGGTGAGGGGAGGGAGAGGGTGAAGTGAAAATGGAGGTCTTGGCTAGTGTTGGAGTTGTAGGGTGATGGCAGGAGGGGGAGGAGGTGTGAGGTGGTGAGGGGGTCGGATCTGGTGTGGGGATGGGGCAGGGGGTGGAGGGGCCGAAGCTGGTAGGGGTGGGGTGTGGTTCGGCCAAGGCAAGATGGTAGGGTGTGGGAGAAGGTGTTTGCGCAGCCAGCCAAGGGAGGGGTGGCTTGGGTCGCACCAAGGCCTTGAATGGGGTGTGGGGAAGTGGGAGGGATGCTTGGGGGAGAGGGAGGGGTGTATGGGGGGTGGTGAATGTGTATGGGGAATGGGAAGGGTCACTTGGGAAGAGGGGGGGATTGAATGGAATTAATGGCCTAGGGGAGGTGAAGGGGTGGAGGGGTGAGGTGGCAGCTGAGGTGGCAGGTGGGAGGGGAGGTGAAGGGGCTGGTTCGCCCAAGGTTGAGGGGGAGAGAGAGAGGAGGAGGAGAGAGAGGAGGGGCCGGCCCCTTTAGGAGAGAGAGAGAGGGAATACTTAGAGAGAGAGAGAAGGAGGGAGGGAAATCTCAATGTGGACTCAAATTCATCAATTCTTCATTAACCTCTTCAAGTGGGGATTGGGGTCCTTATATAGGAGACCCACAATTTACATTAAGTCCTCACATTGTGGACTAATGACAGAAGATCAAGGGTCATGGGAAGGGGCGCCCATGGGCTTGGCCAATGACTTGGCCCAATAAGACATACTAGCCCATTAACTCACTTGGCCACTTAATGAAGACCTTAGACTTAGGTAAATGACTAACTTACTTAGGTACTAGACTCAATAAGAGGGAAAATTACATAGATAAGACTCAAGAAAATGAGAAAATTACATGGCTGGACTCAGAAAATGATGGCGAACAAAATGGCAAGCAATATGATCCTCGGAGAAATGTGAAGGGGTAATTGATGTCCCCATCATACTCCCGGGGTGCGAAGGACTCGACTCCGTCGAGTAAAGACCGTCCCTGCTGCGATACTGCTCCAACAGGTCGGGCGCAAGCTGCTGGAGGTCTTCCCTACTCACCCAGGCGTCGTCCGAGGGTGGACGGCCCTTCCACTGGACCAAGTACCTCTCATGGACCTTGTTCCTCGTGCTGGTGGTCTGTTCATCCAATATTCGCGCCACAGTATCACGCTGGTCCCTCAGGTTTTGGGGGGAGCTCTCGGGGGTGTGGGGGCACTCTCAAGGGATGGATCAGGCTGGATATCCTTACTGGGTGCCATCGTGGGGCCCTTGTAGGGCACCAGGTCCGCCACATTGAATGTGGGGTTAACTCCGTACTCCTCTGGGAGATCTAACACATAAGCATTGGTGCCACGGCGTTTCAGCACCCGGAAGGGACCAGTCCCATGTGCCCTCAACTTTGAGGCATTCCCTGGGAATAACCTCTCAGTTCTCACCATCACATAGTCACCAATGTGGAACTCCTGGTGGCGGTGGTGTGAATCAGCTGCTTTCTTGTAAATTTCATTGCCTTTGTTGATGTTGTTGCGAATATGCTCATGCATCTTTATGGGTGTTGACTCACTAGGAGATAATGGGGGTCCTGGACAGCCAAAAGTGGACCTATCATGCAGTGGTGCTATGCAGTTTTTGATGGACTTCGGGGAACCCGGGTATCCGAGAGTTGACCTATCATGCATAGATGTGATGAGGACTTTCATGAACTCAGGTGGACCGGGGCAACCACTGGTAGCTCTATCGTGCATGAGATGGATGAAGAGTGGGGGGGGACCAACATACCCAAATGTAATCCGGTCAAGTTTTGAGCCTAAACTGTGTGTGACATGCGTGGGAGGGTTGGGCTCGTGACCCTTGTTGAATGATGTGACATGCCAAGATGGGTGCTTCCTAGAGATGATGACCATGTGGGTGGGTATGGGGTGGTCTTTAAGCTCCCATTTGTAAGGGTCGAAGGGATCATAGTAGGTATGCATCACGGGGTGGGACACTACCTTGTTCCCTAGGTGTATGGTTCCCTTAGTGTGGACTAGGTTTTGGAAGAGGTGTGTTGGTTCTAGCATGGTAGGTGAGGGTAGGAGGGAGTGGGTGGTGGGTAGGTATTGGAAGGGGTCAAAGGGGTCATAGAATGTGTTACCCTGAGAGAGGTGCTCTATCATCTCAAGGTCTCTATGTGAGGGTGAGTCCTCCTCCTCAAATGTAGTAATTGAACCGAAGTTTGAGGAGGGTTGGTTGGTCATGATTGGAGGGCTTGGCATCCTACCCAAAATAAATAACTCCAATTCGCGGATAGCATTGGGCTCTTCGGGTATGGGGAGGGATAAAAGTAAGTCGCTAGTGTAGCCACCTACAGTGTAAATGGAAGAGATGGACCCGACGCATAGATGTAGGAGGTCAACGCTCCTTGGTTGGTCAGCCATTGTGGCCAACATGTCTGTCAACCCTATTTGCCAAGCTAGGCCCTTAAGAAGGTCATCCCAACTCTCAACATCATAGGAGGATTGGATAGTGGTGTGATAGGAGGAGAGAGGGACTATGGGGAGGTGTTGTCCCACGGGAGGGTAGGCAAGGGCCATCATCTCTCTAATTGGGCTACCCCTCAACCAGCTAACAAGGGTCTCTCCTAAAATAAGCCCGATCCCATCTAGAGAGGGTGGTGTAGGGTGAAGGTTACCATGTGAGTTCTTTTCTTTAATTTGGACAGGTGTGGTCTCCATGTTGGGGGTTGGGTCCAGGGTGTTCACCACTTTGGGGTTGGGTATGGGCTCCTCCTCCAAAGAGGTGAGGGAATACGTTAGGGGTGGGGTGGTGATGGTAGGTGCATGGCGCACCCAAGGTGATGAGCAAGGTCGGAATTGGGTTGGGGTTGGAAGTGGAGGTAGTGGGAGTCTAGGTTGGGGTAGGTTTGTAGTTGGGAGTGGAAGGTGGGTTGGGAGAAGACAGTTGGATAATGGAGGGGCATCCCTTATAGGGGATAATGGATGGGTAGTAGTAGGGGCTACGGGGGTTTGGGGAGTATGGGTCTCATGGGGAATAGTGAGTTGGGGGGTGGTGACCGGTGCGGGACTAGGGGGAGGGGTGGGCACGAGATCTACTTGGGTTTGAACGGTGAGGGTTGTGGAAGTGAGTTTTAGTTGGGGAAGGTCGGTGGGGATTAGGTTTTCCTGACTTGACTCTTGGCATTGTGCCTCAAATTCTTCCTCCCATTCAAGGGGAGATTCATGAACTTCAATCACTTCCCCAACTCTTTGGGGTGGAGGGGTTGGGTAGGGATTTGTGGGTTGGAGGGTGGTGGCCGTCATGGGCTTAGGTGGATGAGAGAGGACATGGGTGTTGTTGAATCGGAAGGCCCCCGGAAGGTGTGACGGATGCACAAGGCAAGTCCGACGTGTCGGGTCAATGGTGGCATTCCTTTCATCTAGCCATCTCCTTCCTAGGATTATGCAAGGTCCCGCCATAGTGCCAATTTGACACCAAGCTCCATCACAGTACATGGTCTTCCCAAACCATTTATGGAATTCAACGAAGACTCGTTCTCCGTCGTGCACGATTTGTCCGGCCCTAGAAAGAGAGGCAACAATATCGGGAGATACCCAATTATCGGGCTCTAAGTCAATGAAGTCAATTTCCGTAGGTTCTCCACTGGGTAGGTATGCAAGAAATATGATTGGGAGAGGGATCATGTGGTCCGTAGACTCTTTGACAGTGGGTGGTGGACTATGCATGTGACGATCTGTCGGAGACTCTAATGCAATCGTTCCCATGGACTAGACTTGTAGAGACAAGTCTAAAACTTGCTCTGATACCACTTGATGTGAAACGGCTACGGTCTAGTGCAGAATGACCCTTAGACCTATGCATCCACAAGCATACAAGTGAATATGAACCCTTGGACGTACTTCGCAACACAATCTCAAAGCAAGCGATAATTGCAACGTTCTCAACACCACGTTCACACGCGTCCCCTTGGTGACTTGGTGATACCAAGAGAGGGTGTTGGGACAAGACCCTAGCTGGTTAGGAACCAGCACCGCTATGTGTTAGCCCTCCCGCAAGTGTGGAGCCCGATTCGTGGGCGGCCGGGTGCCTTGGGGGCACTAGGACTCTCTTTCTCACTCAACCACGATGGCCCACTCAAGGGCGGTGGCAACGGGACCGGGCACTCTCGTTCTAACCAGCGGATTGCAGCGTAAATATTAAATGAGCAGAAAGACGAGGGAGCAAGGGTGAGAGAATACCTGACCGGCGTGAAGACGCCGATCCCGCTCGGAGACGAGGGCGAGCGGGGAAGTGTGTTCCCCGCACACTGCGCCGGTGACGCTTGAACCTGTTTATTACAATTACCACGTCCCACAAGTGGGGGAAGAGGGATGAATTATTACACCAAACACTACCTCCACGCAGGGAGGGGCGTTAAGCCGGCCAGGCGGGGGACGGGAATCGGGTAAGAGCTAAGGACGGTGGACTGTGCTGTTCTGTCCGCTTGCTGAAGCTCTGACCCCTGATCACTGTTTGGGACGTAGTTCCCGCTCCAGAATTTTTCCGGTGACGTGGCTGGTGGGGTTCTCTTCTTCACTGGACCCTGGTCGACTGTGAATTTTCTGAGAATTTTGTCTGGCCGCCGCTGGCCGTGGTGGCGGTACGAACAGGGATGAAGATTCTGGTACTCTGATCAATCTGTCTGCAACAGCAGGTTGCCGGTGATGCTGCGGACGCTCCCAAGCTCCGATTCACGAACGGCGGATGGCGTTGGAACCGTCTGGGGGTCTACTTTCCAGCAAATCTGGTCTCGCTGTCGTCTGAGGTCGGTGGAGACGGGGAGGGCCGAAAGAGTGCTGACTGGTCGGAGCAACCTGACTGGGACAGAACCGGCTGACCTGTGAGAAAAAGGGGATAACTTCGTCCCTCGACCCCGGATGGCCGTTCCGCTTGCTGTTCCTGGTACCAGACTTGAAGGGGAGAAAATTTGATGAAGAGACCCGTGTCAGATTCTGCCACCGGCGGTCGTGGGAAGCTCCCTTCTCCGGCTCAAGTCCACTGCAGGTCTTGTCTTGCGCAGTCGGGGGAGAACCGCCACTGTGAACAGTCCCGAGCTCGGATCAACGCGAAATCGCCTCGCCTGCGAAGTAGACCCCGAGCTCTTTCCGTGGATGGGTGGTACGCCTTCAGAAGATGCCGGATGAGCCCCGAACAGACGTGATCTTCAGGATCCTTTTCTGCTGCCAGCGAACTAACTAGAGAGGGGGGTGAGGGGAGGGAGAGGGTGAAGTGAAAATGGAGGTCTTGGCTAGTGTTGGAGTTGTAGGGTGATGGCAGGAGGGGGAGGAGGTGTGAGGTGGTGAGGGGGTCGGATCTGGTGTGGGGATGGGGCAGGGGGTGGAGGGGCCGAAGCTGGTAGGGGTGGGGTGTGGTTCGGCCAAGGCAAGATGGTAGGGTGTGGGAGAAGGTGTTTGCGCAGCCAGCCAAGGGAGGGGTGGCTTGGGTCGCACCAAGGCCTTGAATGGGGTGTGGGGAAGTGGGAGGGATGCTTGGGGGAGAGGGAGGGGTGTATGGGGGGTGGTGAATGTGTATGGGGAATGGGAAGGGTCACTTGGGAAGAGGGGGGGATTGAATGGAATTAATGGCCTAGGGGAGGTGAAGGGGTGGAGGGGTGAGGTGGCAGCTGAGGTGGCAGGTGGGAGGGGAGGTGAAGGGGCTGGTTCGCCCAAGGTTGAGGGGGAGAGAGAGAGGAGGAGGAGAGAGAGGAGGGGCCGGCCCCTTTAGGAGAGAGAGAGAGGGAATACTTAGAGAGAGAGAGAAGGAGGGAGGGAAATCTCAATGTGGACTCAAATTCATCAATTCTTCATTAACCTCTTCAAGTGGGGATTGGGGTCCTTATATAGGAGACCCACAATTTACATTAAGTCCTCACATTGTGGACTAATGACAGAAGATCAAGGGTCATGGGAAGGGGCGCCCATGGGCTTGGCCAATGACTTGGCCCAATAAGACATACTAGCCCATTAACTCACTTGGCCACTTAATGAAGACCTTAGACTTAGGTAAATGACTAACTTACTTAGGTACTAGACTCAATAAGAGGGAAAATTACATAGATAAGACTCAAGAAAATGAGAAAATTACATGGCTGGACTCAGAAAATGATGGCGAACAAAATGGCAAGCAATATGATCCTCGGAGAAATGTGAAGGGGTAATTGATGTCCCCATCACAGGGTCGACGCAGTGGGGCAAATTCAAATGTGTACAAGCAAAGAGTAGACGCAGTGATGCCAGTGCGTCAACGCGGTCAGTCTCTAGAAACAGTAAGTGTGGTAAATTACTAGAATATTTCGATGCAGTACAAGGAGACCCCAATTATGAAAGGGCACGTGATCCTATTACAAAGGACGTGCTAGCAGTCAGACACATGGAAGTTGGGGCCTGCTACTTCACCACGTGGACCAACCCATCGAAGCTCTCTAGGGCTTCTCTGCCCTATCCTCCGGAGCCCCTGTTATTGGTATATAAATCCTACTTCGTCTTCAGAAAAGAACAGCTCACTCCAAGGAAGAAGTGAAGCAAAAGAGGCCATCTGAGAGCAGAAAGAGAACTCGAGAGAGATAGGCCAGAAGAGAAGAAGAAGAAAAAGAGAAGAAGAAGAAATAGAAGAAGAGTGAGCCGGCAAGAAGAAAAAGAGTTGAAGAGAAGAAGGAGAGAACATCGTGAGAGAAAAGGAGAGCAGAAGAGAAAGAAAGAGAGATAGAGAGAGAGAGAGAGTTTGTGAAGAAAAAGGAAGAAAGTTACTGAAGATCTATCTATTGGACAGTGGATCAAATCCAGGCCAGTCAGCTCCATGGGAGCCACATCTGATGTTCCTTCTTTTACAGCTTGTGTTTGCTGTGTTATTTTCGTTCCTAATTTTTCTTTTCATTCGATCTGATTTACTGAGTTCTTCCGACCCTCTGGACTGAGGTCGGGTTCCTCCTGGGGGGTCAGGAGAAGGGAGATCTGATCTTCGGTTTGCAAGCAACAGGGGGGCTGCTTGTGGGTTCCCTCCGGGCTAGGAGGAAGAGAGGCTAGGCCTCTGGTGGATTGCTGGTAGCAGAGTGCTACTGGCTGGTTCACTGGTAGCGGGGCTGCTACTAGTGGGGTTCCCTCTTGGTATAGAGGAAGAGAGACGTGAGTCTCTGGTTTCTAGGGACCGTGGGTTGCTAGAGGTTCCCTCCGTGCAGGAGGAAGAGGGTAGGTTGTTCCCCTGGGTAAGCTATGTATCAGCGTCTGTTGGCAAGCTGTGTTGCCCAGCTGTTAGTGAAGACACACGCAGGTTGAGTGTGGGGTGGATGTAGGTCTGCAGGACCGAACCACCTAAAAACCCCTCATGCGTTGTGGTTTGATTGCTTATGATATGCTTCCACTAGATGTTTGCATAGGGGCGCTCCAAGTGTTTGATCACAGATTCATTAGATGATTTGTTCGGATTTTGTTCTAAGTGTTTAATCTGTTGAGTGAGCGAAATTCTAATTGAGCGAAAGTGTATATTGGGTGAAAGTTTTTATAGGCTATATTCATTCACCCCCCCTCTGAATACTTGTACCGAACCTAACATAGACTTCACAGTTCAACAGCCATTGTATGGACTTGTACAGTGGTGCGCAGTGTACAGATTTTGAAGTCCGACCTAGCAGGATGTGTAGACTTAGACTACAGCCAGGATGTCTAGACTTGTTGTGAAGCAATGCACAGGCTGTACATACTTGAAGAATGCTTGCAGAAGGCGATGTAGTGCACAGACTTCATGGAATGCAAACGGCTGAACAGACTTGAATGATTATAGAGTGTATAGACTTGAAAGTCTGAAGGCTATGTGCAAACTTGCTGAGTTGACGCTGCAGCCCAATGAGTTGACGCTGCAACGTATATACTTTACGTTCAACTGAGGATGTATAGACTTGCTGAGTTGACGCTGCAGCCCAATGAGTTGACGCTGTATAGACTTTATCTTACAGCGTATAGACTTGATGAATGCATGAAGACATTGAATAAGACCCAGCAATGTGTAGACTCTACAGTGAATGCATGACCCAATGTATACACTTGATGCACTGTTGACGCTGTACAGACTTCAACACAAGGAAGACTCTAAATGAGACGTTGGCAGAGACAATGCATGAGACGGTGAAGGACCGATGTATAGACTTCACCAACATGAACAGGCTGCACAGTCCACTGTATAGACTTGAAGAAACTGAACTGAAGAGTCGATGCATCAGCTCAAGGAGTTGACGCACTACTGTGTGGACAGAGACAAATATTACTGAAGGGTCGACGCATCAGCACAATGAGTTGACGCACTGCTGTTGAGATTGTGCAGACAGAGTGTAGATAGAATTAAGTAGAGCATGTTATCTGACAGCCATATGAACTCCATTATGATCAAACATGAATTAATCGAGCATATAAAAGAAAAACATTATGATCAGAGAATGACTGAATAATAGCATGATGACACACACAGCAAGATGACTCACAGTGAATAACTCACTTCAAAGGCCAATCATCAAAACCACCATTAAAACCATCATCAAAACCATAATGGCACAACAGTCTATACATTGTCTGATCATTCATCTTTGAAGTCTATACAACGTTGCCTTGTCTCTTCAAATCTATACAATGTTGCCTTGTTTCTTCAAGTCTATACAATGTGCACAGTTTATTCATGTCCATACATTACATCGTGGTCTTCAGCTAAAGTCTATACATCAGACTGTTTAAGCAAGTCTATATAGCGTTTCATTCACACTTGAAGTAAACACATTGGGCAAGTCTGTACGTTGCATTCGCCTTCACAAGTCTATACAACGAAGTATATACACTGCAATGTACATACTTAAATCTTATGACTTCATTCTTGTTGCTGAAGGGAGCAGGGTTGACGTTGGGAGCTTAAAGCGTCCACGCATCAGTTGACGAAGCCTTCACGATATCTTCCACTACGTCAACGCCACAATGGAGCAGCGTCGACGCAGCAGCTTAAGAGACGCCATTATACAAGGCAAGACACGCCTTAATGTACATGTTCGTGCGTCAACGCCATCAACAAGCAGCGTCGACGCAGTGGCGGAAGAGAGGCCAATACACACTTCTGATTTTCATCCGTGCGTCAACGCCACCAACTGGCAGCGTCGACGCAGCAGTTCAAGAAAGGGGCGACTTATCTCTGGCTGTCTTCAACGCGTCAATGCTATCCACAGCAGGGTCGACGCAGTGGGGCAAATTCAAATCTGTATAAGCAAAGAGTAGACGCAGTGACGCCAGTGCGTCAACCCGGTCAGTCTCCAGAAACAGTAAGTGTGGTAAATTACTAGAATATTTCGATGCAGTACAAGGAGACCCCAATTATGAAAGGGCACGTGATCCTATAACAAAGGACGTGCCAGCAGTCAGACACGTGGAAGCTGGGGCCTGCTACTTCACCACGTGGACCAACCCATCGAAGCTCTCTAGGGCGTCTCTGCCCTATCCTTCGGAGCCCCTGTTATTGGCATATAAATCCTGCTTCGTCTTCAGAAAAGAACAGCTCACTCCAAGGAAGAAGTGAAGCAAAAGAGGCCATCTGAGAGCAGAAAGAGAACTTGAGAGAGATAGGCCAAAAGAGAAGAAGAAGAAATAGAATAAGAGTGAGCCGGCAAGAAGAAAAAGAGTTGAAGAGAAGAAGGAGAGAACAACGTGAGAGAAAAGGAGAGCAGAAGAGAAAGAAATAGAGATAGAGAGAGAGAGAGAGTTTGTGAAGAAAAAGGAAGAAAGCTACTGAAGATCTGTCTACTGGACCGTGGATCAAATCCAGGCCAGTCAGCTCCATGGGAGCCACATCTGATGTTCCTTCTTTTACAGCTTGTGTTTGCTGTGTTATTTTCGTTCCTTATTTTTCTTTCTATTCGATCTGATTTACTGAGTTCTTCCGATCCTCTGGACTGAGGTCGGGTTCCTCCTGGTGGGTCAGGAGAAGGGAGATTTGATCTCCGATTTGCAAGCAGCAGGGGGGCTGCTTGTGGGTTACCTCCGGGCTAGGAGGAAGAGAGACTAGGCCTCTGGTGGATTGCTGGTAGCAGAGTGCTACTGGCTGGTTCACTGGTAGCGGGGCTGCTACTAGTGGGGTTCCCTCTTGGTATAGAGGAAGAGAGACGTGAGTCTCTAGTTTCTAGTGACCGTGGGTTGCTAGAGGTTCCCTCCGTGTAGGAGGAAGAGGGGAGGTTGTTCCCCTGGGTAAGCTGTGTATCAGCGTCTGTTGGTAAGCTGTGTTGCCCAGCTGTTAGTGAAGCCACACTCGGGTTGAGTGTGGGGTGGATGTAGGTCTGCAGGACCGAACCACCTAAAAACCCCTCTTGCATTGTGGTTTGATTGCTTATGGTTTGCTTCCGCTAGATGTTTGTATAGGGGCGCTCCAAGTGTTTGATCACAGATTCATTAGATGATTTGATCAGATTTTGTTCTAAGTGTTTAATCTGTTGAGTGAGCGAAATTCTAAATGAGCGAAAGTGTATATTGGGTGAAAGTTTTTATAGGCTATATTCATTCACCCCCCCTCTGAATACTTGCACCGAACCTAACATAGACTTCACAGTTTAACAGCCATTGTATGGACTTGTACAGTGGGGCGCAGTGTACAGACTTTGAAGTCTGACCTAGCAGGATGTGTAGACTTAGACTACAGCCAGGATGTGTAGACTTGTTGTGAAGCAATGCACAAGCTGTACATACTTGAAGAATGCTTACAGAAGGCGATGTAGTGTACAGACTTCATGGAATGCAAACGGCTGAACATACTTGAATGATTATAGAGTGTATAGACTTGAAAGTTTGAAGGCGATGTGCATACTTGCTGAGTTGACGCTGCAGCCCAATGAGTTGACGCTGCAACGTATATACTTTACGTTCAACTGAGGTTGTATAGACTTGCTGAGTTGACGCTGCAGCCCAATGAGTTGACGTTGTATAGACTTTGTCTTCCAGCGTATAGACTTGATGAATGCATGAAGACATTGAATAAGACCCAGCAATGTGTAGACTCTACAGTGAATGCATGACCCAATGTATACACTTGATGCACTGTTGACGCTGTACAGACTTCAACACAAGGAAGACTCTAAATGAGACGTTGGCAGACACAATGCATGAGACGGTGAAGGACCGATGTATAGACTTCACCAACATGAATAGGCTGCACAGTCCACTATATAGACTTGATGAAACTGAACTTAAGAGTCGACGCATCAGCTCAAGGAGTTGACGCACTACTGTGTGGACAGAGACAAATATTACTGAAGGGTCGACGCATCAGCACAATGAGTTGACGCACTGCTATTGAGACTGTGCAGACAGAGTGTAGATAGAATTAAGTAGAGCATATTATCTGACAGCCATATGAACTCCATTCACTTACATGATAAAACATGAATTAGTCGAGCATATAAAAGAAAAGCATTATGATCAGAGAATGACTGAATAATAGCATGATGACACACACAGCAAGATGACTCACAGTGAATAACTCACTTCAAAGGCCAATCATCAAAACCACCATTAAAACTATCATCAAAACCACAGGGGCACAACAGTCTATACATTGTCTGATCATTCATCTTTGAAGTCTATACAACGTTGCCTTGTTTCTTCAAGTCTATATAATGTGCACAGTTTCTTCATGTCCATACATTACATCGTGGTCTTCAGCTAAAGTCTATACATCGGACTGTTTGAGCAAGTCTATACAGCGTTTCATTCACACTTGAAGTCAACACATTGGGCAAGTCTGTGCGTTGCATTCGCCTTCACAAGTCTATACAACGAAGTATATACACTGCAATGTACATACTTAAATCTTATGACTTCATTCTTGTTGCTGAAGGGAACAGGGTCGACGCTGGGAGCTTAAAGCGTCCACGCATCAGTTGACGAAGCCTTCACGATATCTTCCACTACGTCAACGCCACAATGGAGCAACGTCGACGTAGTGGCTTAAGAGACGCCAATATACAAGGCAAGACAGGCCTTAATGTACATGTTCGTGCGTCAACGCCATCAACAAGCAGCGTCGACGCAGTGGCGGAAGAGAGGCCAATACACACTTCTAATTTTCATCCGTGCGTCAACGCCACCAACTGGCAGCGTCGACGCAGCAGTTCAAGAAAGGGGCGACTTATCTCTGGCTGTCTTCAACGCGTCAATGCTATCCACAGTAGGGTCGACGCAGTGGGGCAAATTCAAATGTGTACAAGCAAAGAGTAGACGCAGTGATGCCAGTGCGTCAACCCGGTCTGTCTCCAGAAACCGTAAGTGTGGTAAATTACTAGAATATTTTGATGCAGTACAAGGAGACCCCAATTATGAAAGGGCACGTGATCCTATAACAAAGGACGTGCCAGCAGTCAGACACATGGAAGCTGGGGCCTGCTACTTCACTACGTGGACCAACCCATCGAAGCTCTCTAGGGCGTCTTTGCCCTATCCTCCGGAGCCCCTATTATTGGCATATAAATCTTGCTTCGTCTTCAGAAAAGAACAGCTCACTCCAAGGAAGAAGTGAAGCAAAAGAGGCCATCTGAGAGCAGAAAGAGAACTCGAGAGAGATAGGCCAGAAGAGAAGAAGAAGAAAAAGAGAAGAAGAAGAAATAGAGGAAGAGTGAGCCGGCAAGAAGAAAAAGAGTTGAAGAGAAGAAGGAGAGAACATCGTGAGAGAAAAGGAGAGCAGAAGAGAAAGAAAGAGAGATAGAGAGAGAGAGAGAGTTTGTGAAGAAAAAGGAAGAAAGTTACTGAAGATCTGTCTTCTGGACCGTGGATCAAATCCAGGCCAGTCAGCTCCATAGGAGCCACATCTGATGTTCCTTCTTTTACAGCTTGTGTTTGCTGTGTTATTTTCATTCCTTATTTTTCTTTTTATTTGATCTGATTTACTGAGTTCTTTCGATCCTCTGGACTGAGGTCGGGTTCCTCCTGGTGGGTCAGGAGAAGGGAGATCTGATCTCCGATTTACAAGCAGCAGGGGGGCTGCTTGTGGGTTCCCTCCGGGCTAGGAGGAAGAGAGGCTAGGCCTCTGGTGGATCGCTGGTAGCAGAGTGCTACTGGCTGGTTCACTGGTAGCGGGGCTGCTACTAGTGGGGTTCCCACTTGGTATAGACGAAGAGAGACGTGAGTCTCTGGTTTCTAGTGACCGTGGGTTGCTAGAGGTTCCCTCCGTGTAGGAGGAAGAGGGGAGGTTGTTCCCCTGGGTAAGCTGTGTATCAGCGTCTGTTGGCAAGCTGTGTTGCCCAGCTGTTAGTGAAGCCACACTCGGGTTGAGTGTGGGGTGGATGTAGGTCTGCAGGACCGAACCACCTAAAAACCCCTCTTGCATTGTGGTTTGATTGCTTATGGTTTGCTTCCGCTAGATGTTTGCATAGGGGCGCTCCAAGTGTTTGATCACAGATTCATTAGATGATTTGATCAGATTTTGTTCTAAGTGTTTAATCTGTTGAGTGAGCGAAATTCTAAATGAGCGAAAGTGTATATTGGGTGAAAGTTTTTATAGGCTATATTCATTCACCCCCCCTCTGAATACTTGCACCGAACCTAACATAGACTTCACAGTTCAACAGCCATTGTATGGACTTGTACAGTGGTGCGCAATGTACAGACTTTGAAGTCCGACCTAGCAGGATGTGTAGACTTAGACTACAGCCAGGATGTGTAGACTTGTTGTGAAGCAATGCACAGGCTGTACATACTTGAAGAATGCTTGCAGAAGGCGATGTAGTGTACAGACTTCATGAAATGCAAACGGCTGAACAGACTTGAATGATTATAGAGTGTATAGACTTGAAAGTCTGAAGGCGATGTGCATACTTGCTGAGTTGACGCTGCAGCCCAATGAGTTGACGCTGCAACGTATATACTTTACGTTCAACTGAGGATGTATAGACTTGCTGAGTTGACGCTGCAACCCAATGAGTTGACGTTGTATAGACTTTGTCTTCCAGCGTATAGACTTGATGAATGCATGAAGACATTGAATAAGACCCAGCAATGTGTAGACTCTACAGTGAATGCATGACCCAATGTATACACTTGATGCACTGTTGACGCTGTACAGACTTCAACACAAGGAAGACTCTAAATGAGACGTTGGCAGACACAATGCATGAGACGGTGAAGGACCGATGTATAGACTTCACCAACATGAACAGGCTGCACAGTCCACTATATAGACTTGAAGAAACTGAACTTAAGAGTCGACGCATCAGCTCAAGGAGTTGACGCACTACTGTGTGGACAGAGACAAATATTACTGAAGGGTCGACGCATCAGCACAATGAGTTGACGCACTGCTATTGAGACTGTGCAGACAGAGTGTAGATAGAATTAAGTAGAGCATGTTATCTGACAGCCATATGAACTCCATTCACTTACATGATAAAACATGAATTAATCGAGCATATAAAAGAAAAGCATTATGATCAGAGAATGACTGAATAATAGCATGATGACACACACAACAAGATGACTCACAGTGAATAACTCACTTCAAAGGCCAATCATCAAAACCACCATTAAAACCATCATCAAAACCACAGGGGCACAACAGTCTATACATTGTCTGATCATTCATCTTTGAAGTCTATACAACGTTGCCTTGTCTCTTCAAGTCTATACAACGTTGCCTTGTTTCTTCAAGTCTATACAATGTGCACAGTTTCTTCATGTCCATACATTACATCGTGGTCTTCAGCTAAAGTCTATACATCGGACTGTTTGAGCAGGTCTATACAACGTTTCATTCACACTTGAAGTCAACACATTGGGCAAGTCTGTACGTTGCATTCGCCTTCACAAGTCTATACAACGAAGTATATACACTGCAATGTACATACTTAAATATTACGACTTCATTCTTGTTGCTGAAGGGAATAGGGTCGACGCTGGGAGCTTAAAGCGTCCACGCATCAGTTGACGAAGCCTTCACGATATCTTCCACTGCGTCAACGCCACAATGGAGCAACGTCGACGCAGCGGCTTAAGAGACGCCAATATACAAGGCAAGACAGGCCTTAATGTACATGTTCGTGCGTCAACGCCATCAACAAGCAGCGTCGACGCAGTGGCGGAAGAGAGGCCAATACACACTTCTGATTTTCATCCATGCGTCAACGCCACCAACTGGTAGCGTCGACGCAACAGTTCAAGAAAGGGGCGACTTATCTCTGGCTGTCTTCAACGCGTCAACGCTATCCACAGCAGGGTCGACGCAGTGGGGCAAATTCAAATGTGTACAAGCAAAGAGTAGACGCAGTAATGCCAGTGCGTCAACGCGGTCAGTCTCCAGAAATAGTAAGTGTGGTAAATTACTAGAATATTTTGATGCAGTACAAGGAGACCCCAATTATGAAAGGGCACGTGATCCTATAACAAAGGACGTGCCAGCAGTCAGACACATGGAAGCTGGGGCCTGCTACTTCACCACATGGACCAACCCATCGAAGCTCTCTAGGGCGTCTCTGCCCTATCCTCCGGAGCCCCTGTTATTGGTATATAAATCCTGCTTCATCTTCAGAAAAGAACAGCTCACTCCAAGGAAGAAGTGAAGCAAAAGAGGCCATCTGAGAGTAGAAAGAGAACTCAAGAGAGATAGGCCAGAAGAGAAGAAGAAGAAAAAGAGAAGAAGAAGAAATAGAAGAAGAGTGAGCCGGCAAGAAGAAAAAGAGTTGAAGAGAAGAAGGAGAGAACATCGTGAGAGAAAAGGAGAGCAGAAGAGAAAGAAAGAGAGATAGAGAGAGAGAGAGAGTTTGTGAAGAAAAAGGAAGAAAGTTACTGTAGATCTGTCTATTGGATAGTGGATCAAATCCAGGCCAGTCAGCTCCATGGGAGCCACATCAGATGTTCCTTCTTTTACAGCTTGTGTTTGCTGTGTTATTTTCGTTCCTTATTTTTCTTTTTATTCGATCTGATTTACTGAGTTCTTTCGATCCTCTGGACTGAGGTCGGGTTCCTCCTGGTGGGTCAGGAGAAGGGAGATCTGATCTCCGATTTGCAAGCAACAGGGGGGCTGCTTGTGGGTTCTCTCCGGGCTAGGAGGAAGAGAGGCTAGGCCTCTGGTGGATTGCTGGTAGCATAGTGCTACTGGCTGGTTCACTGGTAGCGGGGCTGCTACTAGTGGGGTTCCATCTTGGTATAGAGGAAGAGAGACGTGAGTCTCTGGTTTCTGGTGACCGTGGGTTGCTAGAGGTTCCCTCTGTGTAGGAGGAAGAGGGTAGGTTGTTCCCCTGGGTAAGCTGTGTATCAGCGTCTGTTGGCAAGCTGTGTTGCCCAGCTGTTAGTGAAGCCACACTCGGGTTGAGTGTGGGGCGGATGTAGGTCTGCAGGACCGAACCACCTAAAAACCCCTCTTGCATTGTGGTTTGATTGCTTATGGTATGCTTCCGCTAGATGTTTGCATAGGGGCGCTCCAAGTGTTTGATCACAGATTCATTAGATGATTTGATCGGATTTTGTTCAAAGTGTTTAATCTGTTGAGTGAGCGAAATTCTAATTGAGCAAAAGTGTATATTGGGTGAAAGTTTTTATAGGCTATATTCATTCACCCCCCTCTGAATACTTGTACCAAACCTAACATAGACTTCACAGTTCAACAGCCATTGTATGGACTTGTACAGTGGTGCGCAGTGTACAGACTTTGAAGTCCGACCTAGCAGGATGTGTAGACTTAGACTACAGCCAGGATGTGTAGACTTGTTGTGAAGCAATGCACAGGCTGTACATACTTGAAGAATGCTTGCAGAAGGCGATGTAGTGTACAGACTTCATAGAATGCAAACGGCTTAACAGACTTGAATGATTATAGAGTGTATAGACTTGAAAGTCTGAAGGCGATGTGCATACTTGCTGAGTTGACGCTGCAGCCCAATGAGTTGATGCTGCAGCGTATATACTTTACGTTCAACTGAGGATGTATAGACTTGCTGAGTTGACGCTGCAGCCCAATGAGTTGACGCTGTATAGACTTTGTCTTCCAGCGTATAGACTTGATGAATGCATGAAGACATTGAATAAGACCCAGCAATGTGTAGACTCTACAGTGAATGCATGACCCAATGTATACACTTGATGCAATGTTGACGCTGTACAGACTTCAACACAATGAAGACTCTAAATGAGACGTTGGCAGAGACAATGCATGAGACGGTGAAGGACCGATGTATAGACTTCACCAACATGAACAGGCTGCACAGTCCACTGTATAGACTTGAAGAAACTGAACTGAAGAGTCGACGCATCAGCTCAAGGAGTTGACGCACTACTGTGTGAACAGAGACAAATATGACCGAAGGGTCGACGCATCAACACAATGAGTTGACGCACTGCTGTTGAGACTGTGCAGATAGAGTGTAGATAGAATTAAGTAGAGCATGTTATCTGACAGCCATATGAACTCCATTCACTTACATGATAAAACATGAATTAATCGAGCATATAAAAGAAAAGCATTATGATCAGAGAATGACTGAATAATAGCATGATGACACACACAGTAAGATGACTCACAGTGAATAACTCACTTCAAAGGCCAATCATCAAAACCACCATTAAAACCATCATCAAAACCACATGGGCACAACAGTCTATACATTGTCTGATCATTCATCTTTAAAGTCTATACAACGTCGCCTTGTCTCTTCAAGTCTATACAACGTTGCCTTGTTTCTTCAAGTCTATACAATGTGCACAGTTTCTTCATGTCCATACATTACATCGTGGTCTTCAGCTAAAGTCTATACATCGGACTATTTGAGCAAGTCAATACAGCGTTTCATTCACACTAGAAGTCAACACATTGGGCAAGTCTGTACGTTGCATTCGCCTTCACAAGTCTATACAACGAAGTATATACACTGCAATGTACATACTTAAATCTTATGACTTCATTCTTGTTGCTGAAGGGAGCAGGGTTGACGCTGGGAGCTTAAAGCGTCCACGCATTAGTTGACGAAGCCTTCACGATATCTTCCACTGCGTCAACGCCACAATGGAGCAGCGTCGACGCAGCAGCTTAAGAGACGCCAATATACAAGGCAAGACAGGCCTTAATGTACATGTTCGTGCGTCAACGCCATCAACAAGTAGCGTCGACGCAGTGGCGGAAGAGAGGCCAATACACACTTCTGATTTTCATCCGTGCGTCAACGCCACCAACTGGCAGCGTCGACGTAGCAGTTCAAGAAAGGGGCGACTTATCTCTGGCTGTCTTCAACGCATCAACGCTATCCACAGCAGGGTTGACGCAGTGGGGCAAATTCAAATGTGTACAAGCAAAGAGTAGACGCAGTGATGCCAGTGCGTCAACGGGGTCAGTCTCCAGAAACAGTAAGTGTGGTAAATTACTAGAATATTTTGATGCAGTACAAGGAGACCCCAATTATGAAAGGGCACGTGATCCTATAACAAAGGACGTGCCAGCAGTCAGACACGTGGAAGCTAGGGCCTGCTACTTCACCACGTGGACCAACCCATCAAAGCTCTCTAGGGCGTCTCTGCCCTATCCTCCGGAGCCCCTGTTATTGGTATATAAATCCTTCTTCGTCTTCAGAAAAGAATAGCTCACTCCAAGGAAGAAGTGAAGCAAAAGAGGCCATCTGAGAGCATAAAGAGAACTCGAGAGAGATAGGCCAGAAGAGAAGAAGAAGAAATAGAAGAAGAGTGAGCCGGCAAGAAGAAAAAGAGTTGAAGAGAAGAAGGAGAGAACAGCGTGAGAGAAAAGGAGAGCAGAAGAGAAAGAAAGAGAGATAGAGAGAGAGTTTGTGGAGAAAAAGGAAGAAAGTTACTAAAGATCTGTCTACTGGACCGTGGATCAAATCCAGGCCAGTCAGCTCCATGGGAGCCACATTTGATGTTCCTTCTTTTACAGCTTGTGTTTGCTGTGTTATTTTCGTTCCTTATTTTTCTTTTTATTCGATCTGATTTACTGACCTATCTGCTCTCAGATGGCCTCTTTTGCTTCACTTCTTCCTTGGAGTGAGTTGTTCTTTTCTGAAGATGAAGAAGGATTTATATACCAATAACAGGGGCTCCGGAGGATAGGGCAGAGACGCCCTAGAGAGCTTCGATGGGTTGGTCCACGTGGTGAAGTAGCAGGCCCCAGCTTCGACGTGTCTGACTGCTGGCACGTCCTTTGTTATAGGATCACGTGCCCTTTCATAATTGGGGTCTCCTTGTACTACATCGAAATATTCTAGTAATTTACCACACTTACTGTTTGTGGACACTGACCGCGTTGACGCACTGGCATCACAGCGTCTACTCTTTGCTTGTGCACATTTGAATTTGCCCCACTGCGTCGACTCTGTTGTGGATAGCGTTGACGCGTTGAAGACAGCCAGAGATAAGTCGCCCCTTTCTTGAATTGCTGCGTCGACGCTGCCAGTTGGTGGCGTTGACGCACGAATGAAAATCAGAAGTGTGTATTGGCCTCTCTTACGTCGCGGCGTCGACACTGCTTGTTGATGGCGTTGACGCACGAACATGTACATTAAGGCCTGTCTTGCCTTGTATATTGGCGTCTCTTAAGCCGCTGCGTCGACGCTGCTCCATTGTGGCATTGACACAGTGGAAGATATCGTCAAGGCTTCGTCAACTGATGCGTGGATGCTTTAAGCTCCCAGCGTCGACCCTGTTCCCTTCAGCAACAAGAATGAAGTCATAAGATTTAAGTATGTACATTGCAGTGTATATACTTCGTTGTATAGACTTGTGAAGGTGAATGCAACATACAGACTTGCCCAATGTGTTGACTTCAAGTGTGAATGAAACGCTGTATAGACTTGCTCAAACAGTCCGATGTATACACTTTAGCTGAAGACCACGATGTAATGTATGGACATGAAGAAATTGTGCACATTGTATAGACTTGAAGAAACAAGGCAACGTTGTATAGACTTGAAGAGACAAGGCAACGTTGTATAGACTTCAAAGATGAATGATCAGACAATGTATAGACTTCACAGTTCAACAGCCATTGTATGGACTTGTACAGTGGTGCGCAGTGTACAGACTTTGAAGTCTGACCTAGCAGGATGTGTAGACTTAGACTACAGCCAAGATGTCTAGACTTGTTGTGAAGCAATGCACAGGCTGTACATACTTGAAGAATGCTTGCAGAAGGCGATGTAGTGTACAGACTTCATGGAATGCAAACGGCTAAACAGACTTGAATGAGTATAGAGTGTATAGACTTGAATGTTTGAAGGCGATGTGCATACTTGCTGAGTTGACGCTGCAGCCCATTGAGTTGACGCTGCAACATATATACTTTATGTTCAACTGAGGATGTATAGACTTGCTGAGTTGACGCTGCAGCCCAATGAGTTGACGTTGTATAGACTTTGTCTTCCAGCGTATAGACTTGATGAATGCATGAAGACATTGAATAAGACCCAGCAATGTGTAGACTCTACAGTGAATGCATGACCCAATGTATACACTTGATGCACTGTTGACGCTGTACAGACTTCAACACAAGGAAGACTCTAAATGAGACGTTGGCAGACACAATGCATGAGACGGTGAAGGACCGATGTATAGACTTCACCAACATGAATAGGCTGCACAGTCCACTATATAGACTTGAAGAAACTGAACTGAAGAGTCGACGCATCAGCTCAAGGAGTTGACGCACTACTGTGTGGACAGAGACAAATATGACTGAAGGGTCGAGGCATCAGCACAATGAGTTGACGCACTGCTGTGGAGACTGTGCAGACATAGTGTAGATAGAATTAAGTAGAGCATGTTATCTGACAGCCATATTAACTCCATTCACTTACATGATAAAACATGAATTAATCGAGCATATAAAAGAAAAGCATTATGATCAGAGAAGGACTGAATAATAGCATGATGACACACACAGCAAGATGACTCACGGTGAATAACTCACTTCAAAGGCCAATCATCAAAACCACCATTAAAACCATCATCAAAACCACATGGGCATAACAATCTCCCCCTTTTTGATGATGGCAACACTACACAGTGAGTCAATTTGATGACTCAAACTATTCTCCCCCTTTGACTTCATCAAAAAGAAAATAGTTTGAGTCATCAAATTGACTCACTGTGTAGTGTTGTCATCATCAAAAAGGGGGAGATTGTTGTGCCCATGTGGTTTTGATGATGGTTTTAATGATGGTTTTGATGATTGGCCTTTGAAGTTAGTTATTCACTATGCGTCATCTTGTTGTGTGTGTCATCATGCTATTATTAAGTCATTCTCTGATCATAATGATGTTTTATCATGTAAGTGAATGGAGATCATATGGCTGTCAGATAACATGCTCTATTTAATTCTGTCTGCACAGTCTCCATAGCAGTGCGTCAACTCCTTGAGCTGATGCGTCGACTCTTCAGTTCAGTTTCTTCAAGTCTATACATTATACTGTGGCAAAGTCTATTCATTCGTTTGGAAAACAAGTCTGTACAGCCGTGTCATATCCTCCTGAAGTTCATATCCTCAAGCCTATACAGTGGACTGTGCAGCCTGTTTGATTAATGAAGTCTGTACATTCGTTTCTGAAGCCTAAAGTCTATACAGTCCAGCCTATTCCTACGTTCAAGGCTTCAGCTACACTCTAAGTCTGTACAGCCGCTCCTTGAGCATCAAGTCTATACATTGGCCGCTGTTATCCAAAGTCTGCACATTGGTCTTCGAATTCAATGTCTATACATTGGGCTCTTACATGAAGTCTATGCATTGTAGTTTGCATTGTAAAGTCCATACATTGGTTGTTGTTCTTCAATGTCTATACACTGCTTTTAGGATTCACAAGTCTATACAGCCGTTGCCTCCTTTGTTGAAGTCAACACATTGGGCAAGTCTGTACGTTGCATTCGCCTTCACAAGTCTATACAATGAAGTATATACACTGCAATGTACATACCTAAATCTTATGACTTCATTCTTGTTGCTGAAGGGAACAGGGTCGACGCTGGGAGCTTAAAGCGTCCACGCATCCGTTGACGAATCCTTCACTGATATCCACAATGTTAACTCCACGAAGCAGAGACCTTCACAAGTTACTTCACTGCGTCAACGCCAAAATAGAGCAGCGTCGACGCAGCAGTTACAAAGGGAGAGCAAATGGCTTACTGGATTAATCTGGTGCATCAACGTATTCATCAAGTGGCGTCGACGCAGCAGATTGATGGATCGACAAGGTGACCAGAGGGTGGACGCAGTTGCACAATGCGTCAACGCACTCCACATGAAATGTGAGAGGGATGAAGCCATCTAAGTTCAAATGCTGGAACACCAATGCGTCAACGCAGCATGCTGAGAGCGTCGACGCAGCACGTCTATCTGTTGAAGACTTGATCACTGGATCACCGATGCGTCAACGCAGCAGGCTGATGGAGTCAACGCAGCAGACTTGAGTTTTGCTGGTCGAATGTCTTTGAAGGCTGCGTCAACCCTTTGGAGCAAGTGTGTTGACGCCACCTCAACTCCAGTTGCTTAGCGTACTGATGAAGGGCACGTGATCCCGAGGTGCCTGGCTCGTGATCCAGGGATGGACGAAATACCAGGATGCTGCCACGTGGTCTGAATTTTTAAGGCGAGAGCTGTGGAAGCCACACTCGCGCTAGCTGCTGCTGCTGCTGCTATATATACGAGTCTTCATCCTCTGTAGAAGACTGATCGAAGAAAAAGCCTGGAGAGCAGAAAGCCCTTCGATCCAGAAAAAGAGAAAAAGAAGAGAAGCAGTGAGCAGAAGAAGAAGGAAGAAGAGAAAGAAGAAGAAGAAAGAGAAGAGACAGGGAGAGCCTGCGAAAGAGAAGAAAATAGAGAGTGAGAGCAGAAGAGAAAGATTGCGTGAGCTAAGAAGAAGAAAGAAGAGGAAGAAAAGAAGAAGAGGAGAGAGTCTATTGAAGACCTGTTTAGTCTGTTCGTGGATCAAATCCAGAACGACTATTGTGTTCCATTTTCAGCTTTTGTTGCTGTGCTTTTTATGTTTCCTTATTTCCCTTTTTTTTTCTTTGGTTAGCTTTGTACTTCCGATCCTCTTGACTGAGGTCGGGTTCCTCCTGGTGGGTTAGGAGAAGGGAGATCTGATCTCCGGTTTGCAAGCAGCAGGGGGGCTGCTTGTGGGTTCCCTCCGGGCTAGGAGGAAGAGAGGCTAGGCCTCTGGTGGATTGTTGGTAGCAGAGTGCTACTGGCTGGTTCACTGGTAGCGGGAGCTGCTACTAGTGGGGTTCCCTCTTGGTATAGAGGAAGAGAGACGTGAGTCTCTGGTTTCTAGTGACCGTGGGTTGCTAGAGGTTCCCTCCGTGTAGGAGGAAGAGGGGAGGTTGTTCCCCTGGGTAGGTTGTGTATCAGCGTCTGTTGGCAAGCTGTGTTGCCCAGCTGTTAGTGAAGCCACACTCGGTTTGAGTGTGGGGTGGATGTAGGTCCGTGGACCGAACCACCTAAAAATCTCTATGCAGTGGTTGGTTGCTCCATATCTCCTATCTACTTCACAGGTTACATTGCATTCTCGTTTATATCTGTGCTGCTTCCGCTAGTTGTTTATTTGGGCGCAGGTTACGTATTTGATCTTTGGTTTAAAAGGATATTCTACCTGTTCTTCAGACTGGTTGTCTTGCTTTGTTAGAGTTCTAGTTTTATTATTGAACCGAAAAGTTTTTTAAGGGTGGGATTCATTCACCCCCCCTCTGAATCCACCGCATCGATCCTAACAGTTGGTATCAGAGCAGGTTTCTGCTTAGAAGGTCCAGCGACCTGCAGATCCGATCTTGTAGTCTTGGGTGATTATTTGCTTTTAGTGCATCAATATTCCTGTTGCTTTGAATCTGCTTGCCATTTGTTCTTAATGGCTCATCCTCCACTATTCGGTAGTTCAAATATTAAATTCTGGCTATATCGTATGCACAAGCATGTTAACTCTATTAATCCACAATTGTGGAAGGTTATCTCTCACAGTCCACATGAACTTCCTAAGGATAAGTCCAAGTGGACTCATGTTCACAAGTTGAAAAATGATGATAATGTGAGAGCTCTAAATTTAATGAAGGCTGCAAACGGTTCTGATGATTTTTCCTCTTTCTCAGGTTGTAGCTCGGCAAAGGAAATATTGGATGAATTGCTTCGCATCCACAATGGAAAGGAAGAAGAATGTCTCGTGGCAAGAAGGAGTGATCAATCAGATGAGTCCTCATCCCAGGTAAACTCTGAGACCGAGGATACGAGTCATGATGATTTAGTTGCCATGCATGAGCATCTACTGGAAAAATATGAAAGAGTTAAATCAGAAAAGAGAAAATTAAGAAAAGAGAAAAATTCTGAAGTCAGAAATCTGAAAGAAGAAAATATCTACTTGAAAGATCAAAATAAAAAGCTAATGGTTCTTAATACTGTCTTCTCTGAAAGATGGTTGTCAATTGAAAAAGGAAAAACTGTTGTGAAGGAAAATGAGAACAACATTGAAATAATGGTTCAACAAGAAAATGAAACTCTGAAGAACCTGAATGATGCTTTGCAACAACAGCTGATTGTTTGTGAATCTGAGCTATCCAAGTATGAAGTGAGTATTGCTTCATTGAATTCTGAGATTGAAGATCGGAAAAATTCTTTGACAAAATTCGTTAAAGGAAAAGATAATTTGAATAAGCTGCTTGGTTCTAAAGTGAATTTTCAGAAAGAAGGACTTGGGTATGTGCATGTTAATAAGAAAGTGAATGAAAAGAAGAAGTCAACTGTATTCGTGAAAAGCTCTGAACAAGCTAATCAATCTCGTTCCTCTATTTTTCAATTCACTGCTAAGAATGCTGAAAATTCAGATAAGAAACAGAAAAAGATTCAAAAACAAAAGAAAACTGCTGATTTGGATAAGTCCAAACATGTCTCTGATGTACATGTGCATGCTGCTCACTGCTCTCACACACATTCACACTCTCATGAGAATATCAATCTTGTCAAACATGTGAATGTGAATAAAAAGGCTATAACATGTCACTATTGTGGGAAAGTTGGCCATATTATCCATAAGTGTGTAGCATTGATAAATGATGAAAGAAATGCTGTTAGAAAGTATCCTAGAAATCATCTTAGGAAACATTCTACTGATCAGGAAAAGAAAATTCAATGCTATTGCTGTGGGAAGTTTGGTCACATTGCTGCCTTCTGCTGGCATGCTCAGAAAAAGAAAACTAACTCTGGATTTGTTAATCTCCCTGTTAATAAAAACATTATTGATAGAAAGAAGTTTGGTTCTAGAAGCAAACACACTGTATGTTTTGAATGTGGAAAGCCAGGCCACGGAGCTGTTAACTGTTGGCTGGCCGGTTATGAAAAGAAAAATTTTCATGTCAATAACAGAATTAATCATGTTCACTCACACCATGTTCACGCCAATGCTGATGTATATAAGAAGAACATGAAATCTGTTATGTCTTGTTATCATTGTGGGCAGGTAGGGCATTCCATGTATAATTGTCATATCATGTGTTGTGATGATAAACATGCGAAAAATCTATTGAGAAAACCTGCTAGGAGTGTCACTGCTAAACCAGGACCCAAGGTTTCTTGGGTACCTGTTACATCAAAATGATGTGTCTGCTATATTTGTGCCTTGGAAGCTGAGGAATAAAAGGGGGAAATAAACCAAGGCACTCAAAGAAAAACCCCTTCTGAAATTTTCAGGTAATTTCTCTGCATCCCCTATTTTGAAATTCTTGCATATTTGCCATTTGTAGTTGTTTGATAATTGTTGAAATGCATAACCTCTGAAAATAAATTGCATTCCAAATTTTTTGGAAAAATCTGAACTGCTTATGAATGTGGCTTGAAATTTGTCTATTGCATAGTTCATTGAAAATCTGTCCATTGCATTCTGAAAAATCTGATTAGCTGAAATTTGATCCATGCATGTTGCCCATGTTGAATTATCATGGTTGACCTCAATGGTATATAAATGGTAAGGTACCAAAAGGCAGGGAAGTCTGTCTAGAGGTTCTTACTATGTGTGAGGTGGTGTTTTAGACCAAGTGCTCCGCCTAGTACCATGGGTCACCTTGCTGGTTAGGACAGTCTGAATGTGCATGAATCAAAATCATATGTTCAGTTTTCAGTCCAAATATTGCATGTTTTTAGGAGGAGTTAATTGCATGTCCTTGCATAGCATTCAGTGTTGAGTCTTTGCATGCATGTAGTTAATTGCATTGCATTTTACTGTATTGAAAATACCAAAAAGGGTAATTGAATGCATAATGTCAGGGGGAATCAATGCATTGCATGCAGGTGGTCAAGTGCATACATCTCTGTCAGAATTCACTGCATGTTATCCTTGGAAATCCTGAAACTTGCCAGACCTCCTGATATCTTGCTTGTTGTGCATAACCTTTTCCTCATTGTTTTTAAGTGACAAATCTTGATCTTATTCGGAAAACACTGAGCTTCAAAATCTCTCCTATCAATTTGTATCATTTGGCTTCAGAATTCTATCAGTCTCTCATGAAGATTTCAATGGGCTATCTCGATCATAAATCTGAAAACTTTTGAACTAGAAATCTTCTATTATACGTTTTTATGAATATCTGAAATAACTCAGGTGGTTTAAGTTTAATGTACTCAAGGGTTGACTTTAAAATCTCTTAAAAATATCTAAAGCATGTTTAATAAACATTAACAATCTGTTTCATACTGTGTCTTGAAAACTTCTGAAATCTACACTTTTGAATACATGACTTCAACTGATTAAGTACATGAAACTATTATTGATTTGAAGCAAATGGATTTTTCTGAAATGTCTAAAGGGTAATATCTGTCAGAGTAATGACATTGGTCACTGCGAAACACATGTCCAAAGGACTGTGTCATGAGCTGCCTTAGTTAACTCTGATTAAGAATTCATTGAAATTCAGGCAGAGCAATGGCATGCACACTGAGAAATACAACTCACTCATCAAGAAATGATTTGGAGTGTGTCATGATGTGTAAATGCTATCTCTGTTCATATAAAGCATGACAGTTAGTCACACTAAGTGCTTAGGGATATTGGCCTCTGATCAAGGTATATCATCTAGTTACAAGGTATGCACTAAACTAGACTGCTCGTAAAATTTGTAGCATGAAAAATCGTTAAACATATCTCAATATCTGAACATTGATGCTAAAATCAAATTGCTACAACCCTAGACAAAATAATATGACTTCATAATTGCTTAATCTCAATACTAATGCATCTAATTCTGAAAGAAGTCAATAAATTTGATTGTGTAAGAGAAAGGGAGGACAATCAAGATAAATATGAGGGCTTGGTTCATTTTTATTAAAACATGGTTTTAGATATCAATACAGAATTTTTATTGATAAGCTCTGCATACATCATGTTTAAACCATGCTGTTCAAAAAACTCATTCATAAGCCCTTATAATGGAAGACTTTGAAAACTTATGTTTTAGATTTATGAGATTGATATCTCTTTAAAAATCTGGCTGAATTTCTTGTGTTTGGAGCATCCTTGAAAAATCTGTTAATTGAAACTCTTCTGCTCATGTCCTTGGTTCATTGACCTGAACTTCTCCTTGTTTGTCCCTGTGGTCTCCTTTTCATTCATTTCATAAGGTTCCATTTATTGAGGGGGAGCCGCCTTGTCATATGCATCATGCTGCATAGAAGGAGAAGAATTATGCTCTTGCATTCATATTTCTGGTATCTGCATCTACATTCATACCCCTTCCCATGGTTTATTTTGATTATACCAAAGGGGGAGAATATCATTCAATCATTACATGCAGGTTCCTTTTGATCATCTCTAACTCATGCTCTTGCTGACACTCTTAATGCTGTTTTATCATGTAAGGGAATGGAGTTCATATGGTTGTCAGATAACATGCTCTATTTAATTCTGTCTACACTCTGTCTGCACAGTCTCCACAGCAGTGCGTCAACTCCTTGAGCTGATGCGTCGACTCTTCAGTTCAGTTTCTTCAAGTCTATACATTAGACTATGGCAAAGTCTATTCATTCGTTTGGAAAACAAGTATGTACAGCCGTGTCATATCCTCCTAAAGTTCATATCATCAAGCCTATACAGTGGACTGTGCAGCCTGTTTGATTAATGAAGTCTGTACATTCGTTTCTGGCAAAGTACTAGTTGAGGTGGCGTCAACACACTTGCTCCAAAGGGTTGACGCAGCCTTCAAAGACATTCGACCAGAAAAACTCAAGTCTGTTGCGTTGACTCCATCAGCCTACTGCGTTGACGCATCGGTGATCCAGTGACGATATGAACTCCATAGACTTCAGGCTTCAGAAACGAATGTACAGACTTCATTAATCAAACAGGCTGCACAGTCCACTATATAGTCTTGATGATATGAACTTCAGGAGGATATGACACGGCTGTACAGACTTGTTTTCCAAATGAATGAATAGACTTTGCCACAGTCTAATGTATAGACTTGAAGAAACTGAACTGAAGAGTCAACGCATCAGCTCAAGGAGTTGACGCACTGTTGTGGAGACTGTGCAGACAGAGTGTAGACAGAATTAAATAGAGCATGTTATCTGACAACCATATGAACTCCATTCACTTACATGATAAAACAGTATTATGATCAGAGAATGACTGAATAATAGCATGATGACACACACAGCAAGATGACTCACAGTGAATAACTCACTTCAAAGGTCAATCATCAAAACCACCATTAAAACCATCATCAAAATCACAGGGGCACAACAATGTTGGGTTCGGTGTAAGTATTCAGAGGGGGGGTGAATGATTATAGCCTATAAAAACTTTCACCCAATATAAACTTTCGCTCAATTAGAATTTCGCTCACTCAACAGATTAAACACTTAGAATAAAATCTGATCAAATCATCTAATGAACCTGTGATCAAACACTTGGAGCGCCCCTATGCAAACATCTAGCGGAAGTAAACCATAAGCAATCAAACCACAATGCAAGAGGGGTTTTTAGGTGGTTCGGTCCTGCAGACCTACATCCACCCCACACTCAACCCGAGTGTGGCTTCACTAATAGCTGGGCAACACAGCTTGCCAACAGACGCTGATACACAGCTTACCCAGGGGAACAACCTCCCCTCTTCCTCCTACACGGAGGGAACCTCTAGCAACCCACGGTCACTAGAAACCAGAGACTCACGTCTCTCTTCCTCTATACCAAGAGGGAACCCCACTAGTAGCAGCCCCGCTACCAGTGAACCAGCCAGTAGCACTCTGCTACCAGTGATCCACCAGAGGCCTAGCCTCTCTTCCTCCTAGCCCGGAGGGAACCCACAAGCAGCCCCCCTGCTGCTTGTAAATCGGAGATCAGATCTCCCTTCTCCTGACCCACCAGGAGGAACCCGACCTCAGTCCAGAGGATCGAAAGAACTCAGTAAATCAGATCGAATAAAAAGAAAAATAAGGAACGAAAATAACACAGCAAACACAAGCTGTAAAAGAAGGAACATCAGATGTGGCTCCTTTGGAGTTGATGGCCTAGATTTGATCCACGGTCCATCAAGAACAGATCTCCCTCGATCTCACTCTCTTTCTTCACTCTCTCTCTTTCTCTTTCTTCTCTGCTGTACTTCTCTTCTTCTCTCGATCTCTGTTCTCCTTTTCTCTCTTTCTCTTTTTCTTTTCTTCTGCTGGATCGTGGAAGTTCTCTCTTCTTTTTCCCTTTTTCTTCTCTCAGCTTCTGCTCTCTGCCTTTTCTTCTCTTCTTCTGCTCCCTGGCTTCAATCACGATCAGCCTCCATCTGAAGACGAAGGCTCCAATATATACCAGCAGCAGTAGGGAGATAGGGCGTGTGCTTCCCACGCCTTCCGTCCAGAAGATTCCTCCTTGGATCACGTGCTCAGCACCCACCTCGGATCACGTATCAGGTGCCAGCTTTGGGTCACGTGCCCATTCATCAGTACGCTCAGCAACTGGAGTTAGATGGCGTCAACCCACTTGCTCCAACGAGTTGACGCAGCCTTCAGAGATCTTCAACCTATGAAACTCAAGTCTGCTGCGTTGACTCCATCAATTTGATGCGTTGACGCATTGATACGTTCCAGTGAACAAACAGCCTAGCCTTGTTAACTGCTGCGTCGACGCTTCCAACCCGTGGCGTTGACGCATTGATGCATCCAGTGAGCAACCAGCCTAGCCTTTTTAACTGTTGCGTCGACGCTGCTCCACTGCTGTGTTGACGCGTAGGTGATCCAGTAATCAGGTCTTCAGCAGATAGATGTGCTGCGTTGACGCTCTCAGCATGCTGCGTTGACGCATGGAGCTGCAGCATCGATGCTGCCAATGTACTCCAGAGGCTACAATAAGGCATACTTGAACTGCTGCGTCCACGCTACTTGATCAATGCATTGACGCACCAGAATAATTCACAAGCTTCTTTCTTGATTGTTTGAACTACTGCGTCCACGCCACTTGATCAAGGCGTTGACGCATTAGTGTGTTCCAACAGCTGAAATTGGATGTCTTCAGCCCTCTTGCGTTAAGGGGTTCATTAGCCTCTTCAGTCCCTGTCACACAGATGAAACTAAGTCATTAGTTCTAAGTATATGCATTGCATTGTATAGACTTTGCTATGAAGGCGAAAGCAATGTAAAGTATGCACAACGCAATGTATAGACTTAATGAATATAAAGACATCATAAGACTCAGATGAACACAGGTGGTGTATAGACTTGATGTGTTCACTGGTGGATGTACACCCTTGCCCACTGTATAGACTTTGTGATGCTTTTATGCAATGTAGAGACTTCGCTGAATGAGAATGCAATGTACAGACTTTGAAGCACAAAGGCAATGTACAGACTTTGCCTTAATGCATGAAGACAGACGCTGTACACACTTACGCTGAAGTCTGTATAGACTTTCCAATGTCTAGACTTGCAGATGTGAACGACACAATGTATAGACTTCAGGTGTGAAGACATTGTGAATGCAAATGCAATGTTCAGACTTCATTGTATAGACTTGGAGAGCCTGAATCAATGTGCATACTTGGAATGCCTGAAGACCAGTGTCCAGACTTGGAATCAATGAAGGCGTTGGCTGTACAGACTTGGCCAAACAACGGCAATCGGATGTACAGACTTTAGAGGATGCAGACTCTGTATAGACTTCAACTCAAACAATCAATGTTCTGATGGGTCGACGCATCAGCAAGGGTGGGTCGACCCACTACTGTTCAGATTGTAGATACATGCAGAGACATGATATCTAACAGAATGCAATGCATATATATAAAAAAGAAATGCCATCAATGCTAAACATCATCATTCATGTTGCTATCATTTGCAGAATGCTCAAGAATAAGAATGCACAGAAATGCACTTTGTTTATTGCAATCATCAAAACACAATAACATTGCTATCATCAAAATACAATATCAAATGCACTCACTGTCTTGCTATCGTCAAAACCAAATTCCTAAGAGGCACACCATTCTCCCCTTTTTGATGATGGCAACACAATGTGGCAGTGAGTCACATACAAGATTTTCTCCCCCTTTGACATGATCAAAAAGAGAAAAATAGTAAAAAACAAGAGTGCAAAGTGCATTATGCATGCAAATTCCTCTAGAACATTCTCCCCCTGAATGTAAGACTCCCCTGAATTATTTCTCCCCCTAAATCAATGCTCCCCCTTTGAGAAGGAATATGAACAGATAAACAAGGTAGAGAAGGTAGGAGGGTCACTTGACAATAGCTGAATCATAGGTTCAGAAGGGAAGCATGATTATAAATAACTGTTAAAGTATTAGAATCAGCAACATACAATTTTGACAAAAATTCAGGTTTAACAGTGATAAATCTAGAGTAAAATATTTGACCCCTGAAAAAGAGTTTATGGACTCCATTTATAGCAATGAATCTAGGGCACATGGTATTAATAGATAAGTCAGAAATAATACCCTTTTGTGATTAAACAAGGAAATTCAAGAGAGGCAACTTGAACATGTATTGATAAAAATAATTTTCACTCATTGACTTTTGATTTTTCGAAAGGTTACAGCAGTTTGATTTTCACTTTTGAATTTTTCAGAACCTGAACTAAGTAAATAGATCAGTGGCATTTATGCTGTTGACATTAGGTGTACACCTTGATCAAAGGCAGGTACCCCCAGTTACTAGGCATAAACTACTAGACCCATTTCAGATCAAAACCCACAAAGAGTAGTCTTCACTTTTGACATTAAGGGTACACCTTGATTAGAGGCCAGTACCCCCAGTTACTTGGTGAGAACTCCCCCTATAGATTTGACCCTTTGAACAGAGATATTCTGAAGCACTTCATGACTATGAGTTCTCCTACTTCATTGGAGGAGATCATAATTTCTCAGTGCAATTCAGCCATTGCTCTGTCACTATGTTCAGTTCATAGTATTTATGATCTTATTTACTGCTGCCCTTAATTCTTTTAGAGTGATTGTTTGAAAAACAGTACACACTCTTATTCACCTTTTCTAGAAATTTCCAGATCAACACATTAGGCATTACAAAAACTTTTTCTAATCTTACCATGAGACAAAGATTAAGAGCTATAAAAGTTTTTCTTTTATCTCAGATTCTGAAGGCAGACATTTGACTCTTCAATTTATAAAGGTTAAACCTTTAGTTCTTTTCAATTTGTGAGAGTGATTCTTATAAAAGAACAATTGAAATAATCACAACTCAATGTACTAAACCAGAAAAAGAACTGTTGTTCAGTGAAGGTTAGGGAAATGATAGCAATAGGCATTGAGTTCCTGAAGCATTTGATGTCAATAGATATGAAAGAACTAGATGGGGACAGTGAGAAGTAGCAAGGATTCAATGAATTGAACAGAAAAACTCTCAGCTCCCCCTGACAACATGATGCAAAGATTATGCTATGCACTAGGCTGTTCTACATGCAGACTATGCAATAATGAAACATGAGGTAATTATGCAATCAATTTAAGTTTATGCATCTAACAACAAGCATGCAGTCCATTGACATAAAGTTCATATAAAGCATCGAAAAAAAATGATTGTGCAGAGCATCTAACAGCCCATTTATTCAGTGCAATAATCAGTGAGAGAAGATCATCAGATATATGCAAAGTAAAACCCAGTAGCTGAGTCTGGAATGCAGACTGATCAGCTAGACATGAAGAGATCATCAACAATCAATCAAGCAAATCACATGAAGCTCACATTTTTCATGCTCACAGTTTCAGATAATGGAATTTAAAGTAAAGTTCAGAACTAACCTGAAGAGTTGAATCATGGGGTTTTCACTTGAGTTCCTTGGCTAAATTACCCCTTTTATTTCTCTCACCAAGGCACACCTGCAACATATCAATCAATGTGATCTTGCAGGGACCCAAGCAGTCTTGGGTCCTGCATTTACCCTGACACTCCTAGCAGGTTTTCTCAACAGATTTTTTGCATGTTTATCATCAAATTTCATCAGATAGCAATTATTTATGGAATGACCAAGCTGACAACAGTAGTAGCATGATGCAGCAGTTCTGAAGTTTATTTTATGCACATTCCTATGAGCAGGAGTTCTAAGTGCATATGCATGAACATGTTTATTACCAGAATTAAAATTTTGTTTACCAAAATCATCTAGCCAGCAATCAGCCGCTCTATGACCTGGCTTCCCACAGTTAAAACATGCAAGTTTTTCAAAATGTTTTGCAGGGAATTTAAAAACATGGGAGTTAACATGATTCTTCTGAACATGCCAACAGTCCTTGACTGTATGGCCATACTTCCCACAACAAAAATAATTTAGATTCTTTTTCCTAGAATCATGGTTTCTAGCATGAAATTCTTTAACATTCAGATTATCCTTTTTCTGATCAGACAGAACTTTTCTAGCATGCTTTCTATCATCTTGTTTCATCACAAAACACTCACTCATACAGTGTCCATGCTTACCACAATAATGACAAGAACAAGAACCATTAAATTTCTTTAAAACATGGCACTTATCAGATGAGTTTTTAGCATGCAGATAGTTCCTTTGAGTTTTTGGGGTTTTCTGATTTTTATTTCATTTTTGAATTTCCTGAACAGCATACACATATGATGAAGAAGTTGAAGTGCTAGCTAAGCTAGAGCTACGAATAAAAGTGGTGTACAGCTCTTTCTTCTTAGCTTGCTTAATTTCAGAAATGTTATCAATCCCTTCACATTGATCACTTACTTCATCTTTAAAGGATATTTTCATTTTGCCTTTATCCTTATCAACCTTAGATGAAGTACTATTCAGCTCAGTAATTTTACTTTCCAAGGAGATTATAAGATTTTCTGAATCAACTTTATCCTTCTCATAACCAGCCAGTTTTTCTTTTAACAAACCAATTTCTTTTTCCAAATCAGTAGTGTGTATTAAAAAGCTAGTAATTTCTTCGTCATTGCAATTGATACACTCTTTCAATACTGATTTCTCTTTTTCCATTGTCATCCATCTTTCAGAGAAAATAGTGTTAAGAACCATTAGTTTTTTATTTTGTTCCTTCAGATAAGCATTTTCTTCTTTTAGAGATTTGATTTATTCCTTTTGCAAATTGTGATCAGAATCAAACTCATTTATCATTTCTTCCAAGATAACACTAGCTTTACAAGAATTATCTTCTCTAATGTGCTCCTTTTCAGATTTCAAAATTTTCACTTCTTTTCTCAATTTTTTGTTTTCAGATTTTAATTTCTTGGATACTTTGAACAATTCTTCATACATCACTATCAATTCATCAAAAGAGTATCCTTCTGATTCGGATTCAGAATTTACCTTGGATTAGGATTCCTCATCATCCTGGTTGGCCATTAAGCATATTGACTTTTCTCCTTCTTCACTGTCCGTGGTGTTCCCTTTGAGTTTTGAGAGTTCTGGACAGTCAGCCTTTGTGTGGCCAGCCTTCCTGCATTTGTAGCAAATGTTAGAGTCAATAATCTTGGCAGGATTAGAATTATACCTTATTTGCTTTCTGTCATCACCATGCTTTCCTTCTCTTTTTCTCAGGAATTTCCTGAATTCACTGATTACCATTGCAATGTGGTCTCCATCAATTTCAGACCGCGAGAGGCTGCTTTTCTCGCTTGATGATCCACTGTGGCTGGATCTGTTTGCTTTGCTGGAGCTAGCCTTCAGCACGATTGGCTCCATTGCAAACAATCTGAAAGCTCAGAACAAACTGAAGCACCGAGACCAGATGAACAAGACAAGGCACTAAGTCGGTGAAACTAAAAAATGAGCACAGAAAGCACACTTTGAGATGCACCAAACAAATCAGCAGGATCCTCTGCAGATTGTTAGATCTGATATATCAGAGACCGGCTATGATACCAATTGTTGGGTTCGGTGCAAGTATTCAGAGGGGGGAGGTGAATGAATATAGCCTATAAAAACTTTCACCCAATATAAACTTTCGCTCAATTAGAATTCCGCTCACTCAACAGATTAAACACTTAGAACAAAATCTGATCAAATCATCTAATGAACCTGTGATCAAACACTTGGAGCGCCCCTATGCAAACATCTAGCGGAAGCAAACCATAAGCAATCAAACCACAATGCAAGAGGGGTTTTTAGGTGGTTCGGTCCTGCAGACCTACATCCACCCCACACTCAACCCGAGTGTGGCTTCATTAACAGCTGGGCAACACAGCTTGCCAACAGACGCTGATACACAGCTTACCCAGGGGAACAACCTCCCCTCTTCCTCCTACACGGAGGGAACCTCTAGCAACCCACGGTCACTAGAAACCAGAGACTCACGTCTCTCTTCCTCTATACCAAGAGGGAACCCCACTAGTAGCAGCCCCCGCTACCAGTGAACCAGCCAGTAGCACTCTGCTACCAGCAATCCACCAGAGGCCTAGCCTCTCTTCCTCCTAGCCCGGAGGGAACCCACAAGCAGGCCCCTTGCTGCTTGCAAACCGGAGATCAGATCTCCCTTCTCCTGACCCTCCAGGAGGAACCCGACCTCAGTCCAGAGGATCGGAAGAACTCAGTAAATCAGATCGAATAAAAAGAAAAATAAGGAACGAAAATAACACAGCAAACAGAAGCTGTAAAAGAAGGAACATCAGATGTGGCTCTTAAAGAGCTGATGGCCTGGATTTGATCCACGGTCCATCAAGAACAGATCTCCCTCGATCTCACTCTCTTTCTTCACTTTCTCTCTTTCTCTTTCTTCTCTGCTGCACTTCTCTTCTTCTCTCGATCTCTGTTCTCCTTTTCTCTCTTTCTCTTTTTCTTTTCTTCTGCTGCATCGTGGAAGCTCTCTCTTCTCTTTCCTTTTTTCTTCTCTCAGCTTCTGCTCTCTGCTTTTTCTTCTCTTCTTCTGCTCCGTGGCTTCAATCACGATCAGCCTCCATCTGAAGACGAAGGCTCCAATATATACCAGCAGCAGTAGGGAGATAGGGCGTGTGCTTCCCACGCCTTCCGTCCAGAAGATTCCTCCTTGGATCACGTGCTCAGCACCCACCTCGGATCACGTATCAGGTGCCAGCTTCGGGTCACGTGCCCATTCATCAGTACGCTCAGCAACTGGAGTTAGATGGCGTCAACCCACTTGCTCCAACAAGTTGACGCAGCCTTCAGAGATCTTCAACCTATGAAACTCAAGTCTGCTGCGTTGACTCCATCAGTTTGCTGCGTTGACGCATTGATACGTTCCAGTGAACAAACAGCCTAGCCTTGTTAACTATTGCGTCGACGCTTCCAACCCGTGGCATTGACGCATTGATGCGTCCAGTGAGCAACCAGCCTAGCCTTTTTAACTGTTGCGTCGACGCTGCTCCACTGTTGCGTTGACGCGTAGGTGATCAAGTAATCAGGTCTTCAGCAAATAGATGTGCTGCGTTGACACTCTCAGCATCCTGCGTTGGCGCATGGAGCTGCCGCATCGATGCTGCCAATGTACTCTAGAGGTTGTAATAAGGGATACTTGAATTGCTACATCCACGCTACTTGATCAATGCGTTGACGCAGCAGAATAATTCACAAGCTTCTTTCTCGATTGTTTGAACTACTGCGTCCACGCCACTTGATCAAGGCGTTGACACATTGGTGTGTTCCAGCAGCTGCAATTGGATGTCTTCAGCCCTCTTGCGTTAAGGGGTTCATTAGCCTCTTCAGTCCCTGTCAGACAGATGAAACGAAGTCATTAGTTCTAAGTATATGCATTGCATTGTATAGACTTTGCTGTGAAGGCGAAAGCAATGTAAAGTATGCACAACGCAATGTATAGACTTAATGAATATAAAGACATCATAAGACTCAGATGAACACAGGCGGTGTATAGACTTGATGTGTTCACTGGTGGATGTACACCCTTGCCCACTGTACAGACTTTGTGATGCCTGTATGCAATGTAGAGACTTCGTTGAATGAGAATGCAGTGTACAGACTTTGAAGCACAAAGGCAATGTACAGACTTTGCCTTAATGCATGAAGACAGACGCTGTACACATTTACGCTGAAGTCTGTATAGACTTTCCAATGTCTAGACTTGCAGATGTGAACGACACAATGTATAGACTTCAGGTGTGAAGACATTGTGAATGCAAATGCAATGTTCAGACTTCATTGTTTAGACTTGGAGAGCCTGAATCAATGTGCATACTTGGAATGCCTGAAGACCAGTGTCCAGACTTGGAATCAATGAAGGCGTTGGCTGTACAGACTTGGCCAAACAACGGTAATCAGATGTACAGACTTTAGAGGATGCAGACTCTGTATAGACTTCAACTCAAACAATCAATGTTCTGATGGGTCGACGCATCAGTAAGGGTGGGTCGACCCACTACTGTTCAGACTGTAGATACATGCAGAGACATGATATCTGACAGAATGCACTGCATATATATAAAGAACAAATGCCATCAATGCTAAACATCATCATTCATGTTGCTATCATATGCAGAATGCTCAAGAATAAGAATGCACAGAAATGCACTTTGTTTATTGCAATCATCAAAACACAATAACATTGCTATCATCAAAATACAATATCAAATGCACTCACTGTCTTGCTATCAAATATTTGACCAACACTAAAAGATCAAATGTCATAATATCACCCAAATTAATTATTTTGGCTATATTTACAGATTGGCACATTTGAGTTATTATTTACATAATCAAATGTGCAATGCCATATCAGAACTTATGAAAAACTGCATTATGATCAGAAGGTGAATAATAGCATGATCACTCACACAGCAAGATGACTCACAGTGAATAACTCACTTTAAAAACCAATCATCAAAACCACCATTAAAACCATCATCAAAACCACATGGGCACAACAAAGGGTAGCTTGGCTAGGGCGGAGTGCCAGTAGACCAAGAAAGAGGTAGCTCGGTTAGGGCGGAGTGCCACTAGACCAAGAAAAGGGTAGCTCGGCTAGGGCGGAGTGCCACTAGATAGAGAAAAGGATAGCTCGGCTAGGGCGGAGTGCCACTAGACAGAAAAAAGGGTAGCTCGGCTAGGGCAGAGTGCCACTAGACAGGGAAAAGGATAGCTCGGCTAGGGCGGAGTGCCACTAGATAGAGAAAAGGGTATTTCACCTGATCACTCAGGGAATGTCGGTTGTGCTGCATGATACAGCTTTAGATGCCTTCCGTTGAGTGGCGAGAATTGAATTTCCCCTCGATGGTTGACAACCACGTAGGCTCCCCCTTCGTAGACCCTCTGTATCACATAAGGACCTTCCCAGTTAGCATTTAGCTTCCCTTTTGGGTTGGACGCCATGACTTCTTTTTTCTTGACCATGATGAGGTCACCTTTCTTGAATTCTCGTCCTCTTACGAGTTTGTTAAATGCATTAGCCATGCGGGCCTAATACATTTGGATATTCTTCTGAGCTTGGAGACGTTTCTCTTCCAACTCAGCCAATTCTTCTAATCTTCTTTCTGCATTGGTCTGTTCGCCACGGGCCAGGCCATATTGGACTGCCACTCTGAGTGACGGGACTTCCAGCTCTAGCGGAACCACCTCCTCTGAGCCGTATACCAGTGAGTATGGTGAGCACCCCGTAGGTGTCTTAAAGATGGTGCGGTATGCCCACAGAGCCTCATACATTTTTTCTTCCCAGTCCTTTTTATTGGAACTGACGACCTTGGCCAGCAGGGTGCACAGCTTGTTAAAAGCTTCCGCTAACCCGTTTGCCTGTGGATTGTAAGGGGTGGAAGTCCTCCACTCGACTTTATACTTCTCGGCAAGCCGATAGACCTTCTGATTTCTGAAATGGCTTCCGTTATCAGATATTATTTGGCTGGGGATTCCGAACCGGAAGATAATATTCTGCTTGATGAATCTAGCGACCAGCTCACCAGTCACCTCTCTTAATGCTACAGCCTCCGCCCATCGGGAGAAGTAATCTGTTATGGCCAGTATGTACTTGTGTCCGGCCGAGGAAGTCGGTAGTGGCCCGACTACATCAGTTCCCCATTGTGCAAATGGCCAGCTGGGAACTGTAGGGTGTAGAGTCGTAGGAGGCCTTCTAGGCACAGTAGCATGCTCCTAACATTTCTGGCATAACTTTGTGAATTTACAGTAGTCTTCAAACATGGTGGGCCAATAGTAGCCTAGCTTCTTGATTTCTATCTTCATCTTGGGACCAGCCTGGTGGGCACCTGCTGTTCCGGCATGTACTTCTTTCATCGCTTGCCAAGCTTCCTCAGTGGACAGACAGCGGAGTAGAATCTTCTTGCGTGCATCTGCCATTATTCGGAACAAAGTTCCATTCCTAGATTCATAAGAATCTTTGATTCTCAGAAGTTTCATCTTTTCTTCCCTTTTCTGTGGCAGTTGTTGGTGTAGAAACCACTGCAGCAGGTGCTGTCTCCAATCAGACGCCTGTACCGTGCTGATAGTAGCAACTTCATCTTCTTCGGGGCATCTTTCTAGCATACTGGGGACCTGCCGCCGGTTCATAACAAAAATGTTCAGTGTCTCATTTGGTGGGACTGCTAGTGAGCTGGCTAGCTTTGCCAGTGCATCGGCCTGGGCATTATGTCCACGGCCCACATGCTTGAGCTCAATATGGTAGAATTTCGCCATGAGGCGCACAGCTTTTTGGTGGTAGGGATTCAGTTCTGGCTTCCGCACTTCGAACTCCCCTTGGATTTGTTTTATTATCAACATCGAATCCCCGAATACCTGGAGCATTTGGATACCCATGTTGAGGCTGATATGCAAACCGATTATCAGAGCTTCGTACTCAGCTTCATTATTGGTGCAGGGCTTGTTTATAGAACAGGAAGTATGCACGACCTCCCCTTCTGGTGACTTCAACACAATACCGGCCCCGGCCCATATTCTGGTCTTTCCATCGGAGTCTGTCTCTGTTCTAGATGCTCCATCAAAGAATAGTTGCCACATAACTGGCCGAGCCTGGCAAGCTTCGATGTCTCATCATCGGGCAACTTAGTCCCTAGCATGTCATTTTCCGGCACAAGATGCTCCGCGAAGAAATCAGCCACAGCCTGTCCTTTTATCGCCCTCTGGGGTGTATAGGTAATATCAAATTCCATCAGGATCACTGCCCATTTGCCCAACTGGCCCTTCAGTACTGGCTGAGTCAATATGTATTTGAGCGGATCTATTGCAGATATCAACCTGATTTCATGTGACAACATATAGTGTCGGAGCTTTTTGACAGCAAAGACTAATGCCAAGCATGTCTTTTCTATGTAACTGTAGCCTTCTTCAGTTCTAATCAGCCTCCTACTCAAGTAGTACAAGGCTTGTTCTTTGCCTTCTTCATTTATCTGTGCCAGCATTGCCCCCAGGGAACAGTGTGTGGCCGCGATATACAGTATCAAGGGCCTGCCCTTAATTGGTGCCCCCAGCACTGGAGGGGTCTTGAGATATTCTTTCAGCTTATCAAAGGCTTCCTGACATCCATCGTCCCAGAGGAACGGTACATCTTTCATCATGAGCTTGTGAAAGGGGTGGCATCTTCCTGACAGATTCGATATAAATCGTCGCATATAGGCCAAACGCCCTTGTAGAGATCTTAGCTCGGGCAGACTCCTTGGTGAAGGGAGCTCCTGGATAGCCTTAATCTTGGATGGGTCGATTTCAATGCCCCTATGCCGGACAATAAACCCGAGGAATTTTTCACTGGACACGCCGAAGGCACATTTCATAGGATTCATCTTGAGTTCATATTTGCGCAGCCTCTGGAATATTACCCTCAGGTCTTGCAAATGGTCTTCTCTTCTGTTAGTTTCTTGATGTGACACAAACCCCTTGGGGGTGGCAGCCACTTGACCAATGCACCTTGGACCTAGATTTGCAAGCAATCGAACCGATCGACGAACCCACTCAAGCGGACTCACCCATGTAGCGCACACTCGTGCCCGTAGGCAACTCGACGATGGTGGAGAGGGTCCGGGATGGGACCTCACTGTTCCAGGGTTTGCTCGCTTGAGATTGAACCCCTAAAGGTCTGGGATGCCCCAATTCTGTGGGTGGCTAGCACGCCAAGGGCGTGGGATGTAGTGGCTCTCTCACAACTCGCTCCGCGGTGGCACTCAAATTGATGATATTTTGAGATCGGGCACTCACTCACCGACCCACGGCACTAAGAAGCAATACTAGTTAAGCAAGAAGTGCTGACCAAGAGGAGTGCAACCAGGAGCTCACCTGATCAGCGTGAAGATGCCGATCCCGGCCGGAGACGAGGGCGAGCGGGGAAGTGTGGGTTCCCCGCACACTGCGCCGATGAAGCTTGATCCCTGTTTAAATTATACAACCACTACGCCTCACACAGGAGGGTGGACTTGGGGTGGGGATTTCAGTAGTACAATGAAAATACTACCTCCACGCAGGGAGGGGCGTTAAGCCAGCCAGGCGGGGAGGGGAGATTCGCTCGAATCGCGCCGACGGATCACCCGACCGAATCTGCCCGTGTCTTGAGCAGCAGGATAGGGGATCGGTGTAGCAGCCTCTGTGCACTCCTCCGGACTCAGAACTTGACGAGACTGGCACTGAAACGATGCTGACAGACCCAGGTACGCCTGTGAATTTTTGTGGGTGGTTCCCGCATCACCTCTGCTCAGAGTGGACCCCGGAACAGGTGCTCAGAGTTCAGGTTCAGGCTGGCCTAGATTGTTGCAGCTGCTTGTAGAAGGTACCACGATCACTCCCGAAGTCTGAATGAGGCGAGACCAAGTCAAGGACGTTCGTGGATGAGTATTCTTCGAGCAGAAACTGAGAACAACACTAGAGGATGTCGGGGTGGTGAGTAGGAGTCCATTGAGTGAGGCAGTGTCGGGGCAGGACCCAAATGGACTATCTGCGCACCCGCGGGATAAAAATTGGAAAGAACACTTCCTGATGCCGAACGGGATTCCGCTTTTTGGTGGTGGTGGATGACTCGTGGATGCAGCTCTCGGCAAGTGGCGCCTCCAGAAGTTGAAGGATGTGGCTGTGGGAGCTTCTGCACTGCAGCTCAGGTCCAGGTTCTGGTCCTTGTTGCGCAGTTGGACGAGAACAGGCACCACGAACTGTAGCGAAGTCAGAATGAGACGATTCCACCATGCTTGTGAAGAAGACTCGCAGACCTTTCCGGCGATGTATGGTGTACCTTTATAGGACGTTGGACGACTCCGGAGCAGCCTCTGCAAGTTGAGCTCCAACTGCTGCCTGCGAATTGAGATGGATAGGGTGGTGAAAGGTGATGGGAGACGGAGTAGATGGGGTGGGAAATGGGGTGGATGGGTGTGGGGATGGCACCTGACTATGTGGGGGTCTGTTAGGGGGTGATACAAGGTGTGGGAGGGGCAGAAAGGGGGCTGGGAGGTGGTCTAGCAAGTGGAGGAAGGGGGAGCTGCGAATTTGGGTTGGGAATGAGAGAGGGACGAGAGATCTCTCCTTTGGTTTGAATGTATGGTTAATGGAGGGTTTAATTCTGGTCTAGGGAATGGGAAGGGGTGTCTTGGGGATGTGAATGGGTGCTTGGGAGATGGGATTCTCCCTTGGGAAAATGAAAGGTTGTATGGGGAAGGGGAAAGGTTGCTTGGGAGGAGGGAGATGTGCCTAGGAGAAGGGGATTCCACCTAGGGGTTGGAGGGGGATTAAATGAGAGGTATGGGGAAGGGGGAGGGGTCTTAATTAGAGGTGAATAGGGAGGAGAGAGAGTGAATTTCGAAATTTGGAGAGAGGAGGAGAGAGAATGGGGTTCGCCCCCTTTAGAGAGAGAGAGAGAGAGAAATAGAGCTAGAGAGAGAGGGAGAGAGATGCACAAATGTTTTGGCAAACTTTTATCAATACTTCATTAGCTTACAAATGAGAGATTGGGGTCCTATTTATAGGAATCCCACAATTACACATAAGTCCCTGACTCTTGGACGACTAACACTAAACTAAGGGGAAGGGGGCGCCCCTGGTCCTAGCCCATATAATTGGGCCCAATAACACACATAATGACTTAAGACTTAGGTAAATAGCTACCTCACCTATGTATTGGACTCAAATAAAAGGAAAAGTACATGATAAGAAAATGAAAATTATATCATATGACTTGAAATAAAGTGGTGAACAAGATGTAGCATGGGTGGCGAGCATCGGGATCCTTGATCAAATGAAATTGCTGGTGATGTCCTCATCATTTTTACTACCAAATCATCAATGTAGCATTCTACTTTCTTGAAGAGCAAATCATCAAAGATCTTGGTCATAGCTCTTTGGTAGGTAGCGCCGGCATTCTTGAGGCCAAACGGCATCCTTTTGTAGTGGAATATCCCCTTCGGAGTGCGGAATGCAGTGTGCACTCTGTATTCTTCAGCAATCCAGATCTAGTTATATTTGGATGACCCATCCATGAATGACAGGGCTTCATGACCAGTAGTCGCATCGATCATCACTTCAGTGATTGGCACTGGGAAATCATCTTTCTGGCAGGCCTTATTAAGGTCCCGGAAATCAACACATATTCTGATCTGCCCATTTTTCTTCTTTACAGGCACTATATTGGCTAGCCATGTAGTATACTGATTTTCATCAACAAAGCCTACATCAATCAGCTTGTCGACCTCTTTATTAATTTGATTTATCAATTCAGGGCGCATTCTCCTGGGTGACTGCTTTACGGGGTTAGCCTCTGGGTTTATTGCTAACTGATGCTGTGCCACATCAGAACTCAGTCCCGACATTTCATCATATGTCCATGCAAAGCAGTCTCGAAATTCCTTCAAGAAGTGTATATATTGTTCCCTGGCAGCTGGCTCCAGCAGTGCACTGAGGAATGTCAGCCTTGGCTCGTCTGCGGTCCCCAGATTTATTTCCACAAGCTCATCGACGGTGGCCTGACCTCCATCTTCGACCTCGGGCGGGGCTTCTTGCAAGTCAATGAAGCCTCCCGGGATATAGTCCTCTTCGGTCTCATGATTTTTGGTTCCGTCATACTGGTCATCAGCATATGTTGGTTCATCATATAAGGCTGATACTGTCGGATTATGTTTGGTCTACCCCGAGGACGTGACCGGTTCAGCAGAAAACCCAAAGGTGGACTGTTCCGCCCCTAGAAGCCCTTCCGGTGTAGGCTCCCCCGAGAGATCATCATTCTGTAGGGCCCGGACTTCTTCTAGAATGCGCTCAAACTCCAGGCGTTCTCTTAGCTCATTGGCTATTTGGTCTTCATCCGGGGTTCCCGTATCAAACTTTGCTTCAGCATGGAACAGATCCTCTTTGCAGGGTAGGTCTTCCCAGCACCAACCTTTCTTTGTTTCATCAGATGTCCCCGTCTCTGGCTGACTATCTGGGGCTTCATTGTTCCTTACGGATTGATAAATGATTTCTTCATCTTCCGAGGGGTACTTGTCATATCCCACCTCGGGAGGGTCTTCATGCTGGTAGGAAACAGATATGACGTCCACCTCAGCTTCATAGTATTCTTGAAGGGTATAACCCAATCCCGGGTGCTGAGTGATCTTCCTCAGTTCTTTATTATCCCGGGGCGGATCCCATAGCTCCTGGAACGCCTTCTTTTGGGCAACAGGTTGTAGTGATGGCATCTGCATCTTAGAGAACATCTACGAAACCCGTCGGGTAGTATAGTCCAAGCCCGTGATCGGCACCATCCGGTTTGTAGATTCTTCAAGGACCATGCAGTCTTGATCATCGTCTTCGACTGACTCCCCAGTGTAGAATATGATAGGAGGCTCGCAGAAGCGAGGGACTTCTATAGTCTTTAATGGTAGCACCGTCTGGTATTCTATGCTGGCAATGGGCTTGACTAAACCCTGCGGAACCCCCACCTGTATGTACTTTTCTTTCATTTCTTCGCCAGTATCATCTGGGTGGATGCTAGGAGGGGTGATCCGAGCAAAGTCACCAACATAAGAAATGTGAGATACTTCATGTTTCTTAATATAGCCCCTTGGTGGCGGTGGAGACCAATTTCTTGCCTTTGTCACCAGCTTCTTCTGGTTGACCCCAGCCTCTTTGTCTACACCCTTTTGCGACACCTCCGTGTAGTAGGATGCATCGAGCATATGGCACTCGAATACTTCGAAGGGATGCAGATCCGCAAACACCCTTTCATCTTTTCCTTTGTGGCAGTATTTAATGCGTTGATGCAGCGTGGACGGCACTATCTGATATTCATGCAGCCACGGTCTCCCCAGCAGGGCCTTATATGTGGTGTTGGAGTCGATTACATAGAATCATACCACGGTAGTGAGGTCCCCCAATGTGAGGTTAAAATCAGTCACCCCAAGGGGCGTCTCACATTTCTGGTTGAATCCCGCAATTTTCATGTCTCTGACCTTGGTAAGCTGCAGATCAAAGTAATATTTTTGGTAGATGCAGTATGGGAGAATGTTCACAGCAGCCCCGGGATCTATCAGTATCCTGCTCAGTGGCTGACAGTTCAGGGAGCCGCTCATATACAGCGGTCTGTGATGGCCAGAATTCGGAATCAACATATCATCTTCTATGAATGTGACTTACGGCCCAGAATTCACTTCTGTCAAGAGTGCCTCATACTGTGCCGGCGATTGTAGGGCATCAACAATCGCTTGGCGAGCTTCTTCACTCAGAGAGAGAATCTCCCAGATGGAGAATCTGGTAGGGAGCTTTCTTAACATTTTCATGATCCGACTGCCCACCCGAACATTAGACAATCTCATTTCTTCCGCCCATCGGGGTTTTGGAGGTTCATGTGGTGCCCGTGGCCTCTGCTGCCCAGTGCTGGTTTCATCCTCTAGACTGATTTCTTGGGGGGCTTCTTCTATAGCAACGGCCCCTGGTGCCGTCAGAGAGTTATCCTCCTCTTTCTCATTCTACTTGTAGGCTACAGATGCCGGTTGCTGAGGTTTCTTGCCTTTATCTGGCCCAGCCTGTATCTACTGCCCATTTTCCAGACTGGACAGAAATTCCAGAAATGTTTGAGTTTGACCTCCCTTCTTCTCTTCTTGGTACAAGCTAGCAGGGGGAGGAATCTGAACACCCCACACCTCTGGTTCAGGAATCTGGTAGGGTTGTTCCCCTCTGAACATGATGTTATGATTGGCTGGTGGTGGGCGCCCCCACCTTCTTCCGGAGCGTGTTGCATGTGCTGAGGTTGAGGCCTCGGCATGGTTGGCTTCTAGCGGGGCATTTGATGTTTCATCATCATCATTCTCCCCAGGCAAGGTAAAGAGTGCCGACAGAGTATTGCATTGTACTGTCACGACTCCCTTTTCCTTTTTGCATTTAGACCGCCTCTTCTTTTTTTGGGAATTTGGCATCTTTGGTTCTTGCCCCCAGAAAGGCTCAGCCTCACCTTTTCCCTATTCTGCCCCCGGTTGCTCTTTAATTTTCAATTCTTCGAGCTGTTCCCAGAGTATACAGTCTTTCACCAGCAGGTGCCCGGGCTTTTTCTGTTCATATTCATCGAGCCCATTAATATACTGCTGTAAACGCCTGGCTGCAGGACTTACTTCCTTATGTGCAGGTAGGGGGACTTGTCTTCTCCGGTTATGAGTGGGGATCCGGATGACTGGCCCTGTTTCAGCTGTGTGCCATACTGGCTTTATTGGAGGTGGTTCGGGCCTTGGTGTGACACCGCGAATAACTGCTCCACTGATACTGGCTGCGGGAGTTTTCTTTCTATTCTTTATTGGCTTCATCTGCCACCCTTCTTGATCTCTCAGCGGGGTGAGGAAGCAGGCTTCATAAGTATGCCTAGTGCATTCTTCGACGGCTTCCTCAGGCAGCTGCTGGTAGACTGAAATCATATTGGCAGCCATTCTCAAGGCCGGAGGCTCATGTGGACGAGGTGGCTCCACCTGATAATCTCCCAACTGTAGCTCGCCCTTTTTGACCATGCCTTCCATAATATCTTTGAAGACATAACAATCTTCAATTGCGTGCACCAGCGCACGGTGATATGGACAGAATAGTGGATCACCTTTCTTTGCCGCGTCCTCGGGTCTCTTTGGCTCAGGCAATGTTACCTTGTTGAACTTGTATGCCCAGTTGAATAGTGCGGCTGTCTTATCTTTCGGGAAAGAGTATGGCTTTCTCATTTTGTTTCTCAGAGAGACCTTATCTTTTCTTTCCGTTGTGTCTGCTGGCGGGGGAGCTTCATCTGCCCCCTTCTTCCCTTTCTGTTGCTCGAAGGTTCTGAAATCGACGGTGTTAGCCTCAGAGTGCGATGGTCGTCGATCATTAGATTTACCTTTCGGCACAGTTGGAGCATTGGCCGTCGGACGCTTGGACAGGAATGTCTCGACTTCCGCCACTATATTGTTCAGCCGGTCAAATGTTCTGACATCTGCACCAATCATCTTTTCCAGTATCTCTCTCCTGAGGCTCTGCTTACATATTTGCACTGCATCTTCTTGATGAGGAGGTCTTCTGCATCTCAAAGCTAAGTTCCTCCACCTTTTGATGTAGTCCAGTGCTGTTTCATCTTGCTTTTGCCTGGTTGCATATAGTTCTGCTATTGTAATTTCTCTTTCTGTGACGTGAAATCTGTCGCAGAACTTTCTTTGCATATCAGGCCAATCGGCCACTGACCCAGCCGGCAGGCTTGAATACCATGCAAAGGCTATCCCAGTGAGGGATGAGCCGAAGAACTTAAGCAGATAAGCTTCATCAACTGCCAAGTCACCCATAATGGTGGTATAGTATGCTATATGCTCCCTGGGAGAGCCCTGGCCATTAAATTTTTCAAACTTCGGCGGCTTACTGACGCCTGGCGGTAGTCTCTTAGCAGCATACTGGGGAGGATACGGTACCTTGTACACATCGTAGGTACTAGCATCATCACCAGTCTTTTCAGACAGCTTCATCTCCACAATCTTTTCAATCATCAGCTTGTGGGCTATGGCTGGATCTATGTTCTCCGGGAAGAAGTGAGCTTGTTACTAACTGTAAAGAGTTGTCATCACAGTTGCACGCAAGGTGGGCATGGTGGGCTGTGTCTGAGACACAGAGGGATGAGCTGCTGTTTGCTGTAGAACAAGTGGGCTCGGTGCTTTGCCCTTATCGGCTGGGAGAGGATTAGCTGGGATAGCCATTTCTGTTGAGCTGGAGGTCTGCCCCACAGGCTCGACTTGCTTGGAGACCGGTGTAGCTTCATGCCTCTCATTTAGCTGTCTTTTGAGAGCATTGATCTCTTGTTGATATCTTCTAAACATCATCTGGATCATGGGATCCATGGTTGACGGGATCTGTATCTCTTCTGAAGTCCCTTCAACGTCATCGACGAAGGGATTATCTTCATCTTCTGCTGTCACCACATTAACTGTCATAGTGGTGATCTTGCGGACTTCATCATCAGTCTTTATTTTTTCTTTGGCGGCCTGACTTCTCCTCATGACGGGGCCTGGTCTGGTTGCCATTCTGAGCAGTTCATCTGGCTGAGTCGGTAACATATCCTGCCCTTTGATAAGCCCGGCCATATTGCAGGCGAAGATATGCATCTTCTCCTTCTGCATGTAGACTTTCCTTTTCACCTGGTCGGGGTATTTGAGCCGGTCAAAGACTGATATTCTTTCTTCAACTTCTTTCCAGTGCAGGTCTTCTCTCCCATACCCGGTTCTGTGGCCTTCTTCATAATCATTGGAATCGGAGGAGGAGACTCCGATCATTGCTTCTTGAAAGGCTTCTTCTTCTTCATCTATGGTGCCTAAAGCACGGGATAATCTTCGCTGCCCGAGGGAAGAATTCCCCAGGTAGTGAAAGTAGTCTTGAACCACTTGTTTCATCTCCTCTTGGCTGTGTCTTTATAGCTCTGGTCGGGGCATCAGTGTTTCCTGACCTTTCCGCTGACAAGCCAGTCTTGCCACCTAGGCAGTCAGATTTCGGCTTTGGAATATTTGAATATGTCGGCCTGTCTAGCACATGCTCTCGGTCTTCTTGAAATGGCAGCAGCGACTGGTTCACTCATTATCATTTTCTCTTCCTCCCTGAACCTTCTGCTCCCATCCTGGCGGCGGTTGGCAGCAACAACATAGTTCTTCCTTTCTCATCTTTTGCCCCCGGCCATGGGGTGGGTGACCATGAGGTCTTCTTTTTTCTCACATCTTCTGCCCCTCATCCTGGGGTGAGTAGCAGTCATATTTCTTCCTTCATTCTCTTTCTCATTTCTCCTACCCCGAGCCCTGGGGTGAACAGCAACAGCATCTCTTTCGTCTTTTCTTTCTCCTCTTCTGCTCCCTGCCCTAAAGCGGGCAATAGCAACATCAGCAATTTGTTCTTCGTCTTGAGCTGGGGCCTAGCTCTGGATTTTCTTCGGTCGCCAGATCTGCCTGAATCTGGGCAGCTTTGGTGCCAGTGGCCTTCTATCTCTATGTTCCATGTCGGCCCTCCTAGCAGCCAGTACTCGGAACCTATCGGTGGTAGGTACCATTGGGACGATCACATCTGGCTTCACCTCCCTTGGGCAACCGTTGAGGTGCACCCGGATATTTCCAATCAGCATCGTCTTCCCTGAGTTGGACATCCGACGACCCGCAGCAATAGACCGGGCTCTCCGGTCGGATCTTCTTCCTTTTCCAGCAGCAGCAGAGGGTGCGCTCCGCCTTGCCTCGTGATGGACAAAGCAGGACACGACCCCAGAAGTATTCTTCAACACTGGGCTCTTATTAGGACCGGTAGCTTGTGGCGGCGTCTCGACAACAGCTTTTGGCTCTTGGTTGTCAATCTCGAGCAGGTTAGTGAAGATGAGGCCCAGGCAGTTGGGCATTCCGACAGCAGGCGGCATCGATCCGAACGAAAGAGGTATCGCCAGGTAGCCCTCTCGAACATGCGCATCGACCGCTTGCTGGTCAAAGCACACAGACATGATTCCAGCCGTTATCGTAGCTTCCTTAAAATAGAGAAAGCACACAGAATCAAAAATTTGAGGGGGGGCCCACCGGGCCTCCTATTTTGGCGTAGAGATGAAGGGAGACTAGGTCCCACCGGGCGTGCCAGACTTGTGGGGACGGATTTATTTACGTTTTATTATTTATTGGTTTATTAGTTGGTTTATTAGGCGTGCCAGTCACTGGGGTGACGATTTTATTATGCGCTCGACTTGACTTGGTCAGCCGATTGTGAAGTCCGAGTTGGGACCCGAAGTCCGTCATACCATAAAGGCTATGACGTTAATTACGCCCCTCCTAAGAAGGACAATCCTTGATTAAACGCCAGAATAGGAGGCCACTCGGGGCGGTTGAAAATGACCGTGCATAATATTAAAGCTCTTGTTATTCTAAGAAGGTGATTGAATAAAGACAGACTTATTAAATCAACATGACATCCTCTTGTGTGGGTCATGCCGGGTAGAAATAGGACACCGTCCACGCAGTGGTGAGACGGGGCCTGAGCAATCATCGGAGACATATCCCCGTTCACATTTCTCATCCGGCCGAGAGCCTCGAAGTATTTGTATCCCCCGAGAGATCGAGCCGGCCGGGAGGTGTATGACGTGCACTTCCCGGGGCTTATCGGGGTTAAAACGTCGATCGATATTTCGGCAGCATCTCCCCATAATCTAGATTATGCCCAGGGGAGAATAGGCTATCACCCACGGAGTGCCGAGATGAAAGCCGAGAGAAAGAGAGGCCGAACCTCCGGAATTGCATATGTATGCCCTGGGGCGATGTCCGATTCTTCCCTTATAGAAGCCGGTGGCACTCATGCAGTGGCAGAGCTCACCTGCGCTAAAGGGATTGCTCATAAATCAGATGTGGAATTAGTGAAACATAAGGGAGTCTGACTCCCTTTAAATTTATCCCCAGGACAGGTTTGGTGACTCATGGATATCCCTGGGTGAGTTTGATCCAGGTGTTGGGGGTTCAGTTGGATGGCATGGCAGCTTCTCGGCACAGCTTTGAATGGGCATATAGGTTCCCGGCGTGAAAACCACCGCGCCGGGAAGGGTTCTTTACAAGGTCCTGTTTGGGGCGCCGGGAAGCTAGCATTAGTGGAGTTCTCGGTGTGAATGTGGAGATTAGGGGGATAGGGTTCTCGGCGCCAGAAGATGCCAAGGAGTTAGGGTTCCCGGCGCCAAAAGGATGCCAGGGGGGTTAGGGTTCTCGGCGCAGGCAAGGAGGCCAAGGAGTTAGGGTTCTCAGCGCCAGAAGGCTAGGCTGAGGGAGTTCCCGGCGCACAGGAGATGAGGCCAAGGGGCAGGCTTCTCGGCGCGCCAACAAGGTGGCCAAGGGAAGGGCTTCTCGGCGCAGGTAAGAAGATGGGGTTCTCGGCGCGGGAACGCTTGCGCCGAGAACTATTCACCTATTCTACTGTTCGTGAAGCCGAGATGGATGAGGGCGCCAGGATGAGTTTCAGAGTTTTACGGCACCCTATTTTGGGTTTCTTGATGGTTCAGACCAGGATAGAGGGTTTCTTTGGGATAAGAGTGAATCAATTCATCAAATTGGAACTGGATTAGGTTTAGGCTCCAAAGGAAGGCCATGATCGAAGAGGAATTGGGGAAGATCAGGGTCTAGAGGATCCCTGTCACCATTACTGTATAAAGTCCCCGGGGACAATTTTTATGTTATCTTTTGTCATCTTGGGAGCCAAGAGATGGCTGTCTCTGGCCCAGGCTTGACTTCGATGACAAACATGAACATCTAAGACTCCAGAATTCCATGAATGGCGGTCATCGTATAGCTCTACTTGTTGTCCTCCTGATTTTGATGATGATCACCATGATATGACAGGGTGTATTATTATCTGACAATCTGGTATGTGGCAAGAATTTCTGTTGAACTTTAATGCAGGCAATAGTCAGCGTCGACACCACAAGATCAAAGGGTCGACGCAGCCTTCAGCTCCTCCAAGTTGAAGCATACTTCATCTAGACTGCGTCTACGCCTCAAGCAAGATAACGTCGACGCTGTGACTAGATCTCAAGATGTTTGAGTCATGCGCATGCTAACTGTGTCAACGCCACTCGGATGCAGCGTCGACTCGCATGCCTCCAGAAGATATCTTCACACAGCGTTGACGCTACCAGCTACCAGCGTCGACGCAGCGGGTGCCTGAAGATTAAGAAGCTATCTTCACATAGCGTCGACGCCACCATATCAGCGTCAACGCAGCGAAAGCCTGAAGCCGTACATCGAAGGAAGATCAGAAGCTGTCTTCACACAGCGTCTACGCATTCAAATGCTGGCGTCGACGCACCCAGTCCCAGACAAGCGCTCGGGCAGAAGGACTGGATAAAGTGGGCCAGCCACGTCTGCAAACGAAGGACACTCTTCCTCCTTTAGTCCAGAAGCTTCTCCACACGTGGGCAAATGATTGGGAATCTCGTGGGGGCCCAATCTTGCGCGGGAAAAATGAAAAAGGAAATGTAGAAGTGGATCGAAGGGGGATGAGTAGAGCTAAGGATAGAATAGACTGAGAAGCACTCGTACAGACAGAAGAAGGCGGAGAGCCTAGCATCGTGAAAAAGGTCCAGTGCGTGGATTGAAGCATAGGCTCGTTCTCCTGGTGAAGAAGATCAGATGTTGAAGAACCATGAAGGCATCAGACTGATCTAGTCTCAACTGAAGGGGAGATCATACTCAGATCATACTGTTCATCTCTTCGGGCTCTACTCTCTTCTGCTGCGCAAGAAGTCTGAAGATCCATTGATCAGCGTATTCTGAGTTTATTCCTTACCTTGTATTTTTGTTTTCTTATACAATTCTATTCTCGGATTACTGTTCCACTGGGATTTAGTGGACAGGTGTGTTCTGATCCAGAGTGTGTTCTGAGATCAGAGGGTGTATAGACTCTGTGTCTACAAGCTGTTCGACAGCGGTTCTGTGACAGGGTATAGCTGTCTTCTGCAGATTGGATCTGCAGGTCAGAGAAGGATTCTTCTCTGGTGTTAGCTAAGCTGTAAAGCTCAGCGGTGATCCCCACCGGTTTGGTGAGGGGGTGGACGTAGGTCTCGAGATAGAGACTGAACCACCTTAAAAACTCTGATCTATTGTGGCTTGTGCTTGTGGGTTGTTCTTGTGACTATTGTCTCGTTAGATCGCTTAGATATTGCGCTGGCTCTTTAGAGATTCACGAACCGGATTTTTGTCTGTGCTATCACAGAGAGTGCAATTGTCTTATTCTGCCTAAAATTTTTAAGTGGTCAATCTATTCACCCCCTCCCCCTCTAGTTTGACAATCCTCTGCTCCCAACAAGTGGTATCAGAGCGCCAGGCTCTCTTGAACGGTTTAACAGCCTAGAGAGAAGTAATGGAGAGCAAAGGATTCATGCCAGAGGGTTATGCTGTGAATAGACCACCATTTTTCGATGGCACTAACTATTCCTATTGGAAGAATCGCATGCAAGTTTTTCTCAGGGCCCAGGACTATGAAGTATGGAAAGTTGTGAGCAAGGGGCCCTACATAATTGAAGGCGACGAAGAATTATGGGTGAAGGAGCAAGTAAGAAAATCAACCGTCAACTGGCAGGCAATGAACATTATGCAATGCTCCCTGCATCCCAAGGAATTCTCGCGCGTCTCCTCATGCGCAAGTGCGAAAGAAATGTGGGATCGACTCGAGGTAATATACGAGGGTACCTCGGAGGTAAGGGAGACCAAGGCTAACATGCTAATCTCTGAATATGAGTCGTTTCACATGAAACCTGAAGAAAGTATTTCTGAGATGTATGCTCGTTTAACCGTGCTTGTCAATGGTCTCAAAGGTCTAGGGAAGGCCTATACAGATTATGAGCTGGTGAGAAAGATTCTTAGATCTTTGACATCCGTGTGGCACACAAAAGCCACAGTGGTCGAAGAATCTAGGAATCTTCCCAAGACCACTCCTGACGAGTTGATAGGTTCCCTTATGGCCTATGAGCTGAATTTGAAAAGATCTGATGAGGAAATAAAGAAGAAGAAACCCCTAGCTCTCAAGGCTGCTCCAAGCTGCAAGGAGAGCTCAGATGAGAATCTGACTTCTTCTTCAGACAGTGATTCAGGTGAGATTGCTATGCTCACAAAGAAATTTCGAAAATTCTTACGAAGGGAAGGTAAAGCTGGTCGATTTAGAAGCTATCAAGGTAAAATGAATTCTAAATTTAAGTCTGACCAAACTAAGAAATCTGACAAAGTTGTGTGTTATCAATGCAGGAAACAGGGACATATCAAGTCAGAGTGCCCCGAAAATTCTAAGAAAGCTTACCCCAAGTTCAAAAATAAAAAGCCCAAGGCCATGATCAGTACATGGAGTGATGAAGAAGAGGAAGAGGAGGATAGCACCTCAGAGGAAGAAAAAGAAGTAAAGCTATGCCTAATGGCCAGGGGAGAGGACTCTACTGAGGTAAATTCTCCATTTGATGAATTTACTTGTGATGACTGGGAAGAAGCTTTCAATGACCTTATGGATAAATATGATGTTGTGAAGAAAGAAAATAAAATGCTTAAAAAGAAGAAAAACCAGGGAAGTCAAGAAAATTTGTCAAATGAAAAGGTTAAAATGCTAGAAGATGAAATTGTTTGTCTGAAGAAAACTCTGAATGAAGAAAATGAATACAGATCTCAATTGATTGAATCAAAAAGAGAAAATGACTTCTTACTAAAAACACATGATGAACTGAAGTTAAGAATGCAAAAACTGGAAAAGGACACCAAAATCGCTGAAGAGAAATATCAAGCGGTAAATGGTGTCAACTTGAAACTTCAGGAAGATTTGAAGAAAGTTGAAAAAGAAAAATTGGACAAACAAACTTCCCTAGAGAAAATGACACAAGGCAAACATAATCTTGATGCCTTAATGGGAACAAAATGCAATGTCGGCAAAGAAGGACTTGGATATAATCCAAGCTCAAAGAAAGAAATTGGACTTAAACTGGTGACCTTCATATCAGAAGAAAAGAAAGCTGAGGAGAAACAGGTGGCTGAAGTAAAAAATGTTGAAAGAGACAAAGGGAAACAGATTCAGAAAAATGAAGTGACAAAGGAGAAAGGAAAAGAGAAGATGAATGAATCTCCTAAGGCAAAATTTGCAAAGAATTTAACCAGCTGCAAGCCTGTCATTTCATCACCACCTAAGGCCTCCAGCTCCAGACCCTTCGTTCACCAACATAGCACCAGAAAGACTGAAAATACCAAATCTGGCAAGAGTCAGATGCGTCCACGCAAGGCCAGTAATGTGTCAACGCAACCTTCATACAATAATAGGCCTTCTGCATATAGGTCTAGGCACTCAACTCAGATGCGTCAACGCTACGGGCATGTGGCGTCGACTCGGGCCGAATTCCAAAGAGTCCATAAGAATAGGAACGACCACATGGGTCGACGCATGCAGGGATATGCGTCCACGCACCCATACCACCATGGCCAACACTTCAATCAATCTGGGTGGATGGGTCAACGCACACACCACAATGCGTCCACGCACCCTACATTCTATCATACACATAGGAGCAACTATGGGTGGGTGAGTCCACGCATTCATTCAGGAAGGTCGACGCATCCCATGTATGCATATCCAATAAGACAAACACATTTATTTAGGGCAGTCAACCCACATCACCAAGAGGCTCTTTGGAGCCAAAATAAACGATGGTTCAATAAAGCAGCTAAAACAACCTTAAAATCAAATCAGAAACCAGCTGCCTCCTCAACTAAAAACCATCAAAAACCTCAACAAAGACAAATGTGGATTCCTAAGAACCTACTGAATTTCTTGAAGTCTTCCAGTGATCCAATGGGACCCAAGTGTGTTTGGGTTCCAAAATCTCTTGTTTGATGATTCTTGCAGGAATGCCTTGCAGCCATGCACAACAGATGGTATCTTGACAGCGGCTGCTCAAGGCATATGACAGGGGACAAGGCCAAGTTTTGTCTCCTGGTTGAGAAGGATGGAGGATTTGTTACCTTTGGTGGAAACAATAAAGGCAAAATAGTTGGCAAAGGTACAGTTGGCAAAAACCCTTCTACCTCCATTGATGATGTTCTTTTAGTAGAGGGTCTAGAGTATAACTTGCTCAGTATAAGTCAGTTGTGTGATAGAAATAATAAAGTAGTGTTTGATGCAAACACATGCACCATCTTAGAAGAAAAATCAGAAAAAATTAAATTTGTTGGAAAAAGAATAAACAACATGTACATGGTAGATTTAGATGATCCTGCACATAATAATCTTTGCCTTGCTGTAAATAAAACTGAATTAGCTTGGTTGTGGCACCGTAGGCTAGGACATGCTAGCTATAGTGTCTTGCATAAGTTAGCCAAACACAGAATGGTAAATGGCTTGCCTGATGCTTCATTCAAGAAAAATGACAAAATCTGTAATGCATGCACCCAAGGCAAACATACTAGGAAGTCATTCAAGTCCAAGATAAAGAGTCAGTCCACTAAACCTTTTGAACTCATTCATTTGGACTTGTTTGGACCTACTAGAACAGCAAGCATTAATGGTAATAGATATGGATTTGTTCTAGTTGATGATTTTTCTAGATTTACCTGGGTATTCTTCCTAACTCATAAGAATGAGGCTTTTGAGGAATTTCAGGCATTCTTCAAGAAAACACAGCAAGAGGGTAAGTTTGTCATTTCTTCCATTATATCAGATCATGGTGGAGAATTTGACAATTCTGAATTTGAAGATTTCTGCAGAACAACAGGGCTAGATCACAGGTTTTCTTCCCCAAGAACACCTGAACAAAATGGAGTCGTGGAAAGAAGAAACCGAACCCTTGTGGAGATGGGCAGAACCATGCTGATTGAAGGGCAACTTCCAAGGAAGTATTGGGCAGAGGCTGTGAACACTGCATGCTACATTATAAATCGGGCAATGGTAAGACCTCAGTCCAAAAGGACTCCATATGAAATGCTGAAAGGTAAGAAGCCCTTTGTTGCTCACTTTAAAGTTTTTGGTTCAAAATGCTTTGTTCAGAATAATGATAAACGAGCCCTAGATAAGTTTGAACCCAAGAGTGAACCCGCCATATTCTTAGGATACTCCAGTCACTCTAGGGCTTATAGGGTCCTAAATCTGAAAACTCAAACAGTTGAGGAATCACCTCACATCGTTTTTGATGAGCTAATTGAAAATTCACAAGTTGAATCCTCATGCAGGAACAAGGGTGATGAAGACTTCCTTGACAAGCCTGAGGAGAAAGAAACTTTGGAAGGAGATTCAAGACCAAAAGAAGATGAGCCAGAGTCTAGTAATCAGGGTAATGCAGATATTAATGGAGGTAACCCTCTAATTAACATTAGGTTGTTAAGGGATCACCCCTCATCTAGCATAATAGGCAACTTGCATGAACCTGTTAGGACACGCTCTCAAATACAAGAAATGGATAACATGGCACTTGTGTCTCAAACTGAACCCAAGAATGTTATGGAAGCCTTAAAAGATCCCAACTGGATAAATGCAATGCATGAAGAACTCAACCAATTCACAAGGAATAAAGTGTGGCATCTAGTGCCCAGACCCAAGGATCAATCTATAATAGGAACTAAATGGGTCTATAAAAACAAACAAAATGAAAATGGTGTTATTGTTAGGAATAAGGATAGACTGGTTGCACAGGGCTACAATCAAGAGTTCGGTATTGACTTCGAAGAGTCCTTTGCACCAGTAGCCAGATTAGAAGCCATTCGTTTGTTGCTTGCATATGCTGTAAGTCATGGAATAAAATTACAACAAATGGATGTAAAAAGTGCTTTCCTAAATGGAATAATAAAAGAAGAAGTATATGTGGAACAACCCCCTGGATTTGAATGTGCAGAAAATCCTAACCACGTATACAGATTGGACAAAGCACTGTATGGACTCAAGCAGGCACCTCGAGCCTGGTACGACCGGCTCAGCTCCTTTCTCACTGAAAAGGGTTATTCAAGAGGTAAAGTGGACCAGACATTGTTTACAAAGGTAAGGAATTCAGATATCATTTTAGTTCAAATATATGTTGATGACATTGTCTTCGGTTCCACTAAACCTAGTATGTGTAAGGAGTTTGCTAACTTAATGACAACAGAATTTGAAATGAGTCTCATGGGTGAACTTCAATTTTTTTTAGGTTTGCAGATCACCCAAAGCAGAGACGGATGCTCTATTAGTCAGACAAAGTACATCAAGGAGCTACTGAAGAAGTATAAAATGGAAAATCTGAAAGTAATCAGCACTCCCATGTGTACAAACACAACCTTGGATGCAGATTTGAAAGGTACACAAGTTGATGCCAAGACCTATCGAGGTATGATAGGGTCACTTCTATACCTTACTGCATCAAGGCCTGATATTCAATTTTGTGTTTGCATGTGTGCACGTTTTCAAGCTGATCCTAGAGAATCCCACCTAAGTTCTGTCAAGCGTATTTTTAGATACCTTGCTGGAACTCAAGACCTAGGGATTTGGTATCCTGCATCCTGCACCTTTGACTTGGTATCATATTCGGATGCAGACTATGCTGGATGTAAATTGGACAGAAAAAGCACTAGTGGCTACTGCCAATTTTTGGGTGGGTGCTTGATCTCTTGGGCTTCCAAGAAACAACACTCAGTGGCACTGTCCACTGCAGAGGCAGAATATGTCGCTGCAGGGAGCTGTGGCACTCAAGTGTTGTGGATCCAGCATCAGCTCCAAGATTACCAAACTGATCTTGGATGTGTCCCAATATTGTGTGATAACACAAGTGCTATAAACCTGGCCAAGAACCCCATCCAGCACTCTAGGACCAAGCATATTGAAATCAGACATCACTTCTTAAGAGATGAGGTCAGTAAAGGGAGGTTCAAGCTTGTATTTGTAGAATCTGAACGTCAACTAGCTGATATTTTTACCAAGCCTCTCAACAATGAGCGTTTTTCATATCTTAGGAGAGAGCTTGGACTCTGCAATTTACATTCTGAATCTTGAATTGACTGCATGGCCGAATATCTGAATGCTGCTTGATTGCTTTTGTGATGATCATTTGAAGTCCTGCTATGGTCAAAATGTCCATGTTTGAATAAGTCATACACTTAGGGGGAGTATGAATTTTTGTTAGTATGTCTTGGTATTTTGTTCATCTGAAATAAAACCTCAGCATGTTTACAATTTCATCTGTTTTAATCTCTTCTATCATGCTTGAGTTAAGGGGGAGTAAGGTTTTATGCGGTAACGCACCCTTTAGGATGCGTCCACGCTGCGATGGATTGCCTCTGTTTAATGTTAAACAATCCGTGCAGTATGGCAAAGTGCGTCGACGCTTCAGGTATTCTGCGTTGACGCTATACAAGTAACAGTGTGTTGTGAGGGTGATTATGACCTCTCGTCTAGTTCATAGGATTCTCTCGTTCATCCTTCTTGCTAGACTTATTCTTCTTCAAGAATCACCTTTGCACTCAATCTTGCTTATTCTCTATCTTATTCACCTTCTTAATCCCAAGTCTTCTTGATGTACTCTCCTTCTATTCCAGAATAAGGGAATTGTCTCAAATGTCCGGGAGAAAAGTTAATGCCCTTTTTTTCAGGGGGAGCTAAGGGAATGATTTCAAATGAAAATAAGTTTCTCTTAGAATAACTTCACACTACTTAATGATATAAAATGTGTGTACTTCAATGTTTGAACTCACCAGTACTTGAACCTAAAAGTGGTTGAATCTGGAATAAGAACTAAACAAGTTAATATGACTTGGTTCCTATCATCTCTTTATCCCAAATTGATCAAAGGAGAAGGATCTTTCAATATATGGAAATTTAATTGGTATTGTTGCTAAAGTCTGCTTAGGTCTAAAAGAGCTTCAAGATAAAGTGACACACACAGTGTTTTTGTAACTCGCAGAGCACTGGTAGGTTTCCACTAAGAAACTGGCTCTATGCACCAAAGAAGTGTTAAAGAGCAAGTCATGAGGTTGACTACTATCTCTGTCCTTTAATGAAATTTATCCATGTTATAGCAATGGTGATTCTCAACCGAGAAACTACCTTCCTCACCCATGAAGTGTTGGAAGGCATGTCATGAGGTTGATCACTACCTCTGATTCTAAGCATAATGATTAGCTATGCTGAGTAACCGGGGACTCTGGTGCCTGATAAGCATGTGTACTCGTGTCACAAGGCTAGCTATATTTGACTGCTAATGGATGGAATAAATAAAATAAATATTAAGACACATGTGTGTTGGTATGAAATCAAAGGCTCAAAAGATCTAATGAACTTATCCTCAATGCTTCTTAAATTTCTTTCTTCAAAGATTCTTTCGAAATTGAGTAACGAAGGATAAAGTTATGAGAAGATCCCGAGTATGAAGCTAGTTTAGAAATTACTCCAATTCTGCACTATTACTGTTCATTTCTGTGCTTCAAACTTCGCAGAATATCAACATTTTATGTCACTAAATGGTTCGAAGCTAATCTGAGTAAATTTTATTTTCATGGGAATTTGAACTGAAGCTATTAAAAATCCCTGAGTATGAGTGTATTATCTTATGAATCTTGGATTCTAACGACACTTCCCAATTTCTGCTCTTCTAGCTGCATCTTCTATCTTTCAAAATCTTTATCTGGCAGAGTGTAGTTACACTATGGCGTCGATGCATTCTTGATCTTCACGTCGATGCCTCTGTGCTTTTCCAATACACTTTTGTGCATAAGTGATCATAGCGTCGACGCATTGATTTCCTCGCGTCGACGCATCCACTCTATCTAGGTTCTTTCGGTTATGATCTGGATCCGTTACCCGGTTACCCAATAACAGGATTGGGGGTTTCGCGTGTCACCCTTTTAAAACCCTCAACCGAGGGAATAGTCGGCTACTTTTCATTCATCCTTCTGAGGCACGACGATTCCTCTCCTCCCTCTGAAACACCTCTTGACTGTTCTTCTTCTCCTCTATCCATGAAGATGGCTCTCGCCTACTCCAGGAAGGCGAAGAAGCCTGCTGAGGAACCATCTTCGGCTCCTCCAGCTCCTGCCATCGCTGCTGAAGCCCAAGTTCATGAATCACCTGCGGCGACTCCTCCTCCTACATCTTCTTCTTCGCATAAACGCAAAGACAAGGGGAAGCGTCCACGCAGCCCCTCCCCTCCTTTCAAGAAGAAGAAGGTCCGAACGTCCTCCAAGCCTTCATCTCCTCAGAAGAAAGTCTTCTCCAAAAAATCCAAGTCTGGGGTTTCCGTATCCGCTCCTTCCTCTGGTACAGACGAACCCCTGAAGGTTTTAATTCCTCGATATATCCTTGAATCGGACGAAGCCTTTCATGCTGTCTTCCCTGAGATTAGACCCACTTTGGAGTTTCAAGGTTGGTGGGGTTTTGCCACCAAGTACTCCGTCTATTATCCTACTCTTGTCAGGGAGTTTTACCGCAATCTATGCCATCAACCCGAACGTGGAAGACTGATCAGCTCTGTTCAGGGTGTTAAGTTTGAGCTTACTGCTAGTCTACTCGCCAAAGTATGGAAGATTCCGATGAAGGGGGCCGAACTTCATTCATTTCCTTTGAATGAACATGAAGCATTTGCTGTTTTGACCGGGCAGCCAGAGGACCCTTCAGACATTAAGCAGACTCACTTGTCAAGCTTAAAAGCTAATCATTTTTCACCTCCCGTTCGTCTTCTGCACCATATATGCACTTCCATTTTTACCCCACAGAGCAGTGGACGTGAAAGGGTTACAATCATGCAGAGATTTTTACTATACTGCATGTTGAAAGAAATCAATGTGTCTTTGATTGATGTTATTATTCAGACAATGGGGACTTGCCTGGACAACTCTAGGACTCTACCCTACGCAGCACATCTCACAGCCATGTTCAGAAAGGTTGGAATTCAGTTTGACAATGAAAAGAAGTGTGTTGTTCCTAGAGGCAATGTGTACTCCATGTCGTTTGTTCAGAATTTTATGGGTGTAAAAATTGTAGATGGCAAGCCAGTCAGAGTGCTGCCAAGTCAACAATCTTCTGTCAGGGCAGCTGCTACTCCTCCTGAGCCCGAACCAGAGTCAGTCAGGATATCTCCTGAACCTGTTGCTTCTCCTCCACATTGGGAGGGTCAGGAAAGAGATGTGGACATTGAGGTCCAAGGTGCAGCACAAGCTCCAGCCAGGTCACCTCCACCTTTTGACACTCAGGATAGGCCTGCTCATACTGTTGATAGTGAGCAGGTTTTTCCTTCGTATGTGGTGGAGTCTCCCAATGATGCTGATGAGGAAGGATTTCAATCTGCAGTACCCCCTTTTCAAGCTGATGAGCCTGAATGGTATGACATTAGAGGGGAACCCAAGACTCAGTGGGAACAAGGTGAGTCCAGCTCACATAATTTTAATAGAGAACTTGGGTCCACTAGCCAACAACCTCAGGATGATTATTTCCAGGCCCCTCCTGGTGCAACAGAAAAGGATTTACTGGTTCACCTCATCCGAATGATGCAGCATCAAGGGGACAAACTTAACTCTTTTATTCTGTATACTGACTTTCAGCTGGAACGACTGTATAAAAGAATTGTCTTATCTGAAATTTCTATAATGGTCTCTTGGAGAGACTATATGAAGGCCAAGCAGAAAACTGACAAAGCAATGAGGAAGGTCCTGCAGAGTGTTGCAAAGATTGTCAACAAGATTGCAGAGTTAGTTTCCAATATGCACTCTACACAGATGTCTTCTCTTCAGACCATGGCCAAGATGCAATCCATGTGTTATGATATTCAAATTGCTATGGTTACTCTGCAGTCTCAAGTAACCTCGATTCCCACAGGTTTTCAAGCCGTGTTTGACAAGCTGTCTAGTCTTTCATCCTCCATGGAAACTATGTGCGGTACGCTTGAGTCGTTGACACGAGGATCTGACGATGTCCGCTCCGAGCTGGGAGGTCTTAAAAGCACTCTTTTATTTCAGTTGGGCGAGCTTTCTCAGGCAATTCAAGCTCTGCATGCCCAGCAGACCTTCTCATCTCATCGTCCTCCACCTCCACCGGGCCAGTCCTCTAGTCACTCGTCAAGGAGACATTCTCAGTATTTTCCCTAAGTAATGGTCTGGATATTTTCTTATACTTCCTTGTCTTCTGACCTCCCCTTCTTGCTGATGTCAAAGGGGGAGACTATCTTGTGAATGCACTTCGTTTTGATTTATAGTTAAAATTGACTATGTGCGTAAGTGAATGGTGAATGAGTTGAAGTGATACCTGTGTTTGATTGCTATGGTTGTGCTTGCCTCTGCTTACTTGGTTATTGAATTGCATGATCATTAAAGTACCAAAATTCCATCATGGTTGCCATCATCAAAAAGGGGGAGATTGTTGTCCTCCTGATTTTGATGATGATCACCATGATATGACATGGTGTATTATTATCTGACAATCTGGTATGTGGCAAGAATTTCTGTTGAACTTTAATGCAGGCAATAGTCAGCGTCGACGCCACAAGATCAAAGGGTCGACGCAGCCTTCAGCTCCTCCAAGTTGAAGCATACTTCATCTAGACTGCATCTACGCCTCAAGCAAGATAACGTCGACGTTGTGACTAGATCTCAAGATGTTTGAGTCATGCGCATGCTAACTGCGTCAACGCCACTCGGATGCAGCGTCGACTCGCATGCCTCTAGAAGATATCTTCACACAGCGTTGACCCTACCAGCTACCAGCGTCGACGTAGCGGGTGACTGAAGATTAAGAAGCTATCTTCACATAGCGTCGACGCCACCAGTTATCAGCGTCAACGCAGCGAAAGCCTGAAGCCGTACATCGAAGGCAGATCAGAAGCTGTCTTCACACAGCGTCTACGCATTCAAATGCTGGCGTCGACGCACCCAGTCCCAGACAAGCACTCGGGCAGAAGGACTGGATAAAGTGGGCCAGCCACGTCTGCAAACGAAGGACACTCTTCCTCCTTTAGTCCAGAAGCTTCTCCACACGTGGGCAAATGATTGGGAATCTCGTGGGGGCCCAATCTTGCGCGGGAAAAAATGATAAAGGAAATGTAGAAGTGGATCGAAGGGGGATGAGTAGAGCTAAGGATAGAATAGACTGAGAAGCACTTGTACAGACAGAAGAAGGCGGAGAGCCTAGCATCGTGAAAAAGGTCCAGTGCGTGGATTGAAGCATAGGCTCGTTCTCCTGGTGAAGAAGATCAGATGTTGAAGAACCATGAAGGCATCAGACTGATCTAGTCTCAACTGAAGGGGAGATCATACTCAGATCATACTGTTCATCTCTTCGGGCTCTACTCTCTTCTGCTGCGCAAGAAGTCTGAAGATCCATTGATCAGCGTATTCTGAGTTTATTCCTTACCTTGTATTTTTGTTTTCTTATACAATTCTATTCTCGGATTACTATTCCACTGGGATTTAGTGGACAGGTGTGTTCTGATCCAGAGTGTGTTCTGAGATCAGAGGGTGTATAGACTCTGTGTCTACAAGCTGTTCGACAGCGGTTCTGTGACAGGGTATAGCTGTCTTCTGCAGATTGGATCTGCAGGTCAGAGAAGGATTCTTCTCTGGTATTAGCTAAGCTGTAAAGCTCAGCGGTGATCCCCACCGGTTTGGTGAGGGGGTGGACGTAGGTCTCGAGATAGAGACTGAACCACCTTAAAAACTCTGATCTATTGTGGCTTGTGCTTGTGGGTTGTTCTTGTGACTATTGTCTCGTTAGATCGCTTAGATATTGCGCTGGCTCTTTAGAGATTCACGAACCGGATTTTTGTCTGTGCTATCACAGAGAGTGCAATTGTCTTATTCTGCCTAAAATTTTTAAGTGGTCAATCTATTCACCCCCTCCCCCTCTAGTTTGACAATCCTCTGCTCCCAACACTACTTTGTCCCGGAGGCCAAGGGATGGTCTGTCCCTGGCTCTGGAATAAGCATAGAGAGCATTTGAAAACCCGACGAATCAACAGACTATTGACCAAACTGGGGAGGGGGATAGCATGCTATAAAATCAAAATAAGGCAGAAGACATGGGGGATGGCAACAAGGCTTCAGAGAGACAAACAGCAGGCATCGACTGCAACCTGTCATATCCATTCATTCAACACTGATACTCCGCCTGACTCATACATCAGAGGAGATACACAGGAAGAAAGCAACAGTAATACATCATCCTATCGGTACGAAACCGGTTACAGCACTGCAGGGCACATCAGAGGAAGAGGAAAGAGAAACAATCGAAATTAAGAACATGAACTACAGAAAGGGGGGGAGGGCAGAGCATTGACTCCTCTCCCTCCCCGGGTGCCCACCTTCGATAGGCCTCGACTTCCCTTCTCTGCTTTTCTTTTCTTTTCTCTGTCTCTCGCTCTTTTCTTTCTTTCTAGAGGAGGTAGGTTCCCGCTTGCCAAAACCCTTGCTCGCCTCTTCGCCCTTTTTCCTGCTTCTTCGAATGAGTGGGTTTTTATATACCCAGCCCTTCCTGACCTCTCGGCTGATGGAAGTCGATGTGCCTTCTCACCTTCACGGCGCGCATCAGTCGAATGTGGCAGCTCCCGGCGTGCTAGGTGGCATTAGTAGAGTATCCCGACGCCGCTCTTTCATGAGCCCATTTGGCAGGCCCATTTAGGGCTTCTAAACCTCACATATGCCTTGGCCTTTCTTAGTCCTTCAAATATATATATATCAGAACCGGAGAGGGCCCTTTATTGGTGGCATAGCTTTTATTGAGATCATTCTGAGATTTCATCAGTCGGTGGACTGGGATTTCATCAGCATTACCATCTGAACGATGACAAAACTGGGTATCATTACATCAGCATTGTCACCTGAATGATGACAAGACAGGATAACATTTTTAGCCTGGTACAATTCTTCCTCCGTTCTGACTTTGCAAGAGTCTTTAAAATCTTTATTTGCTAGCTCTGGCTTCATCTTTGTCTACTCATATCTTATTAGTCAAGTGACTGCTACTTTATCAGTGCTGCCGTCTGGCCGACGACGACACCGGATATCAGCTTGGCCTGAAGAGGCTTCATCCGGGCAGATGGTTGACGAGCTTCCCCATCAATCTTTCACTGCGAGTCTGATCTTCTTTTCAATTCCGTTTCCGCCCTTGATCATTTTCAAGGTGTCAACAGTAACGCACCCAGCTTGGACCGTTACACTCTGTCAGTTCCTTGAATGGAAGAAAGAATAAAAAGATTAGATCTTTGGGATCCTATCTACAAGAGACCAACTTGGGAGAATTTATAACATTACTAAGGACTCTTAGGGATCAGGTTCTGGCTAATTAAAAACTCTAGAATCGATCCAATCCTCAAACCCTAGCCAAAACCCTATAAATAGAGCCCAGTTCTGAACTGAGTGACCCTTACTTTTGGCTCGTGAAGAAACAAGGTAAGGAGATAGAATCTTGGATAAGTCCTTTGGAACTTTTTGTTTCTAATACTAAGGTCTGACAACTCTCAAAATTTCATGTTAGGAGGTCAAGTATCCAAGGAGTTAGGATCTTCCAAAGTTGCTGGTTTTATCACGCCAATCCAGAAAACTGTGTAACATGGTGCTGAAGATCAGAAATTAGAGAAGTTAAACGAGGTAATTAGAGTTAGATACTTTAGAACTTTTTCATCCTCTTAGTATCATCTTCCTAACCTCCAAATTTCACGTCCTTAGGGCAAGAGACTGAGGAGTTAGAGCGACGTGAAGTTGCTGAAAAATCTCAGGAAGAGAAGAACTATGGCAACCCTTGAAGACTCAAATTAGAAGTTTTAAAGCTAGTAAAGAGGTAGGTTGTCTCATGAACGGCAAGAACATCATGTTAGGGATGAAAGCCCTCTGGTTTTGCTTGATTATATGCACTATAGATCATGAATTTCATATTTTACTAGGGTTGTGCATACATGCATATCCTTAGCCTTAATCAAAGATAAAAAGATATTTTCCTGTTAATTCATTGCAACCTATGCATGTAGCTGGCCTATACTTCATTTTTCATGACTGGAATAGTTTAAGTATTTTGATTTCCAAGCATGACATATTTTCATAGTTTTCTATTCTATTTACTGTCAGCAGAACCTCTCACGGATTAAGGTAAGACCGTCACATGATATAACGGCCTTACGATAAGCCGTCATACCCTCTGTTATGTTTAAAAAAATCTCTGTTGTCTCTGACGCACCATAACTGGAGCGTTACAACATTGTAACGGCCCCACGATAAACCGTCACAGAAAGGTAACGCCCCCATATTAGATCGTCAGACCACTATGTTCTGTCAACCTGAGATAGAATGGAAACCAATCAGATTTACTTATAAATAAGCCTAGTTAGCTACGTTTTAACCTATTTTCATGACCTTGAGATTATAAATTGACTTATGATAGAAATTGCATGTTTAAAAGTATCTCTAGTTATTTCAAGCATATGTTAAATTCATTAGCTAAACTCTATAGTTTTGTATTTACACTATGATTTTAAATGATGTAATTACGGAGTTTTTATCATGGTTTCACATCGCTACACAGTCTTTTTCTATCTATAGAGTCATTTTCTTTAAGTACATGGCAGATATTCCGGTATATGGCCATTAGTTCACACTTTGCACTATATGAACATATTCTTGAACATGAGGACCTCTCTATTGAATATTCCTTCCAATGAACTAGGAAATGTTGTTTCAAGGCCTCCGTAATTCTCTGTGAGCCTGGGATTCCCACTAGGACGTAGAGTTGGTTGTACCATCAAAGCCCATTTATATAGAAAAGCACAAAATGAAGTTTTAAGTCTTGTAACGGACCTACACTAGACCGTCTGGCTTACCTAACGGACCGGTGTACGACCGTCACATTGTTTGAGTCCATATCTACTTTCTTCTAGATTCAATCTTTCTAACGGCCCAACACTAGAACGTTATGTTCATGCAACGGCCCATTGATTGACCGTCACAGTTCTTGAGTACATTAACCCGAGGTTTGACGAAAGGGTTTATATTCTAAAGTTCCTAGATGGATTATTGATGGTCTATGACTTGTCATATTGTCCAAAGAAACTTAATTTAAATTATGAAAGTTAAGAAATGTATCATTATGCTGCCGAATTATTTCCATGAGCATAACATAGTATAAGTCATTCTTGATCTCTCATATTTTAAATTGAAGCATTCATTCATTGATTATTGTTATCATGAGCTTATTGAACTCATTACATTCTTGGCCATGCTTTATTGTTACACTCATGGAAGTAGCTTGATTTATACGTGAAGATGCAGCTCGGGCACTGATTGTGTCCAAGGGCTCTATGCTAGTCCCCTCGGCTGATTGTCGGAAACATACTATTATAAATCATGGGATATGATGCTACTGACGTCGCATTGCGCTGGGAGTACTTTCTTTATAAATAAGTGAAATCCATGGGCACTCGTGAAATCCAGTGAATTGCTACATGATTGACGTTCTAGTGCGTAACCTTTATGGTTATGAAAGTGAAAAGTGAAAGTACATTCTCGTTACATTCTTGATCATGAAAGGCCATGCTACATTCTTGTACATTCTTGTTACATTCTCGCTAGTTCATACTCGTTCATTTTACCTTACATGATTATCTTATTGCTCGGTTATACTTGTGATTCATCGCATTCGCATGATTTTGCCTTATTCCTCTAGAGCAAAAATATTAATTACTTTAATAGTGCCTTCATGTTGATGCGAAGATACCTACTGGGCAAGTGTGCTCATTACCTATTTCCAATCTTTTTAGGAGATGGAAGTGAGTCGGGAACGGATTCGGAATATTCAAATAGCGGGTCCGAGGGTGAATGAAGAATGAGTGAAGACTTACGAAGTCTACATTGTTTCGATTGAGTCTATGTACTTTTCTATTTTCCTGAGTCTAGTATGATGAAGGAAGTTGAATAAGTGATTATATTTGAATGTTGGATTGATAATGAAATGAATAAAGTTGAAGTTGAATAAATATTATGCAATTGCATCTTTATGTGTAATTATCTTGCGCTCTGATCGTTCTTGCTTGTAAGAGACTTACCATGCCGACTGTTCGCGTTCCTCGAGCGAGTCTTCTGCTGTAATAAAGGCTCGGGGCATGACATTTTCAGTTCGCTCCGCTTCATCTCCATGTTCCATTTCACTTTCGCTTCACCTCCGCTCGCTCCCCTGCAAAGAGGACGTTAAGAAGGGGCATCTGTTGACACCTATTTTTTACCGATAAGTTGAGTCATTTCTCTTACTTTCATTTGTTGATGCCTCGAGTTGTCCATTACTCATTGGGCTATTTTCAGGAATAATTTTGTGCCTATTTTATGGGTACCTCTGTCCCTGACTTGGTCTGCTTCAATTAAGGGCTTAATGGGCCTTGCTTTTGCTTAATTTATCACATATTATCAATTTCAAGCACCCAGCCTTTGCACGGTCGATCACCCGACCATCCAGTCTCTAGGCGGTTAGTGGTGAGCCGCTTAGCTATTTTATGGACATTTAGGTGATTTTCTGGATTTCCACCAACAAACTTTTGCACGGTCTGAGTATAGCCGTCTAAACCCATTGTACGGTGTGTACTTTGCAGTCCAATTCCCAGAGTCCTAATCTCATTAGATCTTTCTGATAATTATCTATTTATCTATTTATTTGGATTTATCACCGACAGGGCCTACACGGTTGGACTTGGACCGCCCTATTCGTTGAGTGGTCTAACACAAGGCCGTTCAATCCATAAGAGTCCAACGGTGAAATAGTCGGTCAGTTCGATGGATAATTGGATAATTTAACTATTTTATTTAATTTCCACCGACAACCTTGGACGGTCTAGCAATAGACCATGTAATAGGCTGGGTGGCCTATCGCACGACCGCATATTGGCCCGATTTATGAGATTTTAAAAGATTTTCTCTCTCCAACCCGTGGTTTAATCCCCAACTTATTCCACCCATTTCTCCGCGGATTCTCCACCAAATGGGTGTCGTTTGAACTTGTTGGGAGATGGGAGTATTATCTACGGATTTTATGTTAATGTCTCGACCTAATTTTTACTGAAAACCCTAATTTCGAGGCTAGGTTTAAGTGCTCTATAAATAGGACCCCTAGTCCAGGCTTTGAAAGGGGGGAAGATTTTAAGGTCACGGCGAAGCCCTGCTGAATTCTAGAGCGACCAAGAGTCAGAAAGGGAGGCCTTCTACGTCCACTCAGGCCTCCGGTTCAGGGAGTACTTGTGTTTGAGTCTTTAGTTTTAATAGCCCCACCCGTCGTCTCGTCCATTGCATGCTTCTTTCTCTTCATTTTCCTTCCACGTTTTTCTTCATTACACATCATTGCACACACCCTCCGATTGTTTTTGCGCCCCTAGGGGTTTAAAAACTCCCAGGTATTCCCCATTTCATGCTAGTTTGGTTATTTTTCATGTCCTTCTATAGTTTCTACACTATTCAGTATTGATTTGGGTTGTCTAATTGTGTTTCCACCGTGTTTTGCAGGTCAGTAGCGTACTAACACGAGGCCCATCCCTTCTGGTGGTATTGTGTGGTATTGTGTGGTCGTCTTCCTGTCCGTTTGAAGCGTAGAGCAGACTCCTCTGCACCATTCTGTGTCCTTCTGCGGCGTCATCCGGACAGTTCCGCTGTCCACAGTTCTTCATCCCGCGTCCTTCCCAACGCTGTTCGGCGGTCTATCGAGCGGCCGTCCGATTCATAGAGTAGTTCTTCCAGAGCCACCTATTTCTACAGTGCTGATTCACAGGCGAGTGTCTCCCTTCTTTTCCAATGTACGGTGTATCTATTGCATTTGGCACCTTGGTGGCGATCACACACACTCACATACCTCTGTCTCTTTCTACTTGCATTTCATTTATTTCTTATATTGATATAGTAGAGGGATAAAGAAGGGTCAAGAACATAGGAAAACATATCTACAGATGGCAGATGGAATTTGCCGTGTACTGAATTATCGACTATCTTTTGTATTACTATCTTCTGCGGGGATACCCGAAATGTTGTAGTTTGGCGAGGGTAGGCTACCAGGACTTGCACCGTATGCTGACCTCTTGACTTGCCTGCCTTCAGCAATTGTGGTTGCGGGGTCTCTTTAGCTCTAAAAATGGTGTCGGTGGCTTTAAGCTCCTCTATCCGTACGCCATGCACTACTTATAAGGATTTCATTCGAAGAAGAGACTACAGGGCTTGCCCCCGTTCCATGGTGCTAAATTGTACGGAGTAGCTTCCCAGAGAAGGAGAAATCCCATTCTTCCATTGAATGAGATGCAACAAATGGATCCTCTAAGCGAGGCGCTTGGAACCTTTAGCAACCCACCTCATTGAGCAATTAGCATTTGCAGCGGGTTGTACATCTCCCGGCAGGACTTTGGTGTGCCACGAATAATTCCATTCTTCTCTTCTTTTTCTTCGGTTGCACCCCCGAGCTGAGGTGGATAGCAGGAGACTTCACTCTCCCTTTTATGCCCCCAGGCTGGGGTGTGTAGCTCGAGAAGAGTTGTTCAAAGCATGTCTTTTCATTAGATAGCTTGTTCTCTTCAAGAATAGTTGTGTAGATAAATAGCAACGGGTGGATCAGGCCTTGGGACTCCACCATCCTCTCTTTCCTTAGCAGCCCTCAAGCGAGGGAATAGGGTCTTGCTATGCCTAGCGGCACTTCAAAGCTTGATTGCGGCCGAAAACCTTTTCATTCTTGCCCCATGTTCGGTTTGTGTTGGAATAGAATTTTTATTGACTGCAAGAAAAGAGCATGCTACTGAGTGTCTCTCGGGTGAACTGGCCCCGTTTGATAGTTGTTTATTCAGTTGCCCCCTCTCACGCGGAGTGACTTGTGAGGGGCTAGTTGAGGGTGGGAGTACACCTCCCGCAAAGGGATGATCATCCTTCCATGTGTGCTGGAGCATATAGAGTAGCAGCTACCTCATGCTGGGTCTTTTCATTCAGAAGGAGATTCTTCCCCGCATCTTCATCATTTTGTAATATAATTGGCTCGGATATAGGTCGACTCTATTCTTGAACTGATTGTCTTGAGTGAAGTTGGCGTTGCATCGAGCGGTAAAACATCATCTTTTCTATTATTCTTGGGTTTATTTCTATTTTGGTCTTCAGCAGTTGCCCCGGGGATGGTGCACCAGTTGCATTTTGATCGACTTCTTGCCACAGTTGAGGGAGCTCCAAATGCACTTCAACAGATGTGCTGTCCTGACTGATATGGATAGGCCGTGCTGGTCGTTGTTTTAAAGATAGACATTTAATGATGGCGAGGTGGCTCCACCCTCTATTCGCTTATCTACAATTCGCCTTTACTGATCAGGCTTTCTACGATGTCCTTGAAGACATAGAAATCTTCAATAGAATGGCCCGACCCTTGATGATAAGGGTAGAACCGGGGATCGTCTCTTTTTTCGACCTCGCTTGGCCTCTTGGATTCCGGGAGCACTACCTTGCCATACTCATGGGCCCACTCGAAGAGGATCCGAGTCTTGTCTTTCGAAAAAGAGTAGGGCTTCCTCATTTTATCTCTTAGTGAGGGTCCCTGCTTGACCGACTGGGCGGGAGAAGAGTTGGTTGCTTCTTTTATCTTCCTTCTTTATTGCTCGAAGGCTATAAAATCCATAATGTTAATTTCATTTTGTGCTGGCTGCTCCTCAGTTGGCTTGTCCTCTTGAATTGGGGTAGCAGTAGCAGGGCAGTGCTTTGCCAGCAGGGCTTCAATATCAGTGGCAAGATCTTCCAATTGCTCGAAGGATTTGATCTCGACGCTAATCGCCCTTACCAGGTTGGCTGTCTTCATGCCGCGTTTGCATATTTGGATAGCTTCCCTATGGTTGGGTGGATGTCTGCATCTCGCACTGAGATCCCTCCACCGTCGAATATAATCGGAAGCAGACTCAGTATTCTCTTGCTCGGTCATGTATAGCATTACCTCAATAATTCCTCCCTGGGCGAGCTTCATCTTTGCTGCCCACTTTGCCCTTAGCTCGGCCATTGCCGCCAGAGCTGTCGGACTAAGATGCGAGTCAACTATTTGTAGAGGTGGGCTCATTAACTTCATCGCTTGAGGTGTGGTAGTTGCCCTTTGAGATGCTCGGGAAGTTGAGAGATGCGCGGGAAGCACACACTGTAGCTGATGAGAGGGGGTGCCCCTTATATAATCATGTGCTATTTGGGGCGTAGTGGGACTTGGTGAGGTTTTGAATGGCTCGATGCTTCTTTGCAAAGCCACGGACGATGAGCCAACTTGCTCGGGTATAGCCAGGTGCAACCCCATTTTGCATAATTCTTTTCTTAGTGCTTCCACTTCTTGAAGCTTTTGATATAACACTGCCACCGCGACAGGGTCAGGTTGAGAAGGACCTGATTCTTCATTTTCTTCCGTAGTGGCTTGGCTCGTGCCGGACAAGGTTGATAATGTGTTATAGGAGAGAACAATTCCACCCTCTTTATTCTTTAGCGCTTTCTTTTCGCTCCCCTTCGCAGTTGGGAACCACGCTTTAGGTGGTTACGGGTATAAAGATACCATGTTAACCACCCTTTTCATCTCAGGCAATTCATGAGGGCATGGAGGATCAACCTTATAATCGTCCATTTGTAGCTCCCCTTTCTTGATTAACCTTTCAATAGCATCTTTGAAGACGTAGCAGTCTTCAATAGGGTGCCCAATCATCTGATGATACAGGCAAAAATAGGGGTTATCTTTTCTTCTAGCGTCTTCTGGTCTCTTAGGCTCCGAGAGAGTGACCTTGTTGTATTGAATGGCCCAGTCATATAGGACTCGAGTGCTCTCCTTGGGGAAAGAGTAGGGTTTCATCATCTTGGCTCGTAGAGGAGGGCCTTCTTGTTGTTCCGCAGGCTTAGCCGGTGGCAGGTTGGCAACTCCTTTCTCCTTTCCTTTTTGTTGGTCATACACCTTGAAGTCGGTTGTATGAACTTCCTTGGGCACTGGCCACTTGTCAATAGACTTACCCTTTTGGTTTGCAGCAGCTGGGGTAGAGGGAGAGCTAGAGATGGAAGCTTCAATCTCAGCCACCACCTTGTTTATCAGATTGAAAGACCAGATTTAAATTCTAATCATCTTGTCGAGGATCTCCCGCCTCAGGATTTGCTTGCAGATTTGCACTGCATCCCTGGGATGTGGTAGACAATTGCATCTCATACTGAGATCTAGTCATATTTTAATGTACTCCAAGGCTGTTTCATCATGTCTTTGCCTGGAGGTATAGAGCTCGGCCACTATGACCTCTCTCTCAGCAACGTGGAACTATTCTTGGAATTTCCGTTGCATAGATGCCCAGTCACTAATAGAGCCGGCCGACAAATTTGAATACCATTCAAAAGCAAGGCCCGTCAGCAAGGACCCGAAGAATTGTAGCAAGTAAGCTTTGTCTACTAGAAGGTCATCCATCACGGTCATATAGTGAGCAATATGCTCCTTGGGAAAGCCTTGCCCGTTGAACTTCTTGAACTTGGGTGGTTTATTGATGCCTGGCGGAAGCCTTTATGTAGCATACTGCGATGGATATGGCACCTTGTATACATCAAAAGTGCTAAAATCACCATCTGTCTTCTCGGCCAGCTTCATTTCAATCACTTATTCCACCATTAATTTATTCATCACGGCCGGGTTCACCGGTCCTAGATAGAGATGCACAGGCCGCTGGGTAGAAGAAGTGGTCAAAGCCATGGCATGGGGTGCCGGCAGTATCATTGGTTGTAGCTGCTGCAGTTGGAGGAGTGCCGGTTGAGCCAGTGCCGGCTGTAGGAGGTGTGCTGAAGGGAGGCTTTACTATGTGGCCTACTGCTTGAGAGGTAGCAGGGGTTGTAGCATCAACCAGGTCGCGAGCTCCCTGGGACGACTCGACATATGCATCCTGTTGTTGGGGAATAGGCGCTTTGATGCGAGATAGACAATGAACCTGGGACTCTAGCTCGCGGACGTCCCTATGCGAGGGAAATATGGGATCTGCGCGGTTGAGAAATCGGCAATGAGTCCGGTAGTCAACTCTCTCATGTGCCTGGATCGGGTCACGGGACGAGTTTCGCTCTATCTCTCGTAGCGGTGATTAAATTGAATCGATCTAGTAACCTATCACTCACAGTGGCATATACAAATAAATACGAAATAAGCAAATACGATAGAGAGAGTGGCGAGTTTACCTCTACGCTATCGGGCGTGGCGAAGATGATCCCGGCCAAGACAATAACTCCCGATTAGACAATTACCTAATAAATTACAGAATTGAATTCTTTTTTCCACTCCATGCAGGGAGGTAAAGGGCTACAAGTGGGGCCCGGGAGGACCGATCTTAGGTTGACGGGCGGCTTCTTGGACTGCTCCGGTGGTAACGCGTGCCAACGAACATGGGGCCCACGTCCTGGTTGGAGGGCCGAATGGACTGGGAGTGGTACCGCTGTGGTGGGGACTCCTGGAGGGGTGACCCTTGGGAAGGGATCGCGTTGGTTCACCTCGTGGGAGGCGAGGCGGTCCGACCGGGGGCGTTGTTGAGTGCTCCCCACGGACCTGTTATGCTGTCACAACACTGCGCGACCCGACGAGAATGGTTGCTCCGATCAGACCTGAGCTCAAAACGACGTGAGACTAGCGCCGTTGGAAAGCTCTCTTAGAGATATACAACCCTTGGTTGTCACTAGAATTTAATCTATCTGTAGTGGCCGTGGTGGAATTTATAATAGGTTGCTCTCAGGTTCAGATCTGGCAGGATAGATTTGGATCTGCCTGAGAATGAGGGTTGAACGAGACTAAAACTTCGGATCTGGGTGATGGGATTTTTATGGAAGCTAGAGGAAGAAGTAAGGAAGACGGGGATAATTTTTTTGTAAATTTTGGTGGAGGTTTGTTATGGGAAAGGGATTTTCTAACAGAGATGGGTCGGATCTGGACTGCAGGGACAGAACAGATTTCGGAAACATCAAAGTTTTTTTGGATGGAAAAGAAAATTCCTAAAAACACATAAACATTTATGGACGATGGCTTAGGTGGACAGAACTCCCAGTTAAAATTTCATATCATTCTGAAATGGGAAATGGGGTGAAAGTGGGGAAGAGGTAACTTGTTGGTTGGTGGATCTGCACAGGAGGCAGATTACTAGGGTGGGAAGAATAGATAGGGAAAAATGGTAAACGAGGGGAAAATAACTTGAATTTTTTGTGGAGGCTGGGGTAGACATGGGGAACTCACCCGCAAAATCTCATCACGATCTGAGCTCCTGATTGAGAGTTAAAAATCATGAACTAGGCTTCTATCCAGAGTGGAAAGAACACCGATGAAGTGGCGGTGGCGGTGGGATGGCGGCTCGATGGCGGTGGTGGCGGTGGCGATGAGCTTCACACTCAAAGTGGGATGTATAGAGAGGAATCACACCTCAGGAATTGGAGCTCTCACAGCTACAAGGAGAGAGAGGAGAGAGGAAGGGGGCACACTTGGCCTTCTTGGCAAATTTTCACAATTTTCATTCAATAATTCTTCATTAAAATCTCTAATGACACTATACATAGGCTTATATAGAGAATGGCAAGGGGTGGGGGGCTAGGAATTTTGTGGGAGAGAGGGAAGGGGTAAACTAGGGATAGCATTTTCTTCCCCCATGTGGTCAAATAACCAAATTAACTAAAAATACAACATGGAATAAACTATATTATAAGGGGGAAGCATCTTGGACTTTGCTTGGTCCAAGTTTGAATTTTCTTCCACCTTGTCCCCCCCTTGGTCCAAGTTCAATCTTGGACTTTGAACCAGCCCTACATGGGCCCTAGAACATAGGTGGACCAATGGGAAAGAGGGTGAGGGACCCTGTTGGACCCACTGGCAATTTACATAGAAACCCAAAGACTTTAAAGACTAACCCTTTGGCTTATAATGCCTTATAATTGCAAACTCAATTAGCCAAGGGTATAAATACAAACAAAAGGACACAAATGCAAAATAAAAATGTTAGTGCCCGGTGTTGATTCCCATCAATTCTCCCCGGGTGGGAAGAACTCAACCACGTCGAGTAAGGGTGTGGCTGCTCGTGTGGCTCCTGCGGATCCGTCACCGAACATGGAAGCACGGAGTACGCTCCACTCCAAGTAATCGTCACTTGCTCATCCCGTATATATTCGATATGCTCATGTTACTGTCGAAATGAGGCTAGTGGTGGACACTCCGGGGTGGGGCCACTCTCAAAGGGGAGGAGGGGGCTCGAAGACTCACTAGGAATCACTGCTGGGTCCCTTCATGTGACTAGATCCGATACATAGATAGAGTTGAACCCAAATTTCGGCAAGTCTACAACGTACGCAATGGATCCGACTTGCCTCGCACTCAAAAGGGATTGACAACGTGAGCGTACAAAAGATCGACTCAACTCGATGTATGCAGACTTACTATGCACTCGACAATCTTGACAAAAATAAAGAAAAACACGGACTCACAAATGACCCTAAACAAACCTACTATTTGTCCGACTCATACATATGCAATGGTGGTCCAGGACATCCAAATGTGTGCCATGCATACAGAAGATGCAACCAAACGTTGGTGGGATCATGGACTCCTACACATCCTAAAGTGAACCACTCATGCACTGACGGCCTTTTAGATTTGGGAGGTTTGGATGGGCCAAGAGGGTTGAATGCTCCTTCTTTATCACCCCTATATGATGGTCGTGGAACGGTCCCCTGGCTGAGTATAAGTGGACTGGCCCGTGGGGAAGGGGTGTGGTAATGGACTCCTGTGAGGAAGGGGAGTAGATATGGTGGGTCATAAGGTTCCCTAGGGAAGGGATTGAAGGGATCAAAGAATGTGTGACCCCTCGATATGGGTTCCCACATGTCACGGTCCCGTGTTTGGAGTTCTTGAAGGTGTAGGTGGTCACCTTCATCCATTATGGTAAAAGGGATGGTGATTTCATAGAGTAGATATGGGTCCTTTATCGGGACGACAATACCATAAGAGGGGGCAAGTTCAAGCTCATCGGGAACGGGGAAGAACAATAGGACCTCGGTGGTGACATGACCCAAAGTGTACACCAAGGTAATGGACCCCAAAGCCGAGAGCATGAAGCTATGACTATAGGGTTGGTCAGATCCTAAGGCCAACATATATGTCAGCTCCCATTGACATTCTAAACTCCTTAGTAGACAATTCACACTTTCTATGAAGTAAAAGTGCCGAAAAGTGGTGTGAAATGAGTTAATGGGGACTACTGGGAGTGTTGGGTCCATGGGTGGGTAGCAAGGCGGTCTAGGGACCAAGCCTATATTGAGCCAACTAAGTAGTGGCTCGGCGATGAAAAGCTTTCCCGTTAGAAGCACGGGTGGCTCCAAATGTGGTGGCTCCGAATAAGGATTGGAAGTAGGTGGCAAAGGAGCTCTAGGGGAAGGGTTCCCCGGCTGGGGTGAGGAAGGCCATGGGGTAGGCTGTCCTACCGGTTCGGGACTCGACTGAGAGGTACATGCTCGCCAAAGGGCGGCATCAAATCTTGCCTCGAAAGGCTCAACCTCTAGAGCGACCAGATAAGACTGCGCCAGAGTGAACGCGTCACGGTAAAGACATTCAAACTGGAAGTGAAGCCGTAAACCTCTCCGGAACTAAAAGGCGGTTGTGGTGCTCTCCTCTCCAACTCCATATTCCAACCAATACTTATCATACTCCTAAATGTACTCAAACACGGACTTGTTGTCTTGGATGGGTCTACTCGGGGTGCATGGGTTGGCCATAATTGCACATAAGATGGGAATTGGTTCCCCTAGGAGTCGACATGCATTGGAACACTTTTTTTAATTTTATTTATTTATGCAAAACTTTTATGCAAGACCAATGCACGCACCTAGACACGACTCTAAATGGTGAAAAGGGTAAAATGCGGACTCGACTACAAACCTAGACTCAACCCATATCCGATACTAGGTGGAGGTTTGATCCCAAGATCGCGCTCACGCAAGTGAATCATCTTCCCAATAGGCGTAACCTAACATTCGGACAACACCTTTTGATATACCGAATAAAGGTATACAAATGCAACCTTGGACCGACTTAAATGACTCTTTTTTTTATTTTTACACAAATACTACCCTAGACTCAACCTTTCGCACTGATACCAATTTGATGCGGGACGGATAGCGAACCTGGTGTTGACACCCATTTTTTGTCGATAAGTCGAATCGTTCCTTGTACTCCCATTTATTGATGCCTCGAGTTATCCATCACTCGTTGGGGCTGTTTTAAGGTGTGCTTTGGGCCAGTTTTATGGGTAGCCTCCCTCCTTGGTCAGGTCCATGTTGATTCAGGGCTTAACAGGCCTTGGTTTCGGTTGATTGGGCTTTTCCATGAGTTTCAACGCCCAAGTGAATGTACGGTTCATACCTGACCGCTCAATTCATGTGCGGTTGATCGTGGGCCATCCATATATTTTGGAGTAATTTGGTTAATTTTCTGAATTTCCACCGATAAGCTTTTATGTTGTCCTATTTTGGCCGTTCAATTTGATGGACGGACTGATGATGATCGTTCATCTCTCTAGAGTCCTAACGTCGCTGGTTTTCAGATAATTATCTAATTACCTCAGCTATTTTTGATTTTCCACCGATAAGGCTAGAACGGTTAGTCTTTGGCCGCTCTACCTTTGAACAGTCGAATATGAGCCGTTCATCTCTGAGAGTCCAATGACGAAGGTTTCGGTCAGTTCAACGGATAATTTGGATTATTGATGATTTATTTTGAATTTCCACCGACAAGGTGGGACGGCCAGTAGATGGCCGCCCATCCAGTTGAGCGGTCTATCGTAAGACCGTTCATCCCGTCGATTGTTGAATTTCAACCGTTTTTTATCCCTTTTATCTGTGGTTAAACCCTCAAGTTTGTCCTCGATTTTCTCTGTGGATTCTGAACCAAATCGGATGAGATTTGATCCTAACGAATGCTGAGGATATTATCTTCACTTTATCTTTTGATATCTCGAATTAATGTCCATTGGAAACCCTAATTTCGAGCTAGGCTTTCTAGGCTCTATAAATAGACCCTAAAGGTCAGGTTGGAAAAGGGGGGGGGAGATTTTGGTCAACGGCGAAGCCCTACTATAATCTTGAGCGACCTAGCACCAAGGAGGGAGACTTCCTACGTCCATATAAGCCTCCGGTTCAGGGAGTAGTCAAGTTTTGAGTCTTTGTGTTTGATTGGTTTTGTCTTCTTTGTCATTGCATGCACTATTCCTATCATTCTCTCCCCACGTTTTTCTTCATTCTCATTACCATGCACACATCCACCTGCGTTCTTGACACCATAGGGGTTTAAAATCCCCCAGGTATTCCCCTCTCCACTTATTCATGTTCACTTCTTACTACTTTGACATTTACTACACCTCTCAGTTCTAATCCAGGTTGTTTCTTTGTGTTTTCACGTTGTTTTTGCAGGTCAGCAATCCCTAGCACGAGCCCCATCCCCTCTGGCCGGCTAGAGAGGGGGGAGTTTGGACCCCTTTGCGACTTCTGGCTCGGAGGTCTTGCGCGGTGCTCTACGGTCCGTTCAAGAGGACGTGTAGTGCCGATTGGACCGCCCATCATCTTCCAGCGGTCATGACTAAGCCGTTCAACAGCTAGGAGTCCTTCATATCGCACCTCCTGCAGCACCCTTAGGCGGTCTATCGTAATACCGTGCAAGCTATAGGCGGTTCTATCTGGACCGCTCATCTTCTCGGCGCTGCAGCTAGGTGAGTGTCTCTCCCTCTTTCCAAGGCACGGCGTGTTCATCACGTCCTGCGCTTTGGTGGCGATCACGGTTTGTTATACTTCCCCTTTTCCTCCTGTCTTCATTCGCTTCTCATGTTGAATATGGTAGAATAGACATTAGGAAGACATTGGGAAGGAACGTACGGGAGGGAGAAAATATATCTACACCCTTCTTTTGTGGCAATCACGGTGGGACACTTAGTGCACATCGTGCTTGTGATTTGCTGACCCCTCTTTCGTTGTGTTAGTCCCCTTTTGGAGTGATTGCATGTTAAGTTGCGTTTTCTGCTTTCTGGAACGTGAGCAGTTCTCACAGAGCCGTTCATGCTTTGGGCGGCTGATCATCCACCGTCCTTCCCTGCGAACAGCGCCAGTTCTCCTGCGAGCATCCTGTCATAGATGGCCCCCCATCGACTGTCCAAACCGCAGAACGGTCTATTCCTGACCGTCCATATTTCTGGCACAGGTATGCTTTTGGGTGTTCTGACTGTAGGTACACGGTTTGTGAGGATCTGTTCCAAAGCTTACGCGGCTATATACAGACTGCTCTTCTTGGTACGTTTTTCATTACTGTCGTCCTTCATTTCTAGCACTCTGTGATTCTTTTACAGTTATTCTGTAGTTCTATTGCTCCCTGGATTATGTGGTCCACTCCAGATCGTTTATCTTATTGTGCGGTCTCCCACAGACCGTCCTTCTGATGCCACAGTGCACCCGAGGTTGCTTTGATGGCCATATCTATATTGTCTTTATTCTCCTTGGTGCCATCCATTGAGCTTCCCTTGCTTATATGTTATTATTGTCTACTTGTTTTCATCCTCGCATGTTTATTTTGGTCATTGGTTGTTAGTTTCTAGGGTCGATTTGCATGCACTCCGGTGCACATAGGATTCATGCATTTCATTCACATCTAGCTGCATTCCTACCGAGGTAGGGTTTCCTCTCGTTTCTCTACTCCTTGGAGCCGACTAGGGGACCTTGCCGAGGACCTCCATAAGTCTCCATGAGCCGTGTATTCCCACACGGACGCCAGGCAGGTTGTACCATACCACCCCCAGTTTAGGGTCTGCATTCGTGCGAGAGAGAGTCCTTTAGAGTCTGCCAGTTCTCCATTCTCACCCTATTTAGGTACCTTGTGGTTGAGTGAACTCACATTTTAATTAATCCACTAAGGTCCTAAGAGAACTTATAATTGTGCTCCTGGATTCCCAGTCTAGGGTATTGATTATCGCTAGCTTAACCAGCTTACCATCAAGAATAAGTACCTATTGCCAAGAATAGATGAGTTGTTCGATCAGATAGCAGGAGCACAATATTTTTCCAAGATTGATATGCGATCGGGGTACCATCAGTTGCAGATCAAGGATGAAGATATCATTAAAATAGCATTCTGAAGCAGGTATGGGCATTTTCAATTTGTTATAATGCCTTTTAGTCTAATGAATGCTCCTGCAACCTTGATGCAGCTAATGAATAGTGTTTTCTTGCCCTACATAGATCAGTGGGTCGTGGTTTTTATTGATGATATTTTAATATACTCCAAGAGCAAGGAAGATCATGCAGAGCACTTGAGGATGGCGTTGCAGATATTGAGGGACCAGTAGTTGTACGCCAACTTTAGTAAGTGTGAATTCTGGCTACAAGAAGTGTCTTTTCTGGGGCACATTATTTCTAAACATGGAATCTTGGTTGATCCCTCTAAAGTGGAGGTAGTAAGAAACTGGGATAGGCCTACAAATGTAACCGAAGTAAGAAGTTTTCTAGGCCTAGCAGGTCACTATCAGAGATTTATTAAGGATTTCTCTAAGATTGCGGAACCTCTGACTAGATTGACCCGTAAGGAGATTCAATTTGAGTGGTTAGAAGACTGTGAACGAAGTTTCTAGACCTTGAAAGAATGTTTGACCACTGCCCCTGTTTTGGCCTTGCCTTCGGGAGAAGGAGGATTTGAAGTCTATGCCGATGCCTCAAGCATTGGCCTAGGGTGTGTGCTTATGCAGCATGGAAAAGTGATAGCCTATTTATCTAGACAGCTGAGGAGGCATGAAGAGAATTATCTTGTCCATGATTTGGAGCTCACTGTAGTGGTGTTTGCCTTGAAGATTTGGAGGCATTACTTGTATGGGGAGACTTTTACCGTATTTTCTAATCATAAGAGCTTGAAGTATTTGTTCTCTCAGAAGGAGCCTAATATGAGGCAGAGAAGGTGGCTCGAGTATTTGAAGGACTTTGATTTCTCTATAGAATATAACCCTAGGAAAGGTAATGTATTGGTTGATGCTTTGAGCCCAAAGCTAATAGCAAAGTTGTCTAGTCTCATGTTAAAAGAATGGAGATTGATGGAGCAGTTGGCTAGTCTAGACCTTAATATTAGCAAGGATCGGGTCATGATCGCGCAGTTTCAGCTTCGTCCCGAGTTATTGAAGGAAATTAAGACCCTGCAAGATAACGATCCAGTGTAAGTAGGGATCAAGGGAAGTCTAAGTAATCGACCAGATTTCCTATTTTCTGATGATGGAAGATTGTTATTCCGAGGAAGGACTTATGTCCCTGATTTAGCCGAAGTAAACAACAAGATCCTTGAAGAAGCCCACAGATCCAAGTATACTGTTCATCCTAGATCCACTAAGATGTACCGAGATTTAAAAGGGTCCTTTTGGTGGCCAAATATGAAACGGGAAGTGGCAGAATTCGTAAGTAGATGTCTGGTGTGCCAACAAGTGAAGACCGAGCACTTCAGACCTGTAGGCAAGTTAATGCCTCTCGATATACCACAGTGGAAATGGGAGAGTATCGGTATGGATTTCATAATGGGTTTACAAAGAACTCGTGGAGGCTTTCATGCAATATGGGTAATTATGGATAGGTTGACTAAATCTGCACATTTCTTGTCTATTAAGTGGAAGTGGACAGTAGACGTCTTGGCTGCCTTATACGTGAAGGAAGTGTTACAACTACATGGTGTGCCCATGAATATTGTGTCAGACAGAGATCCCATATTCACTTCACATTTTTTGAAGGGATTACAAGAATCCTTGGGAACCCGTCTAAATTTCAGTAATGCTTTTCATCCTTAGACGGACGGGTAGACCGAGAGAACAAATCAGATTGTCAAAGATATGTTAAGAGCTTGCATGATTGACTTTGGTGGTAGTTGGCATGAACATTTGGCTCTAATAGAATTTCCCTATAATAATAGTTATTAGTCCAGCATCCAGATGGCACCGTTTGAGGATCTTTATGGAAGGAGTTGCCGATCACCTTTGTGTTCGGACGGGGTAGGCGAGAAGCAATGGTTAGGACCGGATCTCATTTTAGAATCATCCAAGAATATCCGGGTTATCCGACATCATCTACAAGTTGCATAGTTAAGACAGAAAAGCTATGCAGATAACAGAAGGAGAGACTTTAAATTTTTAGTAGGCGAGCATGTATTTTCGAAGGTTTCACCTATGAGGGGAGTTCGAAGGTTTGGTATTCGTGGCAAGCTAAGTCCAAGATACATTGGCCCATTTGAGATTTTAGAGAGAGTTGGAGAGGTTCCCTACGGAATGGCTTTACCACCCCAGTTATCTGGAGTACATGATGTTTTCCATGTGTCTATGCTGCGGAAGTATGTTCATGACCCCACGCACATCATTCAGCATGCGGACCTAGAGTTGAAGGAAGATTTGACTTACGAGGAGAGACCTATTAAGATTTTAGACAGGAAGCTACATCAACTTAAGAATCGGTCCATACCGATGATCAAGATTCAGTGGAGTAGGCGTGGAACCGAGGAAGCTACATGGGAATCTGAAGAAGCTATCCAGAAGTAGTACCCTGATCTATTTTAAGTCTAATAGTCTTATATTCCCATTTTAATAAATGCAGTGAATTTGGAGGACCAAATTCCTTAAAGTGGGGGAGGGTGTAGTACCCTAAGAATTTATAAAGGATAATAATTTAGAAAATTATTGACGATTCCTTTAGGAGAAGTTTTAGCTAATTTATAAAAATCTAGAAAATTCGTAATCATATAGAGGACTAAGAGTTTAAGCAAATTGTCTTTTTGGTCAAACCCTAAATAAAATTTCTATCAAGCCGAATCAAGCCGAATTTCACCAAATTCGAACTCAAATCTTGATCATTTGAGCCCAAACCAGGCTCATTCGAACGGCCTTGATGGGTAGCCCATTTCCTCTCTTATTCCACGTGAAAACCCTAACCCTAGGAGCTCCATTTGGGGCGGTTGGCGGCGCGACCCAATCAAGCACGAGTTTCACGCATGATTGACTTCGAGGACTCTATCCAGCCTTATCATCGACCCTAGATCCAATAGGCTCCTATAAAACTAACCCTAGGTCGACCTAGAACCCCCATTTGCTGAGGCGGTCGGCAAGGAGCACGTTCGAGGGAGGAATCATCAATGTTGTGGAGCGTGGAGTTCATGCAGTTCCGAGCGTTCGACGTCCTTTGTTCTTGGATTAATTTAGGTTCTAGTAGACCAAACTGTAATCAAATTATACCGGCTTCTTCGTCTTCAAGTCCTCATTATTTTGATGCCAAAAGTCCTAATTTTCATTAAGTATAGTAATCGAATCCTAGTCTTTAGTCAAAGCATGTCAATTTAGGGCACCGTTCTTGTTAGTTCGTCTTATTTTGACTAAATGTTAGGTTTTAGCAGGAAAAATCTTAATTAATCCATGCTATCTCATGCGCAATTGTCTCTTTGTGTTGATACTATTTTGCCCAATTACGTTTCACTATACCGCGTGAATTTATGGTTACAACCGAGTTCTATCGGAGATCGCCGGAGACCAAAGCATCGACCTTTATGCGGTCGTACACGAACCGCTTCTGATCCAGGCGGCCCCACGATAGATCGCTTTTGCCTTTTGAAAACTTTAAGTTAATCACATGCTAGCGGCCCCGTGATAGACCGCAAAGGTCATGTGTGCGGCTAGTCCCTGACCGCCACTTAACCCTAGCGACTGCGCGACAGACCCCCTTACCTTATGGCACATTTAAATGGTTACTTTATTAATTATGATTTTTTTTTGCTAGACAGCATGTCTAGGGTAGAAATGCACTTAAAAAATGGACCATATGCAATGTCTAAAATGTTCAATTTCATTGTAATCATCCACAATTATATCTTATTCCTCTTGATTCGCATCATATAATTCAATTAGGAAAATTTTACTCCAATGATGAATTGATAATGTGATAACTTTTAAGATTGTTCTTACAGTCACGCTGATGTGAGATAAGAGTGGGACCTAAGTGGCAAGCAAATGCAACGACTAGGCAATGTCACACAAGCGGACTCACTCGTGTTTGGCACACTCGGGTCCGTAGGTGGACCGGCAATGGGGTGAGGGTCCGAGGTTGAACCGGTGGTTTCCAAGGATATGACTGACTCAGGGAGGACCCCTAGGGGCCAGGCTTGCCCAAATTCACGGGCGGTCAACACGCCTAAGGCATGGGTTGAAGGGTCACTCTCACAACTTACCCGCGGCGACCACTCACACATAAGCAAGTTTGGAATGGGCACTCACTCACCGTCCGACGGAGTTAAGAAGTAATACTAATTAAGCAAGATCTACCAACAAAGGGAGGGGTCCAGAAGCTCACCTGATCAGCGTGAAGATGCCGATCCCGGCCGGAGATGATGGCGAGCGGGGAGGCGTGGGTATGCACCCGAACACCACACCGATGAAGCTTCAACCTGCTCAAACGTTTACAAAACTACACCCCATGCAAGGGGGGGGAAAATCGTGGGGAAGGGAAGGCAATGACTATATCCAAACACTACCTCCACACAGGGAGGGGCCTTCAGCGGGCCAAGTGGGGAGGGGAATTTGAGCTAGAAGTGATGAAAGGAAGCCGATGCCGAATCTGTCCACGTTCTGGAATCAGGGACCAGCAGTTGAAGACGGCACCTCTGTGACCTCTCCTGATTTTTGCTGATAAAGGGACTAGTGGGGAATTCTTCATAACTGGAATGGGAAAACGTCTGAATTTTTCTGATTTCTTCTGGTGCCAACGCTAGTCTGGATGGAGGCTCGAACAGGGTGGTAACTTCTCGGAACTGGCTGCTTCAGGTTTCCAACAGCAGGAAGAAGAGGATGCCACGACCGCTCCCAAACTCAAAATCAGGTGCCTCTGGAGCCATTGGAACCGTTGACGAGTCCTCTTCGATGAAAAATTGGCGGGGAAGCCAAACGTTGTCGGAGAAGACCAGTGGGCTCTGAACTCTGATGAGAGGTCGGTGCAGATTGTGGGGAAGTAGAACCGCGCACCCGGGGAAGAAAATTGATAACTCCTGGTTCCGGATGCCAAATTCAGCTCTGCTTTTTGGAGATGGAAGAAGACTCATAATAGAAGACTTTTTATGAATAACTCTTGCACAAATTCCCACTAGGATGGCCGCTGTAGATATTCCACTCTGGTTCTGGTCTTCTGCCAGAGCAGTCTTGCGCAGTCGTGGTAGATCGCCTCGTTCGAGCAGCTCTGATCTTGGAAGTCGGCGGGACCACCACCGTTGGAAAGCTGACTGGGAGACACTAATAACGATATATGGTATGCCCTCTGAAGCTTCCAGGTGAAGATGTGGCAGCCTGTGGACACACTTTTCATTCGTCTATTGTTGTGCTCGTCTCTTCGGGAATGGTTGATTCGTCTATTAAGTGCGTGGGCATGCCAGTCACAAAGTGACAATTTATTCAAGCTCCGAAGAGCCAATGGTGCGCTCGATCTGACTCGATCAGACGATTGTATGGTTCGTGTCGGGACCAAAATCCGCCGCGCCATAAAGGTCACGGCGTCATTTACATCCCCCATACGAGGGAACACCCTTGATTAATCGCCGAGATTCAGGGTCTCATGGCCAAGAAATCAATTGCATGGAGGGTCTATTACGAGGTATTGAAATCCTCGCGCGAGGATGAGAAGAAGACCCTTTGCGGTCATTGTCAGTCGTGTACTGACCATTTAATGTTCGAATGAATGTCCGGCTCGAGAAGATCGCGGTTGTCGCGGAAAAACCGGAACGCATGTATGCCGAGGTACGGCAAATCTATTGTTCGGATGAGCGGAAAACGTTCGGCTAAACCTCGGTCAGAGCGGTCAGAAACCAGTAAATCTGTTGGCCCGGTGCAAGAGCAAGCTGCGACCATACTGCGGTGGGCCCCCCCGCGGTCGCAACAAGACTTGCATGAGCGTCATTAATATTTCTGGTGCCAAGGGGCAACGAGGGAATATCCCTTGAATCGTCTGAAAAGCCCTGTGTCTAGGGAAGTGGACGTTCGAAACGTGTCGGTCATTCGGGAGACCATTTAATATTCGGACGGGAGTCCGACTTGAGAATATTGTAATCGTCGCGGGAGGACCTGGGACATATGCATGCCGGGATACGGCAAGTTTATGATTCTGAGACACCGAAAACATTCGGTTAAATCTCGGTTAGTGTAGCAGGAAACCGATAAATCTATTGGCCCAGTGCGAGATCGAGTCAAGACCATACCGGGGGCGCCTCCCATGGTCCGAACGAGGCTTGCGCGGGCATCATTAATATTTCCGGTGCCGAAGGGCAACGGGGGAGAGTCCCAGGACTAGACTTCAAAATCGAAAACGTGTTCGAAGGGAGCGAGCTGTAGACCGAGGATATGAGCCGAACGGCGACCACAATTGGGACGGACCCGAGGTCTAAGCGTGGCCCACGGAGGTCTTATTGATATTCCCATGGAAGTGGTCCAGGGGTGGCGAGGGCCGTCTCGTTCTATTCCAATTTTGTTGGTCACTCACGGACCTTTTCATGTTCGGGCAAGGGCCCATGTTGAAAGTACGACGTGGATGGAAATGACCCCGTACAAATGTATGCAGAGTTTACGGCAGTTTCAATGAAAGAACGGGAACAAATCCCATTAGAATGAATCCGATTTAACGGGCTATCGGCCCGGAGCAATGCCGGCTCACGACCATGTCGGGGAGGGAGCCGTCGGCCATATTGGTTGCTCACGGGTCTTTTCATGTTCAGACACAGGTCCGTAATAGAAACGCGGCGAAAATCGAGGTGAACCCGTTCAAATGTCTGCCGAGCGTGCGGCAATTTTAGTAGTGGCTCGGAAGGGTTCCGGCCTGAGAAACGAGTCCGGCTTAATCGGAATGTCAGCCCGAGGCGAGGTCGGGCCATGGCCATTTCGGGATAATTCCCAAGACTCAGGCCCAACCTGGAAGGGCGACATTGTTATTCATTCAGCACCGGGTCACGAGAGAGACGGGGCTGTAAAGTGGATTTTACCATTTTTTTATCTGGGTTTTAAATTATATATATATATATATATATATATTTATTGCTTATTTCCCTCTCATGTATTTATTCTGGATGATTTATCCGTTTTGTTTATTATTATTACTATTATATTTTCTCTCCTCTTTTTTGTTTATTATCATTTTTACATTTTTTGTTTATTTCATATATGTATTCAGATGTATTTATTCATCATAGTTTTTATTAATTTTATTATTATTACTATTATTATTATTATTATTATTATTATTATACATATTCTTCTGGAGAGAGAGTGGGCCGCTGGAGGGCCAAACGGGGGCTGAAGGAGCGTGCCGCGGAAGGTGGAAGGGTGCACCGATGAGGGGGCTGAGGGAGTGCGCCGCTGAAGGTTCGCAGGAGGTATACCGGGGAAGGGCTTGGCCAAGGGTACCGGCGAAGTTTCAGGTGTGGTGGCTTTGGGAGGCGTACCGATGAAGGAGCCTTAGGTGTGCCGACAAAGGGCCTGACTGAGCGTGCCGGCGAAGGGTTGAATAGGGGAGAGCGTGCTGTCAAAGGAGCTTGAGGGCGTACCGCCGAAGGGTTGGAGCAGGCGTGCCGCTGAGCACAGGGGGAGCGTGTCGGCGAAAGGCCAAACGAGGCGTGCCGGGGGAAGCTGGGCTGGGGCGTGCCGGCGAAGGGCGCTGTAGAGTGTACCGGCGAAGGGCGTGTGTCTGCACATTGGCCGGTCGCTGCGACATAAAGTCCGTACATTCATCAGCCCAAAGTCTATACATTGTCTATTCAACCAGCACACAAAGTCTATACGTTCTTCAGCTCAAAGTCTGTACATCGGCTGCATTCATCAGCTCAAAGTATGTGCATTGGCTACATTCATCAGCTCGAAGTTTATGCGTTGGCCAGCTTAAAGTCTGTACATTGGCCAGCTTAAAGTCTGTACATTGGCCAGCTCAAAGTCGGTACATTGGCTGGGTTCATCAGCTCAAAGTCTACACATTGGCCAGCCCAAAGTCTGTACACTGGCCAGCCTAAAGTCTGTACGTTGGCCAGCTCAAAGTCTATACATCGCAGTTCAAAGTCTGTACATTGCAGCTCAAAGTCAGTGCATTGGCCAGCCCAAAGTCTGTACGTTGGCTAGCTCAAAGTCTATACGTTGCAGTTCAAAGTCTATATATTGGAGCTCAAAGTGAGTCTATACATTGCAGTTCAAAGTCTATACATTGGAGCTCAAAGTCTATACATTGGAGCTCAAAGTCCATACATTGGCCAGCCCAAAGTCTGTACGTTGGCCAGCTCCAAGTCTGCACACTACAGTTCAAAGTCTATACATTGGAGCTCAAAGTCCACACATTGGCCAGCCCAAAGTCTGTACATTGTCTATTGGAGTCTATACATTGGCCGGCTCAAAGTCTGTACATTGGCCATTAAAGTCTATACATTGGCCGGCTCAAAGTCTATACATTGTCCATTAAAGTCTATACATTGGCCGGCTCAAAGTATGTACATTGTCCAGCTCAAAGTCTATACATTGCAGTTCAAAGTCTATACATTGGAGCTCAAAGTCTGTACATTGGCCAACTCAAAGTCTATACATTGTTCCTTAAAGTCTATACATTGCCCCTTGGCTGCAGTTCAAAGTCTGTACATTGGCCAGCCCAAAGTCTGTACATTGGCCAACTCAAAGTCTATACATTGTTCATTGGCTGCAGCTCAAAGTCTATAGATTGCAGCTCAAAGTCTATACATTGTCCCTTAAAGTCTGTATATTGGGTTCCACTTCGGAGAGTGAGAAGAGTGTGCCGCTGAAGGGCTGAGAAGGTGTGTCGTTGAAGGGTTGATAGGGTGTGCCGCTGGAGGGCTAATAGGGTGTACCGGCGAAGGCTACAACGGACGTGTCGATGAAGGTTCACTCCTCTGTTACTTATTTTTAAGGCTTTTCTTTACTTCTTCTCTTTGATTTTTGCGTGGTTTTATACAAATCTTTTCTCCTTCTTATTGCAGTCTGTTGTTGCTCTATTTATTTGTTGCTTTTATTGTCTTTTGGTATATGTTTGCTATCCCATTTGTTTGTTGCATCCTTTTGCCTTTTAAAGTCCTATTATTTTCTAACAAAAATTCGACAGCATCTCCCCTTGACCCGAGCGTAACGGAGATAAAGGGAACGCGCCCACATGGAGTGGCGGAACCCGACAACTGGAGGTGGGCGCCCGAGGGCGGCAACACCTTAATAAAACCTCAGAAAATATAGGGAAAACAACGAGTCGAAGACCTCTAAGACTGGACTGGGTGTACTGGAGAAGGGGGGGGCAGGCACAGATGAAGGCACTGGGCTTTACAGGAGGAGTTTTGCGACCTCAAACCATTCAGGCTGATGGCACATCCGGAGGAAACCGTCGGCATGAGGGATGAACACAAACACCGGAAAGTGAAAGGAAAGACGATCAAACGCACTATGGCTCACAACCAATGAGACAAAGAGACAACCCACTGAGGGGGACGATCTTCATTCATCGGGGAGCAAAGGGCCGTAGCCGTCCGCATGCATTACAAAACATGCCCGAGCTAAAGCTACGGGCAAGAATGAAAACCAAAGAACAAAAGAACAGAGAAGGAGAAAATAAAGAACAAAAGAAGAGGAGGTGTTGGGGATTGAGGCAGGGACGACCGTCCACTGCTCTTTCCCCCTGCTACATCAAGCCCTCTCCCTCTCTTACTCTCTTCTCTCTGCCTGGTGGTTGTCGGAAGACTCCATGCCGGAGCCCTCTCCCTTCTCTTCTCTCTTCTCCATCTTCTCGTAGGTGGCTTTGTGTCTCTTCGTTCCTTCTCCCTGTGTGCCTCTTCCTCTGTGTATGGGCCTCTTCTCCCCTTCTTCGCCGGAATGGGAGTGGTTTTATACTCCCAATAGCGGGAGCCCTCGAGCACCGCAGTCGAAGGCGGGAAGCGGCTGGTCATGATGGGGATTGACTTCCCCCGTCCTGGATGTCAGGGAAGTAGCCTGAGTGGCCCAACCTTTGGTTGACACCTCGGGCAGCTCACTGCGCGCCAAGGATACGTAGGGCATGGGTGTCATGTCGTTCCGTTGAAATGCCTTCACGCTGTGCCGCTGGCGGGCTCAAGAAGTGTGCCGCTGAAGGCTTGAAATGGTGTACCGTTGAAGGCTTGAAATAGCGTGCCGTTGAAGGCCTGAGATAGTGTGCCGTTGAAGGCTTAAAATAGTGTACCATTGAAGGCTTAAAATAGTGTGCCGTTGAAGGCCCGAAATAGTGTGCCGTTGAAGGCCCGAAATAGTGTGCCGTTGAAGGCTTAAAATAGTGTGCCGTTGAAGGCCCGAAATAGTGTGCCGTTGAAGGCTTAAAATAGAGTGCCGTTGAAGGCACATGGGGCGTGCCGTTGAAGGCACATGGGGTGTGCCGCTGCAGGCACATAGGGTGTGCCACTGAAGCGCCCAGGGGCGTACCACTGAAGGGCCAAAGGGCGTGCCGTTGAAGGCCCAAAAGGGGCAGTTCTGAGCCCATTGTGAGCATGAGTTGTGGCCCATTTAATTTTCTTCGAGGCCCATGGATTGTGGGGGCTCTTGGTGGTTGATTTCTCTTCACTGTCGTGACTCTGGAGACGGCTTCACGGCAGTGTGCATATTTGGGGAGTCCGGATGACCAGCCCCTCCGGGGCTTCCTCACTCGGTGCCGTTGTTGATGTTGGGCCGAGCAGGATATCTGGGTGTGTAATTTTTGGTGTCCACAAATGCCCCCACCCACGGGTAGCGCAGGCGAAGGATGAGCCGGGCGGTGCCCGCGGGTGTACTGGCCTCTTTTTCTCATCGTCGGTGCCGCCGGGGTGTCAGGAGCCGACATGACTTGTTTGTCTCCTCTTTTCTTCGTCAGTGCTGACGGGGTGTCGGGAGCTGACCTGGTTTGTTGGTCTCTTTGTCTCTTCGTCAACGTCGACGGGGCGTCGGGAGCTGACATGCTCTGTTGGTCTCTTTGTCTCTTCGTCAACGCCGATAGGGTGCCGGAAGCTGACATGATGTGTTGGTCTCTGTCTCTTTGTTAGCACCGACAGGGTGCTGGGAGCTGACCTGGTTTGTTGGTCTCTTTGTCTCTTCGTCAGCGTCGACAGGGCGTCGGTTGCTGACATGCTCTGTTGGTCTCTTTGTCTCTTCATCAGCGCCGATAGGGTGCCGAAAGTTGACATGATGTGTTGGTCTCTTTGTCTCTTTGTCGGAGCCGATAGGGTGTCGGGAGCTGACCTGGTTTGTTGGTCTCTTTGTCTCTTCGTCAGTGCCGACAGGGTGCTGGGAGCTGACCTGGTTTGTTGGTCTCTTTGTCTCTTCGTCAGCGTCGACAGGGTGCCGGGAGCTGACCTGGTTTGTTGATCTCTTTGTCTCTTTGTCAGCGTCGACAGGGTGCCGGGAGTTGACTTGCTCTGTTGGTCTCTTTGTCTCTTCGTCAGTGCCGACAGGGTGGCGGGAACTGACGTAGTATGTTTGTCTCTTCTTCTCTTCATCATCAATGCCGACAGGGTGCCGAGAGCTGACCTAATTTGTTGATCTCTTTATCTCTTCGTCAGCGCCGACAGGGTGCTGGAAGCTAACCTGGTTTGTTGGTCTCTTTGTCTCTTCGTCAGCGCCGATAGGGTGCCGGGAGCTGACCTGGTTTGTTGGTCTCTTTGTCTCTTCGTTAGTGCCGACAGGGTGTCGAGAACTGACATGCTTTGTTGGTCTCTTTGTCTCTTCGTCAGCGCCGACAGGGTGCCGGGAGCTGACCTGGTTTGTTGGTCTCTTTGTCTCTTCATCAGTGCCGACGGGGTGGCGGGAACTGACGTAGTATGTTTGTCTCTTCTTCTCTTCATCATCAGTGCCGACGGGGTGCCGGGGACTGAGGCAGTATGTTGGTCTCTTTGTCTCTTCATCAGTGCCGACGGGGTGCCGGGGACTGAAGCAGTATGTTGGTCTCTTTGTCTCTTCATCAGTGCCGACGGGGTGCCAGGAACTGACGTGCTTTTATTCGTCTCTTCTTCTCTTATTTTTCTTCTCTTCTCTTTTCTCCTCTTCTATATTCCCTTGCACGTAAACATGGGGTGAGAATTTATTTAGTATCTTCAAATCAGGGAAGCGGGCTGCAAAAGCCAAAATTTGGGGAGCAGGCAGCCAGAGCCAGACTTGGGAAAGTGGGCCATGGGGGCCGAGGTAAGCAGGCTACAAGAGCCAAAGTTGGGAAGCAGGCTACGGAAGTCAAATCGGGGAAGCAGGCTACAAGAGCCAAAATTAGGAAGCGGGCTGCAGGAGCCGAGATTATGGGTAGCGGGCCGTGAAGGCCGAATTCTGGGAAGCAGGCAGTGAAGGCCAAATTTTGGGAAGTAGGCTGCAAGAGCCAAAGATGTTGGGAAGCGGGCTGCAAGAGCCGAAATTAGGGCGCAAGATGTGAAAGCCCAAATCGGTGAAGCGGACTATAGAAGCCGGAGTTGGGAGATTAACGAGCCGCGAGGGCAAGAGGTAGGCCATGGGGGCCAAGATTGGGCTCTATGAGCCAGCGCAGGGAAAGTAGGCTTTGATAGCCGAAATTGAGTTTATTGTATACACACATTTTTATTATTTATTATTTATTATATATATATATATTTACTATATATAATTTTTTTATTCAAGCATGCAAGCATTCATTAGCAGGCATATCATAGATATGAGTAAGGCAGCTCCCTCTATAGGGGATAGGATAGGGACATCGCCCGTAATTCGTAGATGCGGTGTGGGCCGCGAGGCACAATTGAGGGGTGGTGCACCCGTCAAGAGGATATCGCATGTCTTGCATGCATAGCCTAAATTCACGCATTTCACCCGAGGCAATTCTATGTGGCGTGGCAGTGCAAATATGTGAACAAAGGGCCCTAACCATAGGGATATGCAGGTTTTCCTGGTGACACTCGAGGATCACTCTAGCGCCTACACATTAGTTCCAGGCTTTCGACTTTCGATAGCTTCACACAACCCCCATCTGTTTATTTTGGTAGCGGATTTCACCGTTCGACGCGAGTCTCTTCATGTGTCTCAATGGGGATTCCCGGCTACTAGGATTTATCCTTATTGTGATTCACTTCACCATTTCGCACGAGTCTTCTCATTTGTTTCAGTGGGGATTCCCGGCTACTCGGATCCGCGTTTCTCTCTCTATTCTTTTTTCTCTTCTTTTTTTTTTCCTCTCTCTTTTTTTTTTACAGTGGGGGTAGGCATCTTTTTCCTCACGATTACCTTTCACGTGAGTGCAGGAATTCAAGTCTCCGTAGAGTGCTAAGAAGAAATTCGGGCAATCCCTATAGTCGAAGGCTATTGAACACATTAAGTGCTAAGTGTGGGAGCATTGCCTCAGGTTTATTTTGTGAGCAGGGCTTAGCGATTCAGCCATGACTCTTCCCCTTGACGTGTGCACCTACCATAATTGGGTTCCCTTTGAGCGTGCGCCGTGGCGCCCGTGCATCCGAAATCAGGGCGATATTATTTAGCAAGGAAGCACGGTCCTAGAAAATTCCAAGGAGGTGTATTATTCTATATTAAGCAACCATGCAAGCAGGGCAATCATGCACTCTCTTCTTTCTTTTCTCTTTCTTTTTTTTGTGTTCGTTTTGTTGTTTTCTTTTTCTTTTGTTTCGTTTTGTTTTTTTTTGTTTTTTTGTTTGTTTATTTTTTTGTTTGTTTTTTGCATAAGAAAATATTACTATTACGTATAAGTGTAGTGGTAGTAAAGGTATTAGGGAAGCAGACCACGAACGGTTGAAAGGGCGTTGGGGAAGCGGGCCGTAAAGGCCGAAGTTGATATTGGAAGTAGGCCACAATAGCCAAAAATCGAGGAGAGCGGGCTGTGAGAGCCAAATTATGGGAAGCATGCTGCAGGAGCCGAAGTTACGGGAAGCGGGCCGTAAGGGCCGAATTCTGGGAAGCAGGCTGCGAGAGCCAAAGATATTGGGAAGTGGGCTGCAAAAGCCGAAATTGGGAAGCGAGCTGTGAAGGCCGAATTCTGGGAAGCAGGCCGCAAGGGCCGAATTCTGGGAAGCAGGCTGCGAGAGCCAAAGATATTGGGAAGTAGGCTAAAAAGCCAAGGGATATTGGGAGCAGGCTGACAAGCCGAGAGATGTTAGGAGTAGGCTGTAAAGCTGAAAAGAAATCGGAGAGCGCGGTGGGACGGGTGATTAGTCACGACCGTGGGCCTTGGCCGGAATGACTGAGCCAAAGAGCGTCGGGTAGTAGGATACGTGAGCCGAGGAGAAGGGTTTGTGAAGCGGCGGGTTCGAAGACCACGTCTGTCTCATGTCTCTTTTTTTTCTTCTTCTTTTGTGTGGGTAGACAGGTGCAAAGACCATGCTTGCCTCATGGTCATTTCTTTCTCTTCTTCTCTTCTTTTGTGTGAAGAGGCGGGTTCAAGGACCGTGTTCGTCCCATGACTGTTCTTTCTCTTCTTCTCTTCTTCTCTTCTTCTTTCATGGAGAGGCAGGTGCAGAGACCATGTTCACCTCGTGACTGTTCTTTCTCTTCTTCTCTTCTTCTTTTATAGAGAGGCATGTGCAAGGATCATGTTCGCCTCATGTCTCTTTTTTCTCTCCTCTTCTTCTTTTGTAGAGAGGCAGGTGCAGAGACCATGTTCGCCCCGTGACTGCTCTTTCTCTTCTTCTCTTCTTCTCTTCTTCTTTTATGGAGAGGCAGGTGCAAGGACCATGTTCGCCCCATGACTGTTCTTTCTTTTCTTCTCTTCTTCTTTTATGGAGAGGAAGGTGCAAGGACCATGTTCGCCTTGTGACTGTTCTCTCTCTTCTTCTCTTTTTCTTTTGTGGAGAGGCAGGCACAAAGACCATGTTTGCCTCGTGACTGTTCTTTCTTTTCTTCTTTTGTTGAGAGGCGGGTTCAAGGGCCACGTCTGCCTTATGTGTCTCTTCCTCCTTTTCTTCTCTTCTTTTGCGTGATGAGGCGGGCTCGAGGACCACGTCTGCCTCATGTGTCTTCTTTTGGTTCTGCTCTTCTTCTTTTGTGTGAAGAGGCGGGTTCAGAAACCATGCCTGCCTCATGTGTCTCTTCTTCCTTTTCTTCTCTTCTTTTGCGTGATGAGGCGGGCTCGAGGACCATGTCTGCCTCATGTGTCTTTTCTTCCTTTTCTTCTCTTCTTTTGTGTGATGAGGCGGGCTCGAAGACCACGTCTGCCTCATGTGTATTCTTTCTTTTCTTCTCTTCTTTTATGTGATGAGACGGGCTCAAAGGCCATGTCTGCCTCATGCGTGTCTTTTTCTTTATTCTGCTCTTCTTTTCTCATTAATGCTTCCACGCTGGAGTGTATTTCTCTTAACGTGCCCCCAGGTTGGGGTGTAGCTTTATTTGGTATGCATCCCCCTGAGGGGTGTGTTTTGCCTCTTTGCCTCTGTGCCCCCAGGCGGGGCGTATTTTTCAAGGCTTCTATGCCCCCAGGTGGGGCGTGCTTCTTCGTCTGATGCCCCCGAGCCGGGGAGTCTCATCTATGGCTTCTATGCCCCCAGGCGGGGTGTATGTTGCTTTATATGCCCCCAGGGCGAGGTGTAATTCTTGCTTCTTATGCCCCCGAGGCGGGGTGAACTCTTCTTCTTTGCTTATGTGCTCCCATATCGGGGTGTATTCCTTTCTTCATATGCTCCCCCTAAGCCGGAGAATGTTGTTTGTTCTGCTTCAGATGCCCCCCCCCCCCCCCCCCCGGGGGGGGGGGGGGGGGTATATGTTGCTTCATGGACCCCGAGACCGGGATGTCTTCCTTCTTCAGATGCCCCTAAGCCGGGGCGGACTCTTTTCATCTTATGCTCCCAAGGCGGGATGCAGCTTTTTCAAATGCCCCTAAGTCGGAGCGCGTTCTTCATGACTTCTATGCCCCCACTGGCGGGGTTTGTCTCTTCTTCAAATACCCCTAAGCTGGGGTGGACTTCTCTTCATATGCCCCTGAATCGGGGCGTGTTCTTTATAGCTTCTAGGCCCTCGAGGCGAGGTATGCTTCCTCTTCAAGTACCGCCAAGACGGGGTGTGATTCTTGGCTTCATATGCCCCCCAAGGCGGGGTGTGTTTTACTTCTTGTGCCCCACAAGGGTGGGGCGTATCTCCTTTTTGTGCCCCTAGAGCAGGGTGGATTCTCTTCAGTTACGCCTAAGTAGGGATTGATTCTTCCGCCTCTTATGCCACGGGGTGGCATACACTCCTCTTCGTATGCTCCTAAGCCGGGGTACAACTCTATTTCTTCTCATGACCCCAGGCCGGGGCAGTCTCTTCTTCTTGTGCTTATGTGCCCCTAAGCGGGGTGCATTCCTTTCTTCATGCGCCCCTAAGCCGGGGGATGTTGTTTGTCCTGCTTCAAATGCCCCCGAATCGGGGTATAGTTTTGTCTCATATGCCCCTAGGGGGGGGGTGTATTTCTCTTCATGTACCCCTCAGTCGGGGCATATTTCTTCTTCAAATACCCCTTGAGCCGGGGTGCATTCTTGCTGCTTCTTATGCCCCTAAATCGGGGTATAGTTTTATCTCATATGCCCCTGGAGCGGGGGTGTATTTCTCTTCATGTGCCCCTGGGAATGGGGTGTACTCTTCACAGCTTCTATGCCCCCAGGCGGGGTATGTTTCTTCTTCATGTTCCCCTGGTACGGGGCGTAGCTCTCTTCAAATGCCCCCAGGACGGGGGTGTATCTTTTGCTTCTTATGCCCCCCTGAGGCCGGGGTGTATCTTTTGCTTCTTACGCCCCCCTGAGGCGGGGGTGTATCTCTTTACGGCTTCTGTGCCCCCGAAGCAGGGTATGTTGTTTCTTCAAATGCCGCTTGGGCGGAGTATATCTTTCTTTCTATGCTCCCAGCTCGGGATGTATGTCTCTTTGTTTCTGTGCCCTGGGTCGGGGTAGATGCTTCTGCTTCTTATGCGCTAAGGGCGGAGTGTATTTTTGTGCCCCCAGGCTGGGGTAGGTGCTTCTGCTTCTTACGCGCCAAGGGCGGAGTGTGTCTCTTTCGGTGCCCATAGGCTGGGGTACATTCTTCATGTTTCTCATACCCTTTTCGCAGGGCATATTCTCTTGCTTCTCATGTCCTTGGATCGGGGCGTATGTTTCTTCTTCTGACGCCCCTAGGTCTGGGTATATTCTTTCTTCATGTGCTCCCAGGTCGGGATGTATGCCTCTTTGCTTCGGTGCCCCCGGGTGGAGGTGTACTCTGTCTCTTTGCTTCTGCGTCCCCCAAGCGGGGTATGTTTCTTATTCAAGTGCCCCTGTCACGCCCCGAGCGCGGAAGATACCCGGAGATGCGCGACGTGTCTATATCAATCATGTCAATCAGAGTGGTCGTGTATTCGACACAAAGACAGAGATGCGCAAAATAGCAAGATAACCCAATCCTTTATTTCATAATGGATAGACTATTACAAATCCAATACTCTGTTTAATAAAAAGGAAAAGAATACATATTTGACTCAAGAAACTATAGAAAAGACTGGATGACACTTGGAGAATCTCTATCTCTTTCACTCTTGATCATTCCCATCCGATTGACTTCCATCGTCGTCGGACTTACCTGAAAAGTAGAAAGGGACAAACGGAATGAGCGAACGCTCAGTAGGAAATTATATCTCAAGTACTAGCAAGGGGTTTAAGTAATTACATTTTCATGAATGCAATAAAGCTATGCATGCTCGCATGAAACGACAAGATAGAGAGAATGTAATATCAAAGAAATAAGATGAACTTAATCATGAACTTCCAACAAGATGACAAGTATATTCAAGGTATTCAAGCAAGCACGTTTAACAAGTCATGTCAAGAACTTTGGCTATCATGTATCAAGCAAGTAAATTACCCTTTTTCGGGCCACGCATTTCATGTAAAGTCAAGTACGATTCAAGTACAAGATGTGTGTGGAATGTCCAATCAAGCAAGTCAAGTACTCGGTATAATGCCAGATACCTTATCATTTTAACTCCCATGGGCACAAGTACTTTCGGGTGCTCCTCCCAGGACCAGATCGGGCCCTATATGCGCAGGCATTTATCATGTGTTTTGACATCCACTCTTGTTTATATAGCCAATATAGAATTTCAATAATCAAGCTTGTAGACACGTATGACAACTTTGATAGAATAGAGTCCAAAATATGACAAAGGACATAGAATGGCGATAATAACGGTATAATCACGATGTCGATAAAACTAGGTAGAATATGGTTCCCTTAACTTAGGTACCATGACAAATCAATATGGACATTCTTTATATAGAATTGAGGTCCACATGAACATTAGATCAAGCAAGATACCCTCATTCTTATCATAGAATTGGGGTTTACAAGAATGACACGATATGGCATGATATCATCATCCCATCAAGAATTTCTTATGATATACTCTTTGTATAATCATAAGGGCCGGTATACCATGTTTCTTTAGATTGACATGGCAAGGATCGTGTAATGGGTTTTTAGGGTACAACCAGCTCAGTCGGCCTTGAGGGAATCCAAGGCTACGAGGAGTCTTACGGAGGTCTCTATGACTAACTCGCCAGTCCAAAGGAACGGAATGTCCAAAGGAGAGCTTGTATGTCAATGAGAATTGAGTGTGATCGATAAAACACCGTGAAAAGTGGGACTATACTCACGGAGTGGAGAATAGTGCCGATATATATATATATATGTATAATATATAAACCATCGGTTAGCAAATCAGAGGAAAAATCAGTTTACAGTAAAATAACGACTTAGGTCAAGTCGTTTCTCAAGTAATTAACGCCTAACAGAAGGGCGTTTACATATGGTCCGTTTTGCAGAATTTTCAATAATTCAATAATTTATCTAAAACGCGCCTTGGGAAGGGGCGTTTCTTCAAGAGTTGACGACTTCAGTAGCAGGCGTCTCCTTATTTATATATTTGACAGAATATCAATAATTTCATGAATTGTCAAAAACACGCCTTGGTCAGGGTCGTTTCTTCAAGATCTGACGACTACACCAGAAGGCGTCTTATTGTTTACCTATTTGACAGAATACAATTAATTTTCAGGAATTATCAAAAACGCGCCCTTGTCAGGGGCGTTAATCATTAAATTCTTATTTTCACAGAATATATATTCCAGGATTTTAACAGATACGCGCCCTAGTAAGGGGCGTTTATTTTTAATTCACGCCCTATGATGGGGCGTTTACATATGGAAAACGACCTAGTCTAGGTCGTGAATTCAAGAGATACCATGAATTTTCCTGGGCAGTAATAATTTCAGGATAATAGAATTCATGGAGAACGAATGTATGGTCATGACAATAAAATTAGCAAGTTTGAAGACATGTGATCATGCATCATTGTAGGATCATTATTTCATAGATACTCAATTCTTAACATGGGTGATTAATGATTAAATGAAATTAACGCCTGTGTGCAGGGCGTCAAATCCAAAATTGACGACCTTGGCAGGGTCGTGACTTGTAAAGTAGCGCCCTAGTCTGGGGCGTGTATTTCATAGTCACGCCCTTGCTAAGGACGTTTCTTTCCAAAAATTAACAGAAGGTCGTTCAGAAACTATAGTAAACCAAACCATGTATATGCATGATAATTATTGTACTGTATCAATTTAGTTTGGGCTACAGTGACTTAAGAAAATCCTACCTTAAAGTTTGCTTTGAAGACAACCGTGAAGGGGTCTGTGAGAAGGATCTATCCTCTGTTTAGAACAGGGACTCCGAACGTGTTGCTATCGGATGATGGCTTTGATGAAGAGGCTTCTACTGCGACTTACGAACAGTGGCAGCAACAACAAGGAGAAGAACAATCGTTCTTCAGAGATCTTCACGCTATAGAACCTGTAGAGGAAGAGAAAAGAAGTAAATATGAAGATGTTAATATTCTTCATAGTTGTAATCGACGTTTTAAGAAGATAGAAGAATATTACCTATTCTTCGACAGCAGCAGAGTTTCCTGGACAAGAAGAAAATAATTATTCTTCACATAATCTGAAGCAAGAAAAAAAATAAAAGAAAATAAGAAGAACAGTTTGTTCTTCACGTACCGTACAGCAGTAGTTCGTCCAAATAGACTTAGGGTTGGCCGAACAGGTTTATTTATAAGACTTTGGAAGTCCTATTAGAGTTAGTGATTGTGTGAGGGTAGTATATCCCTAATAGAGTCCTTACTCTAATAGACACTTACCAGATTAGGTTGATCTTCCCTGGATAAGCTCCGGGTTCGAACGGTTCACGAACTGAATTAACGCCTTAGGTCAGGGCGTGTATTCTTTAATTGACGCCTTACTTTAGGGCGTTTCTTAAAAAGCGCCTTGACAAAGGGCGTTTCGTGTTTTAAAACACGCCCAAGATAGGGGCGTTTCTTTTACTTACCCATTTGGTCGCATGAGAACTGACGACCGCATGTGTGGGCGTCCTTTCTTTAGTCACGCCATGGATAGAGGCGTTTCTTTATAAATTAACGCCTTAATAAGAGGCGTTATTTTTAATTTTGTTTTACTTCGTCCAATTAACCCTATTCCTTTTATATATTACTTCTGTAATATATATGTTTTAATTCATTTCAATTTTTCATTTATTAGGGTTGCTACACCCTCCCCCACTTAAAAAGAATTTGGTCCCCAAATTCAATATATATATAATTATACATGTGGAGAGCGTAGAACATATACCTCTTAGAATAACTCGGGAAATCGTTTCTTCATAGATTCCTCGGTCTCCCATGTCGCTTCGCGTTCAGGATTCTTATTCCATTGCACCTTAAGCATGGGAATAACCTTATTCCTTAGAGCTCGTATTTCTCGATCTAATATCTTCAAGGCCTCTGTTCATATGTGAGATCTTTCTGGATCATCAGATCTCCATGCTCAATAATATGTGACGGATCGTGCACATACTTCTTCAACATAGATATGTGAAATACATTGTGTACCTCGGACAACTGAGGAGGCAACGCGATGCGATAAGCAACCTCGCCAACTCTTTCGAGTACCTCAAATGGTCCGATGAATCTTGGCGTAAGCTTGCCCTTAACACCAAATCTTCGTATGCCACGTCCAGGGGATATTTTAAGAAATACATGATCTCCAACCTGGAATTCAAGATCTCTTCTCCTGGTATCAGCATAAGCCTTTTGCCTTGTCTGAGCAACTTGTAATCTTTCTCTGATTACCTGTATCTTCTCAGTTGTATCCCTTACCATGTCTGGACCTAAGTACCATGTCTGGACCTAATAGTTGTTTCTCTCCAACTTCGTTCCAACATATGGGAGATCGGCAACTCCTTCCGTATAAGGCTTCGAAAGGTGCCATTTGGATACTAGCTTGGTAGCTATTATTATATGCAAATTCAACTAAAGGTAAGTGGTCATGCCAGCTTCCTCCAAAGTCAATAATGCATGCTCTCAGCATATCTTCAACAACTTGATTAGTTCGCTCGGTCTGACCATCCGTTTGTGGGTGAAAAGCAGTACTAAAGTTGAGCCTTGTTCCCAACGAATGTTGTAATCCCTTCCAAAAATGAGAAGTAAAACGGGGATCTCTATCAGACACGATTGAGACAGGAATTCCATGTATCCTGACTATTTCTTTAATGTATAGTGCAGCTAGCACATCAATTGACCATCGGCTTTTGATTGGCAAGAAATGTGCCGATTTAGTCAATCGGTCAATGATAACCCAGATTCCATCATGTCCTCCTTTAGATTTAGACAAACCCATGATGAAGTCCATACCAATATCCTCCCATTTCCACTTAGGAATATCTAGAGGATGTAGTTTTCCCGCAGGCTTTTGGTGTTCCGCCTTGACCTGTTGGCATGTGAGACAGCGTGATACATAGTCCGCTATTTCTCTTTTCATATTAGGCCACCAAAAGTTCCTCTTTACATCTTGGTACATTTTGGTTGATCCTGGATGAATAGTGTACCTGATCGGTGAGCTTCATCTAAGATCTTCTTCTTTAATTCCGGACAATCAGGTATACAAGTTCTATCTTTGAACGATAATCTTCCATCAGAAGTTAATTGAAAATCAGATTGTCCTTCTAATCTACCTTTGATTTCTACTAATATAGGATCATCATCCTGAAGTGTTTGTATCTCAGATAACAAATCTGACTGTATGCTTACATGAGATAGTGTGACAAATTTGGATTCCGTGTCCAAGCTTATATTGAGCTCGGAGAATCGTTCAAGTAACCTCCATTCTTGTATCATACAATTGGCTATCCTTGCTCTCGGCTTTCGACTAAGGGCGTCAGCAACATAATTACCCTTTCCGGGATGGTATTGTATATTGAAGTCGAAGTCCTTGAGATATTCTATCCAGCATCTTTGTCTCATATTTAGCTCCTTTTGTGAAAATAGATATTTGAGACTTTTGTGATCGGAGTATACAGTAAACTGTGCTCCATATAAGTAGTGTCTCCATATCTTTAGGGCAAATACTACCGCGGCCAGTTCAAGTCATGGACGGGGTAATTCTCCTCATGCTTCTTCAGTTGACGAGAAGAGTATGCTATGACCTTCCTTGTTGCATTAGAACACATCCGAGGCCAATGCCAGAAGCATCAGTGTAGACCTCGAATTTCTCTCCTTCAATCGGTAGGGCTAAGACCGGAGCTGTGGTGAGATGATCCTTGAGAGCTTGAAACTTCTTTCACATTCCTCACTCCATTCGTATCGGATCTCCTTGCGAGTTAACCTTGTAAGGGGCACGGCGATCTTAGAGAAATCTTTGATGAATCGCCGATAATAGCCTGCAAGACCCAAGAAACTTCTGATCTCGCTTGCATTAGTGGGTCTTTCCCAGTTTCTTACAGCTTCAACCTTTGACGGATCTACAGATAAACCGTCCTTGGATATGACATGTCCCAGAAAAGCCACTTCTTCAAGCCAGAACTCGCATTTGCTGAGTTTAGCATATAATTGATTTGTCCTCAAGACTTGCAATGCAATCCTCAAATGCTCTTCATGTTCTTCCTTAGTCTTAGAATATATCAATATATCATCAATGAAGACTACTATGAATTGATCCAAGTAAGGCCTGAATATGCTATTCATTAACTGCATAAAGGCAGCAGGGGCATTTGTTAGTCCAAAAGGCATAACAACAAATTCGTAATGGCCATACCTGCTTCTGAATGCAGTCTTGTGAATGTCATCGTCCTTGATTCTTAATTGATGATATCCCGACCTGAGATCAATCTTGGAGAAATATTTGGATCCTGAAATCTGATCAAATAACTCATCGATTCTCGGCAGTGGATACTTGTTCTTGATAGTAAGATGATTCAACTGTCGATAGTCGATACACAATCTCATGGATCCATCCTTCTTCCTTACAAATAAGACTGGTGCTCCCCATGGGGAAGTACTTGGTCTAATAAACCCTTTTCGGATTAGTTCCATCAGCTGCTCCTTCAACTCCTTGAGTTCAGCAGGGGACATTCTATATGGTACCTTTGAAACAGGACCAGCACCAGGGACTAAGTCAATGGTGAAGGCCACTTCTCTTTGAGGGGGTAATCCCGGCAATTCTTCTGGAAATACGTCTGGGAATTCTCGTACTACTTGAACGTCTTCTATCTTGGTTTCTTTAGCTTCTTTAATAGTGACAAAAGTAAGGAAGGATACACATCCCTTCTTGACGAGCTTGCTTGCTCGAAGAGCCGAGATAAGAGGGGATTTGCTTCGACTCTTAGGACTAGTATAAGTCAGTTCCGGAAATTCCTTGAAAACAATCTTGCTATCACGGCAATCAACCGTTGCCTGGTATTTGGATAACCAATCTGCTCCTAGTATAACATCATACTCTTTTAGATCTAAGCAGATAAGATCAATAGGAAAATTCTTTCCTCGAACCAATACCTCACAGTTTTGGTAATGATGTGTGATATCCGTCTCGTTTCCGAGAGGAGTAGACAATATTAACTTCATCCATTCTGGTTCTAGAGGTAATGGGTCAGCAAACTTCTTGGAAATAATGGAATGCGATGCACCCGTATCAAATAAGACATGTGCATATTTGGAACAAATTTTTAATGTACCTTCTACCAATCCGCCTTCTTCTTCTGGTTCGGTCTCTTGGATTGCATGAAGACGCGCGTTCCTTGTCACTAGGCGTTTACCCTCACCGTCTTGGTCATTCATTAATGGACAATCGGGAATCCGATGTTCACGACTCCCACAACGGAGACATGCTCCTAATTTCCTCCAGCATTCTTCTGTTTTGTGACCAGCCTTGTCACAATGCTTGCATACTACTTTTGAAGGTGTAGTGGTGATAGAGAAAGGCTTGGATTTCTTGTACTTCTGATCTTGAGAGGAAGAACCTCCATTATTGGGCCTCTTCTTAAAGTTGGGTTTAAAAGAACCCGAACTTGTGACTTGCTCCTTTTTGTCTTTCCCACGGATCCTATCAGATAGTTCCGTGGCATCTTCAAGCAACTGAGCTCGGCGCACTATTTCAGTATAAACTTGAATATCCATAGGCGCGAGTTGAGTAATGTAGTGGGGCCTAAGCCCATTAAGAAATCTACGGGCTTTCATCTTTTCCGTGCTAATTAAATGCTTAGCATATCTAGACAGTCTAGAGAACTGTGCTTCATAATCAGCCACCGATAAAGATCTTTGCTTTAATGCGGCAAATTCGGCGGCCTTCTTTTCCTGGACCCTATCAGAGAAATATTTGGCGTTGAAATATTCAACGAATTCACCCCATGCAACTTGAGTTGGGTCAATAGTAGCTTCAATCGACTCCCACCAGCATCTAGCATCCTTTTCTAACTGGAAAGTAGCTAATAAGACTTTGTCCTGATCCGTGCATTGCATGACACGGAATATACGTTCAATCTCCCGAACCCAATGCTCGGCATCGTCTGGATCGGTCGATCCCATGAACTTCGGGGGATTCATATTCTTGAATGCTTGGTGTAAGCTTCCAGCTCGTGGAGCACCACCTTGTGCTACCTGTTGTAGCACTTGGGTCATCCCTTGAAGGGTACGCTGCATGTTGCGCCATTGAGCACGTTCGGCAGCCATTATCCTACAATTACGATAGCTATGTTAGTATTATATCACTATGATCTTATAAAGGACTCATTGATCATTCAACCCTCGGTTCTACCCACTCTCACTTGGTTAAAGGTTTTGAAACCTATCCTTGGACTTGGGTTTCCTAGGAATTGAATACCTTAGGCTCTGATACCACAAAGACTGTCACGCCCCGAGCGCGGAAGATACCCGGAGATGCGCGACGTGTCTATATCAATCATGTCAATCAGAGTGGTCGTGTATTCGACACAAAGACAGAGATGTGCAAAATAGCAAGATAACACAATCCTTTATTTCATAATGGATAGACTATTACAAATCTAATACTCTGTTTAATAAAAAGGAAAAGAATACATATTTGACTCAAGAAACTATAGAAAAGACTGGATGACACTTGGAGAATCTCTATCTCTTTCACTCTTGATCATTCCCATCCGATTGACTTCCATCGTCGTCGGACTTACCTGAAAAGTAGAAAGGGACAAACGGAATGAGCGAACGCTCAGTAGGAAATTATATCTCAAGTACTAGCAAGGGGTTTAAGTAATTACATTTTCATGAATGCAATAAAGCTATGCATGCTCGCATGAAACGACAAGATAGAGAGAATGTAATATCAAAGAAATAAGATGAACTTAATCATAAACTTCCAACAAGATGACAAGTATATTCAAGGTATTCAAGCAAGCACGTTTAACAAGTCATGTCAAGAACTTTGGCTATCATGTATCAAGCAAGTAAATTACCCTTTTTCGGGCCACGCATTTCATGTAAAGTCAAGTACGATTCAAGTACAAGATGTGTGTGGAATGTCCAATCAAGCAAGTCAAGTACTCGGTATAATGCCAGATACCTTATCATTTTAACTCCCATGGGCACAAGTACTTTCGGGTGCTCCTCCCAGGACCAGATCGGGCCCTATATGCGCAGGCATTTATCATGTGTTTTGACATCCACTCTTGTTTATATAGCCAATATAGAATTTCAATAATCAAGCTTGTAGACACGTATGACAACTTTGATAGAATAGAGTCCAAAATATGACAAAGGACATAGAATGGCGATAATAACGGTATAATCACGATGTCGATAAAACTAGGTAGAATATGGTTCCCTTAACTTAAGTACCATGACAAATCAATATGGACATTCTTTATATAGAATTGAGGTCCACATGAACATTAGATCAAGCAAGATACCCTCATTCTTATCATAGAATTGGGGTTTACAAGAATGACACGATATGGCATGATATCATCATCCCATCAAGAATTTCTTATGATATACTCTTTGTATAATCATAAGGGTCGGTATACCATGTTTCTTTAGATTGACATGGCAAGGATCGTGTAATGGGTTTTTAGGGTACAACCAGCTCGGTCGGCCTTGAGGGAATCCAAGGCTACGAGGAGTCTTACGGAGGTCTCTATGACTAACTCGCCAGTCCAAAGGAACGGAATGTCCAAAGGAGAGCTTGTATGTCAATGAGAATTGAGTGTGATCGATAAAACACCGTGAAAAGTGGGACTATACTCACGGAGTGGAGAATAGTGCCGATATATATATATATGTATAATATATAAACCATCGGTTAGCAAATCAGAGGAAAAATCAGTTTACAGTAAAATAACGACTTAGGTCAAGTCGTTTCTCAAGTAATTAATGCCTAACAGAAGGGCGTTTACATATGGTCCGTTTTGTAGAATTTTCAATAATTCAATAATTTATCTAAAACGCGCCTTGGGAAGGGGCGTTTCTTCAAGAGTTGACGACTTCAGTAGCAGGCGTCTCCTTATTTATATATTTGAAAGAATATCAATAATTTCATGAATTGTCTAAAACACGCCTTGGTCAGGGTCGTTTCTTCAAGATCTGACGACTACACCAGAAGGCATCTTATTGTTTACCTATTTGACAGAATACAATTAATTTTCAGGAATTATCAAAAACGCGCCCTTGTCAGGGGCGTTAATCATTAAATTCTTATTTTCACAGAATATATATTCCAGGATTTTAACAGATACGCGCCCTAGTAAGGGGCGTTTATTTTTAATTCACGCCCTATGATGGGGCGTTTACATATGGAAAACGACCTAGTCTAGGTCGTGAATTCAAGAGATACCATGAATTTTCCTGGGCAGTAATAATTTCAGGATAATAGAATTCATGGAGAACGAATGTATGGTCATGACAATAAAATTAGCAAGTTTGAAGACATGTGATCATGCATCATTGTAGGATCATTATTTCATAGATACTCAATTCTTAACATGGGTGATTAATGATTAAATGAAATTAACGCCTGTGTGCAGGGCGTCAAATCCAAAATTGACGACCTTGGCAGGGTCGTGACTTGTAAAGTAGCGCCCTAGTCTGGGGCGTGTATTTCATAGTCACGCCCTTGCTAAGGACGTTTCTTTCCAGAAATTAACAGAAGGTCGTTCAGAAACTATAGTAAACCAAAACATGTATATGCATGATAATTATTATACTGTATCAATTTAGTTTGGGCTACAGTGACTTGAGAAAATCCTACCTTAAAGTTTGCTTTGAAGACAACCGTGAAGGGGTCTGTGAGAAGGATCTATCCTCTGTTTAGAACAGGGACTCCGAACGTGTTGCTATCGGATGATGGCTTTGATGAAGAGGCTTCTACTGCGACTTACGAACAGTGGCAGCAACAACAAGGAGAAGAACAATCGTTCTTCAGAGATCTTCACGCTACAGAACCTGTAGAGGAAGAGAAAAGAAGTAAATATGAAGATGTTAATATTCTTCATAGCTGTAATCGACGTTTTAAGAAGATAGAAGAATATTACCTATTCTTCGACAGCAGCAGAGTTTCCTGGACAAGAGGAAAATAATTATTCTTCACATAATCTGAAGCAAGAAAAAAAAAAACAAAAGAAAATAAGAAGAACAGTTTGTTCTTCACGTACCGTACAGCAGTAGTTCGTCCAAATAGACTTAGGGTTGGCCGAACAGGTTTATTTATAAGACTTTGGAAGTCCTATTAGAGTTAGTGATTGTGTGAGGGTAGTATATCCCTAATAGAGTCCTTACTCTAATAGACACTTACCAGATTAGGTTGATCTTCCCTGGATAAGCTCCGGGTTCGAACGGTTCACGAACTGAATTAACGCCTTAGGTCAGGGCGTGTATTCTTTAATTGACGCCTTACTTTAGGGCGTTTCTTAAAAAGCGCCTTGACAAAGGGCGTTTCGTGTTTTAAAACACGCCCAAGATAGGGGCGTTTCTTTTACTTACCCATTTGGTCGCATGAGAACTGACGACCGCATGTGTGGGCGTCCTTTCTTTAGTCACGCCATGGATAGAGACGTTTCTTTATAAATTAACGCCTTAATAAGAGGCGTTATTTTTAATTTTGTTTTACTTCGTCCAATTAACCCTATTCCTTTTATATATTACTTCTGTAATATATATGTTTTAATTCATTCCAATTTTTCATTTATTAGGGTTGCTACAGCCCCTGAGCTGGCGCATATTCTTTATGGCTTTTATGCCCCCTAGCAGGATATATTTCTTCTTCAAATATCCCTAAGACGGGATGTATTCTTCTCTTTCTTATGCTCCCGAGGCGGGATGTATCTTCTTCAAATACCCCTAAGCCGGGGCGCGTTCTTTATGGCTTCCATGTCCCCTGGTAGGGTATGTTTCTTCTTCAAACACCCCTAGGCCGGGGTGGACTTCTCTTCATATGCCCCTGAGTCGGGGCATGCTCTTTTATAGCTTCTAGGCCCTCGAGGCGAGGTATGCTTCTTCTTCAAATACCCCTAGGCCGGGGCGTATTCTTTATGGCTTCTATGTCCCCTGGCGGGGTATGCTTCTTCTTCAAATACCCCTAGGCCGGGGTGAATTCTTTTCTTCTTCCCAGACACACCGGGGGGAATGTTTGCTTCTTATGCTCCCAAGGTGGGGTGTATTGCTGCTTTTGATGCCCCCAAGCTGGGGCGTATTGCTGCTTCTGATGCCCCAGAGCGAGGTATCCCCCCTTTTTTTATATGCCCCCGGCACGGGGTGTATTCTGCTTCTAGTGCCCCCATAGTGGAGTGTATTGCTGCTTTCGATGTGGGGTGTGGTTCTTGCTTTTTATGCACCCGAGGCGGGGTGAATTCTTCTTCTTTGTTTACGTGCCCCCATATCGGGGTGTATTCCTCTCTTCATATGCTTCCCTAAGCCGGGGGATGTTGTTTGTTCTGCTTCAGATGTCCCCCCCCCCCGGGGGGGTGCATGTTGCATCATGGACTCCGAGCCTGGGGTATGCTCCTTCAAAGGTCCCTAAGCCGGGGTGGATTCTCTTTTCTTCTCATGCTCCCAAGGTGGGATGTAGCTTCTTCAAGTACCCCTAAACCGGAGCGTATTCTTTATGGCTTCTATGTCCCCTGGCGGGGTATGCTTCTTCTTCAAATACTTCTAGGCCGGGGTGGACTTCTCTTCATATGCCCCTGAGTCGGGGCGTGTTCTTCATAGCTTCTAGGCCCTCGAGGTGAGGTATGCTTCTTCTTCAAATACCCTCGAGACGGGGGTGTGTTTCTTGGCTTCATATGCCCCGGACGTGGGGTATATCTTTTGTTTCTTATGCTCCCGAGCCGGGATGTAGCTTCTTGGCCTCATATGCTGCTGAGGCGAGGGCTATGTTGCTTTACGTGCCCCCTGGGGGAATGCATTTTGCCTCTGTTGCCCCGTGGTAGGGTATATCTCTTGGCTTCTTACGCCCCCCAAGGTGGGGTGTGTTTTCTTCTTGTGCCCCCGAGGTGGGGTATATCTTTCGCTTCTTATGCCCCCCCCCCCCTTGAGGCGGGGTGAAGTCTTTGCTTCAAATGCCCCTAAATCTGGGTATAGTTTTGTCTCATATGTCCCTGGAGCAGGGGTGTATTTCTCTTCATGTGCCCCTGGGAATGGGGTGTATTTTTGTTGCTTGTTGTGCCCCCAGAGGGAGGTGCCTTTCTCTTCATGTGCGCCGGGCACCGGGTGTATCTTTACTTTTTTGTTTATATGCCCCCGAGGGGGGGATTCTTCTTCTTCTGCCCCGACATGCTGGGGAATGTCTGCTTCTTGTGCCCCCAAAGTGGGGTGGATTCTCGACGGCTGTTGTGCCCCCGTTGGTGGGGTGTATGCTTCTTCTTCAGATTCCCCTAAGGCGGGGTGTATTCTTTGTTGCTTCATGTACCCCCGAGTCGGGGTGGATTCTCTTCATGTGCCCCCATGGCGGGGTGTACTCTCTTTATGTGTCCCCAGGAGTGGGGTGTGGTTTGCTTCCTGTGCACCCAAGCAGGGTGTATCGCTGCTTGCAATGTCCCCCGAGGCGGGGTATCCTTCTTCTTCAAATACCCCTAAGCCGGGGCGTATTCTTTATGGCTTCTATGCCCCCATAGCAGGGTGTGTTTCTTCTTCAAATACGCCTAAGATGGGGTAGACTCTTTTCTTCTTATACTCCCAAGGCAGGATGTAGCTTCTTCAAATGCCCGTGAGCTGAGGCGTGTTCTTTACGGCTTCTATGCCCCCAGGCGGGGCATATTTCTTCTTCAAATACCCCTAGGCCGGGGTGTATTCTTGCTGCTTCTCATGCTCCCGAGGTGGGATGTGACTTCTTCAAATGCCCTTAAGCCGGGGCGTAGCTTTTGCTTTGTGTGCCCCTCAATCGGGGCGGATTCTCTTCATGTGCCCCTGGGAATGGGGTGTATTTCTTTTTTTGCCTCCTATGCCCCCGTAGAAGGGTATATATCTTCTTCTCATCCCCCATGGCGGGGTATATGCATGCTCTCTTCGGGAGTGGTGGTCGTGCTTGGCCTCATTGCTATAAAGCATTCCCCACAGCGGGCAACCATTCACCAAGCTACAATTGTGGCTCGCTGGGTCTTTTAACAACCACTCGGCGGCCGTTTTGTGCCGGATGGAGGCAGTAGAAAGGAGAAACGAGCGGGGTCATTGCACCGCGGACTCGGGACCTCCTAGAGTCGGGCGGGATGCCGGGTTTCTTCTTGCTCTTTCAGTCAGCGATGTTGGCCAACTTTTCTTCCTTTCTTCTTTATTTCTCCCCTTTTTTTGTATGATTGACCAGGGTGGAGGTGCAGGAGAGCGCTCACCCCCTCAGGGAGGGGATGAGTGGTTCGCTCCACCGCATCAACCCCACAGTGGTAATCTGTGTTCAGCACGGGTCTCGACGGACGTGGCCGTACAACCCTCTCTTGCCAATTCTTTCTCTTCTTTTTTTTTGCTTCTTTCTTTTCTCTTTTTTTTTCTTCTTTTCTTCTCTTCTTCTTTTCTTCTTTTCTTCTTTCCTTCTTTTCTTCTTTTCTTCTCTTTCTTCTTGAGGGAAACGGGGGGGCTTGATTTCCCCTTCCTTCTCTTCTCTTTCTCTTCTCCCTTTTTTTATAACAGCCCCCATGATTCCAGGAAGCGGCATATGCTTCGAAGCAGCGTCCTCGAGGCCACGAAGGTAACTGCGCCGAGTCTGGATTTTCTCCCCATGGCGTTGGCGAAGACAGCACCTACAATTCATCAAAGTAGGCAAACATTGTTTATTAGGAGGCCATGAGGCCTTGAATCCCGGTGAAGAGATGAAGGGTAGTTTCGGTCCTACCGGGCGTGCCAGACTTGTGGACGCACTTTTCGTTCGTCTATTGTTGTGCTCGTCTCTTCGGGAATGGTTGATTCGTCTATTAAGTGCGTGGGCGTGCCAGTCACAAAGTGACAATTTATTCGAGCTCCGAAGAGCCCACGGTGCGCTCGATCTGACTCGGTCAGACAATTGTGTGGTTCGTGTCGGGATCAAAACCCGCCGCGCCATAAAGGTCACGGCGTCATTTACATCCCCCATACGAGGGAACACCCTTGATTAATCGCCGGGATTCAGGGCCTCATGGCCAAGAAATCAATTGCATGGAATGTCTATTACGAGGTATTGAAATCCTCGCGTGAGGACGAGAAGAAGACCCTTCGCGGTCATTGTCAGTCGTGTACTGACCATTTAATGTTCGGACGAATGTTCGGCTCGAGAAGATCGCGGTTGTCGCGGGAAAACCGGAACGCATGTATGCCGAGGTACGGCAAATCTATTGTTCGGAAGAGCGGAGAACATTCGGCTAAACCTCGGTCAGAGCGGTCAGAAACCAGTAAATCTGTTGGCCCGGTGCAAGAGCAAGCTGCGACCATATTGCGGTGGGCCCCCCCGCGGTCGAAACAAGACTTGCATGAGCGTCATTAATATATCTGGTGCCAAGGGGCAACGAGGGAATATCCCTTGAATTGTCTGAAAAGCCCTGTGTCTAGGGAAGTGGACGTTCGAAACGTGTCGGTCATTCGGGAGACCGTTTAATATTCGGACGGGAGTCCGGCTTGAGAATATTGTAATCGTTGCGGGAGGACCTGGGACATAAGCATGCCGGGATACGGCAAGTTTATGATTCTGAGACACCGAAAACATTCAGTTAAATCTTGGTTAGTGTAGCAGGAAACCGGTAAATCTATTGGCCCGGTGCGAGATCGAGTCAAGACCATACCGGGGGCGCCTCCCATGGTCCGAACGAGGCTTGCGCAGGCATCATTAATATTTCCGGTGCCGGAGGGCAACGGGGGAGAGTCCCAGGACCAGACTCGAAAATCGAAAACGTGTTCGAAGCGTGGCCCACGGAGGTCTTATTGATATTCCCATGGAAGGGGTCCAGGGGTGGCGAGGGCCGTCTCGTTCTATTTCGATTTTGTCGGTCACTCACGGACCTTTTCATGTTCGGGCAAGGGTCCATGTTGAAAGTACGACGTGGATGGAAACGACCCCGTACAAATATATGCAGAGTTTACGGCAGTTTCAATGAAAGAACGGGAACGAATCCCATTAGAATGAATCCGATTTAACGGGCTATCGGCCCGGAGCAATACCGGCTCACGACCATGTCGGGGAGGGAGCCGTCGGCCATATTGGTTGCTCACGGGTCTTTTCATGTTCAGACACAGGTCCGTAATAGAAACGCGGTGAAAACCGAGGTGAACCCGTTCAAATGTCTGCCGAGCGTGCGGCAATTTTAGTAGTGGCTCGGAAGGGATCCGACCTGAGAAACGAGTCCGGCTTAATCAGAATGTCAGCCCGAGGCGAGGTCGGGCCATGGCCATTTCGGGATAATTCCCAAGACTCAGGCCCAACCTGGAAGGGCGACATTGTTATTCCTTCAGCACCGGGTCACGAGAGAGACGGGGCTACAAAGTGGATTTTACCATTTTTTTTATCTGGGTTTTAAATTATATATATATATATATATTTTTATTGCTTATTTCCCTCTCATGTATTTATTCTGGATGATTTATCCGTTTTGTTTATTATTATTACTATTATATTTTCTCTCCTCTTTTTTGTTTATTATTATTTTTACATTTTTTTGTTTATTTCATATATGTATTCAGATTTATTTATTCATCATAGTTTTTATTAATTTTATTATTACAATTATTATTATTATTATTATTATTATTATTATTATACATATTCTTCTGGAGAGAGAGTGGGCCGCTGGAGGGCCAAACAGGGGTTGAAGGAGCGTGCCGCTGAAGGTGGAAGGGTGCACCGATGAGGGGGCTGAGGGAGTGCGCCGCTGAAGGTTCGCGGGAGGTATACCGGGGAAGGGCTTGGCCAAGGGTACCGGCGAAGGGGCAAGTGTGGTGGCTTTGGGAGGCGTACCGATGAAGGAGCCTTAGGTGTGCCGACAAAGGGCCTGACCGAGCGTGCCGGCGAAGGGTTGAACATGGGAGAGCGTGCTGTCAAAGGAGCTTGAGGGCGTACCGCTGAAGGGTTGGAGCAGGCGTGCCGCTGAGCGCAGGGGGAGCGTGTCGGAGAAAGGCCAAATGAGGCATGCCGGGGGAAGCTGGGCTGGGGCGTGCCGGCGAAGGGCACTGTAGGGTGTACCGGCGAAGGGCGTGTGTCTGCACATTGGCCGGTCGCTGCGACATAAAGTCCGTACATTCATCAGCCCAAAGTCTATACGTTGTCTATTCAACCAGCACACAAAGTCTATACGTTCTTCAGCTCAAAGTCTGTACATCGGCTGCATTCATCAGCTCAAAGTCTGTACATTGGCTACATTCATCAGCTCGAAGTCTATGCGTTGGCCAGCTTAAAGTCTGTACATTGGCCAGCTCAAAGTCGGTACATTGGCTGGGTTCATCAGCTCAAAGTCTACACATTGGCCAGCCCAAAGTCTGTATACTGGCCAGCCCAAAGTCTGTACGTTGGCCAGCTCAAAGTCTATACATCACAGTTCAAAGTCTGTACATTACAGCTCAAAGTCCGTGCATTGGCCAGCCCAAAGTCTGTACGCTGGCCAGCTCAAAGTCTATATGTTGCAGTTCAAAGTCTATACATTGGAGCTCAAAGTGAGTCTATACATTGCAGTTCAAAGTCTATACATTGGAGCTCAAAGTCTATACATTGGAGCTCAAAGTCCATACATTGGCCAACCCAAAGTATGTACGTTGGCCAGCTCCAAGTCTGCACATTGCAGTTCAAAGTCTATACGTTGGAGCTCAAAGTCCACACATTGGCCAGCCCAAAGTCTGTACATTGTCTATTGGAGTCTATACATTGGCCGGCTCAAAGTCTGTACATTGGCCATTAAAGTCTATACATTCGCCGGCTCAAAGTCTATACATTATCCATTAAAGTCTATACATTGGCCGGCTCAAAGTATGTACATTGTCCAGCTCAAAGTCTATACATTGCAGTTCAAAGTCTATACATTGGAGCTCAAAGTCCATACATTGGCCAGCCCAAAGTCTGTACGTTGGCCAGCTCCAAGTCTGTACATTGGCCAACTCAAAGTCTATACATTGTTCCTTAAAGTCTATACATTGCCCCTTGGCTGCAGTTCAAAGTCTGTACATTGGCCAGCCCAAAGTCTGTACATTGGAAGTCTATACATTGTTCATTGGCTGCAGCTCAAAGTCTATACATTGCAGCTCAAAGTCTATACATTGTCCCTTAAAGACTGTACATTGGGTTCCACTTCGGAGAGTGAGAAGAGTGTGCCGCTGAAGGGCTGAGAAGGTGTGTCGTTGAAGGGTTGATAGGGTGTGCCGCTGGAGGGCTGATAGGGTGTACCGGCGAAGGCTGGAACGGACGTGCCGATGAAGGTTCACTCCTCTTTTACTTGTTTTTAAGGCTTTTCTTTTCTTCTTCTCTTTGATTTTTGCGTGGTTTTATACAAATCTTTTCTCCTTCTTATTGCAGTCTGTTGTTGCTCTATTTATTTGTTGCTTTTATTGTCTTTTGGTATATGTTTGCTATCCCATTTGTTTGTTACATCCTTTTGCCTTTTAATGTCCTGTTATTTTCTAACGAAAATTCGGCAGCATCTCCCCTTGACCTGAGCGTAAGGGAGATAAAGGGAACGCGCCCACATGGAGTGGCGGAACCCGACAACTGGAGGTGGGCGCCCGAGGGCGGCAACACCTTAATAAAACCTCGAAAAACACAGGGAAAATAACGAGTCGAACACCTCTAAGATTGGACAGGGTGTACTGGAGAAGGGGGGGCAGGCACAGATGAAGGCACTGGGCTTTACAGGAGGAGTTTCGCGACCTCAAACCATTCAGGCTGATGGCACATCCGGAGGAAACCGTCGGCATGAGGGATGAACACAAACATCGGAAAGTGAAAGGAAAGACGATCAAATGCACTGTGGCTCACAACCAACGAGACAAAGAGACAACCCACTGAGGGGGACGATCTTCATTCATGGGGGAGCAAAGGGCCGTAGCCGTCCGCATGCATTACAAACCACGCCCGAGCTAAAGCTACGGGCAAGAAAGAAAACCAAAGAACAAAAGAATGGAGAAGGAGAAAACAAAGAACAAAAAAAGAGGAGGTGTTGGGGATCGAGGTAGGGACGACCGTCCACTGCTCTTTCCCCCACCTTCCCCTGCTACATCAAGCCCTCTCCCTCTCTTACTCTCTTCTCTCTGCCTGGTGGTTGTCGGAAGACTCCATGCCGGAGCCCTCTCCCTTCTCTTCTCTCTTCTCCTTCTTCTCGTAGGTGGCTTTGTGTCTCTTCGTTGCTTCTCCCTGTGTGCCTCTTCCTCTGTGTATGGGCCTCTTCTCCCCTTCTTCGCCGGAATGGGGTGGTTTTATACTCCCAGCAGCGGGAGCCCTCGAGCACGGCAGTCGGAGGCGGGAAGCGGCTGGTCATGATGGGGATTGGCTTCCCCCATCCTGGATGTCAGGGGAGTAGCCTGCGTGGCCAAACCTCTGGTTGACACCTCGGGCAGCTCATTGCGCGCCAAGGATACGTAGGGCATGGGTGTCACGTCGTTCCATTGAAATGCCTTCACGCTGTGCCGCTGGCGGGCTCAAGAAGTGTGCCGCTGAAGGCTTGAAATGGTGTGCCGTTGAAGGCTTGAAATAGCATGCGGTTGAAGGCCTGAGATAGTGTGACGTTGAAGGCTTAGAATAGTGTGCCGTTGAAGGCTTAAAATAGTGTGCCGTTGAAGGCCCGAAATAGTGTGCCGTTGAAGGCCCGAAATAGTGTGCTGTTGAAGGCTTAAAATAGTGTGCCGTTGAAGGCCCGAAATAGTGTGCCGTTGAAGGCTTAAAATAGAGTGCCGTTGAAGGCACATGGGGCGTGCCGTTGAAGGCACATGGGGTGTGCCGCTAAAGGCACATGGGGTGTGCCGCTGAAGGGCCCAGGGGCGTACCGCTGAAGGGCCAAAGGGCGTGCCGTTGAAGGCCCAAAAGGGGCAGTTCTGAGCCCATTGTGAGCATGAGTTGTGGCCCATTTAATTTTCTTCGAGGCCCATGGATTGTGGGGGCTCTTGGTGGTTGATTTCTCTTCACTGTCGTGACTCCAGAGACGGCTTCACGGCAGTGTGCATATTTGGGGAGTCCGGATGACCAGCCCCTCCGGGGCTTCCTCACTCGGTGCCGTTGTTGATGTTGGGCCGAGCAGGATATCTGGGTGTGTAATTTTTGGTGTCCACACAGCCTCTGCAACTGGGCACTCCTCTGCTGCCTGCGAACTAAAAACTGAAAACTGTAGGTTGAAGATGATGGGGGAAAATGGGGTATATGGGTGGGGAAGTGGGGGTGGATGAGTGTGGGGAGAGCCCTGGCTGTGAGGGGGTCTAGGAGGGGGTGTTCCAAGGTGTGGATGGGGGAGAATGGGGTCTGGAAGGTGGTGTTTGCAGTGGGTGAGAGAGGTGTTGTGAATTTGGGCTTGGAGGGAGAAGGGGGAAGGTGAGGGGGCACAAGTGGGTTAAGGGAAGGTGAGTTTGAATTTCCCTTAATGTGGGGTGATCAATGGTGGTCTTGGGGATGGGAAGGGTGCCTTGGGAAGGTGGAGTGATGCTTGGGGAAGGGAAATGGGTAGTTGGGGGTTGGAGGGTGGGGTATGGATTGGTGGAGGGTCTCTTGGGACTAGGGGGAAGTAATGATGGCTTGTGAGAAAGTTGTAGAGGATTTAATGGAGGTAGGTGGGAGGGGAAGAGAGAGAGAATTGATGATGTGGAGGAGAGAGAGGGAGGAGAGGAGAGAGAAAGGGGTGCCCTCCTCCTTGAAGAGAGAGAGAGAGAAGGGGAATCCACCCCAAGAGAGAGAGAGAGGTTTGGAGAATCCACTCCAATATGACACTAGAACTCACTTGATTTAAATTGATCATAAAAGGTTGTTATAAATGAGAGAGGGGAGGGACTATTTATAGACTCCATACTTTTCCTAAGACCAAAATAGCCCTGACAAACAAGTAAATGACCAAAGCAGTCCAAGGGAGGGGCGCCCCTGGGCCTAGCCCATTAGTTGGGCCCATTAGCCTATCAAACCAACCATATGACAACTAACTTAGGAAAATGACTCACTAACCTAGGTACATGACTCAAATAAAGGGAAAATTACAATGACATGACTCAAATAAAGTATGAAAATTACATGACTCGACTCAGAAAAATATGACGGACATAATGGAGCTATGCTAGCGAGCAACCGAAGCTGTGAAAAAATGTGAAGGGTGAGAGATGCCCCCATCACACGCCACTCCGGTGGTACTGGCTGACCGATACCTCATGTTTTTGATGTTTTATTTAACCATCAATCTTGTAATGGTTGGAACTCTCCATCGGATACTCCTTCCGTCGGACTAGGACTTCCATCATGAGACCTCCGTAAGTCCCAGTGAGCCTAGGATTCCCACATCGGATACCCTGCTTGCCTAATATTGCCTCCGTGTGCACACGTCGGACTCTCAAGCTGATATGTGGAGGTTCTCCGAGGGTGTCACTAACAAAGGTGGGGGTAGGCTCAAGGTTCTCACTGGGATCCACCGCGGTGCCCTTAAAGTGTGCTAGATCCGCCACGTGAAAAGGAGGGTATATCCCAAAATCCCATCGGTAGATCCAACCCGTAAGCCAGGGTGCCAAAGTCACTCGGAACATGGAAGGTCCAAGTCCTTGTGCCCTCGGTTTGGAGATAGCCCTAGGGTAGAGCCACTCCAATGTCACCATTACCAAGTTGCCTACTTGGAATCCCAAGTGGCGCTTATGAGCTATTGCCCGCTCAATATGAACCTCACCGTTCGTTGCAAAATGCTTGCTTGGATACACATGCCATGCACTACGGGGTGGTGGGTGTGTAGAAATGTGTGTGGATAAAAGTGGACCAGGACAACCATAAATTAACCTATCATTCTTTGATGCCATGTGGACCTTGATGAACTTGGGTGGACCGGGGCAGCCACAAGTGGCCCTATCATGCATGGACTTCATAACAATGGTTGGAGGACCGGGGCATCTGTAGGGGAATCTATCGCGCATGGGTATAGCAAATGCCGGGGGTCCCGGACATCCGTGAATGTTCCTACTATGCTTAAAACCCATGATGAATGAAGGTGGACCATTACATCAGAATATGGACCACTTATGCTTCCTACTTGACATGTGGGTGACACGAATGAATGGACCCAACATAGTGTTCATGCCAAGTGGTGTGGTAAGCCTAGACATATGCACACTTATCCTAAAGGTGACTTCCTTGTGTATAGGTGTGGGACAGCCTTTGAACTTCCATGTGAAAGGGTCAAAGGGATCTTGGAAGGTGGATATAGGGTGGGGCACTTCCTCAATTTCTAGGCGGGTGTTGTCTAGGGTCATGGTTCCTATGGTGTAACCGTGGTCATTGTTGAGGTGGACTTGGTCCAACATGGTGGGTGTGGGTAGGAAAGGGTGGGTGGTGGGTGATGTGGGTGGGTCACATGGGTACTCGAGCTCCCAAAGGAAGGGGTCAAAGGGATCATGGAAGGGGCCACCTAGAGAGAAGAACTCTATGTCTTCAAGGTTCCCAAATGGTGAGTCATCATCCTCTAAGGTAATTGGGCCAAGGTCTCTAGTGGGTTGGCCAATCAAATCAATTGGAACCTCAATGGGTGGGGAGTGGTCCAAGATGGGTTTCTCATCCTTGATGAGAAAGAGGAGGATTTCACCCGTATAATGGCCACTAGTGTAGATAGAGGTGATGGAACCGGTGGTGGGGTATGCTAGGAAGATGGTGCTAGACTCCAATGGTCCTATGGCTAGCATATTGGTCAGGTAGACTTGCCATTGTAAGCAGTCCCCTAAGTCCCCTAAGTCTTCCACAAGATAGGAGGTTTGAAGTGTGACATGGGAAGACCGGGTGGGCACAATGTGGGCTTGATATCCCAAGGGTGAAAGGTAGGGTGGTGAGCTAGGAACGGTGGGGCCCCGCTTGAGCCATTGGAGTATGGACTCATTCATGGCGAGAGTGTACGGCTCATGAGGACCCGGACTATAAGAGGTGGGTGGAAGTGGGGGGTCTAGGATGTTCTCTATGGTGGGAGGTGGATCCGGATTGGCATCCATCTTCACTTGGGTATGTGTGTGGGCCACAACTTCCAAGGATAATGGGGTAGGATAGTCTATGGTGGGTGGAGTGATAATGGTCAGTGCATGGTACTCTCGGGGTTGTGAACATGGGTGGACTTGGGTTGGGCTTGGTCGGGGAAGTTCTTGGGTTGGAGTTGGGGTCGGGGGTGAAAGATCGGTTGGTTGAAGAGGTTTGGGTCTGGGTGCGTAGATCGTTCTAAGATCGGCCCTCATTTCATCCCAAGATTCAATGGGTGCTTCCCCTTTGGCTTCTCTCAAACCTACAATGTTCTCCCATTCTTTCCTAGCTTGGCGCCAGAGCAAACTCTTGGCATAGTTGACTTGGACAAGCCCTGACAGGGTAAACCTCCCAAAGTGTTGGTCTATGGACTTCTCCCATTCTAGATATATGCTAGGGCGGGATCCATCAAACACAATGGCTTCTAATGGGCCTAAGAGTGGCGAATATGCCAAGTATGAGGTAGTCATGATAGTGGACAAGGGTGATGCATGCAATGGCCCTAGGACAAGACTTAGTAGAGACAAGTCTAGAACTTGCTCTAATACCAATTGATGTGAGACAGGAGTGGGACCTAAGTGGCAAGCAAATGCAACGACTAGGCAATGTCACACAAGCGGACTCACTCGCGTTTGGCACACTCGGGTCCGTAGGTTGACCGACAATGGGGTGAGGGTCCGAGGTTGAACCGATGGTTTCCAAGGATATGACTGACTCGGGGAGGACCCCTAGGGGCCAGGGTTGCCCAAATTCACGTGCGGTCAGCACGCCGAAGGCATGGGTTGAAGGGTCACTCTCACAACTCACCCGCGGTGACCACTCAAACATAAGCAAGTTTGGAACAGGCACTCACTCACCGTCCGGCGGAGTTAAGAAGCAATACTAATTAAGCAAGATCTACCAATAAAGGGAGGGGTCCAGAAGCTCACCTGATCAGCGTGAAGACGCCGATCCCGGCCGGAGACGATGGCGAGCGGGGAGGTGTGGGTATGAACCCAAACGCCGCGCCGATGAAGCTTCAACCTGCTCAAACGTTTACAAAACTACACCCCATGCAAGGGGGGGGGGGATTCGTGGGGAAGGGAAGATAATGATTACATCTAAACACTACCTCCACACAGGGAGGGGCCTTCAGCAGGCCAAGCAGGGAGGGGAATTTGAGCTAGAAGTGATGAAAGGAAGCCGATGCCGAATCTATCCACGTTCTGGAATCAGGGATCAGCAGTTGACGACGGCACCTCTGTGACCTCTCCTGATTTTTTATGATGGCGAGACTAGTGTGGAATTCTTCATAACTGGAACGGGAAAATGTCTGAATTTTTCCGATTTCTTCTGGCCCCGACGCTGGTCTGGATGGAGCCTCGAACAGGGTGGTAGCTTCTCAGAACTGGATGCTTCAGGTTTCCAATAGCAGGAAGAAGAGGATGCCACGACCACTCCCAACTCAGAATCAGGTGCCTCTGGAGCCGTTGGAACCATTGACGAGTCCTCTTTGAATAAAAGCTAGCGGGGAAGCCAAACATTGTCGGAGAAGACCAGTGGGCTCTGAACTATGATGAGAGGTCGGTGCAGACTGCGGGGAAGCAGAACCGCGCACCCGAGGGAGAAAATTAATAACTTCTGGTTCCGGATGCCAAATTGAGCTATGCTTTTTGGAGATGGAAGAAGACTCAGAATAGAAGACTTTTGATGAAGAACACTTGCTCAGATTCCCAGTAGGATGGCCGCTGTAGATCTTCCACTCTGGTTCTGGTCTTCTGCCAGAGTAGTCTTGCGCTGTCGTGGTAGATCTCCTTGTCCGAGCAGCTCCGATCTTGGAAGTCGGCAGGAGCACCACCGTTGGAAAGCTGACTGGGAGATGCTAACAATGATATATGGTATGCCCTCTGAAGCTTCCAGGTGAAGACATGGCAGCCTTTGCAACTGGGCACTCCTCTGCTGCCTGCAAACTGAAAACTATAGGTTGAAGATGATGGGGGAAATGGGGTATATGGGAGGGGAAGTGGGGGTGGATGAGTGTGGGGAGAGCCCTGGCTGTGAGGGGGTCTAGGAGGGGGTGTTCCAAGGTGTGGATGGGGGAGAATGGGGTCTGGAAGGTGGTGTTTTAAGTGGGTGAGAGAGGTGTTGCGAATTTGGGCTTGGAGGGAGAAGGGGGAAGGTGAGGGGGCACAAGTGGGTGGAGGGAAGGTGAGTTTGAATTTCCCTTAATGTGGGGTGATCAATGGTGGTCTTGGGGATGGGAAGGGGTGCCTTGGGAAGGTGGAGTGATGCTTGGGGAAGGGAAATGGGTAGTTGGGGGTTGGAGGGTGGGGTGTGGATTGGTGGAGGGTCTCTTGGGACTAGGGGGAAGTAATGATGGCTTGTGGGAAGTTGTAGATGATTTAATGGAGGTAGGTGGGAGGGTGGAGGTGGTTGGGAGGGGAAGAGAGAGAGAATTGATGATGTGGAGGAGAGAGAGGGAGGAGAGGAGAGAGAAAGGGGTGCCCTCCTCCTTGAAGAGAGAGAAGTGAGATAGAGAGAGAAGGGGAATCCACCCCAATAGAGAGAGAGAGAGAGGTTTGGAGAATCCACTACAATATGACACTAGAACTCACTTGATTTAAATTGATCATAAAAGGTTGTTACAAATGAGAGAGGGGAGGGACTATTTATAGACTCCATACTTTTCCTAAGACCAAAATAGCCCTGACAAACAAGTAAATGACCAAAGCAGTCCAAGGGAGGGGCGCCCCTGGGCCTAGCCCATTAGTTGGGCCCATTAGCCTATCAAACCAACCATATGACAACTAACTTAGGAAAATGACTCACTAACCTAGGTACATGACTCAAATAAAGGGAAAATTACAATGACATGACTCAAATAAAGTATGAAAATTACATGACTCGACTCAGAAAAATATGACGGACATAATGGAGCTATGCTAGCGAGCAACCGAAGCTGTGAAAAAATGTGAAGGGCGAGAGATGCCCCCATTACACGCCACTCCGGTGGTACTGGCTGACCGATACCTCATGTTTTTGATGTTTTATTTAGCCATCAATCTTGTAATGGTTGGCACTCTCCATCGGATACTCCTTCCGTCGGACTAGGACTTCCATCATGAGACCTCCGTAAGTCCCAGTGAGCCTAGGATTCCCACTAGGACGCCGGGCGGGTTGTACCCCCAAAACCTGAACCTATCGACTTGATCGAATTACGTGATTTCATAGCCTAGAATCGAGTCTGTCTTGTGAATTGCTGCCCTTCTTGGACCGCTACCATTAGGTTGCGGCCCATGCATGATCGCCTGACACCTGAAGTGGCCCCTTTGTGACCGTCTCTAACTGGCTAAGTGCCAGGTTTTGCTAGTCAATTTTCCTTGAATTCCATTGACCGAGCCTTGATTGAGTCGACCTATAGCCTCTAACTCGACCTGAGAAAGTGTGGGCTGGAACCTATTTTGATTCCACCATGTCTCGGGCGGGCTAGAAGCTCATCAAGTCGATTGCTTTAGTCTTCCTGGACTCAAACTAGATGTGGTTGCCTATGGATCATTTTATCCATTAAACGGGCCTCTGAGGACCATTTTTGTGATGGGGTGGCCCAAGTGGGGACCGTTTCTTTTATTGAAACACAGGAGCATTCCTGATCTAAATGGCCCATCCAGGACTGGTTTTGTCATATTGCGGCCCATGCTAGACCATTTCCATCCCTTGACACTAGGCTACGTCCCATGGCCCTGTTTGACTCTTGGAGGTCCATGGCAGACCGTTTCTCCTTGATGCGGCCCTTGTACGACCACAACTCAGCCAGAAGCAGGTTTTCACATGTTCCTTGTGTGTTCTGGTGGCCGGGCCAAGATGAGCTTAGGTTACAGTTAATCTTGATGATATTCTTGGTCTCTGCAAGCCATAATCTTATGGCCTCTCACTCTATTATTTAATTTCACTTGATCCTAGAAATAATTACATGGCTTGACCTAGGAATTCATGGCCGATTCCAATGAATGTCTAGATATTACTTGGGATCTTGGATCCGCCAAATCAATGCCAATGCATCATACGGGCCCGGTCTGGGCCTGGGAAGAGCGCCCGAAAAGTACTAGTGCCCCGGGGAGTTGTAATGACATGGTGATGTATTGCACCGAGTGCATGACTAGTGTGTTATCTATGACATTCATTCAGTATTCTGATACATCTCTTCAAGTTATTCAATTCCTACATGGAATTTATCTCCACATGAGTGCTTGCTTGCGTGCTTGATTGGCCAATTCTTGTAAATTGATATATCTCTGTTCAATTCATTCTATTAGTTGTTTCATTCCATCAATTCTTATGTTAGCTTTGCTTTATCATTCTTATTTTCACATGACATTTAATTAAATTGGATAATTACTTAAACTTTGCCTGCTATTACCTACTGAGCGTTCGCTCACCCAGTTTCATTTACCCCCCTTTTCAGGTAGCTTTGATGAGGAAACGCAAATGGACGGGGATGGGCAAGAGTGAAGACCCAGAGTGGAACCGTTAGCTGTGCTTGTGGCGGATGTCTTAGTAGAGTTATGGAGTAGTCTCGTAGTGATCTTGTTGAGTCCTTGTTAGTAATGTCTTGTAGAATTATCATTGAGAGTTGTAATCCTTTTCCTCATTTCCTTCTCTTGAGTCGTGATGTATGATGTTGTTGGAGAATTTTTTTTATTCTCTTTTATATGAGCAATTTGGTATTTTTGGAGTAATTCTTTCTCTTTAAATTTATGTTCTCGCTCTGTTTATCATGAATGTATACAATTGTTGCGTTCCGATATTCCACGTCGGGGCGTGACATCCGAAGAAGACTCAGCTGAGTTTGCTATGCTAACTAGAAAGTTTAAGAAATTTTTGACGAAAGAAGGTAAGAGTTTCAGACGAAAATACTCCTCAAGAAAAAGACAGTCGATATAAAAATCTTATACTACCAAAAAGACTGATGGTCTTGTATGTTGTAATTACAGGAAGTCAGGGCACTTGAATGCGGACTGTCTAGAACTGCAGAGAGAGAAACAACCCAGGTGGAAGAATAAGAAGGGCAAGGCCATGGTAAGCACTTGGAGTGACGAAGTAGAAGATAGTCAGAGCAGCACATCTGACAGTAAGGACGAGGACAAGCTGTGTCTGATGGCTAGAAGAGAAGAATAAGAAAAAGCATATGATGACGTAACTTTCCCTTTCGAGAACTATACTTATAGTGATTGGGAAGACACATATATTGAAATTTTAGATAAATATGATGATATTCATAGGGAGAATAGACAATTGAAAAGGAAGATAAACTCCCTTGTTAATGACATCACCTCAAGTGATAGGATTGCATGCCTAGAAATCAAAAACACTGATTTAAAAGATTCTCTTGCTGAAACACAAGAATATAAAACTGTCTTAAACGGATTGAGATGTGAAAATGAGAATCTAAAAAATGTTATTGATGAACTTAAAATTAGAATGTAGAAATTTGAAGAAGAAACAAAACTACAAATGAAAAATATGAAGCTGTAAAAGGTGTGAAGGAAGAATTAAAAAGATCTATTGAAAATCTAGAAAAAGAAACCAAAGACAAACAGAATTCCCATGAGGCCATGACTCAAGGAACAAAAAATCTAAATGCACTTCTGGGAACTAAAGTCAATTTCAGAAGTGAAGGGTTGGGTTTTTGATGGGGACATCACCCCCCATTCCCACGTCCACAGCTCGTCTCCTCGCCCCGGTTGCATCCGGCATGGTCTAGTTATTTAATTTTGAGTCCTATGTAATTTTTATTTGAGTCATTTGATGTATTTTCTCTTTTATTTGAGTCATGTCCCTAGGTCTTTTGTTTATTCCCCTAGGTTAAGTGTCATTAGATTGTTTAGAATGGTTATTGGGCTCAATTCTTTGGGCTAGGCCCAGGGGTGCCCCTACCCCCTTGGTCTTTGGTCATTGTAGTAAGAGTCAGGGACTTTTCTAGAAATATGGGTTGCCTATATATAGGACCCCATTCCCTCCATTTCAACTAATGAATCAATGAATGAAAAACTTGCCATTTTGAGAGTTTACACTTCTTATCTAGTGGAGAGATTCCATTTTTTGGGTGAGAGACCCTAGGGGAGAGATTCCCCACCTATCCCTCTCTTAATCTCTCTTTTCATTCCCCTTTCTCTCTCCTCCACACCCAATTTCGAAAATTTTCTCTCTCCTCCCTTCCCAACCACCACTCTCCCACCTACCCCCATTAAAGGCCACTCCCCTTCCCCACACACCCCATTACTCCACCCCTAGTCCCAAGAGAGCTTCCACCAATCCTAGCTCCACCTCCCAACCCCCAACTACCCCACCCACTTCCCCAAGCACCCTTCCCACTACCCAAAGCAACCCTCCACCTTCCCAAGGCACCTCTTCCCATCCCCAAGATCACCATTGATCACCCCACATTAAAGGAAATTCAAACTCACATGCCCTCCACCCACTTGTGCCCCCCCCACCTTCCTCCTTCTCCCTCCAAGCCCAAATTCGTAGCTCCTCCTCCCACCACCTGTTAGACCATCTTCTAGATCCTATTCTTCCCCTCCCACACCTTGGAACACCCCCTCCTAGACCCCCTCACAGCCAGGGTTCTCCCCACACTCATCCACCTCTATTTCCCCCCCCATATACCCCATTTCCCCCCACCATCTTCAACCTCTAGTTTTCAGTTCGCTGGCAGCAGAAGAGTATCAGTTTACAGAGGTGACCCCGACCACATCCTATAGAATCTGAAGGCCCAAAAGGTATCCACGGAAGCGTCTACCTGTCTTCTTCGCAACGGAGGTGGTCTCGTCCACTTCCGAGCTCCGAGCTGACCGAGAGATCTGTTCTCCCACAACTATGCAGAGCTGCCCCTGGTGAGCACCTGAGCCGTATTAGAAGCTCTTCCACGATGAACCTTGGAAGATTCAGGCCACAAGTTCTTCTGAAAAGTTGTTCCTCTTCCTGTCTACTTTCAGAATCAAGAAGCATAACTTCTATCGATGTCCTTGGGCCAGGGTTATCATTTTTCTCCCTCGGGTACACAGTTCTGCTTCCCACAGCCTACACCGACCTGTCATCAGTTTTCAGAGTCCTCTGGTCTTCTCCGGCATCGTTTGGCTTCCCCGTCAATTTTTCTGCGAAGAGGACTCGTCCATGACTCCAAAAACTTTGGCGGTGCTTGATTCTGAGTTCGGGAGCTGATGGGGCATCCTCTGCAATCTGCTGTTGGCCGCCAGAAGCTGCCAGTCCAAGAATCTGCCTCCCTGCTAGGGCCTCCACCCAGACCAGCATCGGCGCTAGAAGAAGTCAAAAAAAAAATTGGACGACTTCCCTGTCCTCCTACGAAGATTTTCCAGGTTGTTTCATCCCAAAAAACAATTTCGGCATCAGTCGCAGCAACCATTTCTTCGATCATCTGTCAGCACCCACAGAACGTGGACAGAACCGGTGACGTCCCATCTTCGGTGTTCCTCTCTCAAGTTCCCCTCCCCGCTTGGCCGGCTGAAGGCCCCTCCCTGTGTGGAGGTAGTTTTAGTTGTAATATCACTTAACCCCCACCCCAAGATCCCCCTCCTGCGAGAGGTGTAGTATTGTAATCATTTGGGCAGGTCAAGCTACCCCGACGCGGCATGTGGGGATCCACCCGCCTCCCCTCTCGCCCTCGTCTCTGAGCGGGACCAGTTTCTTCAAACCGGTCGAGTAAGTGCTCCAAACTTTGCTCTAATTTGTGCTTGTTCTTTCAATATTAGTTCATAAACTCCGCTGGCTGTGAATGAGAGCCCGATCCTTAAGCTCCTTTGCTATAAGTGATCACCGTGGGAAAAGAGTGGAACCCGTGCCCTCGGCACGACGTCGGCTCCCTTGAATTGGGCTGCCATTACCCTTGGAAATCAACTTAGGCCTTGCTGGCCCTCTACCAGCAAGGGCCCAGCCCACACAACCTCCACTTGGCATTGCCAAGTTACCCCGGGTCTTGGTGAGCATCGGGTGAGCGGTCGCCGACATCGGTCCGTTTGATTGCGAATGTGCTTGTTTGCTTAAGTCCTAGGTTGTGTCACATCAATTGGTATCAGAGCCAGGTTTTAGACTTGTCTCTACTAAGTCTAGTCCTTGGGCACATTTGCATTCATCAACATGGCTACCTCTCTTTGGTCACATTCATCCCACTCGACCCCCCATAAGGGACCGATCAACCCTCCATTTGACATAATCTCTTTTGAGGATCTCCTCTTCGATGGATCATGCTATAGTGCCTACCTAAAGTGGGAGGTCACCATGGAAAAACACTTTGACAGAACTATGGTTTATGGACCTGCAAGAGTCCGCGTTGCCATGGGACAATTTCGGGGTCAAGCCTAGGAAAAATGGAGGAACATAGTGGGCTTAAGAGACGTTAGGAAACAAGAACCCATTTCCTCATGGGATGATATGAAGAAAGAACTTAGAAAAATCTACATCCCCAAATATTCCCACCCCTTCTACTCAAACACCCCTTGCCCGAGGTGCACTACCACTCCTCCATCCCCATCCGACCAACTTGATATCACCTTTAGGCCTCCTCCCCCACCACTCCCAACAAATCACTTCTCAACCATCATAATTACACTTCGCGACCAAGTCCTCTCCCTTAAGGCCCAAATAAACCAAGCATCCACCTCTCGACCAAATCCCCTAAGGGTCCCCACACTCCAACCAAAACCCCCTTCCACAATCCCTCACCAAACCCATACCCCACATCTCCCCTTGGTCCCCACCACTACCCCTCCATCGTCCCCTAAAAAGGGTACACCCCCCAAAACCTATCAACCCAAATCTTGTCACCCAACCCACCTTCCACTTCCAACCCCAATCCTACCCCAACCTAGGCCTCCACAACTTCCACTCCCAAACCCCACTCTACCAATCCCAATCCAAGTTTCCCTTTACCCTCCACCCCGGGAGCACCACACATCAACCCTCATCACCCCAAAAGACCCCCTCACCTCCTTGGTAGAAGAACTCATACCCGATCCAATAGTTGTGAGCACTCCAAACCCACCCCCCACCTTGGAGGAAACCCAAGTCCAAGTTGAAGAAGAAACCTCACACGATGGTCTTTACCTTACACCACCCTCTCTCGTTGGGGCGGAGCTCATCTTAGGAGAACCCATTGTTAGTTGGCTAAAGGAGAGCCCAAATAGAGAGATCTCGGCCAATGTTTTCTCTCCCATAGAACAAGACCTTCCCTTAGTGCCCTTCTTCTCCTATCACACCACAATCCAAGCATCCTATCAAGTGGAGACCTTAGAGGACCTTCTCAAGGGCATAGCATGGCAATTAGAGATGACTAGCATGTTGACCCCTATGGTCGAACAACCTAGGAGCCTTAGCCTCCTACACCTATGCATAGGGTCTATCACCTCGGTTTGCACCATTGGTTGCTACACTAGCGACCTCCTTCTATTCCTCCTTACACCCGATGAGCCCAACCTTCTCCTCGATTTAGAGCTTCTTATCTTGGGTAGAAAGCCAATTCCTCCACTCATGGCCGACCCACTTGCCAAGAACATTGGCCCAACTATCATGGAGAAGGATGACTTAGCACCTTTTGAGGATCTTAAGGACATGGATTTCCTCCCCCTAGTTGACCCATTCTATGATCCATATGATCCATTTCAATGGGAGTCAAGAGACTCGTGTGACCCAAACACTTTATCCACCTCCCACATTTCCCTACACCAACTCACCATGTTTGACCCTATCCACTCCATCTTAGACCCGGGTTACACCTTGGGAACCATGACCTTGGGCCACATATTCCTAGGTAATAAGGTTGTGCTCCACCCCATGATGACCACCTTCTTAGATCCATTCGTCCCTTTCCAATGGGAGTTCAAAGGTTGTCCCACACCTATACACATGGAAGTCACCCATAGGAAAAACATGCATGTGTCTAGGCTTACCACACTACTTGGCATGAACACTATGTTAGGTCCATTCATTCATATCACCCACATGTCAAGTAGAAAGCATGAGTGGTCCAAATTCGGATGTAATGGTCCACCTTCACTCATCATGAGTCTTAAGTATGATAGGAGCATTCTTGGATGTCCGGGTCCCCCGGCATTTGTCACCCCCATAGATGACCGGATCACCTACGGATGCCCCGGCCCTCCAACCTTCGTTAGAAAGTCCATACTTGATAGGGCCACTTTTGGTTGCCCCGGCCCACCAAGGTTCATCAAGGTCCATATGGCATCATGGCATGATAGGTCCATCTATGGTTGTCCAGGTCCACCCATCACCCTTAGAATGTCAACATTCATAAAAGTACATGAAAACCTTCGCAAGCACATTAGCAAGGAAAATGAGATCTATAAAAGGTAGGCTGACTCCCTTCGGCGTCACCAAAAATCCCATGTGGGTGACTTTGTGATGGTGAGGAAGGAGAGGCTCTCCCCGGGAGTCATCTCCAACTTGAGGCCACGTGGGGCTGGTCCCTTCCAGGTCCTGAGGCGCATTGGTGCTAATACCGATGAGTTAGATCTCTCCAAGGAGTATGGAGTGAGTCCCACATTCAATGCAGCCGACCTAGTGCCATATAAGGGACCCACGGTGGGACCCAGTGAGGATATTGAGCCTATTCCCTCCATTGAGAGAGCACCCACCTGTGAGGAGAGACCACCAGTCAAGAGAGCCCAGCGTGAGCGCATTGAACGAATATTGGATGAACAGGTCACTACCACCAGGAGCAAGGTATATGAGCGCTATCTCGGCTGGTGGATGGATCGGTCTCATTCGGAAGACTTGTGGGTAGTACCACTTCTACACCCTCCAAGGAGGGAAGGACACTTACTCGACGGTGTTGAGTTCTCTGCACCCCGGGAGTATGATGGGGACATCACCCCCCATTCCCACGTCCACAGCTCGTCTCCTCACCCCGGTTGCATCCGGCATGGTCAAGTTATTTAATTTTGAGTCCTATGTAATTTTTATTTGAGTCATTTGATGTATTTTCCCTTTTATTTGAGTCATGTCCCTAGGTCTTCTGTTTATTCCCCTAGGTTAAGTGTCATTAGATTGTTTAGAATGGTTATTGGGCCCAATTCTTTGGGCTAGGCCTAGGGGTGCCCCTACCCCCTTGGTCTTTGGTCATTGTAGTAAGAGTCAGGGACTTTTGTAGAAATGTGGGTTGCCTATATATAGGACCCCATTCCCTCCATTTCAACTAATGAATCAATTAATGAAAAACTTGCCATTTTGAGAGTTTACACTTCTTATCTAGTGGAGAGATTCCATTTTTTGGGTGAGAGACCCTAGGGGAGAGATTCCCCACCCATCCCTCTCTTAATCTCTATTTTCATTCCCCTTTCTCTCTCCTCCACACCCAATTTCAAAAATTTTCTCTCTCCTCCCTTCCCAACCATCACTCTCCCACCTACCCCCATTAAAGGCCACTCCCCTTCCCCACACACCCCATTACTCCACCCCCAAGTCCCAAGAGAGCTTCCACCAATCCTAGCTCCACCTCCCAACCCCCAACTACCCCACCCACTTCCCCAAGCACCCTTCCCACTACCCAAAGCAACCCTCCACCTTCCCAAGGCACCTCTTCCCATCCCCAAGACCACCATTGATCACCCCACATTAAAGGAAATTCAAACTCACATGCCCTCCACCCACTTGTGCCCCCCTTACCTTCCTCCTTCTCCCTCCAAGCCCAAATTCGTAGCTCCTCCTCCCACCACCTGTTAGACCACCTTCCAGATCCTATTCTTCCCCTCCCACACCATGGAACACCCCCTCCTAAACCCCCTCACAGCCAGGGTTCTCCCCACACTCATCCACTGTAATACCCCGATTATTTATTAAGTTTTATTGAGCTTTTATTAATTAATAATTGAATTAAAATGAATTAATGTTTGAATTTTGAAATATTAATATTTAATTCATTAGAAAATAGAACCTATAAAATTCGACTACCTTAGAAAAATCTGTAAAAATAGTAATTGGGTAAAAGATCATTTTTATAGCAATTTTGTCTTCTGGACTTGACCCAAATTAATTACGTAACCTTGTCTAATTAGAGTATTAATCCTGAATTTGACTTTCACCTACCCTTTACCTAATTGTAACTTAAAACGTGAAATTCGACCTTATTACTCAACCAAATGATCTGAAATCAAGGGAAAATGGAAGGCCACAAGGTAAGGAACATTTACCCTCAATCAATTTGAGGTAAACCTAGCCCTAAAACGTGCTGCCGACATAGATTTGGTCGAGTCAAGGATTCCGGCGCCGTTTCTAACACGAAACTTGCAGCGCCAAATACTCCCAACTCCGAAGGCTCCAGAAGCCCCATGACCTATAGAAATGTAGCTCTTCGACTCTAGTTTCATTTGGTAGCTGGGTCAGCCGACGAGGAGTCCAGATCTGGGAGCATTCGTCGTTTTGGTGGAGGGTGTTGGTAGTTCGTCGTTCTTCATCTCCAGCCCTTTAATCCGTCGATTAAGGTAGGTACCCTTAACCAAATGAGACTTGTAAATATAGTATTTTGATCAGCTCGACGAGATCTATCCAATGGGACTGAAAGCCCCAAATTTCATTAGGTATCCGTGGAGATATCAAGCTTTTTGTGAGCTGCTGTCAAGCTTGTTCTTCATTCTAGGGTTTCGAAGTCTTTCTCCGATTTGAGGTAGGATCTAACAACCAAATCCTAATTAACTCACATGAAGTAATCAGCATGTTGTTAGCTTTTATTCAACGTTGAAACCCCCAATTTTTATTGAGCATGCTTGGTGAATTTTGAATTTTTGTAGAAGCATGTCTAGAACATGATTCATATAGTATTCCTTTAAGCCAGAGCTTGATTGCGGGCTAATTTTGAGTCATGTAACCTGATCTTCATGTAGCATATCATACATGGTTGGATTCATATTCGAGTTATCTTTCTTTTGACGCAAGAAGCCCCAAAATTCATTGCTTATGTTGAGAGAATTGCATGATTTAGTAGAAGTAGGTCAGGAACTAGGGTTTTCATGTATTTATCATGTATAAGTTGAGATTTAATTGATTTCTGTGAAAATTCATGTTTCTAAACTCATGTATCATGACCCTAGAATGTCTATTAGGATTCCTAGATCATGTGGTTTTGATTTCAACTCAATTGGACCTCATTTGGATGAGTTCATGTGTTTTCCGGAGTCAACTTTCGTTGCTGTTCTTGCAGGGGTCGACCCCAGGGGTCGACCCGTTTTCTGGGAAACCCAGCAGGCCCGAGGGTCGACCCCAGGGGTCGACCCATCCAACCCCTGCATGGGGGTCGACCCCAGGGGTCGACCCTTGCGCTGGATTGAAGGGGTCGACCCCAGGGGTCGACCCATCCTTCAGAATTTGCTGGGGTCGACCCCAGGGGTCGACCCATTCAGCTGCCATACCCCATTTTTACAGGGGTCGACCCCAGGGGTCGACCCATGTACCAGGAACCCGGTTTTCATCGTTTTGCGACCTGTGGATCGATCCAGATCATTAGGGGATCGACCCATTAAACTTAGACCAATTGAAAACTATACTTTTGAAGAACCAGTGACCTGTTCTGGAAACCTTATGATTTCAATTTACATTGGTTCCTACTTGCAAATATAGTGTAAAAACATGCCGTTTACCATCTTCATTTCGACTCGTACATTGGTTAAATAGAAACCCACATAATTAGTGGTTAATGGTGTAATTAAATCTCTGTTAATACATTCTTTTTCCTTCCTGTACAAGCTTATTCCTTTACCTTATCATCTTGAATCAGCTTTTGGCAATTGTCTTAATGCAAATGATAATGGATAATCTTTGACATATTAACTTGGTAATTAGGATTAATATGATGTTCAGCTTGATTGATAGCTGCTGTACTACAGTAGCGCAGCATGATTAACTCTTATTATGACTTGATTTTCAATCTTCTTGATGATTGTGCTTACCTTGAAATTCTGAAATGAATCTCCTTCCTACTTGAAATTGTTATTGCTACATGGTTCAAACCTTGGAATTCTGGCCATAAATTGTGGAAGTCTAGATTCGTGGGATCTTTGATCCAAAGAAATCAATGCCTGGCAAACAATTAAGGGCTCGGTCTGGTCCTGGGAGGAGCGCCCGAACACTACGTGTACCCCTGGGGAGGTGATTGACTAGGTGTGGCATTTGGCACCAGTACTATGACATGGGTTAAATCTAGGACTGGCCACTACTCTCTACTACTCTCTACTACTTTTCACTTTCCACTCTTCACTGTTCTATACTCTACTTGTTGTTACTTACTTGCTGTTACTTGGACGTGGAAATGAAACTACACACGTGCTTGACATGACTTGAATTATCTCGATATGGCCAACTCTTTATCGTTATCTCCTGTAGTAAATTCTTGTCTTTGTTATTCCTCTTAAGTATTACCATTCTGTTCCTTTATATTTCGTGACCTTGCGAGATCTTTCAATTTTGTTTCATTATATCATCATTACTCTTTTATTGCATTACCCTTTGTAGCATGATATTTTGAAAATGTAATTAAATTGCTAATCACTTATACCTATATGTTATTTCCTACTGAGCGTTAGCTCATAGTTGTTGTTTCCCCCTTTCCAGGCTTTTCAGGTGACGCGCTTACCGATGGGGAAGGGCAGGAGTGATGTTTTGAGTGTATCAGTTAGTTGTGTTTAGAGTGTGTTGTGCTTCAGTTATGTTATTGTGGTTTAGAGTTGTTATCCCAGTTGTATTGAGTTGATTTGAGGATTATGTACCAGTTATGTTTTGTTTAATGGTCAATAAGTTATTTCCATTTTTTAGCATTTGTATATATTTAGATTAGTTCTCTCTCTTTCCAGCACGTTTCTAATTGTACGTCCCGATATTCCGCGTCGGGGCGTGACAGTTTAGTTGGTATCAGAGCCCTAGGTTTCATATTCCTAGGTTCCCTAAGTTTAGGTTTTCTTGCATTGCATCCCAATAATCGGTATATCAAAAGGTGTTGTCCGAACGTTAGGCTACGCCTATCGGGAAGGTCGCATACTTGCGCGAGTGGTCTTCGGACCGATTAGCTCCGCCAGGTACCGAGTTTTTGGTCGTGTTTAGGTGCATTAGACCTCTAACCTTGTTAAAGTCTAGAACCTGACCTGGTGAGATTGGGTAGAAACTTGGGTTAAGTTCGCTCTTTAATCGTGTTATTATCTATTTTTTTGGACCTAAGTAATCTATTTCTCGTGTAGATGGCAGCCGAACGTGCTGAATGGAGGAACCTACAGCGCACGGTTCAAGGCCTGACTCAGGCGTTACATCAGGTAGCTCAAGCTGGAGCAGCGGGTCATGGCACCGGTGACTTATACCGGAACTTTCGAGGAATGAACCCGCCAAGATTTGCTGGTTCGACTAACCCCGACGAGGCCGAGCATTGGCTCCACGAAATGGGGAGAATTTTTGAAGTCATGCAATGCACAGACCAAGAGCGTGTCCTTCTTTCTACCTTCCAATTGGAGCGGGACGCACGTACTTGGTGGGATTCCGTCAAGGCAACTCTAGGCGATCAACAAGTCACATGGGAAGAGTTCGAGGAATTCTTCAACGATAAATATTTTTCCGATCGTGTACAAGAGAAGAAGGCGGCGGAGTTCGCGGCTCTAAAGCAGCGAAGCTTATCGGTGGCCGAATATGAAGCACAGTTCTCTCGGCTTTCGCGCTATGCTACTCACCTTATCTCCACAGAAAAGATGAAAGCTAAGCGATTTCTCAACGGGTTGAAGCTTCACTACATCAATCAACTGGCGCCGATGGAGATCTCTACTTATTCTGAGATGGTGAGAAAGGCACAAGTTCTAGAAGATACCTTAGAAATGACGGAGAGGATCCGTGGGCAAGGCATGAAGAAGGAACAACCAACTCCTAGACCCGGATTTAGCACTAGCAAAAAGAGGCCCATGAGTGGGTCTAGTTCGTGGATCGGATCGGGAACATGGAAAGGCAAGATGCCAAGAAATGAAGAGAAGAAACCCGGCCCTATTGTTCCATTCAAGGGCAAGTGCAAGTATTGTGATCGTCCAGGTCACAAGATGGAGGAATGCTGGCGCAAGCTAGGTGCGTGTTTACGATGTGGGAGTAGGGAACACCGTATCCCTGACTGCCCTCTTCTATCGGAACAAGCTACACCGGCAAAACCTCAAGTTATCAAGAAGCCGCAAGGAAGGCTCCAAGCTTTACATGCGGATGAAACTGGGATTTCTGATGATGGCGGACTCGTCGAAGGTACCCTTACTATAATCGACAAGCCCGCATTTGTTCTCTTTGATACTGGTGCAACGCATTCTTTTATTTCTCAGAAATTTGCGAAGTCGTTATCTGTCGAACCTATTATGATGAATTCTCCATTGGTTATATCAACTCCTATTGGTTCTGGAGCGGCTATTCAATATTACTATCCTTCTAGTAAGGTTATTATTGATGAACGGAACTTTCCAGCCGACTTAGTTTGCATGGATATGAAGGATTATGATGTAATCCTTGGAGCAGATTGGTTGGCCAAGTACGAGGCCAGTGTTCACTGCAGTTCTAGCTCAGTGACTTTTACTGGACATTCTGGTTTATCTTTTACGGGGATCAAGCACCATAACCCCGTATCGCTCATCTCTTCTCTTCGAGCCGACAAGCTGATGAGGCGAGGTTGCGAGGCTTTTCTAGCCTTTGTCCATGCTACACCGGAACAGCGAGTTGAGATAAAGGACACTCCTATTGTCCGAGAATTCTCCGAAGTCTTTCCGGAGGAACTACCAGGACTTCCGCCTGAGCGGGAAGTTATCTTCTCCATTGATATTGTTCCTGGCGCCTCTCCTATTTCTAGAGCTCCTTACCGTATGTCCCCTGCGAAGCTAAGGGAATTAAAGCAACAGCTGATGGAATTGCTCGAGAAGGGCTTTATTCATCCGAGTACTTCACCTTGGGGAGCTCCTGTATTATTCGTCAGGAAAAAGGATGGTTCGATGAGATTATGCATCGATTATCGGCAACTGAACCAGCTAACTATCAAGAATAAATACCCATTGCCGAGGATTGACGAATTATTCGACCAGATAGCGGGAGCACATTATTTCTCTAAGATCGATCTTCGATCTGGATATCATCAGCTGAGGATTAAGGAAGATGATATTTATAAAACGGCTTTCCGCAGCAGGTATGGTCATTTTGAGTTTGTCGTTATGCCTTTTGGTCTAACGAATGCACCAGCAGCTTTCATGCAGTTAATGAATAATGCATTCCGGCCTTATCTTGATCAATGGGTCGTGGTATTCATTGACGACATACTAATTTATTCCAAGACTGAAGAAGAGCATGCCGAACATTTGAGGATGGCATTGCAGATATTGAAAGATCATCAACTATATGCCAAATTCAGTAAATGTGATTTCTGGCTGCAAGAAGTGTCCTTCTTAGGACATATCATCACCAAAGAAGGTATTTCAGTTGATCCTTCGAAAGTGGAGGCAGTAAGGAACTGGGATCAGCCTACTACAGTGACCGAAGTGAGAAGCTTCCTAGGCCTGGCAGGCTATTATCAGAGATTTATTCAAGACTTCTCCAAGATTGCGGTACCTCTCACTCGATTGACCCGCAAAGACAACAAGTTTGAATGGTCCGAGGAATGTCAGCAGAGCTTCCAAACATTGAAGGATTGCCTCACTACTGCACCCGTATTGGCTTTACCTTCTGGCGACGGTGGTTTCGTGGTCTATACCGATGCTTCTGGTATTGGCTTAGGCTGTGTACTCATGCAGCATGGTAAGGTGATTGCTTATTCTTCTAGGCAGCTGAAGAAGCACGAAGAGAACTACCCCGTTCATGACTTGGAACTTGCAGCAGTTGTATTCGCCTTAAAAATTTGGAGGCATTACTTGTATGGAGAAACATTCACAGTATTTTCAGATCATAAGAGTCTGAAGTATTTATTTTCTCAGAAAGAACTTAACATGAGGCAGAGAAGATGGTTGGAGTACTTGAAGGACTTCGACTTCTCGATTGAATATCATCCCGGTAAAGGCAATGTGGTGGCAGATGCATTAAGCCGGAAGCCTGTGGCTAAATTATCAAGTCTCATGTTACAAGAGTGGAGGCTATTGGAACAGTTAGCTAGCCTGGATCTAAATGTTGATAATGATCGGGTTATAATTGCACAGATTCGACTTAAGCCCGAATTATTGATGGAGATCAAATCCTTGCAAGATAATGATCCCGAGCTGGTTGAGATCAAGGGAAGTTTGAGCAGCAGACCCGACTTCATGGTGGCTGACGATGGAAGATTGTTATTCCAGGGTAGAACTTGTGTACCTGATGAAGCTGAGTTAAAGAACAAGATTCTGGAGGAAGCACATAGATCCAAATACACTATTCATCCTGGAGGCACTAAAATGTTCAAGGATTTGAAAAGGTCCTTTTGGTGGCCAAATATGAAAAGGGAAATTACAGATTTCGTGAGTAGATGTCTGGTTTGTCAACAGGTTAAGGCTGAACATTTCAGACCGGCAGGAAAGTTGAAACCACTCGACATACCCCAATGGAAGTGGGAAAGCATTGGCATGGATTTCATTATGGGTCTACCTAAGACTCGTGGTGGATTTGATGCGATATGGGTGATCGTCGATCGCTTGACAAAATCGGCGCATTTCTTACCCATTAAGTCCAAGTGGACAGTTGATGTATTGGCTACTTTATATTTGAAGGAAGTGGTAAGGCTCCATGGTATACCTGTCAGCATTGTGTCTGATAGAGACCCGAGATTTACTTCACATTTCTGGAAGGGACTGCAAGAGTCTCTTGGTACTCGTCTGAATTTCAGTACTGCTTTTCATCCACAGACAGATGGACAGACTGAAAGAACCAACCAGATAGTGGAAGATATGCTGCGAGCTTGCATGATTGATTTCGGAGGCAGTTGGAGTAATCACTTGGCATTGATTGAATTCGCCTACAACAACAGTTACCAATCCAGCATACAAATGGCTCCATTTGAAGCTTTGTATGGAAGAAGCTGTCGTTCCCCGTTGTGTTGGGACGAGGTGGGCGAGAAGCAATGGCTTGGACCGGATCTTGTTTCAGAATCATCACAGAACATCCGTGTTATCCGAGACCGGTTACAACTGGCTCAGTCAAGACAGAAGAGTTATGCCGACACAAGGAGAAGAGCATTAGAATTTCAAGTTGGCGAGCATGTGTTTCTGAAAGTCTCTCCTTCGAGAGGGATTCGAAGATTTGGCATTCATGGCAAGCTGAGTCCGAGATATATTGGTCCATTCGAGATCCTAGATAGAGTGGGAGAAGTTGCTTACAGACTGACATTACCGCCTCAGTTATCTGGCGTACACAATGTTTTCCATGTGTCTATGTTACGGAAATATGTGTACGATCCCACTCACATCATTCAACATGTGGATTTTGAGTTAAAGGAAGATTTGACTTATGAAGAAAGACCTATCAAGATTCTAGACCGAAACAGCAGCAACTCCGGAATCGGTCTATACCGATGGTCAAGATTCAGTGGAGTCGGCGTGGAACCGAAGAAGCTACTTGGGAATCGGAAGATACTATGCGGAAGCGGTATCCCGACCTATTCTAGGTGATCTATCTTTTCCCTACTTTCCGTATATAGTGCAGTGAATTTGGAGGACCAAATTCTTTAAGTAGGGGAGGGTGTAATACCCTGATTATTTATTAAGTTTTATTGAGCTTTTATTAATTAAAAATTGAATTAAAATGAATTAATGTTTGAATTTTGAAATATTAATATTTAATTCATTAGAAAATAGAACCTATAAAATTCGACTACCTTAGAAAAATCTGTAAAAATAGTAATTGGGTAAAAGATCATTTTTATAGCAATTTTGTCTTCTGGACTTGACCCAAATTAATTACGTAACCTTGTCTAATTAGAGGATTAATCCTGAATTTGACTTTCACCTACCCTTTACCTAATCGTAACTTAAAACGTGAAATTCGACCTTATTACTCAACCAAATGATCTGAAATCAAGGGCAAATGGAAGGCCACGAGGTAAGGAACATTTACCCTCAATCAATTTGAGGTAAACCTAGCCCTAAAACGTGCTGCCGACATAGATTTGGTCGAGTCAAGGATTCCGGCGCCGTTTCTAACGCGAAACTTGCACCGCCAAATACTCCCAACTCCGAAGGCTCCAGAAGCCCCATGACCTATAGAAATGTAGCTCTTCGACTCTAGTTTCATTTGGTAGCTGGGTCAGCCGACGAGGAGTCCAGATCTGGGAGCATTCGTCGTTTTGGTGGAGGGTGTTGGTAGTTCGTCGTTCTTCATCTCCAGCCCTTTAATCCGTCGATTAAGGTAGGTACCCTTAACCAAATGAGACTTGTAAATATAGTATTTTGATCAGCTCGACGAGATCTATCCAATGGGACTGAAAGCCCCAAATTTCATTAGGTATCCGTGGAGATATCAAGCTTTTTGTGAGCTGCTGTCAAGCTTGTTCTTCATTCTAGGGTTTCGAAGTCTTTCTCCGATTTGAGGTAGGATCTAACAACCAAATCCTAATTAACTCACATGAAGTAATCAGCATGTTGTTAGCTTTTATTCAACGTAGAAACCCCCAATTTTTATTGAGCATGCTTGGTGAATTTCAAATTTTTGTAGAAGCATGTCTAGAACATGATTCATATAGTATTCCTTTAAGCCAGAGCTTGATTGCGGGCTAATTTTGAGTCATGTAACCTGATCTTCATGTAGCATATCATACATGGTTGGATTCATAATCGAGTTAGCTTTCTTTTGACGCAAGAAGCCCCAAAATTCATTGCTTATGTTGAGAGAATTGCATGATTTAGTAGAAGTAGGTCAGGAACTAGGGTTTTCATGTATTTATCATGTATAAGTTGAGATTTAATTGATTTCTGTGAAAATTCATGTTTCTAAACTCATGTATCATGACCCTAGAATGTCTATTAGGATTCCTAGATCATGTGGTTTTGATTTCAACTCAATTGGACCTCATTTGGATGAGTTTATGTGTTTTCCGGAGTCAACTTTCGTTGTTGTTCTTGCAGGGGTCGACCCCAGGGGTCGACCCGTTTTCTGGGAAACCCAGCAGGCCCGAGGGTCGACACCAGGGGTCGACCCATCCAACCCTGCATGGGGGTCGACCCCAGGGGTCGACCCTTGCGCTGGATTGAAGGGGTCGACCCCAGGGGTCGACCCATCCTTCAGAATTTGCTGGGGTCGACCCATTCAGCTGCTAGACCCCATTTTTACAGGGGTCGACCCCAGGGGTCGACCCATGTACCAGGAACCCGGTTTTCATCGTTTTGCGACCCGTGGATCGATCTAGATCATTAGGGGATCGACCCATTAAACTTAGACCAATTGAAAACTGTACTTTTAAAGAACCAGTGACCTGTTCTGGAAACCTTATGATTTCAATTTACATTGGTTCCTACTTGCAAATATAGTGTAAAAACATGCCGTTTACCATCTTCATTTCGACTCATACATTGGTTAAATAGAAACCCACATAATTAGTGGTTAATGGTGTAATTAAATCTCTATTAATGCATTCTTTTTCCTTCCTGTACAAGCTTGTTCCTTTACCTTATCATCTTGAATCAACTTTTGGCAATTATCTTAATGCAAATGATAATGGATAATCTTTGACATATTAACTTGATAATTAGGATTAATATGATGTTTAGCTTGATTGATAGATGCTGTACTACAGTAGCGCAGCATGATTAACTCTTATTGTGACTTGATTTTCAATCTTCTTGATGATTGTGCTTACCTTGAAATTCTGAAATGAATCTCCTTCCTACTTGAAATTGTTATTGCTACATGGTTCAAACCTTGGAATTCTGGCCATAAATTGTGAAGGTCTAGATTCGTGGGATCTTTGATCCAAAGAAATCAATGCCTGGCAAACAATTAAGGGCTCGGTCTGGTCCTGGGAGGAGCGCCCGAACACTACGTGTACCCCTAGGGAAGTGATTGACTAGGTGTGGCATTTGGCACCAGTACTATGACATGGGTTAAATCTAGGACTGGCCACTACTCTCTACTACTCTCTACTACTTTTCACTTTCCACTCTTCACTGTTCTATACTCTACTTGTTATTACTTACTTGCTGTTACTTGGACGTGGAAATGAAACTACACACGTGCTTGACATGACTTGAATTATCTCGATATGGCCAACTCTTTATCGTTATCTCCTGTTGTAAATTCTTGTATTTGTTATTCCTCTTAAGTATTACCATTCTGTTCCTTTATATTTCGTGACCTTGCGAGATCTTTCAATTTTGTTTCATTATATCATCATTACTCTTTTATTGCATTACCCTTTGTAGCATGATATTTTGAAAATGTAATTAAACTGCTAATCACTTATACCTATCTGTTATTTCCTACTGAGCGTTAGCTCATACTTGTTGTTTCCCCCTTTCCAGGCTTTTCAGGTGACGCGCTTACCGATGGGGAAGGGAAGGAGTGATGTTTTGAGTGTATCTGTTAGTTGTGTTTAGAGTGTGTTGTGCTTCAGTTATGTTATTGTGGTTTAGAGTTGTTATCCCAGTTGTATTGAGTTGATTTGAGGATTATGTACCAGTTATGTTTTGTTTAATGGTCAATAAGTTATTTCCATTTCTTAGCATTTGTATATATTTAGATTAGTTCTCTCTCTTTCCAGCTCGTTTCTAACTGTACGTCCCGATATTCCGCGTCGGGGACGTGACATCCACCTCTATTTCCCCCCCCCCCCCATATACCCCATTTCCCCCCACCATCTTCAACCTCCAGTTTTCAGTTCGCTGGCAGCAGAAAGTATCAGTTTACAGAGGCGACCCCGACCACATCCCATAGAATCTAAAGACCAAGAGGTATCCACGGAAGCGTCTACCTATCTTCTTCGCAACGGCGGTGGTCTCGTCCCCATCTGAGCTCCGAGCTGACCGGGAGATTCGTTCTCCCACAACTGTGCAGAGCTGCCCCTGCTGAACACCTGAGCCGTATTAGAAGCTCTTCCACGACGAACCTTGGAAGATTCAGGTCACAAGTTCTTCTGAAAAGTTGTTCCTCTTCCTGTCTACTTTCAGAATCAAGAAGCAGAACTTCTATCGATGTCCTTGGGCCAGAGTTATCATTTTTCTCCTCGGGTACGCAATTTCTGCTTCCCACAGCCTGCACCGACCTGTCATCAGTTTTCAGAGTCCTCTGGTCTTCTCCGGCATCGTTTGGCGTCCCCGTCAGTTTTTCTGCGAATAGGACTTGTCCATGATTCCAAAAACTCCGGCGGTGCTTGATTCTGAGTTCGGGAGCTGACGGGGCATCCTCCGTAATCTGCTGTTGGCTGCCAGAAGCTGCCAGTCCAAGAATCTGTTTCCCTGCTCGGGCCTCCACCCAGACCAACGTCGGCGCTAGAAGAAATCAAAAAAAAATTGGACGACTTCCCTGGCCTCCTACGAAATTTTCCAGGTGGTTTCATCCCAAAAAAAAATCGGCATCAGTCGCAGCAACCATTTCTTCGATCATCTGTCAGCACCCACAGAACGTGGATAGAACCGGTGACCTCCCATCTTCGGTGTTCCTCTCTCAAGTTCCCCTCCCCGCTTGGCCGGTTGAAGGCCCCTCCCTGTGTGGAGGTAGTTTTAGTTGTAATATCACTTAACCCCCACCCCAAGATCCCCCTCCTGCGAGAGGTGTAGTATTGTAATCATTTGGGCAGGTCAAGCTACCCCGACACGGTGTGTGGGGATCCACCCGCCTCCCCACTCGCCCTCGTCTCCGAGCGGGACCGGTTTCTTCAAACCAGTCGAGTAAGTGCTCCAAACATTGCTCTAATTTGTGCTTGTTCTTTCAATATTAGTTCATAAACTCCGCTGGCCGTGAATGAGAGCCCGATCCTTAAGCTCCTTTGCTATAAGTGATCACCATGGGAAAAGAGTGGAACCCGTGCCCTCGGCACGACGTCGGCTCCCTTGAATTGGGCTGCCATTACCCTTGGAAATCAACTTAGGCCTTGCTGGCCCTCTACCAGCGAGGGCCCAGCCCACACAACCTCCACTTGGCATTGCCAAGTTACCCCGGGTCTTGGTGAGCATCGGGTGAGCGGTCGTCGACATCGGTCCGTTTGATTGCGATTGTACTTGTTTGCTTAAGTCCTAGGTTGTGTCACATCAGTTTTAATCCAATAAGCAAGAAAAGTTTTGAGGTAAAAATAATTTCATTTGTTGCTTAGAAAGGAGAATCTAAATTCAAACCTTTGATAAGAATGAATTGTGAGAAAAATAGAAATGAAAAACATGTAATAAATAAATAAAATAAGGTGAATGCCAAGGATAAGGGCAAAGAGAAGGTGGATGCACCTAGAGAACCTAGCACATACACCACTGCACCTAAGCATAAGGGTCGGGTTAAGGGTCAACCAGTTAGAACCCAAGTCCAAGGAAGCCCCAAAACCAAAATAACCTAGTCACAATAGAAAGGTCGATGCAACAACCAACCTGCACTGACGCACATCACATCTGGGTTTCACACCTTTAGAAATCAAGGTCAGAACAGGGGCATCTCACGTCGATGCTACCACTTGATAGGATCGGTGCGATGGATTTAGAGGGGGGGTGAATGAATCCCACCCTTAAAAACTTTTTGCTCAATAAAAAAATTCTAGAACGCTAACAAGGCAAGATAGACAAACTGAATATCTAATCAAATTCTCTTTTGAACCAAAGAACAAATATGTATCGCGCGCCTAAACAATCAACTAGCGGAAGCAGAAGAAAGCAATCAACCCACTGCACAGATAGAAACAAGAATGCTCAAGGCAACCTGTGAAGGAGGAAGAAGACACGGAGCAAACGCACAAGCCCAACCACATTGCACAGAAGATTTTTTAGGTGGTTCGGTCACCAAGACCTACGTCCACCCCGCACTCCAAACCGGAGTGAGGCTTCCACTAGCTAAGGCTAGAACCGCAGACTCAGTCTCCAACAGGTGCTGCCTAACAGCTTGACCAGGGGAACAACCTCCCCTCTTCCTCCAAACTGGAGGGAACCACTAGTGACACCCAGTCACTAGCAAACCAGAGACCGAAGTCTCTCTTCCTCCAGACCAGGAGGGAACACCTGGACTTGCAACCCACAAGACCAGAACCGGAGACAAATCTCCCGTCCTCCAAACCGGAGGGAAACCCCCAAGTGACACCCAGCCACTTACAAACCAGAGGTCAAGGACCTCTCTTCCTCCACACAAGAGGGAACCCCGATCTTAAACCATGGAATCGGAAAACATAGTGACCAAATGAAAAGGAAAAACAAGAAATAAAAAATACACAGCGATCAGAAAGCTGTAAAGAATAATAACATAGATGTGGCTCCCATGGAGCTGACTGGCCTTGATTTGATCCACGGTCCAGTAGACAGATCTTCAATAGAGTCTTCTTTCTTCTTCTCCACGAACTCTCTCTGTTTCTCTTTTTCTTCTTCTGCTTTCACACTCTGCCTCTCTGCCCCTCCTCTCTTTTCTTCTCACTCTGTTCTCTCTTTTCTTCTTCTGCTGGATCTCTTTCTTCTTCTTCTCTCTACCTCTCTGCTGCTCTCACCTTCTTCTATCACAGTCTCGATCAGTCTTCTCCAGATGGAGAAGGCTTCTATTTATAGCAGCAATAGATGTAGGGCGTGTGCAGGGCTTGTGCCCTCTCTGTCTAGATAACCTAGGATCACGTGCCAGGTGCCAACCTCGGATCACGTGCCCATTCATCAGCTTGTACAATGACAGAGTTACTTCATTCGATCAACAAAGAATGTATAGAGTTACTGAAACAATGCATGAACAAACTTGTATGATGAACAGACTGTACAGACTTCAGACTCAGTTGTGAACTGAGCTAAAGAGTGTATAGACTTGATGAATGCAGCCAAACTATGTACAAAGTTGGTTCAGGTTTTTAACAAAGGTGTACATACTTTAGATGCAGCATATAGTGTACAGACTTGAAGTGAATGCAATGCAGACACAAGAGTGTATAGACTTGAAGTGAATGCGATGCAGACACAAGAGTGTATAGACTTGAAGTGAATGCGATGCAGACACAAGAGTGTATAGACTTGAATGATTGGAAAGGATTGTACAGACTTCGTCTTGAAGGAGATGCACAATAGAATGAAAGTATGCACATTGAATGCATGAGATGCTCAGACAAGCTGTCAACGAATGTACAGACTTGTCTTAGTGTTTATGCATGAGTCTATCAACGAATGTATAGACTTTCTATGCGAGCATGCTGCAAGGCAACGTATAGACACTGGATGTATAGACTTGCAATGCGTGCGGCGATGACAATGAATGGACTTGTGTGTGCAGGCTGTACAGACTTGAGAGATGATGCATGCACAAGACGCTAAGTGAGACTGACTGAAATACAGACTTTGCCAATGTGCAGACTTTATTGATGTACAGACTTAGTGTTCTGAACGTAGGTAAAGATGACAATGTATAGACTTTGCGTGGATGACCAGACAATGTATAGACTTGCACATATAGACGCTGCATGAGACGATGCACGAGACGATGCAATGTATAGACTTTGTCTTACAATGCATAGACTTGAAAGACGATGCATGAGACGATGCATTGTATAGACTTAATCATGCAGACGACGACACCAGTGAAGACTGTATAGACTTGATAAATACGGGGGACGTTGTACAGACTTGCCAGAGTATAGACCTTGTGAGCATGCAGCACCCAATGTACAGACTAGATGAGGCGCTAAGTGAGACAGAGCTGGCTGTACAGACTTTGAGAGAGATGATGCATGAGACGATGCATGCACAAGGTTGTAGAGACTTGGTCTTACAATGTATAGACTTGGCCAACTATCAACTGATGGATGTATAGACTTTATGAATGCACATGCCAAGACCATGTACAGACTTGAAGTGGCATGCAGCAGACGATGTACAGCCAAGGCTCATGAATGTATAGACTTTGGAAGATACAGACTGGGCAATGTGCAGACTTTACTTCGTGCAAGCTATAGGACAATACAGGCTGTACAGACTTTGAGGGACAATGCAATGTGTAGACTTAGCGTGTGCTGTGAACAATGTATAGACTTGCCACTAAGGAATGTGTAGACTTGACAATGCAATGTATAGACTTAAAGTTGATGCACAAACACAACTGCAGGGAATGTATAGACTTTATGTTTGCAGTGTGCATGCTATGAGCAATGTATAGACTTGATGAAGGATCATACAGCCAAGGATGTGTAGATTATGCAGCGGTGTGCAGACTATGCAGCAACGAGTGTGGATACTTTGTGCAGTCTACAGGCAATGTGCAGACTCTATTTTGCAAGCAAAACAGTGCATGGTTGTACAGGCTTGAATGCATGGACTTGTACGTGCTGACTCTGTTACATGAATGCATCGACCAGATGTCAGTCAGATATAATGGAATGTCATTCACAAGCACACATTCACAAATACATGAACACATATGAATGCACTTAAATGAATCAACAAGGTCTTCATGCACACATGCATATGGTGACTTATAGTGTTTGATATCATCAAAATCACAGGGGCACACCAATCTCCCCATTTTTGATGATGGCAACACTATGAGTCACACTGACTCAAGTTAAAAATATTCTCCCCCTTTGACTTCAGCAAAAAGACATTAGTTAGAGAGAGGAAAATTAAGCAGGTATGAAACGATTGATATTACATTTCTCCTTTTAACTACATGAAAGCACATTCTTCCCCAAAGAGCAATATGACTCATACCAATTTCTCCCCCTTTATTTTTTTAAAAAAAATCATGGGAGAGGTATGAATGCAGAGATGCAGATGCAACAAGAAATGCAAGAACTCCCCCTAAATTTATGAATGCAAGACAATTCTCCCCCTTTAAGAATTTTTATACAGCATGATTCATATGACAAGGAAGCTCCCCCTCAAAAAATGGAACCTTATGAAATGAATGAGAAGGAGACCATAGGGGCAATCAAGGATAAGTTCAGGTCATGATGAATCAAGGACAGTGAGGAAAAGAATTTCACTAAGCTCCAAACAGAGGAATTCAACAATATTTTCAAGGAGATATCAATCTCATAAATCCAAAACATAAGTATTAAAGTCTTCCATTATAAGGGCTTATGAATGAACTTTATTGATCAACATGGTTTAAAAATGATGTATGCTAAGTTTGTCAATAAAATTCTGTATTTATTTCTAAAATCACGGTTTAATAACAATGAACCAAGCCCTCATATTTATATCTTGATTAATCTCCCTTTCTCTTACACAATCAAATTTATTGACTTCTTTCGGAATTACATGCACTAGTATTGAGATCAAGCAATTATGAAGACATATGATTTTATCTAGAGTTGTAGTAATTTGATTTTTACATCAATATTCAAATATTACAATTTGTTCAACAAATTTTCATGCTACAAACTTTACGAGCACTCTAGTTCAGTGTACACCTTGTAACTAGAGGATATACATTGATCAGACGCCAATATCCCTAAGCACTTAGTGTAACTAACAGTCATACTTTATATGAACAGAGATAATATTTACACATCATGACACACTACAAATCATTTCTTTGATGAGTGAGAGGTATTTCTCAGTGTGCATGCCATTGCTCTGCCTGATTATCAATCATTCTTAAGCAGAGTTAACTATGGCACCTCATGACACAGTCCTTTGGACATGGTTTCTCAGTGACCAAAGTCATTGCTCTGACAATTTACCCTTTAGACATTTCAAAAAAACTCATTTGCTTCAAATCAATACTAATTTCATGTACTTAACCAAATAAAGCCATGTATTCAATAGTACAGATTTCAGAAGTTTTTACAAGACACAACATGAAACAGTTGGTTAAAGTTTATTAAACATGATTCAGATATTTTGTAAGAGATTTACAGTCAAACTCAATGAATACATTAAACTTAGACCACCTGAGTTATTTCAGACATTCATAAAATCGTATAATAGAAGATTCGTAGTTCAAGTGTTTTCAGATTTGTGATTTAGACATGCCCCAATGAAATCTTCATGAATGGCTGATAGAAGAGGTTCAGCAAGAATAAGTGATTTTGAAGCTCAATGTTTTCTGATATGATCAAGGTTTATCAATAGAATCAATAAAGAGGATATGCACACCAAGCAAGATGACAGGAGTTCTGGCATGTTTCAGGATTTTCAAGGATAACATGCAATGAATTCTGACAAGTGTATGCATTTGACAATCTGCATGCATTGCATTGACTCCCCCTGACCATATGCATTCAATCAATCTTTTTGGCATTTTCAATGTAATGAGATGCAATGCAATTAGCTACATGTATGCAAAGACATGCAAAGACTCAGCATTGATTGTCATGCAAAGACATGCAATTAACTACATGTATGCATATGAATTGCACTAACTAGTGAACAGACAGACTCCCCCTGACTGTGTGCAGCATAATCTAGAATTCTGGATGCCACAAATGCATGACAAGTTATGCACGAATGAATTTCATTATGCAAGAAAAAGATTCAAACAAAGTAGTGCAGATAACACATATGAATGCAGCTATGTATGCTTAACAGATTATGCAAACATCTAAACCAGAATTTTCAGATGACAAGGTTTAAAGAGAGTTCACTTAACTGACCTGAAAGGTGTAGACCTGGGGTTTTTCATACTTGAGTGCCTTGGTTTAATAACCCATGTTTATTCCTCAGCTTCCAAGGCACACCTGCAAGTTAGCACACTATTTTGCATGGGCAGGTACCCAAACAGTCTTGGGTCCTGACATGACAGTGATCCCTTTGAATGGCACTCTTAACTTTTTCTGTGCACGTAGATCATCAGTTTTCATTATCGAACAGTTATTCATAGAATGTCCAAAGCCAGCACAATAACGACATGAAACAACAGATTTCAGATTTGATTTATGCATATTCTTATTAGCATGAATTCTATGTGCATATGCATGAAAATTTTTGTTAACAGAATTAAAATTCTGTTTACCAAAATGAGCCAGCCAACAGTCAGCAGCTCTATGGCCTGGCTTCCCACATTCAAAATATGCAGGAATCTTTTCTTTAAAAATAGATTTATTCCTACCATAATCATTTCTGTCTGCAGGGAGATTGACAGTTTTAGAATTAAATTTTCTACCCTGAGCATGCCAACATTCAATGGCCCTGTGACCTGTCTTTCCACATTCAAAGCATGAATTAGAATTTCTCCCACCAGCACTCAGCCAGCATTCAAATCTCTTATGACCCAATTTTCCACAATTAAAGCATGTCATATGCTGGTTTATTAATCAAACTTGTTCTTGTTAACAGCATGATTGTTTACATGAAATTTAGCATGATATGAATGTGATTTTTTCTTATCATTAACAAACCAGCATTGTGTAATCTTGTGTCCTAATTTACCATAATGAAAACATTCAATTCCTTTTTTGTGAAATGAAGGATTTTTATCATGATATTTCCTAGCATTCATATCATCCTTCTCCATCAATTTACACTCATGCATCAAATGACCGAATCTATGATAGTAATGATATATCATTTTCTTTTTAGATGCATGTGAGTGTGTGTGAGGACTGTGATCAACATGGACTGATGAGCCCTTTTTGATTATTTTCTGTTTTCCAATCTTTTTCAGATTTTTATCCTATTTTTCTGTTTTCTTAGCCTTGTACTGAGGTGGAGATGAGGTAGAAGGCTTTTCTTGTTCTGAGGATTTAACAAAAATAATTTTCAGGTTGGTTCCATCAACCTTCCTCATGACTGGATTGTAGCCCAGTCCCTCTTTCTGAAAATTAACATTTGTTCCCATCAATTTATTCAGATTATTTTGCCCACTAACAAGTTTAGACAGAGAACTCTTCAAATCTTGAATTTCATTTTCGAGAGAGGTAATGTGTAACTCGTAACTGGCAATCTCTTGCTCACTGCAATTCACACATTCACTTAGCACCTTGTTAGCAGTTTTATATTTCTCAACTTCCTGTTCCAGATTGCTCAGTTTATCAGGCTCTTCTATGTAAACAGACTTTCCTCTTTCTAAAGCTAGAAGTCTCTCAGACATAGTGGAGTTCAGCTGTTTTAACTTCTCATTTTCTTCCTTAAGCTTATCATTTTGAATTAACTCATTTATTAGAGTCTGATCTTCTGAGTTAACCTTGCTTTCTCTCCCAGCTTCAAACTCCTTCAATTCTTTTTGTTGTTTTTCAAAATCTTTCTGCAATTCTATATTTACAGATTTTATGGCATTAATTTTTTCAGCAAACAAGTTCTTCTCTTGCTCAAGTTTCCTAAATTTTTCTTCATTTTCTTTAACAGATTTTCTAAGAGAGTCATTCTCACTTTTCAGCTTGTTTAGATCAAATTTAACACATTCAAAATCTTTCAGCAAATCCTTACTCTGAACAGAATCATGACAAGTTAGGCTAAGCTTCTTTTCAAGTTCAGAGACTTCTTTTACATGATCTCGATTCTCAATCTTTAGCAACGAAATTTGCTTTTTCAACATTTGAATATTAGACATAAAAGCATCATGAATATTTTTCAGATCAGCACAATTTTTACAATCAGAATTCAAACTGTCTGACCTACTACTCTTCTTCAATTTTTTGTATTATTTTCTTAACTGATCATGAGACTCAAGCAACTCAGCATACGAATTGTCCCAATCATCTAAAGTATAGTTCTCAAAAGGGTTTACCTCCTCATCATTACCATCTTCATTCTGATTGCTACCTTGATCGCTGCCACTTTGATTACTTCTGTTAGCCATAATGTAGCTGTCTTCATTTATCATGTGAGCTAGCTTCAGCTTCTCCAGGATATCTTTAGCGGACCTGCAATCATAATGGCAAGAGTGTAAGGCTTTGTCAGTAGCTGCTTTCATTAGATTGAAAGCTTTCTGATTTTCTCCATCCTTTGATCTGTGGCTGTTGGTTCATTGGGACACTTTCTTTGGTAATCTGTGAGGACCGTGTGAAATTAACTTCCACTTCCACAGATCAGGATTAACTGATATAACATATTTGCGCAGACTGACAAACCACACATTAAAATTAGAGCCGTTGAAAACCGGTGGATCACCCGTGGAAACAGATCAGATAAATGCAACAGGAATATTGATGCATCAAAAGCGAGATAGCATCGAAGACTACAGGGTCAGATCTACAGGTCGCTGGACCTACTATGCAGACACCGCTCTGATACCAAATGATAAGATCGGTGCGATGGATTCAGAGGGGGGGTGATGAATCCCACCCTTAAAAATTTTTCGCTCAATAAAAAAATTCTAGAACGCTAACAAGGCAAGATAGACAAACTGAATATCTAATCAAATTCTCTTTTGAACCAAAGAACAAATATGTATCGCGCGCCTAAACAATCAACTAACGGAAGCAGAAGAAAGCAATCAACCCACTGCACAGATAGAAACAAGAATGCTCAAGGCAACCTGTGAAGGAGGTAGAAGACAAGGAGCAAACGCACAAGCCCAACCACACTGCATAGAAGATTTTTTAGGTGGTTCGGTCACCAAGACCTACGTCCACCCCTCACTCCAAACCGGAGTGAGGCTTCCACTAGCTAACGCTAGAACCGCAGACTCAGTCTGCAACAGGTGCTGCCTAACAGCTTGACCAGGGGAACAACCTCCCCTCTTCCTCCAAACCAGAGGGAACCACTAGTGACACCCAGTCACTAGCAAACAAGAGACCAAAGTCTCTCTTCCTCTAGACCAGGAGGAAACACCTAGACTTGCAACCCACAAGACCAGAACCGGAGACGAATCTCCCTTCCTCCAAACCTGAGGGAAACCCACAAGTGACACCCAGCCACTTGCAAACCAGAGGTCAAGGACCTCTCTTCCTCCACACCAGAGGGAACACCGATCTCAAACAAGAGAATCGAAAAACATAGTGACCAAATGAAAAGGAAAAACAAGAAATGAAAAATACACAGTGATCAGAAAGCTGTAAAGAATAATAACATAGATGTGGCTCCCATGGAGCTGACTGGCCTGGATTTGATCCACGGTCCAGTAGACAGATCTTCAATAAAGTCTTCTTTCTTCTTCTCCACGAACTCTCTCTCTTTCTCTTTTTTTCTTCTGCTTTCACACTCTGCCTCTCTGCCCCTCCTCTCTTTTCTTCTCACTCTGTTCTCTCTTTTCTTCTTCTGCTGGATCTCTTTCTTCTTCTTCTCTCTACCTCTCTGATGCTCTCACCTTCTTCTATCACAGTCTCGATCAGTCTTCTCCAGATGGAGAAGGCTTCTATTTATAGCAGCAGTAGATGTAGGGCGTGTGCAGGGCTTGTGCCCTCTCTGCTTAGATAACCTAGGATCACGTGCCAAGTGCCAACCTCGGATCTCGTGCCCATTCATCAGCCTGTACAATGACAGAGTTACTTCAGTCGATCAACAAAGAATGTATAGACTTACTGAAATAATGCATGAACACACTTGTATGATGAACAGACTGTACAGACTTAGACTCAGCTGCGAACTGAGCTAAAGAGTGTATAGACTTGATTAATGCAGCCAAACTATGTACAGAGTTGGTTCAGGTTTTTAACAAAGCGTGTAAAGACTTTAGATGCAGCATATAGTGTATAGACTTGAAGTGAATGCAATGCAGACACAAGAGTGTATAGACTTGAAGTGAATGCAATGATGACACAAGAGTGTATAGACTTGAAGTGAATGCGATGCAGACACAAGAGTGTATAGACTTCAAGTGAATGCGATACAGACACAAGAGTGTATAGACTTGAATGCTTGGAAAGGATTGTATAGACTTCATCTTGAAGGAGATGCACAATAGAATGAAAGTATGCACATTGAATGCATGAGATGCTCAGACAAGCTGTCAACGAATGTACAGACTTGTCTTAGTGTTTATGCTTGAGTCTGTCAACGAATGTACAGACTTTCTATGTGAGCATGCTGCAAGGCAACATATAGACACTGGCTGTATAGACTTGCAATGCGTGCGGCGATGACAATGAATGGACTTGTGTGTGCAGGCTGTACAGACTTGAGAGATGATGCATGCAAAAGACGCTAAGTGAGACTGACCGATGTATAGACTTTGCCAATGTGCAGACTTTACTGATGTACAGACTTAGTGTTCTGAACGTAGGTAAAGATGACAATGTATAGACTTTGCGTGGATGACCAGACAATGTATAGACTTGAACATATAGACGCTGCATGAGACGATGCACTAGACGATGCAATGTATAGACTTTGTCTTACAATGCATAGACTTGAAAGACAATGCATGAGACGATGCATGAGACGATGCATTGTATAGACTTAATCATGCAGACGATGACACCAGTGAAGACTGTATAGACTTGATAAATGCGGGGGACGTTGTATAGACTTGCCAGAGTATAGACCTTGTGAGCATGCAGCACCCAATGTACAGACTAGATGAGGTGCTAAGTGAGACAGAGCTGGCTGTACAGACTTTGAGAGAGATGATGCATGAGACGATGCATGCACAAGGTTGTAGAGACTTGGTCTTACAATGTATAGACTTGGCCAACTATCAACTGATGGATGTATAGACTTTATGAATGCACATGCCAAGACCATGTACAGACTTGAAGTGGCATGCAGCAGACGATGTACAGCCAAGGCTCATGAATGTATAAACTTTGGAAGATGCAGACTGGGTAATGTGCAGACTTTACTTCGTGCAAGCTACAGGACAATGCAGGCTGTACAGACTTTGAGAGACAATGCAATGTGTAGACTTAGCGTGTGCTGTGAACAATGTATAGACTTGCCACTAAGGAATGTGCAGACTTGACAATGCATTGTATAGACTTAAAGTTGATGCACAAACACAACTGCAAGGAATGTATAGACTTTATGTTTGCAGTGTGCATGCTATGAGCAATGTATAGACTTGATGAAGGATCGCACAGCCAAGGATGTGTAGACTATGCAGCGGTGTGCAGACTATGCAGCAACGAGTGTGCAGACTTTGTGCAGTCTACAGGCAATGTGCAGACTCTATTTTGCAAGCAAAACAGTGCATGGCTGTACAGGCTTGAATGCATGGACTTGTACGTGCTGACTCTGTTACATGAATGCATCGACCAGATGTCAGTCAGATATAATGGAATGTCATTCACAAGCACACATTCACAAATACATGAACACATATGAATGCACTTAAATGAATCAACAAGGTCTTTCATGCACACATGCATATGGTGACTTATAGTGTTTGCTATCATCAAAACCACAGGGGCACAACACCACTATGATGCGTCGACTCATCCATTGTTCCAAAACTCATCTTATCACAAATCTGGTAGGACAGGTCGAGGTAGCCATTATGTAAGGTCGATGCAACAGAACACTTAGAAATCCCATCCTTATTAGGTGCATCGACACTACTGTTGGAGTACCTCTGTACAACCTAGATTCAGGTCATCTTTAAACCATAACTCCTATTATTTTGTTCAACCTAGGTTCTTTACTACACGCCCATATCCCAATGATTTTACATTCCAAAATTGACACAGAAACTCTTATGTTTTTAAAAAACACCCAACTGTGAAAAATCAAAGATCAACAACAAACTCTCAGAATGTGCACAATGAGTTAAATAAGTAGAACTACAAATTCACAATTCAAATAAAATCACAATAATAAATGTGGATACCAAGACAACTGCTGTCATGTTTGATTGATTTGACTACTGTTATGGGGCCCAAGCAGTTTTAGGTTTTGAAATCTTCTGCCTGATTGTAATTGCAGGTATGCTTGGCAGTCAACCACAATAGGTGGTAACTGGATAGTGGCTGCTCTAGGCACATGACCAGGGACAAAAGAAAATTTTGTATGCTGACTGAGAAAGATGCTCGTCATGTCACTTTTGGAGGCAATACGAAAGGAAAGATAACTGGAATAGGTAAGGTCGGTAATTGTGTATCATGTTGCATTGAAGATGTTTTACTAGTTGAAGGACTTGCATATAATCTTCTTAGCATTAGTCAACTATGTGATAAAGGTCATAAAGTAGTTGTTGACTCTCTTGCATGCACCATTTATGAACCTAATTCAGAAACTGTAAAATTCATTGGAAAAAGAGTCAACAACATCTATATGGTTGATCTAGATGATGCAACACACATTAATCTATGTTTGTCAGTAAATAAAGATGACCTTGCATATCTGTGGCATCATAGATTAGGTCATGCTAGTTATAATGTGTTGCATACGTTGACTAAATTTAGCATGGTAAAGGGTTTACCTGAAATTTCATTTATTAAGAACAATACAATTTGTGAGCCATGTACCCAATGCAAACAGACTAGGAAGTCTTTTAAATCAGAACTGAAAGCATGTCTTCTAAACCCTTTGAGCTGATTCACATGGATTTGTTTGACCCACTAGGTTAGTCGGCTTGAATGGTAGAAGATATGGATTTGTCTTAGTAGATGACTTTTCTAGATATACTTGGGTATTCTTTTTGACTCACAAAAGTGATGATTTCAGTGAATTTTAAAAATGTTTCTACAGAATAAATCAGAATGATAGGTATTCTATATCCAGTATTTTGTCAGATCATGGTGGTGAGTTTGAGAACTCACAGTTTGATGACTTTTGTAGGAATAATGGGATAATCTACACATTCTCTTCACCAAGAACTCCTGAACAAAATGGAGTAATTGAACGAAGGAATAGAACCTTGGTGGAGATGGATCGAACTATGCTGGTGGAAAATAACTTACCTAGAAGGTTTTGGGCTGAAGCAGTGAACACATCTTGTTACATTATCAATAGGGCTTTGGTAAAACCTTCTACTCAAAAGACTCCTTATGAAATATTGAAAGGTAAGAAACCTTCACTAGCTCATTTCAAGGTTTTTTGATCTAAATGTTTTGTACATGTTAACTCTAAAAGAGACCTTGATAAGTTTGAGGTCAAAAGTGAACCAGGAATTTTTTTGGGATACTCTGAGACTTCTAGAGCCTATAGGATCTATAATGTAAAATCTGAAACTGTTGAAGAATCACCACACGTTGTATTTGATGAGACAACTAACAGATCTAAAATTGAATTCTGCAGGAACAAGAATAAAGGTGAGTTTCTGGAAAATGAAGAAGAGCAAAATGCAGAACAAGGAGATGAAGGTGAGACTGAAGGGTCAGGAGTTCAGGGGGAGGCAAATGAGAGCTCAGGTAATCAACTTACCAATATCAGAGTACTTAGAGATCACCCATTAAAAAATGTAATTGGTAATCTGAATAAACCCCCTAGAACTAGATCTCACTTTAGAATTGAGAATGACTTAATTCATTTGGTCTTGTCTCACAAGTAGAACCCAAAAAATATTGAAAATGCCTTAAAAGATGAACATTGGATTAATGACATGCATGATGAACTTAGTCAGTTTGAGAGGAACAAGGTATGGCACTTAGTTCCTAAACCAACACATGGCTCCATTATAGGCACAAAATGGGTTTTCAGGAATAAAACTGATGAGCAGGGAAAGATTGTTAGAAATAAGACTAGGATAGTGGCACAGGGGTATAATTAGGAATTTGGGATAGATTTTGAATAGTCATTTGCTATTGTAGTCAGGTTAGAAGCCATTAGAATTCTCCTTGCATTTGCATGTAGCTTAGGAATAAAACTTCAGTAGATGGATGTCAAATCTGCATTCTTGAATGGTTTAATAAAAGAAGATGTTTTCGTCAAACAACCCCCTGGTTTTGAGTGTATTGATTTTCCTGATCATGTGTATAAACTAGACAAGGCATTATATGGACTGAAGCAAGCTCCCAGAGCTTGGTACGACATGTTAAGCTCTTTCCACAAAGGTAAAGGCTTCTTAAGAGGTGAGGTTGACCAAACTCTATTTACTAAGGTAGATAACAAGGATATTCTTACTGTTCATATTTATGTAGATGACATAGTGTTTGGGTCAACTAAACCATCCTGTGTGTGAGGAATTCTCAAATTCAATGACTGATGAATTTGAAATGAGTTCAATGGGAGAACTGAAGTTTTTTCTTGGTTTACAGATCTGTCAAACTTCAGAGGGAAGCTTCATAACTCAGGCAAAGTACATCAAGGAGCTGTTGAAGAAGTACAAGCTGGAAAACCTCAAGGCCATCACTACACCAATGGGTACTTCAACTAGTCTTGATGCTGACCCAGAAGGTAAACTGGTTGATTCCAAAATATATAGAGGTGTGATCGGATCCTTAGTCTATCATACTGCATCTCATCCCGATATTCAATTTTCTGTGTGTTTATGTACTATATTTCAGGCTAGTCCTAAGGAGTCTCACATGAGTGTACTGAAAAGGATTTTTAGATATGTACCTGGCACCCTTGACTTAGGTCTATGGTATCCTGCTAGGTGTGAGTTTGAACTGATAGCTTACACTGATGCAGACTATGCAGGGTGTAGGACAGATAGAAAAAGCATTAGTGGGTATTGTCAATACCTAGGTGGTTGTCTAATGTCTTGGGCATCTAAGAAGCAACATAATGTTTCTCTTTCCACTACTGAAGCTAAGTATGTTGCAGTAGGAAATTATGCAGCCCAGGTTCTCTAGATCAAACACTAGCTCATTGACTATCACATTAAACTTGGATGTATTTCTATCTTTTGTGATAATACTAGTGTTATATCCTTGACTAAAAATCTTGTTCATCATTCCTGGACTAAGCACATTGAGATAAAAGATCATTTCTTGAGAGATGAGGTAAATAAGAATGAAATTGAATTGAACTTTGTAGAATCAGAAAAATAGATTGGTAATATAATTACTAAACCTCTTGGAAATGAAAGATTTAAGTTCATAAGAAGAGAACTTGGTTTATGTAAATTTAAGCATGATAACTGATTGCTTGAGTTTTCTCACATGGAATAAATGCCTTCTGTATTTCATATTAAAAATGCACATGTTTCATGTTGTTAGTACAAGTAAAATGTAGCTGTCATTACATACATTGCATTGCATTCGGTTCATCTTGACCCTAAAGGTATATCAAAAGGTATGCTGGGAGAAGGGCAGATCTCTTCTGTCTGTAAACCCACACCTTGTGTAGAGGCAAGTCCTCTACCAGGTACCATGGGTCAAGGGTGTGTTTACAGCCTGCATCCTATTTTGGTTATGACAGTCGAAATTCATGCATGTGCTGTAAATGTTGTGTCAAGCAGTAGTGCATATAGACAGGGGGAGCTTGTGTCAAAAATATCCTCTGTCCATCTTATTTCTTGCATATTGATAGGGGGAGTTCATGGTAGGATGTTCAAAGGTTAAGTCAGACCAGGTCCATGTTGTTGCATCAAGGCAGATGTGAGTGTCTCTTAAGGAATGTCGACACCCATAGTCGACACCTTTTTTAATAAGTTTTATCTTATACTTCCTGTGCCTTTGATTCTGACTCAGTCATTTTTCGGTCAACTGAAATCTTCACTGTTCTTGGTTTGAATAATCTTAGTTGGACCAATGTCTTTTCCTTTATATCTATCTTATAACTTCGCATTTTATCACTTGGAATCAAATTCTTGTCCACTAAAATGTCTTGCAAAATCCTGTACTTCTCTTGAGCTGAAATAATGACAATATGATCTTCAGTTCCTTACTCTGAACTACTAAAAAGTCAGAAATCTTTCATATAAGATTCTATAATGCACCATGAAAAATTGATGGTTTGGGTCTAATGAATTAAAGAGTCTAAGGATTGAACTTAATGAAAAGGCTGCAGTTTTTCACTTATTAGCCTTCAACCAAATCCAACATGGTATGCTTTGTAAAGTCTCCCAGAATCTAAAAGTTTTAAAGTTCATAAGAATCTTAGTTAAGAAACTTGAGTTGTGTTTTATTTTTAAACATAATTTTTTTTGAAAACCTAAGGGCCGCCATGTCAAATTTATGAGTCAAAATCCTATAGACAGAACAATGGCTAAGTGCACCGAGAAACTAGGTCTTTCATCAAAGAAATGAAAAGAACCTATGTCATGAAGTACTTTAGTTAACTCTGTTCAACAATTGAAATAGAATGGTTAATTTCACTAAGTAACTAGGGTTATTAGCATCTAGAAAACTTTTACCCTTACGTCAAAAGGTTCAAATTATACCTGAATGTTCTGAAAATTGAAATAGAATGGTAAACTCTACTAAGTAACTGGGGGTACTGGCGTCTAATCAACGTGTACCTTTATGTCAAAAGGTATGGATTATACCTGACTATTTTGAAAAGTAAAAGAAGATCATGATGTAACCCTGTAGTGAAAAATTAGAACCGTCAAAAATGTTTAATCTCAATACATGTCATCAGTCACTCCCAAGATCTTCACTGAGCTTGAATGAGTAAGATAAAGTGATATTGAACCTAACATCACTATGTAGTTCTAGTTTATTGCTATTAACTGCTCATGCAAAATTATTCAAAGAGCTTGATTACTAAACTCTAGATTCATCACTCTTAAACCAAATCTTTATCAGGGTTGCACTCCATGAAGTCTTATACCAGAAGAATCTGACATGTATATGATTGGTTAATAACAGTTGAATCAGATTGTAAGCATGTTTATTCCTTTGCATTCACCACTTTCAACTTGTCATACAGACTTCTTCTCACCTATCTGTCACTTCCCTGTCTAGCTCAAATTGTCTCTATTTTTTTGCTGTTGGCAAAGGGGGAGACAAAGTCTGTCTGCTGGGCTGAGTTGATACAGGGGTAGAGAATGTTGTTTTTGGAGAGTTTGATTTGAATTGTGAGTTTGGTCTCTAATTTGTATGGGGGAGAGATGAGACATAGGGGGGGAGAAAACTTATAAGAGGAGAGAAAGCTGAACTCTTCCAAATCTGTCTCTCATTTCATTTAATATGCATATTCTGACTCACAATTTTCTCAGTGTTGCCATTAATGTATAGCAGTGTTGCCATCATCAAAAGGTGGAGGATGTTGTGTCCCCTCTAGTTTTGATGTTGGCAATAGTGTGATTGATCTTGATTGATGCTCGCAAAAATGTTTGTATTTAATAATGTGTGTTATATTGTTTTTTCTTTAAGTCAGAATTAGTTCATGTTCACCATCAGGTCGATGCATATTCATGCAGATGCATTGTAAGGTCGATGCATCTCCTAGTGCATAGAACATCAGGTCGATGCATATATGCATTCTGGTCTAGAAGGTCGATGCGGCTGCAGAAGTCATGCACTATCAGGTCGATGCACATTATACACAGGTCAATGTCGCGATGCACTATATGCTAGCTGTTGTATCATCAGGTCGATGCACACAAGAGACTGGTCGTTGCTGTTGTTCAATAATGAGCCAACGATTGCTATATAAGGTCGATGCAGTAAAGGCTATCAGTCATAAGGTCGGTGCACCTTCTACATTTGCTTGGAAGCAAGGTCGATGCAGTAATGCCTTGTGTCGATGCATTTAAGCATTTCATTATACATCACCAGGACAGGTCGACACGCCTCAGTTGCACGTCAATGTTGTAGTACATGATGTGCGGGTTTGTGCATTGATAGGTCGATGCACTATGCATAAGCATCGAAGCAGATATAATCTTTCTGGCTGAATGAGGTCTACCTGTATGATATACAGGTTGATGCCTTAGTGAAATACTGTTGCATTCTTTTCTTCACGTCAGTAAGACATGTCAATGTACTTTGTTTGTGTATCAATGCATGTGCAAATCTTCACACATCCTGTCATATGATTTGCCTATTTTTATGAAATATTTGAGCCTACATTTCTTAGAAACCTACTACTTGTTTCATGACAAGATTGTTAATGAATTTCTATATTTGGTTTGGTAGGAGAAAATAAGATGAAGATCATTAAGTAAATAATTCAGATTCATGCTCAAACACTTTATATGCATAAAGGTATGAAAAGAGAGGCCAAGTCCAAAGTTTAGTTAAAAATTAACGGTTAAGCTTCATTGCTGCGAAGCAACCTCATTGATCAACTGGAGGCAGAAATTCTAATTGTCACATGGGTTCGAAAGTACAACGGTTGGGGGGATGTGATCCGAGGCTATCTCCCAGCACTTTGGCGATTCTTAATGAAATAACTTTTCCACATGGCTATTTCTTAAAGAACCTTCACCTTTTCATCTAACACGTGGACAAGCATTTTTTTGAAAGGCCTTGGGCGGGAGCGTTCCTTCCACGCGCCCAAATTGAATCTTGTGGGGACCACAAGAACTTACGTTCACAAGGATAAATAGAATCCAGAGCGCGAGCGGAAAAAGGAATCGGAGAATAACGAAAGAGAGAGGAGTTATAGAAGATCAGAGAAAAGGAGATCGAGAATAGGAGAAGTAGAAGAGAGTTGTGAGAGCCACTACAAATCTGAGAGTGAGAGAGTGCTGATGCTGAAAAGAGCCTCAGAGAGAGAGAGAGCTCGGCGCAGAAAAGAAAAAGAGAGAGAAAATAGAGTGTCGGAAGAAGGAGAAGAAGTCTAAGAGAAGAGAGAGTTAGATAAGAGGCGGTGTTGGTCTCGACTTCTGGATCAAATCCAGAGTCGATTGCTCGAGTGAGAGCTATATTTGTCATTCTATCTTTTTTATTTCTTTGTTTTTCTAGTTTTGTTCTTGAACGATTGTAAGCTGTGTAATCAGTAATCCAAGCTGTGAGACAGCGGCAAGGAGTTCTCCTCGAACAACAAGCTGTGAAGCTCAGCCGTATGCAAGCTGTGTGGTAGCAGTGAGGAAGTTTCCTCGGACAGTAAGCTGTGAAGCTCAACCGTTTGTAAGCTGTGGATTTAGCAGTTCTAAGATATTTTTTCAGGGGAAGCCTCACTCAATTGAGTGAGGGGTGGACGTAGATCTCAAGATTGAGATCGAACCACCTAAAAATTGCTTTATCTCTCGTGTGATTTCTTGGCGTGTCTGAATTTTTTCTATGGTCTCTCTATCATATATTTACCTATCAATCGATACCTTAGTGGTATATCAAAAGTTGCAGTCGTAAGGATAGATTACATCTATATGGAAAACTGCTTCTTGGGTTAGGGATTTCATGAATCAAACCTCCACCCAGTACTAGACTGAGGTGTGCTCTTGAATGCTCATTTGCTATTCACTTTATCATCTGCTAGTCTATGTGATTGACATCATTTCTTCATTGGATATACTTGTTGTTTACTTCAGCTTGATTTTATAGCTCATTTTTCAGCAGAGTTTTCATTCCACATTTTATTTACTGCTGGAGAATTAAAAATTGGGGTTGATCAATTCACCCCACCTCTAGATCAGTAGTTTATCCATACTCATCATATTGTTGGAGTGAACATTGGTTTAATTAAAACACTAAGGTTCTTATAAAGGGAAACTAAAGTAAAAACTTTGTGCATCAATGTAACTTGGTTGACCTTGGTTGTGTGCATCTCTTTGGTCAGTTTTGTGTTTAGTGCTTATTAGTCCATTTCTTCTCTCCATCTTTATGTGCAACATTGCATGTGGAGTTGCTTCAAGTCCATAGGTTCTTCTCCTAGGGGCAATTCCTCCACCATCTCTTACTTCAATCCCTTATTTCATTCCACCATGTCATCCTATGACTTTTCCCGCTCCCATGAGGACTCCCTTCCCTAGGGACTTCTAGGAGACCCGTCCAGGGTCATGGCTGTCCAGTCTGGAGAAGGGTCACCCCTCCTTCACTATCCGCTGCTATTGAGGGCGGTCAACCCTCTCTTTCAAATCCTCCTACCCATGATTCCACCAATCACATTCTTCAAATGATGGCCCAGCTAGATCTGGCCCAGCTTCAGGCCCTTTATCAGACCCTGCAAGTGTCAGGCGCCCCGTCTCCTACCATTTCACAAGGTCCATCTGCTACCTCCATCTCTCAATCCCAGGTTAATGGGCCAAGGGTTTCACCTGCTCCGATTGATCTCACCCCGGTCCTGCCTAAGATCCTTTGCTTCTCCAATTTGGAGGTGGGCCAATCTTCTGGTTCGGCACATCAAACTCTTGATAAAGGAAAGACTGGCCTTTTTCCATCTCCCCACATTGATGCTTACAGGTCCGTTCTTTCAGCACCACACACCCTTGTGGGCCCAGCCAATTTCTCCCGCCCTCAGCCCGGGGCGGCCCATCTTGCTTATCCTAATGCGGGTCATCCTTCGGCCCAACATCCCTCTTATGCACCTCCCCTTTCGTATGTCTATCCTTCGGCTCCTCGCGTTGAGCCTCTTCCTATTGTTCCATCTACTCTATCTCGAGAACAGGAGCTTCTCGACAAGTGGGCTGCCATGCAGCAACAACTCAACTTTCTCCAAAAGCGAGTCGGCCCACAATCCTTGGCTGATGTTCTGATCCCCAGGTTTCATAATATTTGATTCTCCCCTCAATCCGAACTCCCCACATACCGCAAGTATGATGGGAATGGCAATCCGTACATTCATGTGAGGGATTTCATGTACGAGTCAGCGCAGTTTCAGTATGATGACCGCCTTATGGCGTATCTATTCCGCCGCTCATTTGATGGGGTAGCCCTGGAATGGTTTTATGCTTTGCCACTAGTAGATACCTAGAGCTTTAAGATCTTCAAAGAGAAGTTCATTCAAAAGTTCCAAGACCAGGTCAGCCCGGAATATTCTTTCACTGATCTGGTCACTGAGAACATGAAGGCTGATGAAGATTTCACCACCTATGCTGATAGATGGAGGCAGATGGCTACCCATGTACCCGACCATATTCTGGAGGAAGAGAAGGTTAAATTGCTTATCTCCAATGCCACTCCTACCTTCCGCAACATCCTAGCCATGAATGACATTGCCAACATGCACCAACTATATAGCCGGGCTAGGTTTATTCAAACCCAATTCAAGGACTCCCCCATTCATACTCTCTTTGAGACCCAAAAGCCCAAATACAATAGGAAGCCTCAGGGGCCAGTTATCAAAGGAGTCCAAACAAATGAACAAGTGCAAGCCGTCAGTTTCCCATTCCCCAACCAGTCTACTCTACTTCGCTTCCAACAGCCTCCCCATAATCCTCAGTTCCCCATTCCACAAAATGCCCAACCATCCTTCCCCGCTCCCCAATACCCATAACAACCGCCGATATACCACAATTTTCCCCTGCCCAACGGCTACGCACCCAAATGCCCAGGTCCGAAGAGGGCTCAGTATCCTCCCTTGCCTAAAACCCTCTCGGATATTTTTTCAACTCTCATGTCCATTGGTGCTTTACAGCTCCCTCCGGAACGGCAAAATTGGAACCCGACCGTTGACCAGTCCAGATACTGCATCTTCCACCGTCAGCCCAGGCACACGATAGAAAGTTGTTTCCAGTTCAGAGATTTTGTTTGTGACTTGCATGAAGGACAACTTATTGATTGGGCCGAAATGCATAAGGTTATCATGAAGATCAAGGAGAAGAGGAGGCAGCCGTCGAGACGACAAGCACTGCAGCCATAGCAGTCGCCTCAACAGCATCAGCCTAAGTAGGATCTGGGGATTTATCAGAATCTGATGCCTAACCATCTGCCCGCTCCACAACCTCAGCTGCCGGCATCGGCTCAAGTAAACATTGTCCATCGCCCGGCTCCCAACGCCGGGTGGTCTTACGATGATGAGTCTTCTGTTCAATGGCTCATGGCCCTCCACCATACCTACTGCAACTCTCCATCACCTTCTACCCCTGTTATCCTCCCGCCAAACCTTCAACCCACCACCGCAACCTCCACCGTACCCACTATCCTTCCAAAAGCCCTCATTTTGCCTCCCGCATCCCCCATTGTCCAGCCGGTCCTTACACCATAGCTAGTCACGCCCACCATCATTACCCCTCTGCCTAACCCTTCACCATTCATTCTCCCGGCGGGGCCCATCAGACCCGCTCCTACTTTTGTTACCCCCATCACCCCCGCTACCATCGCAGCACCTACCCCCACACCTCTTATCCACCCCATTGTGTCGATTAAGCCGCCGACCACGGGCCCATCTATTGCCGTGCCAGCCCAGAACCTTGCCCTTCGGAGCAGGTGTTTGTTCCATTGAAACTACCCTAGAACTGGTGCATCTGCACCCAATCCCCAGTTCCCACAGTAGGCTGCTGACCAAGAGGAGGCGGACCCATTGCCAGGCACTCAGTATGATTTACTACATCACTTGGATCCGATGTCGGCCAATATCTCAATTTTGGAGTTGATCAAGTGGTCCAAGCTCCATCAAGATGCTCTACGGGACTTTCTCTAGAAGGTCCTTGTGAATGGGGACATGGCAGTTGATAGCCTACCATCTGCTTTGGCCATGGTTTCTAAAGGGCCGGCCATTCCAATTTCTGAAACAGAGCTAGCACCTCCCGAGGCTCGCCAAATGCCGCTATGCATTTCTGTCACCTTGAATAAGGTGAATATCGATGCGGCTTTGGTTGACACCAGGGCATCTATTAATGTTTGTTCGTTGAGCACCCTATGAGCCTGCAATATTTCCAAAGATTTGTTGCGGCCCACCCCCACCACTATTGCGGCTTATGACAACTCAAGAAGGCCGTGCCATGGAGTGATCACTGTACTAGCCGAACTTGGGCCGCTTACAATGCCCATTGAATTTTATGTGCTAGACATCGATCATATGTTTAAAGCAATCCTAGGTAGCCTGTGGATCGACAACCTTAATGCTATGCCCTCTACCACCCATCAGTGCCTCAAGTTCACATTTCAGGGCCGGGTGGTGAAGGTCAAGAGCATCTCCACAGTCCATTCAGTTGAAGCCATCTCAAATTAGATCCTGCCGACGCTTTAGCCCAGCAATAGGCCTATTATCTATATGCTAGACCTCAACTTCCCATGGGCCTACGCACAACGCAAGCCAGCCGTCGCACAGGTGAACGTCAGGGTGAAGCCCAAGATAAGAGACCCCAAGGGCTAGAACATTATACTAAAATTAGGCTATCAACTAGGTAGAGGTCTCGCGCTCAGTTGCAGGGGCAAACTAAGCCAGTCCCAAGGGGCAGGAAGATGAGTAAAAGAGGACTGGGTTATCGAGAGTTGCCATTATCAATCTTGGAAGATTTGCTGCCATTAACCTGGAATTACCGCTAGCATTTTGTAACAGGCCCTTTGCAGCTGGGCACTTTAAAGGCCCCACCAAGCTAGGTTGAAAAAGAAGATGTTGCTTGCATAATTTATGGCCCGCCACTGCCTAAGGGGCCTGTTGATGATATGTAGGATTTCTGTGAAGCTTTTACAAGGCTATTTCATGAAGAAGATTGCCCAAGAAACCAGGAGGTGCGGCTTGTGGATTACTCGCCCGAAAGACCGGCTCACTATCCGCGGGAAGAAGGGAGCTCATCCATTGTTTTTACTTAGTCTCCTTCTAGTCTATTGTCATTTCTAAGAGAGTTGGATTGTATACCCCGTTTACCTCCCATTTTGATTAATCCTTTGCTGTTTGAAATTCCAACCAATTTTCTGATCGTCAAAGTTTGTGATTGTGGGCGCTGCCCACCCATTGATTTGTCCTCCTTTCTTCTCCTCCTCCGATCCCTTTTTAGATCTTTTATGTCCTTCCATGCTTCCTCCTCCCTCCTCTCCATCTTGTTGCATACTCTCCACTGATCTCCAAAAAAAATGCCAATTTTAAAACAGAGATTTCAGTTGAGCATTACGTTGTGCTTGGTCCATCCTCCTCCTAGGGACATGAGGCCCCTAATTCCCTTCCATTAGATTTTCTCTCTCCTAGGCTAGGATTAGGGTGTGTCGAGTCAATTAGAGAAGTAGAGTCTGTTGAAGTAGGGTCTTGTTCTAGTGTCTCCAGCCCTTCCTCCATGCCTGAGGTGCACCCAATGACGTGTCATTCTAAAACCATTCCTGAGAGGTTCTTGCAAGATTTAGCTAAACGTTGCCATGCCCTCCTCAAGTGTCCGAAGTTTGTTAAGACGACGATCACGCTAGAGGATGATGAGGAGCAAGATGGGGTGGGGAGCGATGATGGATTAGGTGTTTATGAGATTGTGGATGAAAAGTACCCGGTCGGTTATGAGGACAGCGACGTAGATGACACTGTCGATCTATATGCACAAGGTCTGAAGAGGTTTGACGAACCATCCACGGTAGTGGATGAACCTACGAAGGAGATTAATCATGGAAATGATGACGACCCTATTGACACCCATTTTTTGCCTATAAGTTGTGATGTGACACCACCTAGGACTTACCAAGCAAGCACAATTTAGCATTCAAACGGACCGATAATTGCGACCGCTCACCCGATGCTCACCCAAGTCCCGGGGTAACTTGGCAATGCCAAGGTGAGGTTGAGAGGGTTGGACCCTTGCTGGTAGAGGGCCAGCAAGGCCAAGGTTGACTCCCAAGGGTAATGTCAGCCCAATTCAAGGAAGCCGACGTCGTGCCGAGGGCACGGGTTCCACACTTTTCCCACGGCGATCTCTTATAGCAAGGTACCTTAAGGATCGAGCTCTCATTTACGGCCAGCGGAGTTATGAACTAATATTGACTAAACAAATACTAAGTAGAGCAAAGTTTGTAGCACTTACTCGACCGGTTTGAAGAAACCGGTCCCGCTCGGAGACGTGGGCGAGCGGGGAGGCGTGGGGATCCCCACACGCCGCGTCGGGGGAGCTTGACATGTTTAAACAATTACAAAACTACACCTCTCGTAGGAGGGGGATCTTGGGGTGGGGACAACTTGTTATTACATCCAAAACTACCTCCACACAGGGAGGGGCCTTCAGCCGGCCAAGCGGGGAGGGGAGAAACGGGGAAAAGAACGCCGAATGGAGACCGAGATCAGTTCTGCCTATTCTCTGTGAGTACTGACAGACGGTCGAAGAAGTGGCTGCTGTGACTGCTCCCGAATTTTGTTGGGGACAAAATTACCTGGAAAATCTTCGTAGGAGGACCGGGAAGTCGTCCAAATTTTTCTGGAATTTTGGGAAGTCACTGTTGGCCGGGGCAGAGTCTCGAACAGGGAGGCAGACCTTCAGTTCTCACTGCTTCTGGATCACCACAGCAGGAAAAAGAGGTTGCCACCAGTGCTCCCGAGCTCAGAATGAGGCACCGCTGAAGTCGTTGGAACCACCTGTGAGTCCTCTTCGAAACAATCCTGACGGAGATGCCAAATGTTGTCGGATCAGACCGGTAGACTCTGAACACTGAGGGGGGTCGGTGCAGACTGAGTGGAGGCAGAACCGCGCACCTGGGGAAGAGAATTGATAACTTTCAGATCCAGATGCCAAACTGAGTTCTGCTTCTTGGGGATGAAAGAAAACTTGGCGTAGAAGCTGTTTGCAGAAGAACTATCATTCAGATTCCCAGTAGGATTGCCACAGTCGAGCTTCCACTCAGGTTCTGATTTCCTGCCAGAGATGCTTTGCGCAGTCGAGGGAGAACTGCTCTCGTGGGCAGCACGGTGCTCGGACGACAACGAAACCACCGCCGTTGCGAAGAAGACTGGCAGACGCTTCCGTGGGTACCCCTTGGGTATCCAGGAATACTGGGATGAAGTAGGGGCCGGCTCTGCAAACTACTGATACTCTACTACCTGCGACCTGAGAATTGCAGCTGGTGAAAGGTGGTGGGGGAATGGGGTAGAAGGGATGGGAAATGGGGTGGATGGGTATGGGGGCAACCCCTGGCTGTGAGGGAGTCTGGGAGGAGGTGTTCCAAGGTGTGGGAGGGGGAGAATGGGGTCTGGAAGGTGGTGTTTGCAGTGGGTGAGAGAGGAGCTGCGAATTTGGTTGGAAGGGAGAGAGGGAAAGGGTATTTGAAAATGAGTTTAAGGGTGGGATTAATTTCTGGTCTTGGGGATGGGAAGGGGTGTGTGGGGAAGGTAAAGGGGGGCTTGGGGAGTGGGAATTCTCTCTTGGGAGATGAGAGGGTGCTTGGGGAAGGGGAGTGGGTGGTTGGTGGTTGGAGGGTGGAGTGGGGAGTGGTGGAATCTCCCTTGGGGCTGGGGTGGAGTTAAGGTGGGGTGGTGGGGAGTTGGGGATGAGTTATTGGAGGGGGGGAAGAGAGAGAAAGGTGGTTGGGAGGGGAGGAGAGAGAAAGGGGCGCAGGTTTTAGAGAGAGAAAGTGGAGGAGAAAGAAAATGAGTTCTTAGAGAGAGAGGTAGAGAGAGAGAGAGGGGGGGGATAGGGGCTTCTCACCCACTCAATTGGCTTCTCACCAAAAGAAGAAGATTTAAGTTGGACACTAGAAAATTCAAATATTCATTCATTCATTCATTGATTTCAAATGGGGGGAATGTGGTCCTATATATAGGCAACCCACATTTTACAAAAAGTCCCTGACTCTTGCAACAATGACAAATAACCAAGGGAAGGGGGGGCGCCCTTGGGCCTAGCCCAATGAATTGGGCCCATAAACTAATCTATCAACCTAATGACACTTAATCCTAGGTAAATGACTCATTAACCTAGGTACAAGACTCAAATAAAAGGAAAATTACATAATTATGACTCAAATAAAATATGAAAATTATATGAATTGACTAAGGAAAATGTGACGGACACATTGGAACCATGCTAGCGAGCAACCGGGGTTTTGAAAATATGAAGGGCGAGAGATGACCCCATCATACTCCCGGGGTGCGGAGAACTCGACTCCGTCGAGTAAGAGTCCTTCCCTCCTCGGAGGGTGTAGAAGTGATGCTGCCCTCAAGTCTTCTGAAGGAGACCGATCCATCCACCCGACGAGGTAGCACTCATTCACCTTGCTCCTGGTGATAGTGACCTGTTCATCCAATATTCGTTCAATGCACTCACGCTGGGCTCTCTTGGCTGGTGATATCTCCTCACGGGTGGGTGCTCTGTCAACAGGAGGAATAGGCTCAATATTCTCACTGGGTATCACCGTGGGCCCCTTATATGGCACTAGGTCGGCTACATTGAATGTGGGGCTCACTCCATACTCCTCGGGAAGATCTAACTCATAGGCATTAGTGCCAAGGCGTCTCAGAACCTGGAAGGGACTAGCCCCACGAGACCTCAATTTCGAGATGGCTCCTGGGGAGAGTCTCTCTATCCTCACCATCACAAAGTCACCAACGTGGAATTCTTGGTGACGTCAATGAGAGTCAGCCTGTCTTTTATAAGTCTCATTCTTTTTGCAGATGTGCTTGCCAAGGTTTTTATGTAATTTTGTGAATGTTGACATTCTAGGGGTGATGGGTGGACATGGACAACCAAAAGTAGACCAATCATGCTTTGATGCCAAGAAGACTTTGATGGAATTAGGAGGGCTGGGGCAACCATATGTGGACTTATCATGCAATGGTGTCATGTAGACTTTGGTTGGCCTAGGTGGGCCGGGTCACTCGTAGGTGAACCTATCATGCAAAGTGGTGATGAATGTCGGGGGACCTGGACATCCGTAGATGCTTTTGACATGTGTATGACCAATGTTAAATGAGGGAGGGTCAATACACCAGAATATGAACCAATCATGCATCCTACTTGACATGTGGGTGATTTGAACGACTGGACCCGACTTATGAATCATGCCAAGTGGTGTTGTACGCCAAGACTTATGCACTCTTGTGCCAAAGAGGTCTCCTATGTGTGGGCTTTTGGACTTCCATTGGAATGGATCAAAGGGGTCTAGGAAGGTGGATATCATGAAGTGGGGCACTTCCTTGATTCGTAGGAGTATATTGTCCATAGTCATGGCTCCCATGGTGGAACTCGAGTCTAGGAAGGGGTGGGTTTGATCCATCACAGTGGGTTGGAGTAGGGAAAGGTGGGTGGTGGGTAAGGTGGTTGGGCCACATGGGTATCCGTACTCCCATTGGAAGGGGTCAAAGGGATCATGGTAAGGGCTACCTAGAGAGAGGAACTCCATGTCCCCAAGGTCCTCACAAGGTGGTGAGTTATCCTCCTCCCAAGTAGTTGGTCCAAGGTCTCTAGTGGGTTGACCGTTCAAGCTACTTGGGATCTCAAGGGGTGGGGAGTAGACCGGGATGGGTTCTTCCTCCAAGAGGAGAAATAGGAGGATCTCACTAGTACAATGCCAACTTGTTCAAAGGGAGGTGATGGAACCGATGGATGGGTGGATAAAGTTGACAGTGCTAGGCTCCAATGCGCCCATGGCTAGTAGGCTGGTTAAGTGGGCTTGCCAATGTAGGCAATCCACAAGGTCTCCCAAGTCTTCCACAGAGTAGAAGTTTTGATAAGTGACATGGGGAGGTCGGGTGGGAACAATTTGAAATTTATATCCCAAAGGGGGTGAGCTAGGGAGGGTGGGACATTGCTTGAGCCATTGGAGTATGGACTCATCTATGGTGAGGGTGCCATGTGTGACGGTGCATGGCCTTTGAGGATCTGGACCATGAGGGGTGGGGGAAGATTGAGGCTCTTCTTCTTTATTGGTGGGAGCTTGGGCTTCCTCTATGGTGATAAGAGGGTCCATATGGGAATAAATCTTCCTAAGTTCATTTCTCATCTCAACCCAAGAGTCGATGGGCTCTTGCCTTCCAACTTCCCTTAAGCCTACAATGTTTTGCCATTCATTCCTAGCTTGGCGCCATAGCAAACTTTTGGCATAGTTGACTTGCATAGACCGTGACAGGGTGAACCTCCCAAAGTTGTGATCTATAGAGCTTTCCCATTCTAGATATAAACTAGGGTGTGATTCATCAAACACAAAGACGTCTATTGGGTCCAAGCGAGAAGGGTAGGCTAAGTAGGAAGTGGCCATGATGATCGGGTGAAAAATGCAATGGCCCTAGGACAAGACTTAGTAGAGACAAGTCTAGAACTTGTTCTGATACCAATTGATGTGACAACACCTAGGACTTACCAAGCAAGCACAATTTAGCATTCAAACGGACCGATAATGGCGACCGCTCACCCGATGCTCATCCAAGTCCCGGGGTAACTTGACAATGCCAAGGTGAGGTTGAGAGGGTTGGGCCCTTGCTGGTAGAGGGCCAGCAAGGCCAAGGTTGACTCCCAAGGGTAATGGCAACCCAAATCAAGGGAGCCAACGTCGTGCCGAGGGCACGGGTTCCACACTTTTCCCACGGCGATCTCTTATAGCAAGGGAGCTTAAGGATCGGGCTCTCATTCACGGCCAGCAGAGTTATGAACTAATATTGACTGAACAAATAATAAGTAGAGCAAAGTTTGGAGCACTTACTCGACCGATTTGAAGAAACCGGTCCCGCTCGGATACGTGGGCGAGGGGGAGGCGTGGGGATCCCCACACGCCGCGTCGGGGCAGCTTGACCTGTTTAAACAATTACAAAACTACACCTCTCATAGGAGCGGGATCTTGGGGTGGGGACAACTTGTTATTACATCCAAAACTACCTCCACACAGGGACGGGCCTTCAGCCGGCCAAGCGGGGAGGGGAGAAATGGGGAAAAGAACGCCAAATGGAGACCGAGATCAGTTCTGCCTGTTCTCTGCGAGTACTGACAGACGGTCAAAGAAGTGGCTGTTGTGACTGATCCTGAATTTTGTTGGGGACGAAACCACCTGGAAAATCTTCGTAGGAGGACCGGGAAGTCGTCCAATTTTTTTTTGGAATTTTGGGAAGTCACTGTTGGCCGGGGCAGAGTCTCGAACAGGGAGGTAGACCTTCAGTTCTGACTACTTCTGGATGATAACACTAGGAAAAAGAGGTTGCCACCAGCGCTCCCGAGCTCAGAATGAGGCGCCGCTGAAGTCGTTGGAACGGCCTGTGAGTCCTCTTCAGAACGATCCTGACGGAGATGCCAAATGTTGTCGGATCGGACCGGTAGACTCTAAACACTGAAAGGGGGTCGGTGCAGACTGAGTGGAGGTAGAACCGCGCACCCAAGGAAGAGAATTGATAACTTTCAGATCCGGACTCCAAACTGAGTTCTGCTTCTTGGGGATGAAATAAAACTCTGAGTAGAAGATTTTTTTAGAAGAATTCTCATTCAGATTCAAAGTAGGATTGCTGCAGTTGAGCTTTCACTCAGGTTCTGATTTCCTGCCAGAGATGCTTTGCGCAGTCGAGGCAGAACTGCTCTCCCGGGCAGCACGGTGCTCGGACGACGACGAAACCACCGCCGTTGTGAAGAAGACTGGCAGACGCTTCCGTGGGTACCTTTTGGGCCTCCAGGAATGCTGGGATGAAGTCGGGGCCGGCTCTGAAAGCTGATGATACTCTACTACCTGCGACCTGAGAATTGCAGGTGGTGAAAGGTGGTGAGGGAATGGGGTAGAAGGGATGGGAAATGGGGTGGATGGGTATGGGGGCAACCCCTGGCTGTGAGGGGGTCTGGGAGGGGGTGTTCCAAGGTGTGGGAGGGGGAGAATGGGATCTGGAAGGTGGTGTTTGCAGTGGGTGAGAGAGGAGCTGCTAATTTGGTTGGAAGGGAGAGAGGGAAAGGGTATTTGAAAATGAGTTTTTAAGGGTGGGATTAATTTCTAGTCTTGGGGAGGGAAGGGGTGTGTGGGGAAGGTAAAGGGGGGCTTGGGGAGTGGGAATTCTCCCTTGGGAGATGAGAGGGTGCTTGGGGAAGGGGAGTCGGTGGTTGGTGGTTGGAGGGTGGAGTGGGGAGTGGTGGAATCTCCCTTGGGGCTGGGGTGGAGTTAAGGTGTGGTGGTGGGGAGTTGGGGATGAGTTATTGGAGGGGGGGAAGAGAGAGAAAGGTGGTTGGGAGGGGAGGAGAGAGAAAGGGGCACAGGTTTTAGAGAGAGAAAGTGGAGGAGAGAGAAAATGACTTCTTAGAGAGAGTGGTAGAGAGAGAGGGGGGGATAGGGGCTTCTCACCCACTCAATTGGCTTCTCACCAAAAGAAGAAGATTTAAGTTGGACACTAGAAAATTCAAATATTCATTCATTGATTTCAAATGGGGGGAATGTGGTCCTATATATAGGCAACCCACATTTTACAAAAAGTCCCTGACTCATGCAACAATGATAAATAACCAAGGGAAGGGGGGCGCCCTTGGGCCTAGCCCAATGAATTAAGCCCATAAACTAATCTTTCAACCTAATGACACTTTGTAGTGCCCCAGAATTTATTTGAGAATTTTCTGGCATTATTAGTAATTAAATGAACTAATTTAAATTTATTAATCAATATAAGGCCAAATGGTGTTAATCAAGTAACCCAACTCACTTAAATGGAGTCCAAAAAGGTTTTAAGACCAGACCCATTAAGTTGGCCCATATTCTAGAAGGTTATTAAGCCTATTCTAGGATTTTTAAAGATAAACACCACTTAATATAGATAATTGTATGGATAATGAATAATAGAGTATTATTAATCTAGAACTCTATCCACGTTGACTGTAACGGTCCATCGGACGACCGTCACAGCCATGTAACGCATAGGAGCTCGACCGTTACTCTATAAATCCAGAAAACTGAAGAGTTTGATTTCCTTTGAACTCTGGGAGCGAGTAATGTAACGGTCTATCGCGAGACCGTCACATGACTCTAACGCACTGGAAGTCGACCGTTACATCCTGTTAATTCCGTAAAAGAAAGAACGAGTACAAAGAACAAAACTTTGGACTCTTATCCACTAAGGATCGATTTGGGAAGAGTTATAATAATACTGAGGACTCTTAGAGATTAGATTATGACCAAACAAGGACTCTAGAATCGATCTAATCCTCAAACCCTAGCCTAAACTCTATAAATACGGCATAGTTCTGAACTGTGCGACCCTTACTTTTTGGACATAAAGAATCAAGGTAAGGAGTCATTATCTCAGGTAAGCTCTTTAGAAGTATTTGTTTACAATACTTTAGACTAACTCCCCTCCAAATTTCAAATCTTTAGGTCAAGAGGTTGTGGAGTTAGAGCCCAAGGAAGTTGCTGAAAATGTCATAGAAGAAGGAAATCTAGGGCAAGATTCTCTATCCAAATCAGGAGCAACAGCCTAAGTTAAGAGGTAGGTTATCTCATGAACGGCAAAAACATCCTGATAGGACTAAGAGCCTCTGTTTTGATTGGATTTCATGCATGCTAAATCATCAATTTCATGTTTTATTGGTTCTATGCATTTCATGTATCTCTTAGCCCTAATAAAGAAATTAAGACATGTTCTTCATCTAATTCACTGATACCCATGCATGTAGTTAGCCTATACTTTGTTATAATGTCTATAATAGACATGGTAATTGATTTAGACATGACATGAGTTGATCTCTTAGGTTTCATATCATTTTTTGTTAGCAGATAATGCAACGCATCAGCGTAGGACCGTCACACTCATGTAACGGCCCTACGACCGACCATTACACACTCTATGGTAATTAGATTTCTCTGTTAACTATGACGCACCTAGATAGGCGCATTACGTTCATATAACGACTGTTCTTTGACCGTCACAATCACTGTGACGCCCCACCTCTAGACCGTTAGAGTCTATGATCTGTCAACCCTAGACAGAATGTGATTTGCCAATTTTACTTATTGTTAAGCCTAGTTACCTAAGTGTTAACCTAGTTATATGATTTTTGAGATCATTGAAGCATTCATGATAGGTATTGCATGTTTTGATACCTCACCATTACTTTGAGTTCTGTTAATTTCATGAAGCCAAATTCTATAGTTTTGTATTATAAAGCATGACTCTTTTAAAAACATTATATTGACGGAGTTTCACCATGATTTTCACATTGATTATACATATCTCTCTCTGTCAATAGAGTCAATTCTATAAATACATGGCACATACTCCGGTATGGTGACCATTAAGTTCACACTTTGCACTATAGGAACACAATCTTGGACATGAGGACCTCTCTATTGGATACTCCTTCGAATGGACTAGGAAATCATTGTTTCAAGGCCTCCGTAATTCTCTGCGAGCCTGGGATTCCCACTAGGACACCGAGTTGGTTGTACCATTAAAAGCCCATTTATTAGAACACTCTATCGTTGTTTCTGATTCTCTTAATGTAATGGCCTTGCACTGGACCGTCAGGCTCACATAACGGCCCAGGGCGTGACCTTCGCGTTCCTCTGAGTCTATTTTATCTTGCTGGACTCTGGTTACTGTAACGGCCCATTATGGACGCGTTACATAAAGTAACGGCCCAGTAAACGACCGTTACATAGCTTGTATATGTTAACCCAAGGTTTGACCAAGGGTTGATATTACAATAATTCCATACAAACCTTGATGATCTAGAACTTATCATATTGCTCAATAAACTTAATGTAATGAATGAAAGCTAAGGAAAATACCGTTATGCTGTCGATTTATTTCTAAAAGCATGACATTGTTTGACTCACATGTTCATCTATTGAAGCTATCACTCATTGGCTATTGTTATCATGGAATTATTGAACTTATTACATTCTTGGCCATACGTTACTGTTACATGCGTGGAAGTAGCCTAATTTATAACTGAAGATGCGATCGAGCACTGATTGTGTTCAAGGGCTCTATGCTAGTCCCCTCGACTGATTGCCGGAAACATACTATTTTATAAACCATGGGGTATGATGCTACTGGCGTCGCATTGCACTGGGAGTACTATTTCTATAAATAAGTGAAGATCCACGGCACGACATGACATTCTTGCTTGATATTCCACAGAAATTCACGAAGCACTTGCTCATAAACATAAGATGCTAAAGTGATGAATATGTGGCTTGCTAGTACATTCTCGATATATTCTTGTTCATGAAAGGTCCAATATCATGTTCTTGTTCTATTCTTGCTAGTTCATTCTTGTTCTCATTCTATCTTATATGATTGTCCTGTTACTTTGGTTTAATCGCGTGATCATCGCATTGCATGATTTTACCTTATTTCTCTAGAGCTAAATTGTTAATTACTTTAACAGTACCTTTATGTTGATGCGAAGATACCTACTGGGCAAGTGTGCTCATTACCTATTTCCAATGTTTTTCAGGAGATGGAAATAGTTCGAATTCGGATTCGGGTGATTCAAGTAGTGGGTCCGAGAGCGATTGAATGTTGTTATTACAAGAGTGAAGACATAGGAAGTTTATAATGTCTAGATTGAGTCAATGTAATTTTCCTAATTCTTGAGTCTAGTAGAATGAAAGATGATCAAATTAGTGATTGTATCTTTGAATATTGAGCATTATGATATGAAGTTGGAGTTGATTAAATCCTGTGCAATTACATTTACTTGTGTGATTGTCTCGCGCTCTGATTGATTCTTGCTTGCTAGAGGCTTACCATGTCCACTGTTCGCGCTCCCCGAGTGAGTCTTCCGCTGTAATAAAGGCTCGGGGCGTGACAGTTAAGTTGGTATCAGAGCTTAAGTCTTAGGACTTAGGGAACAGAATCATGTCATAGGATAAGTCCAAGGTTTAAGGACCCCTACCTATGAACTAAGGAAGAAACTTCTTGTACCTATGTGAGAAGTGGGTAGAGCCCAGGGATAAGATAATTAATTAGATTTAAGATTGATTTTCATGAGAAATAACAAGTTGTTATCTTCTCTCTCAGGTACCTTATTATTCTTATCATGGCTCATCGCGTAGATTGGGACGGTATGCAACAAACTATTGCGGGCCTCACCCAGGCATTGCAAACTATAGCACAAGGTGGTGCAGGGGCAAGGGCTGGTGACCTACATCGCAACTTCCGGAGTCTAAATCCTCCGCGATTCTATGGATCTTCAAATCCCGATGAGGCAGAAAATTGGATAGATGAGATGAATAGGATATTTGATGTTATACAATGCACTGATCAGGAGAAGGTCCGTCTAGCAACATTCCAATTAAATAAAGATACCCGTACTTGGTGGAAGTCAGTTCCGGCACCTCCGGCCGATGCACCACATACGTGGGATGATTTTCTTACTTTATTCCGTTCCAAATATTTCTCCGAGCATGTGAAGGAAAGGAAGGCCATGGAGTTCGCCTCCCTTAAACAAGGGATGATGTCAGTGGCAGAATATGAGCTGTAGTTTGCAAGACTAGCACCATATGCATCACACCTTATTAGCACGGAATTATTAAAAGCAAATTGATTTATGGATGGGTTACGGCCCGGTTTTATTCAGCAACTGGGGACACAGAATATCCGCACTTATGCGGAGATGGTTCAAAGGGTATACTTATGCGAAAGGACCTTAGAGAAGGTCGAAAAGTTGAAAGGAAAAGGAGAATAATCTTGCCGACGATCTGATCGGCGTTATAAGAAGGAGAAGTTTAGCATCACGGAGCCATATAAAAGCCGTGACAGCAAGAAAAGATCAAGGAGCGGGAACGGTGGAAGTTCCCAGAAGTATAATAAAAAGCTTAAGGAAGATAAGGAGCAAGTTACCTCGGCGTGCAGTTTTTGTGAGAAATTTGGCCACTCGGCTGAAGAATGCTGGAAGCGCCTCGGTGCTTGTTTGCGTTGTGAAAGTAGGGAGCATCGTGTGCCAGATTGCCCCCTTATGAAAGATCAATCAAATAACGGAGGACGTAGGAGGCAGGCTCGCCTCAATGCGGTTATAGATGAAGATGAAGCACCCAGGGATCTTAATGATGGGCTTATGGAAGGTACTCTTCAAATTTGTTCTTGCCCTGCATTCGTGCTATTCGATACTGGTGCTTCTCATTCTTTTATCTCCACCACTTTTGCAAAAACCTTACCAATTGCATCAGTTTCCTTACCTTCAGATCTTGCTATTACTACACCTTTAGGATCTGGAACTAAGCTTACCAAGTATTATCCCGATTGTGAGGTGGTAGTAGAAGGACACAATCTCCCCGCAAACTTAGTATGCCTCGATATGAAGGGTTATGATGCCATTTTAGGGGTAGATTGGCTGGTAGACCATGATGCTTATATCAATTGCCAAAATAGGATTATATCTTTTCGAAAGCCCGGTCTTCCAAGATTTTCTTTTCTTGGTATCAAATACAAGAAGCATCCTACCATTATATCTTCTCTTCACGCCTGCAAACTTATCTCGAAAGGATGTGAAATTTTTCTTGCTTCAGTCATTGTCACCGAATCTAAGGAAATTATCCTAGCAAACATTCCTATTGCAAATGAATTCCCTGACGTGTTTCCATTCGAACTACCTAGTTTACTGCCTGAGAGGGAAGTAAACTTTACCATTGAACTCATTCCAGGTGCAGCACCTGTTTCTATAGCCCCTTACAAGATGTCCCCCACAGAACTCAAAGAACTAAAGAGGCAGTTGCAGGAATTACTAGATAAACGTTTTATCAGACCCAGCACACTTCCTTGGGGTGCACCTGTTCTATTTGTCAAGAAGAAGGATGGTTCTCTCAGGTTATGCATCGATTACCGGTGACTGAATCAGCTTACAATCAAAAATAAATATCCATTGCCGCGTATTGATGAGCTCTTTGATCGGCTTTCGGGAGTAGAATATTTTTCTAAGATTGACCTCAGATCAGGTTATCATCAGCTTAGAATCAAAGAAGAGGACATTTATAAATCGGCTTTTCGAATTCGTTACGGCCACTATGAATTCGTGGTAATGCCGTTTGGGTTAACTAATGCCCCAGCAGCATTCATGCAACTTATGAACAGTGTCTTCCAGTCATATTTAGACCAATTCATCGTCGTCTTCATCGATGATATCCTGATATACTCCAAGACAAAAGAATAACATGAAGAACATCTAAGGATAGCTTTGCAAACACTTAGAGAACATAAGCTATATGCCAAACTCAATAAGTGTGAATTCTGGCTCAAGGAAGTCTCATTCCTCGGCCACATTATTTCGAAAGAAGGTATTGCTGTGGATCCTTCTAAGGTAGAAGCTATCAAAGATTAGAGTCGGCCAACGACTATATCAAAAGTAAGAAGCTTTTTGGGTCTAGTTGGTTATTATAGGAGATTCATAAAGGACTTCTCAAAAATCGCGGTTCCTTTAACTAGACTTACTAGAAAAGAAAATCATTTTATCTGGTCGAAGGACTGTGAAAAGAGTTTCCAAAGTCTTAAGAATCATCTTATAACAACCCCTATTTTATCACTACCAATGGAGGGTGGTGGATTTGAAGTGTATACACATGCATCTGGAATTGGCTTAGGGTGTGTCCTTATGCAGAATGGAAAAGTGATTTGCTATTCTTCAAGACAATTGAAGCGTCACGAAGAAAATTATCATGTATATGATTTAGAATTGGCAGCAGTGATCTTCGCCTTGAAAATTTGGTGTCATTATCGTTATGGAGCAAAGTTCACGATCTACTCAGACCACAAGAGCTTGAAATATCTATTTTCTCAAAAGGAGCTCAATATGAGGCAAAGGAGGTGGTTAGAAAATCTCAAAGACTTTGACTTTGCTATTCAATATCATCCTGGCAAGGCTAATGCTGTAGCAGATGCACTCAGTAGAAAATCAATAGGTATGTTATCAAGTCTCATGATTAGTGTGAATAACCTTATTCCTAAATTTGCTCAGTTGAATTTAGATGTTGACATTAAGGAAGAAGATTGCTTCATAGCGAATATCCGAGCTCAACCTACATTGATTGAGGATTTGGCCAAGTTGCAAGAGGATGACCCAGTTTTACTGGAAATTAAGGCCAATATTAGACAAAGGCTGGATTTTTCTATTTCTGATGATGGAAGATTACTATTTAAGGGCCGAATGTGTATACCGGATCATGAAGATACAAAGAAATTGATCTTAGAAGAAGCACATAAATCAAAGTACACCATTCATCTAGGAGGTACAAAAATATATCAAGATCTCAAAAGGAACTTTTGGTGGCCCAATATGAAGAGGGAAGTAGCCTACTTTGTATCTCGATGTCTTACATGCCAACAAGTTAAGGCGGAACATTTAAGACCTGTAGGTAAATTACATCCCTTAAATATTCCCGAATGGAAATGGGATAGCATAGGAATGGATTTTATCATGGGATTACCTAAGACAAGAGGTGGACACGATGGTATATGGATAATCATAGATCGATTGACTAAATCCGCACATTTTATACCAATAAAGAGTCGATGGTCTGTGGATATTCTAGCAGCATTATACATAAAAGAAATTGTTAAACTACATGGTGTCCCTGTCACTATTGTATCAGATAGAGATCCTCGATTCACATCACAGTTCTGGAAGGGCCTACAACATTCACTGGGGACTAGATTGAATTTTAGCACAACTTTCCATCCACAAACTGATGGTCAGACGGAAAGAACAAATCAAGTAATAGAAGACATGCTCAGGACTTGTGTCATTGATTTTGTAGGAAGTTGGCATGATCACTTGCCTCTAGTAGAATTTGCATATAATAATAGCTATCAAGCAAGCATACAAATGGCACCTTTTGAAGCTCTATATGGGAAAAGTTGACGATCACCAATATGTTGGAATGAAATAGAGGAAAGGCAATTTCTAGGCCGTGACCTTATTAGAGATTCTACATAGAAAATAAAGCTCATCCAAGAAAGAATGAAGATGGCACAAGATAGGCAAAAGACTTATGCTGACAATCGAAGACGTGACTTGGAGTTTCAGGTAGGAGACCATGTATATTTGAAAGTTTTTCCAGGTCGTGGTATTCGAAGATTTGGCATTAAAGGAAAGTTAACTCAAAGATTTATTGGCCCATTTGAAATTCTTGAAAGGGTCAGTGAAATGGCTTATAGATTGGCTTTACCTCCACAATTAGCAGGAGTACATGACGTATTTCACGTCTCCATGCTAAAGAAGTATGTATATGATCCTGACCATATTATCACTTATGACAACCTGGAGATTCAGAAGGTCTTAACATATGAGCAAACGCCAATAAATATTCTGGATCGGGAAGTGCGTCAATTAAGGAATAAAGTTATTCATATGGTCAAGATCCAATGAAAGAAAACATGGCCACATGACGCAACATGGGAAACCGAAGCAGCTATGCGGAAAAGATTCCCAGAATTATTTGACTGTAAGTACACTCTCCACAATCCATGTATTGAATTTGGGGACCGCATTCTTTTAAGTGGGGGAGGGTGTAGTGCCCCATAATTTATTTGAGAATTTTCTGGCATTATTAGCAATTAAATGAACTAATTTAAATTTATTAATCAAGATAAGGCCAAATGGTGTTAATCAAGTAACCCAACTCACTTAAATGGAGTCCAAAAAGGTTTTAAGACCAAGCCCATTAAGTTGGCCCATATTCTAGAAGGTTATTAAGCCTATTCTCAGATTTTTAAAGATAAACACCACTTAAGATAGATAATTGTATGGATAATGAACAATAGAGTTTTATTAATCTATAACTCTTTCCACGTTGACTGTAACGGTCCATCGGACGACCGTCACAGTCATGTAACGCATAGGAGCTTGACTGTTACTCTATAAATCCAGAAAACTGAAGAGTTTGATTTCCTTTGAACTCTGGGAGCGAGTAATGTAACGGTCTATCGCGAGACCGTCACATGACTCTAACGCACTGGAAGTCGACCGTTACATCCTGTTAATTCCGTAAAAGAAAGAACGAGTACAAAGAACAAAACTTTGGACACTTATCCACTAAGGATCGACTTGGGAAGAGTTATAATAATACTGAGGACTCTTAGAGATTAGATTATGACCAAACAAGGACTCTAGAATCGATATAATCCTCAAACCCTAGCCTAAACTCTATAAATAGGGCATAGTTCTGAACTGTGCGACCCTTACTTTTTGGACGTAAAGAATCGAGGTAAGGAGTCATTATCTCAGGTAAGCTCTTTAGAAGTATTTGTTTACAATACATTAGACTAACTCCCCACCAAATTTCAAATCTTTAGGTCAAGAGGTCGTGGAGTTAAAGCCCAAGGAAGTTGCTGAAAAAGTCATAGAAGAAGGAAATCTAGGGCAAGATTCTCAATCCAAATTAGGAGCAACAGCCTAAGTTAAGAGGTAGGTTACCTCATGAACGGCAAAAACATCCTGATAGGACTAAGAGCCTCTGTTTTGATTGGATTTCATGCATGCTAAATCATCAATTTCATGTTTTATTGGTTCTATGCATTTCATGTATCTCTTAGCCCTAATAAAGAAATTAAGACATGTTCTTCATCTAATTCACTGATACCCTTGCATGTAGTTACCCTATACTTTGTTATAATGTCTAGAATAGACATGGTAATTGATTTAGACATGACATGAGTTGATCTCTTAGGTTTCATATCATTTTTCTGTTAGCAGATAATGTAACACATCAGCGTAGGACCGTCACACTCATGTAACGGCCCTACGACATACCGTTACACACTCTATGGTAATTGGATTTCTCTGTTAACTCTGACGCACCTAGATTGGCGTGTTACGTTCATATAACGACAGTTCTTTGACCGTCACAATCACTGTGACGCCCCACCTCTAGACCGTCAGAGTCTATGATATGTCAACCCTAGACAGAATGTGATTTGCCAATTTTACTTATTGTTAAGCCTAGTTACCTAAGTGTTAACCTAGTTATATGATTTTTGATATCATTGAAGCATTCATGATAGGTATTGCATGTTTTGATACCTCACCATTACTTTGAGTTATGTTAATTTCATGAAGCCAAATTCTATAGTTTTGTATTATAAAGCATGACTCTTTTAAAAACATTATATTGACAGAGTTTCACCATGATTTCCACATTGATTATACATATCTCTCTCTGTCAATAGAGTCAATTCTATAAGTACATGGCACATACTCCGGTATGGTGACCATTAAGTTCACACTTTGCACTATAGGAACACAATCTTGGACATGAGGACCTCTCTATTGGATACTCCTTCCAATGGACTAGGAAATCATTGTTTCAAGGCCTCCGTAATTCTCCGCGAGCTTGGGATTCCCACTAGGACGCCGAGTTGGTTATACCATTGAAAGCCCATTAATTAGAACACTCTATCGTTGTTTCTGATTCTCTTAATGTAACGGCCTTGCACTGGACCGTCAGGCTCACATAATGGCCCAGGGCGTGACCTTCACATTCCTCTGAGTCTATTTTATCTTGCTGGACTCTCGTTACTGTAACGGCCCATTATGGACGCGTTACATAATGTAACGGCCTAGTCAACGACCGTTACATAGCTTGTATATGTTAACCCAAGGTTTGACCAAGGGTTGATATTTCAATAATTCTAGACAAACCTTGATGATCTAGAACTTATCATATTGCTCAATAGACTTAATGTAATGAATGAAAGCTAAGGAAAATACTGTTATGCTGTCGATTTATTTCTAAAAGCATGACATTGTTTAAATCTTTTTCTTGACTCACATATTCATCTATTGAAGCTATCACTCATTGGCTATTGTTATCATGAAATTATTGAACTTATTACATTCTTGGCCATACGTTACTGTTACATGCGTGGAAGTAGCTTAATTTATAACTGAAGATGCGATCGAGCACTGATTGTGTTCAAGGGCTCTATGTTAGTCCCCTCGGCTGACTGCCGGAAACATACTATTTTATAAACCATGGGGTATGATGCTACTGGCGTCGCATTGCTCTAGGAGTACTATTTCTATAAATAAGTGAAGATCCACGGCACGACATGACATTCTTGCTTGATATTCCACAGAAATTCACGAAGCACTTGCTTATAAGCATAAGATGCTAAAGTGATAAATATGTGGCTTGCTAGTACATTCTCGATATATTCTTGTTCATGAAAGGCCAATATCATGTTCTTGTTCTATTCTTGCTAGTTCATTCTTGTTCTCATTCTATCTTATATGATTGTCCTGTTACTTTGGTTTAATCGCATGATCATCGCATTGCATGGTTTTGCCTTATTTCTCTAGAGCTAAATTATTAATTACTTTAATAGTGCCTTCATGTTGATGCGAAGATACCTATTGGGCAAGTGTGCTCATTACCTATTTTCAATGTTTTTCAAGAGATGGAAATATTTCGAATTCGGATTCGGGTGATTCAAGTAGCGGGTCCGAGAGCAATTGAATGTTGTTATTACAAGAGTGAAGACATAGGAAGTTTATAATGTCTAGATTGAGTCAATGTAATTTTCCTAATTCTTGAGTCTAGTAGAATGAAAGATGATCAAATTAGTGATTATATCTTTGAATATTGAGCATTATGATATGAAGTTGGAGTTGATTAAATCCTGTGCAATTGCATTTACTTGTGTGATTGTCTCGCGCTCTGATTGATTCTTACTTGCAAGAGGCTTACCATGCCGGCTGTCCGCGCTCCTCGAGCGAGTCTTCCGTTGCAATAAAGGCTCGGGGCGTGACACACTTAATCCTAGGTAAATGACTCATTAACCTAGGTACAAGACTCAAATAAAAGGAAAATTAGATAATTATGACTCAAAGAAAATATGAAAATTACATGAATTGACCAAGGAAAATGTGACGAACACATTGGAACCATGCTAGCGAGCAACCGGGGTTTTGAAAATATGAAGGGCGAGAGATGCCCCCATCATGTTGGGTCATTTCTCTTACCATCATTTGTTGATGTCTCAAGTTGTCCATTGCTCATTGGGCTATTTTCAGGCAGCTTATTGGGCCTATTTTATGGGTACCTCCCTCCCTGACTAGGTCTGCTTCAATTTGGGACTTAATGAGTCTTGATTTCGCTTAATTTATCACATTTTATCAAATTTCAAGCATCCAGCCATTGTGCGGTTAATTCTCAACCGTTTGCCTATTTATTGGATATTAAGGTGATTTTTTTAAATTTCCATCGACAAGCTTTTGAACGGTTTATTTGTAGCCGTCCAATGTCATGGAACGGTATGCATATGACCGCCCTGTGTCCGAGAGTCCCAAGTTATTGATTATTCAGATAATTATCTAGTTATCTAATTTATTCTGATTTATCACTAACAAGCATTGTGCAGTTGGTTTGTGGCCGTTCAATGTATTTAGTGGTCCATTAAGTTCCGTCCAATCCCCGAGAGTCCAATGGCGAGATGGTGGGACAGTTCGATGGATATTTGATAATATTTCTTATTTACTTAATTTCAACCTACAGGTTGGACGGTCTGGTAATGGGCGGTCTATCGCATGACCGCGCAATGGTCCGATTGCTGAAAAATTAAGGGTTTTTCTCTCTCTATCCATGGTTTTATCCCCAACTTGTCCCACCCATTTCTCTGCGGATACTCCACCAAATGGGGTGTCGTTTGAACTGGTTGGATGTTAATTCTATTATCTACGGATTTTCTATTGATATCTTGAGCTGATTTTCATTGGAAACCCTAATTTCGGGGCTGGCTTTTAGGCTCTATAAATAGGACCCTAAGGCCAAGCTTTGAAAGGGGGGAGATTTTAAGGTCAAGGCGAAGCTCTGTTGAATTTTTGAGCGACCTACAGTCAGGGAGGAAGGCTTTCTACGTCCACATAAGCCTTTGGTTCAGGGAGTATTTATGTTTTGGGTCATAGTTTAATTATTCTCCATTGCGTTCTTCACTGCATGCAATCATCATCTTTGTTCTCTCTCCATGTTTTTCTTCATCTACATATCATCATATACCCCTCCCATTGTTTTTGTGATGCCCTTTAGGGGTTTAAAAACTCCCCAGGTATTCCCCATTCCATTTTGCTATGATTGTTTTCATCCGCATGCACATTTACTGCACCTCACAGTTCTGATTTGGGTTTCCTTGCGTGTTTTGCACTTTGTTTCGCAGGTCAGCAACGTCCTAACATGAGGGCCACTCTTTCTGGCCGGCCGGGAAGGGTGGAGGTATGGATCCCACCTTTTGGGAGTTGGTGGCACAGAGCGGTCTTCATCTGTCCGTTCGAGGAATAGGGCGGCTTAATCTTGACCATCCAGTTCTGTTTAGCGGTTAATCTTGAACCGTCCTGTCATCCAGCTACTCTTCGTCCTGCGTTCATCCCAGCGCTGTTGGGCGGTCTGTCGAGCGACTACGCGACCACTGGGCGGTTCATTCCAAACCGCGTATTGCTGCAGTGCTCTTCTAGGCGAGTGTCTCCCCTTTCTTTCCAAGGTACGGTGTACTTGATTACATTTGGCACCTTGGTGGCGATCACACACACTCCACATCTTTCCCCCTGCTATTTATACGTTGTTTGGTTCTTTACATTAACACAGTAAAGAAGGGATTTGGAAGGATAATCAAAAAGGGGAAAAGGAAAAATATGTCAACACCCTATTTTTTGGCGATCATGGTGGGATGCCTAGTGCCCATCGTGTTAGTGGTGTGATGACCCATTTTTGTGCTTGTTTAGGGTTTCTGTTTGAGTGGTTGCAGGTTGCTATTAGCTCTTCCTTCGTTTCTATCCTCTGGAGATTACGCGGTTCTCTCGGAGCCGCCAACCTATCTAAGCGGCCGTTTGTTAGCTGTTCTGTGCTCGTCGTGGGGTTCCATTCGTGCCAGCCTGCTACATCCAGCGGTTCTATACAAATCGTCCACTTCCTCCTGCAGTCTGATACAGATCGTTCATTATTGCTGGCTCAGGTACATTGTTGTGCTTACATTTGTGATTTCTGTTGATATTCTGCAGTTGTTTTAGGTCCGTTCCAGAATCTGCGCGGTCTGTTGAAGGACCGCCAATCCAGGTACACTTCTAAGCCTCATTCTTTGGTCATTTCGACATTTTGTGGGTTTTCTCTGCTTTTGCCGTTACTCCCTGCTTTCGCACAATCCATCCCAGACTGTGTATACTCCCTGAACGGTCCGTTCCAGACCATCCTCCACCCCTGAGCGGTTTGTTACATACCATCCTTCTTGTGCTACAGTGCACCCGAGCCTCATTTTGATTTCTATGTCATATCTTGTTCATGATATTTGGTGCTGATTTGTGTCTCTCTTGATTGTTCCTTGCTGCTGCACCATTGTGAGTTCTATTCATCATACTTGTTTGCCATTGCTTACTAGACCTAGGCTAGAACTTTGCATGCACTCCGGTGCGCATAGGGGCATATATACTCTTCACAGTAGTTGCATTCCTACCGAGGTAGTGTTTCCTCTCGTCTCCATACTCCTTGGAGCCGACTAGGGGATCTTGCCAAGGACCTCCGTAAGTCCCCGTGAGCCGTAGATTCCCACACGGACACCGAGCAAGTTGTACCGTACCCACCCCAGTCTAGGGTTTGCATCAGAGAGAGAGAGAGAGAGAGTCCCCTAGAGTCAGCCAGTCCCCCATTTTCTACCCCTGTTAGGCGCCTTTGTGGTTGAGTGAACTCACATCTTAATTAATTCACTAAGGTCCTAAATGGGAAAAATTCATAAAATCTGGCCCGCATCATCCATAATTTGGGTGTTCACTTGGTTGTCTCTCTTCTCACCCCTTCCCTCTCTTGTGTGCATCACTTCATTGTTGTTTAGATTTTGGTTAGGATTGTTTGCTTCTTCTTCCTAGGTGCTCTAGTGTATGTGGAGTTGTTTATTCCCCTCAGGATCATCTCCTAGGGGTGGCTCGCATTTCCATTCTTATTTCAATCCCTTGTTTGATTCACCTCCAGCTATGTCATCCTACAACTTCTCTCATTCCCATGAGGATTCTCCCCCTCGGGGACTTCTGGAGGAACCACCTAGGGTCGCTCATGCGCAGGGGGGAGAGGGGACTGCCCCTCCTCTCCCGACCGTTGTTGTTGAGGGTGCTCAACCCTCCCTCTCTGATTCATCCACTCACGGCTCGGCCAGTAAGGTTCTCCATATGATGGCCCAGCTAGATCCTACTCAACTCCACCTGCCGATGAAGTCCCGAGATTAAATGGCACCCAAGAGGGGGGGTGAATTGGGTATTAACAAAAATTAATCAAAGCTATCCCCAATTTTAAGATTATGTGATAACACTATGGAACTAGTGCAAGATAAAATAGATCTATCAAAATCAATCACTACAATAACTCTTGGTACTAGGCGGAGTTAACAAATCTGTAGATTCACTCACGCAAACTGTTATCTTTTCGGCAAGAGTAACCTTGTCAGTCCAAATCCAGCTTTTGATATACCGAGGATCTATTTGAAACTGATCAGTTAATCTAGATCCAAAAGATGCAATTAATCCAATTCCACAAGCATGCGCAGAAGGGGGATAGGAGAAAAGGAACAAACAACAATGAGACAGCGATTTTTAGGTGGTTCGGATGCCACAACGGCAACCTACGTCCACCTCTTACCGACCGTGAGGATCCACACACTATCTTGTAAAGAGATACAAGATCGAACACACACACACACACACACGTTGGGAGATGAAGGCTCCTAGAAGGTGTAAGGACACCCAACTACACACACGAAACCAACAGATTAACTAGACACACACACGGATCTAGGAAGATCCACACACACACAAGATTGTTATAGGATTACAAGAACCACACTTGAAGCTTAGAAAGATTGAGAATGGAAACATAAAAGAAAAAGCTTGATTGATGCTCCCCCTTTGTTGATGAAGAGTTTATAGGATGCAGCTGGAACTCCACTTGGCTTGGGCTTGATCTCCTTCAGATATGGCTTGATCTTCACTTGAGAATGGATGAAGAAGGATGAAGAACTCTTCTCGGAGCACAGTTCACGTCTACAGTGCTAGCTCCCTTCTCATCCCCTTTGGTAGCCTCCTTGATCCAACTTGAGCATTAGGGTTTTCTTAACCCTCTTGTATGTGTTTTATAGACTTTGAATGGTCCATGGACTCCCCCTAGACCAGATCCACAATATCTGGAGGGTTTGGTTGCTTAGGGATTAAACAATACCAAGAGGGAGGGCTTTCTTCAAAGTGACAAAAAGTCAACAATGTTGGGCAGCTCGGGGCTGGCGGTCGACCGCCACTGAGAAACCTGCAGGAGGCCGGTCCCAGGGAATTCTGGTCGATCGAGATTGAGGGGGCGGTCGACCGCCACTGAGACAGGCTGTAGAAAGGTCCACTCTGTTATTTCAGGTTGATCGGGATCAGACCGCAGGTCGACCGGACTGTCAAAAACCTGAAAAATGAAGAGTTTAGCCCAGAAAAATGTATCTATAAGATCGGGACATGAATTGAACGAATGGTTAAAACTTATTTCAAGTTCATTTGATTTCTTGGATATGCATTTGGAATGCTAAACACTTAAGCAAAAACTGTGAAGAAATCTGACATGATAGCTTATGGAATTCACTTAAGGTATTAGTTCCAAGCACGTGAACAAGTATATGTCCTTGGTTTTGTTATCATCAAAAGCACTGAGATATATACAATAATCTCCCCCTTTTTGATGATGACAAAACTCTAGGGCATTCAAACCATTTTTATTGCTTTCGAAACTTCAAATTGAACGTAATGCTTCAAAGTCATTCATCATGCTTGAAAACCATTCAACACAGCACATTCCATCCAACCACTTGTTTGTCAACAAGAATATGAAATAAAACACAAGTGCCAACCATCTGAATTCAAACACCAGTGCATTCAATTCATCATTTCATTACAAAATACATTAGTGCGAGAGTGAATGCACGACTCTAATACAAAAGACTTGACACTACTGACAACCCTCACATGATCAACATACAAGCAAGCAACATAACCACACATCGACATACATAAGTATATAAACCTGCCCTACTACTTCTCCCCCTTTGTCAACATCAAAAAAGGATAGGATAGACGAAGGACAGACTCAAGGAACACAAGACCAAAAGATAACATGCTAGAGGCTAAAGCAAAACAAATCCTCATGGAGCATCTGCTGGAGGTTGCTGATCTGCTGGAGGAGGAGGTGGATAGCTAAGGTGCTGACGGATGTCGTCAAGGTAATGGTCATGAACCTGAAGAAGGTCATGAATATGGGCAAGACGCTCGTCACGAGCCACATCCCGACGCCGCACATCAAGAAGGGTGAGTTGCAGGAGGCTGACGGATGAGTTAGACGCATCGACACTTTCTCGGAGGGAAGCCATATGGGTGGTGAGGGTGGCCATTTGAGTAGAGAGAGTGTCCAAGGAAGTAGAGAAGGTATCCATGCGCCCTGGTATGGTGTCAAAAGTAGTGCCTATAGTGTTCCCAAGGGTAGAGAGACGATCCCTAATGGTATCCACAAGAGTCTCCAATCTGGTGAGCCGCCCGTCAAGAGCCTCGTAGTCCACCGAAGGGCACTGTTTGGCCCCTTGAGTAGAAGACTCTCTATGGTGAAACTCTGGTGGAGGAGGCATCTCAAAATCCTGGTGATAAGGAGATGGTGGAGGAGGCTGCTCCTTGGCTGGAACTGGAGGGGGGATATCCCCTTCACCTTGCTGTGCTGCTAGTTCTTGTTCTTCCTCACTATTCTCTTCTTCCCCATAAACTGGAATGTCCTGTGTAAGCTGACTGTCGGGACCAAAGTAATAGCCAAAATCTGTGAAAATTTTATGCTTGTTGTATATATCATCTTGCCTGACCAAAATAAACTGCTCATTCGCCACATCAATCCCGACATAGATGAAGACACCAGTCAACTGAGAAGCATATGGGAGAGAGCGTCGGAGGTAGGTACGGCATGTTCCAATCAGATCTGTCATGAGCCGACCCATATTAATTTGAATCTCATTCATGACATGATAAAATAAGAATATCTAAACTTCTGTAACTTCATCCCTACCGCCCACTTTGGGATAAATCAAGGAGGTGAACATGTGATGCAAAACCCGTTGTAGTGGAGGAAAGTGATTGGCATCCAGTTTAATCAAATTGCTCACACCGTGCACATACTCACAGTTAATCATAAGAGAAAATGTGGTTGGAACTTCACCAAAACCATTTGCCCTATCTGCACCCATGGCGGATACTCCCTAAGGCCCGCTGAAATAGATCTGGGGTGATGTGAAGCTCCACACCTTCAACAGTGGTATACAACTGTTCATTCTTCACAACTAGGTACCCGTAGAACTGCTAGACCAGACGAGGATAATACCTGTTGTACTGGGTAACAAAATTCATCCAACCCTCTTGAACCTCAAATAGAGCACATAAATATGGGTGGAGCTCATTCACCTCGTTGAAGTCGACCAAGCGAGGGTCGATAATAGGACGTGGAGGTAGAGGTGCTCGAGGTAGAGGAGGAGCTCGCTGAGGTGGAGGAGCCGGGGCCTCTTGCCATTGACGGCTAGCTTCCCCTTGGGTAGAATGCCGAGAACTCCATCTGGGCGACATCATGAACTAGAGAAACCCACCGGGAAACCCTCGAACGATCGATCTCAACCCCGGGACAGGGATGGAGCACAGGGGCACTGCTAGGGCTTGGAACAGCCTTTCCACAGTATGGAAGCTGAGAGATATCTCCACAACCTCACGAACGACCGTATGGAGGATGTCCCGAAATGACAGGACGGTCGAATCGTGTGCGGGTGGAGTAAGAATGGGTTGTTGAGGCTTGGGTGAAGGAGAAAGGAAGTGCTAGGGTTAGGGCAAGGTAGTAGAGAGTGAATGAAGGTGATAAGGGAGGAGAATGGTGGAAGGGAGGCCCTTATATTAAGGGTCGGTTGGCCTTGAGGCCAGTCGGTCTCCCACCGGCGGTCGACCAGCGCGACCCTGGCGGTCGACCGCCAGGAGCGAAATCCCATATTCTTTGAAATTTTTTCTTTTTTTTCTTTTTTTTTTCTTTTTGTTGTTTTTCTTCCATTTCCTTTTTTTTTGTTTGTATATGGGAGATAAACAGCCGACTGCCTGAGTGGGGCCATCAACATGACATGGGAATTCTGTAGAGGTGAAAATGTGGATATAAGAGAAAATGTTCTGGCTGCCCCTAGGTAGTACCTTTAGTTCCAACATCGCTGAGTCCACAGATGTTTTTAACCAAGGGATATTTGGCCGTAGAAATATTTTTCAAGGAGGGCTAAATATAAGTAAGTACATTCAAGCATACATAAGTGAATGAAGACACACAAGGTATTGAAAGAAAACAAAATCAATATGCATGTTATTCTACCCTTGATGCACATGAATTTCTACAAATGCAACCCTATACCCTAAATGCAAACCTATGCATGTATGCTCTTACCTTTGCACATCCCAAGTTCTCTTCTTATCTTATTAAATTGATCCTGGTTTAGGGGTTTGGTGAAAATGTCAGCTAGCTGATTGTGTGGGTCAATGATGTTTAATTCAAAGACCCCTTTTCCTACATGATCTCTCAGAAAGTGATGATGAATATCTATATGCTTGGTCCTAAAGTGCTGAACAGGATTTTTTGACAAATTAATTACACTGGTATTATCACACAGTATTGGAACAGTTTTGTAAGACCCCAAATTCTTTAGAAATTTATTTAGGAAGTTATTTGTAATTATTTAGAATTTATTTGAAGTTATTCGAATTAATGAGAATTATCCAAATTAATTAGATTAATTAATTAATTAATAGAATAAGTCATTTTTCTTCTATTTTCTAAAAATCCCCAAAAATCACATCTTGTAGAATTAATTTTGTTTAGCAACTTTGTCTTCTACATTTAAGCCTAAGAAAATCATTTATTATGCCGAATTAGTGAACTTAGTTTGCCGAACTTAACATTTAATTATTTACGGAATAGTATAAGTAATAATCCGACTACCTTAGAAAAATCTGTAAAAATAGTAAATAGATTTAGGTCGATGTAGATAACAACTTTTCCTTCTGGCATTAGGCCATTGTAAATCCGTGGTAAGATCTATTTAGAGTTTAAACCCAAAAGTGCACACTTTTGACCCATACCTAACCCTTAGTTTAAAACACAAAATTCGACCTCAATACTCGACCAAATGATCTGAAATCAAGGGCAAATGAAGGCCACAATGTAAGGAACATTTACCCTCAATCAATTTGAGGTAAACCTAGCCCCAAAACGTGCTGCCGACATAGTTTGGTCAAGTCAAGGATTTCGGCGCCGTTTCTAAACACGTAGCTTGCAGCAGCGAATACTCCCAATTCCGAAGGCTCCAGAAGCTCTATGAGCTATCAAAATGAAGCCCTACGAGTCTTCTTTCATTTGGCTGCTGTGGGGTTCGCTGAAGTTTCAGATCTGGAGAGATCTAGCTCGATTTGTGGAGGTGGGTCAGCAGGCCGTTGGCTTTCCTTCATCCTTCTTTGATCCATCGATTGAGGTAGGAATTCTCAACCAAATCTTGATCATGAGTATAGCAAATTGTTCCTCTCATCGAGCTCTATCCATTGGTGGCAAAAGCCCCAATTTTCATTAGGTGTCCGTGGAGAAATCGAGCTTTTTGTGAGGTGCTGTCCAAGTGTTCTTCATCCTAGGGTTTGAGTTTTCTCTCTCCGATTTGAGGTAGGATCTAACAACCAAACTCTAATTAACTTACATGATGTAATCAGCATGTTGTTAGCTTTCATTTAACGTAGGAAGCCCCAAATTTCATTGAGCATACTTGGAGAATTTTGATTTTTAGTAAGAGCATGTCTAGAATTTGATGTATATTATGTTCTTCAAGTAGAAGCTTGATTTTCGGGCTGTTTTTGGATTAGATAACTTGATCCACATATGGCTTATAGTATATGGTTGGATTCATCATTAAGTTAGCTTTCTTTTGATATAAAAAGCCCCAAATTCCGTTGTGTATATTGAGAGAAATCTACGTTTTAGTAGACGCATGTCAAGAACTAGGTTCTTCATGTATTCATCATAAATAGGTTGTGATTCGATTGAGTTTTCAGCAAATTTCTTGTTTCAATCTCTTGTTTTATGACCTTAGTATGTATATTAAGAACCCTAGAGCATTTGGTTAAAATCCCAACTCATTTAGACCCCAAATCATTGAGTTTTCATGGTTTACGGAATCACCCGTCGCTTCTGGAAGTGTAGGGGTCGACCCATGGGGTCGACCCATGCACCCAGTGAAGGGGGTCGACCCAATGGGTCGACCCATGAAGCTTTTTTTTTGAGGGGTCGACCCAATGGGTCGACCCACACCCAGGAAGGCTCCTGGAATGCCAGGGGTCGACCCAATGGGTCGACCCATGCCCTGTATGACCCCATTAATGATGTTTTTGACCCGGGGATCAATCCGGATCATTGGGGAATCAATCCATTCAACCTAATCACATTGAAAACTACATTTTTGAGGAACTAATGACCTATTCATGTACCCTTTTTAGTTTCAATTAACATTGGTCCATACATGCAAACTTAGTGTAAAAACACACCGTTTATCATCTTCATTTCAATGCATACAAGATTAAATAGAAACCCACATAATTAGTGGTTAATGGTGTAACTAAATCTCTGTTAATGCATTCTATTTCACTCCTGTGGGAGTTGTTCTTTGCCTTATCATCTTGAATCAGCTTCTTGGCAATTGTCTTAATGCAAATGATAATGGTTAATCATGATATCTTAACTTGGTGATTAGGATTAATATGTTGATTAGCTTGTTTGATTGCTGCTGTTTTACAGTAGCGCAGCACGATTAACTCTTGTTGTGACTTGGTTTCGATCTCCTTGATGATTATACTTACCTTGAAATTCTGGAAATGAATCTCTTTCCTACGTGAAGTTGTTATTGCTACTTAGTTTAAACCTTGGAATTCTGGCCATAAACTGTGGAAGTCTAGATTCGTGGGATCTTTGATCCAAAGAAATCAATGCCTGGCAAACAATTAAGGGCTCGGTCTGGTCCTGGGAAGAGCGCCCGAACACTACGTGTACCCCCGGGGAGGTGAATGACTAGGTGTGGCATTTGGCACCAGTACTTGACATGTGTTAAATCTAGGACTGTCCACTACTCTCTCCACTACTCTCTACATTACTTTCTACTACTTTTCACTTTCCACTCTTCACTGTTCTATACTCTACTTGTGGTTACTTTACTTGCTTATTACTTGGACGTGGAAATGAAATTACATACGTGCTTGACATGACTTGAATTGTCTTGATATGGCCAACTTTTTATCGTTATCTCCTGTAGTAAATTCTTGTCTTACTATTCTATTCATTATATTTCTTGACCTTGCAAGATCTTTGAATTCTGTTTCGTGATATCACCGTTATCTTTTTATTGTTTTTATCATTTGTAGCATGACATTTTAAAATGTAATTAAACTGTTAATCACTTATACCTGTCTGTTATTTCCTACTGAGCGTCAGCTCATAGTTGTGTTTTCCCCCTTTCCAGGCTTTTCAGGTGACGCGCTTACCGATGGGGAAGGGCAGGAGTGATGTCTTGAGTGTATCAGTTCTAGTGTGTTAGTAGTGTGTTATCTTTCTTTAGTTGTGTTTTGGAGAGCTTTTAGTCTCAGTCATGTTATTGAGTTTTAGTGGTTGATTATTCCAGTTGTATTAAGTTGAACTTGAGGTTATTGTATCAGTTGTGGTTTGTTAATGATCATTTAGTATTTCCATCTTGTAGCACTTGTGTATTATTTTAGATTAGTTCTCTCTCTTGCCAGCGTGTCCCTAACTGTACGTCCCGATATTTCCGCCTTGTTCGGGGCGTGACAGTTTAGTTGGTATCAGAGCCTAGGTTTCACATTCCTAGGTTTCCTAAGTTTTAGGTTTTCTTGCATTGCATCCCAATAATCGGTATATCAAAAGGTGTTGTCCGAACGTTAGGCTACGCCTATCGGGAAGGTCGCACACTTGCGCGAGTGGTCTTCGGACCGATTACCTCCGCCAGGTACCGAGTTTTTGGTCGTGTCTAGGTGCATTAGATCCCTAACCTTGTAAAAGTCTAGGACCTGACCTGGTGAGAATGGGTAGAAACTTGGGTTAAGATCGTTTCTTAATCGTGTAATTATTTATCTTGATTAAACCTAAGTAATCTATTTCTCGTGTAGATGGCAGCTGATCGTGCTGAATGGAGGAACCTACAGCGTACGGTGCAAGGCCTTACTCAGGCCCTTCAGCAAGTAGCTCAGGCAGGAGCGGCACCGCATGGCACCGGTGATCTATACCGGAACTTCCGCGGAATGAACCCGCCTAGATTCGCTGGTTCGACTGACCCTGACCAAGCCGAGCACTGGCTAGATGAGATGGGGAGAATCTTTGAAGTTATGCAATGCACCAACCAGGAGCGTGTCCTTTTGTCCACATTTCAACTGGAACATGATGCACGTACTTGGTGGGATTCTATCAAGGCAACTCTCGGTGATCGGCAAGTTATGTGGGAAGAGTTCGAAGAACTCTTCAACAGCAAGTATTTTTCTGATAGAGTGCAAGAGAAGAAAGCGGCAGAGTTCGCGGCCTTGAAACAGCGAGGTTTGTCCGTGGCAGAGTATGAGGCTCAATTTGCACGGCTTTCTCGTTATGCTACTCATCTCATTTCCACCGAGAAGATGAAGGCGAAGCGCTTTCTCAATGGATTGAAGCTTCATTATATCAACCAATTGGCACCGATGGAGATTTCCACTTATTCTGAGATGGTAAGGAAAGCGCAAGTTCTAGAGGATACTCTTGAGATGACGGAGAGAATCCGTGGGAAAGGCACCAAGAAAGAATTACCTACGGGTTCCGGGAGTGTCAAACCCGGGTATACCAAGAAGAGGCCTGTTAGTGGACCTGGTTCGTGGAGCGGGTCCGGATCGTGGAAGGGCAAGATGCCGAGGCATGAAGACAAGAAGCCTGGCCCTATTGTTCCATTCAAGGGCGTGTGCAACTATTGTGATCGTCCGGGTCACAAGATAGAGGAGTGCTGGCGCAAGCAAGGCGCCTGTTTGCGATGTGGAAGCAAGGAGCACCGTATCCCCAATTGTCCTCTCATATCGGAACAAGCTACACCGGCAAAACCTCTAGTCTTCAAGAAACCACAAGGCAAGCTTCAAGCTTTACATGAAGATGAAACTGGGATTTCTGATGATGGCGGACTCGTCGAAGGTACCCTTACTATAATCGATAAGCCCGCATTTGCTCTCTTTGATACTGGTGCAACACATTCATTTATTTCTCGGAGATTTGCTAAGTCATTAGTTGTGGAACCTGTTTTGATGAATACTCCGTTAGAGATTTCAACCCCTATTGGCACTAGATCAACAATCCAGTATTTCTATCCTTCTAGTAAGGTTATGATTGGTGAACAGAACTTTCCAGCAGATTTGGTCTGCATGGACATGAAGGATTATGATGTAATCCTAGGAGCAGATTGGTTGGCCAAGTATGAGGCCAATGTTCACTGTAGTTCTAGCTCAGTGACTTTTACTGGACATTCTGGTTTATCTTTTACGGGAGTCAAGCACCATAACTCCGTACCGCTCATCTCGGCTCTTCGAGCTGATAAGCTTTTGAGGCATGGGTGTGAGGCTTTTCTAGCCTTTGTTTGTGCAACTCCTGAGCAGCAGATGGAGATCAAGGACATTCCTGTTGTCCGAGATTTTCCTGATGTCTTTCCAGAAGAACTACCAGGACTTCCGCCTGAGCGGGAAGTTATCTTTTCTATTGATCTTATTCCTGGCACAGCTCCTATTTCTAAGGCTCCTTATCGTATGTCTCCTGCGGAACTGAGGGAACTGAAGCAGCAACTGATGGAATTACTTGAGAAGGGTTTTATTCGTCCTAGTACTTCTCCGTGGGGAGCCCCTGTACTATTTGTCAGGAAGAAAGATGGTTCGATGAGGCTGTGCATTGATTATCGGCAATTAAACCAGCAGACTGTCAAGAACAAATATCCCTTGCCGAGGATTGACGAGTTATTTGACCAGATAGCGGGAGCTCAATATTTCTCTAAGATCGATCTTCGATCTGGATATCACCAGTTGCGGATTAAGGAAGAGGATATTTATAAAACGGCTTTCCGCAGCAGGTATGGTCATTTTGAGTTTGTCGTTATGCCTTTTGGTCTAACGAATGCACCAGCGGCTTTCATGCAGTTGATGAACGATGCATTTCGGCCCTATCTTGATCAATGGGTCGTGGTCTTTATTGATGACATCCTGATTTATTCTAAGAATGAGGAGGAACATGCTGAACATCTGAGAATGGCATTGCAATTGTTGAGAGATCATCAACTATATGCTAAGTTCAGTAAGTGTGAATTCTGGCTGCAAGAGGTGTCCTTTCTAGGACATATCATTACGAAGAACGGTATTTCTGTTGATCCTTCGAAGGTTGAGGCAGTGAAGAATTGGGAACAGCCTACCAGTGTGACAGAAGTTAGAAGTTTTCTAGGCCTGGCAGGTTATTATCGAAGATTTATTCAAGATTTCTCCAAGATTGCAGTACCTATGACAAGATTAACCCGCAAGGAGAATAAGTTTGATTGGTCAGATGATTGTCAGCGAAGCTTTCAGACTCTGAAGGAGTGTTTGACTACTGCACCTGTTTTGGCTTTACCTTCTGGTGAAGGAGGATTTGTTGTTTATACTGATGCATCAGGTATTGGCTTAGGCTGTGTACTCATGCAGCATGGGAAGGTGATTGCCTATTCCTCTAGACAGTTGAGGAAGCACGAAGATAATTATCCTGTTCATGATTTGGAACTTGCTGCAGTCGTGTTTGCTTTGAAGATATGGAGGCATTACTTGTATGGAGAAACCTTTACAGTGTTCTCAGATCATAAGAGTTTGAAGTATTTATTTTCTCAGAAGGAACTCAACATGAGGCAGCGGAGATGGTTGGAGTACTTGAAAGACTTCGACTTCTCGATTGAGTATCATCCTGGCAAAGGTAATGTTGTGGCAGATGCATTAAGCCGGAAGCCGGTAGCTAGATTGTCAAGTCTCATGTTACAAGAATGGAGGTTGTTGGAACAATTATCTAGTCTGGATCTTAATATTGACAATGATCGGATCTTGATTGCTCAGATTCAACTTAAACCTGAATTATTGATAGAGATCAAGTCCTTGCAAGATAATGACCCCGAGTTGGTAGAGATCAAGGGAAGCTTGAGCAGCAGACCTGACTTCATGTTGGCCGATGATGGTAGATTATTATTTAAAGGCAGAACTTGTGTTCCGGATGAGGCTACAATAAAGAACAAAATTCTTGAGGAAGCTCATAGATCCAGATATACCATTCATCCTGGAGGCACTAAGATGTACCGAGATTTGAAAAGGTCCTTTTGGTGGCCGAATATGAAAAGAGAAGTTGCAGATTTTGTGAGCAGATGTTTGGTATGTCAGCAAGTTAAGGCCGAACATTTCAGACCAGCAGGGAAATTGAAACCACTCGACATACCCCAATGGAAGTGGGAAAGCATTGGCATGGATTTCATTATGGGTCTACCTAGGACTCGTGGTGGATTTGATGCGATATGGGTGATTGTCGATCGATTGACAAAGTCGGCTCATTTCTTACCAATTAAGTCCAAGTGGACGATTGATGTATTGGCTGCCTTGTATATAAAGGAAGTGGTGAGATTGCATGGTATCCCAGTGAATATAGTATCTGATCGAGACCCCAGATTTACTTCACATTTCTGGAAGGGACTGCAAGAGTCTTTGGGTACTCGTCTGAATTTCAGTACTGCTTTTCATCCACAGACAGATGGACAGACTGAAAGAACCAATCAGATAGTGGAAGATATGTTGCGAGCTTGCATGATTGATTTCGGTGGTAATTGGAGTGAGCATTTGGCATTAATTGAATTCGCTTACAATAACAGCTATCAGTCTAGCATTCAGATGGCTCCTTTTGAAGCACTATATGGTAGAAGTTGTCGTTCCCCGTTGTGTTGGGACGAGGTAGGTGAGAAACAGTGGCTTGGACCAGATCTTGTTTCGGAATCATCACAGAACATCCGTGTTATCCGAGACCGGTTACAAGTAGCCCAGTCAAGACAGAAGAGTTATGCCGACAACAGGAGAAGAGCATTGGAATTTCAGGTTGGCGAGCATGTGTTCTTAAAGGTCTCTCCAACGAGAGGGATCCGAAGATTTGGCATTCATGGCAAGCTGAGTCCGAGGTACATTGGTCCATTCGAGATTCTAGATAGAGTGGGAGAGGTGGCATACAGACTGGCTTTACCACCGCATTTGTCTGGCGTACATAATGTTTTCCATGTGTCTATGTTGCGGAAATATGTGTACGATCCCACTCATATCATTCAGCAGGTGGATTTTGAACTGAAGGAAGATTTGACCTATGAGGAAAGACCTGTCAAGATTCTGGACCGGAAGCAACAGCAACTCCGGAATCGTTCGATACCGATGGTCAAGATTCAGTGGAGTCGGCGTGGGACCGAAGAAGCTACATGGGAGTCTGAAGAGACTATGCGAAAGCGGTATCCCGATCTATTCTAGGTGAGCGATCTTTTTCTACTCTCAGTTTTAGTGCAGTGAATTTGGAGGACCAAATTCCTTTAAGTAGGGGAGGGTGTAAGACCCCAAATTCTTTAGAAATTTATTTAGAAAGTTATTTGTAATTATTTGGAATTTATTTGAAGTTATTCGAATTAATGAGAATTATCCAAATTAATTAGATTAATTAATTAATTAATAGAATAAGTCATTTTTCTACTATTTTCTAAAAATCCCCAAAAATCACATCTTGTAGAATTAATTTTGTTTAGCAACTTTGTCTTCTACATTTAAGCCTAAGAAAATCATTTATTATGCCGAATTAGTGAACTTAGTTTTCCGAACTTAACATTTAACTATTTACGGAATAGTATAAGTAATAATCCGACTACCTTAGAAAAATCTGTAAAAATAGTAAATAGATTTAGGTCGATGTAGATAACAACTTTTCCTTCTGGCATTAGGCCATTGTAAATCCGTGGTAAGATCTATTTAGAGTTTAAACCCAAAAGTGCACACTTTTGACCCATACCTAACCCTTAGTTTAAAACACGAAATTCGACCTCAATACTCGACCAAATGATCTGAAATCAAGGGCAAATGGAAGGCCACAATGTAAGGAACATTTACCCTCAATCAATTTGAGGTAAACCTAGCCCCAAAACGTGCTGCCGACATAGTTTGGTCAAGTCAAGGATTTCGGCGCCGTTTCTAAACACGTAGCTTGCAGCAGCGAATACTCCCAATTCGAAGGCTCCAGAAGCTCTATGAGCTATCAAAATGAAGCCCTACGAGTCTTCTTTCATTTGGCTACTGTGGGGTTCGCTGAAGTTTCAGATCTGGAGAGATCTAGCTCGATTTGTGGAGGTGGGTCAGCAGGCCGTTGGCTTTCCTTCATCCTTCTTTGATCCATCGATTGAGGTAGGAATTCTCAACCAAATCTTGATCATGAGTATAGTAAATTGTTCCTCTCATCGAGCTCTATCCATTGGTGGCAAAAGCCCCAATTTTCATTAGGTGTCCGTGGAGAAATCGAGCTTTTTGTGAGGTGCTGTCCAAGTGTTCTTCATCCTAGGGTTTGAGTTTTCTCTCTCCGATTTGAGGTAGGATCTAACAACCAAACTCTAATTAACTTACATGATGTAATCAGCATGTTGTTAGCTTTCATTTAACGTAGGAAGCCCCAAATTTCATTGAGCATACTTGGAGAATTTTGACTTTTAGTAAGAGCATGTCTAGAATTTGATGTATATTATGTTCTTCAAGTAGAAGCTTGATTTTCGGGCTGTTTTTGGATTAGATAACTTGATCCACATATGGCTTATAGTATATGGTTGGATTCATCACTAAGTTAGCTTTCTTTTGATATAAAAATCCCCAAATTTCGTTGTGTATATTGAGAGAAATCTATGTTTTAGTATACGCATGTCAAGAACTAGGTTCTTCATGTATTCATCATAAATAGGTTGTTATTCGATTGAGTTTTCAGCAAATTTCTTGTTTCAATCTCTTGTTTTATGACCTTAGTATGTATATTAAGAACCCTAGAGCATTTGGTTAAAATCCCAACTCATTTAGACCCCAAATCATTGAGTTTTCATGGTTTACGGAATCACCCGTCGCTTCTGGAAGTGTAGGGGTCGACCCATGGGGTCGACCCATGCACCCAGTGAAGGGGGTCGACCCAATGGGTCGACCCATGAAGCTTTTTTTTTGAGGGGTCGACCCAATGGGTCGACCCACACCCAGGAAGGCTCCAGGAATGCCAGGGGTCGACCCAATGGGTCGACCCATGCCCTGTATGACCCCATTAATGATGTTTTTGACCCGGGGATCAATCCGGATCATTGGGGAATCAATCCATTCAACCTAATCACATTGAAAACTACATTTTTGAGGAACTAATGACCTATTCATGTACCCTTTTTAGTTTCAATTAACATTGGTCCATACATGCAACTTAGTGTAAAGACACACCGTTTATCATCTTCATTTCAATGCATACAAGATTAAATAGAAACCCACATAATTAGTGGTTAATGGTGTAACTAAATCTCTGTTAATGCATTCTATTTCACTCCTGTGGGAGTTGTTCTTTGCCTTATCATCTTGAATCAGCTTCTTGGCAATTATCTTAATGCAAATGATAATGGTTAATCATGATATCTTAACTTGGTGATTAGGATTAATATGTTGATTAGCTTGTTTGATTGCTGCTATTTTACAGTAGCGCAGCACGATTAACTCTTGTTGTGACTTGGTTTCGATCTCCTTGATGATTATACTTACCTTGAAATTCTGGAAATGAATCTCTTTCCTACGTGAAGTTGTTATTGCTACTTAGTTTAAACCTTGGAATTCTGGCCATAAACTGTGGAAGTCTAGATTCGTGGGATCTTTGATCCAAAGAAATCAATGCCTGGCAAACAATTAAGGGCTCGGTCTGGTCCTGGGAAGAGCGCCCGAACACTACGTGTACCCCCGGGGAGGTGAATGACTAGGTGTGGCATTTGGCACCAGTACTTGACATGTGTTAAATCTAGGACTGTCCACTACTCTCTACATTACTTTCTACTACTTTTCACTTTCCACTCTTCACTGTTCTATACTCTACTTGTGGTTACTTTACTTGCTTATTACTTGGACGTGGAAATGAAATTACATACGTGCTTGACATGACTTGAATTGTCTTGATATGGCCAACTTTTTATCGTTATCTCCTGTGGTAAATTCTTTTCTTACTATTCTATTCATTATAGTTCTTGACCTTGTAAGATCTTTGAATTCTATTTCGTGATATCACCGTTATATTTTTATTGTTTTTATCATTTGTAGCATGACATTTTAAAATATAATTAAACTGTTAATCACTTATACATGTCTGTTATTTCCTACTGAGCGTCAGCTCATAGTTGTGTTTTCCCCCCTTTCCAGGCTTTTCAGGTGACGCGCTTACCGATGGGGAAGGGCAGGAGTGATGTCTTGAGTGTATCAGTTCTAGTGTGTTAGTAGTGTGTTATCTTTCTTTAGTTGTGTTTGGAGAGCTTTTAGTCTCAGTCATGTTATTGAGTTTTAGTGGTTGATTATTCCAGTTGTATTAAGTTGAACTTGAGGTTATTGTATCAGTTGTGGTTTGTTAATGATCATTTAGTATTTTTCATCTTGTAGCACTTGTGTATTATTTTAGATTAGTTCTCTCTCTTGCCAGCGTGTCCCTAACTGTACGTCCCGATATTTTCGCCTTGTTCGGGGCGTGACAAGTTTTCATTTCAACATCTAAATCAAGCAGTTGATTTTTGATCCAAAGTACTTGGGCTCCATAACTTCCGGCGGCTACATATTCAGTCTCGGCCGTTGAGAGAGCTACTTAATGTTATTTCTTGGAGGCCCATGAGACTAGGCAACCACCAAGATCTTATAGTACCCACTTGTACTTTTACGATGTACAATGCACCCAACATAATCCGCATCGGTATAGGAAATTAAATCAAAGGAACTACTGATAGGACACCACAAGCCAAAGTCTATTGTGCCAATGAGATATCTAAAGATGCGTTTAACATCTGATAAATGAGATTCTTTGGGGCATGACTGAAAACGGGCACAAAGACATACACTGAATTGAATGTCAGGGTGACATGCTATAAGGTACTATAGTGATCTGATCATACCTCGAAATAGTGTAGGATCTACTGTTTTACCATTTTCATCTTTATCCAGCTTTGTGATGGTAACCATGGGAGTTGATATAGGTTTTGCTTCCGCCATCCCGTATTTCTTTAACAATTCCATCGTGTACTTTGCTTGACTTAGGAAAATGCCTTCGGAGGTTTGCTTCACCTGCAATCCAAGAAAGAAAGTTAGCTCCCCCATTAAGCTCATCTCGAATTCTCCTTGCATGATTTCTACAAATTCATCGCATAAGGCATTGTTAGTAGCTCCAAAAATGATGTCATCCACATACACTTGAACTACTAAAATGTCTTTACCTGATTTCCTCTTGAACAGTGTTTGATCAACCTTACCTCTCTTGAAGTCATTTTCAACCAGAAATGAGGTAAGCCGTTCATACCATGCCCTGGGTGCTTGCTTTAGTCCGTATAAGGCCTTTTGGAGCTTGTACACATGTCATGGATGTTTGGAATCTTCAAAACCTAGAGGTTGCTCTACAAAAACATCCTCTTTGATATAACCGTTAAGAAATGCAGATTTAACATCCATTTGAAATAACTTAAAGTTCAAAGAACAAGCATAGGACAATAAGATCTGGGCTACTTCAAGTCTAGCAACTGGTGCAAAAGACTCATCAAAATTAATACCCATCTCCTGGCTATACCCCTTGGCAACAAGTCGGGCTTTATTCCTAACAACCAATCCCGCATCATTTAGCTTGTTTCTGAAAACCCAACGAGTTCCAATAGTGAGATGGTTCTTAGGACGTGATACGAGAGTCTACACCTCGTTTCTTCCAAACTGGTGTAGCTCTTCATGCATAGCCTGAATCCAGGATTCATTTTGAAGAGCTTCAAGAATGTCCTTGGGTTCTTCTTGTGAAAGTAGAGCCATCAAATCCTCCTCTTCTACATGCCTTAGAGAGGACCTTGCTTTTACCCCATCTTCCAAATTACCTATGATGTTCACAGCTGGATGATCCTTTAGAAATATGTAAGAACTGGGCAAGTCAGGATGCTGCACTTGTGATTCTTGCAGTGTCTCAATTGTAGGATCCTCATCTTCCTCATTTTTGCTTGATATTGCCTTCAATGATTCATCCTTAGATTGGACATTTGATGAGTTCTTAGGATCTTCATCTGCATCCAAAGTAGAAGAAATTTGATTTGTCAGTTTTGATTCAGATTCATCAAAAATAACATGAGGACTTTCTTCAACGACCAAAGTCCTTTTATTGAATAATCGGTAAGCTCTAGAATTAAGTGCATAACCTAGAAAAATTCCTTTGTCACTCTTTTCATCAAACTTACCCAGGTTGGACTTACCATTGTTCAAAATGTAGCAAGGGCATCCAAAGGGTTTAAGATAGGAGATGTTTGGTTTCTTACCCTTGTAGAGCTCATATAGAGTTATCTTCAAAATGGGCCTTACCATTGCCCTGTTGATGATGTAGCATGTTGTACTCACCGCCTCAGCCCAAAAATACTTAGGTAGGGAATTCTCACTGAGCATGGTCCGGGCCATGTCTATCAACATTCTGTTCTTCCTCTCCACTACTCCATTTTGCTGGGGCATCCTTGGTGACGAAAAATTGTGTGTGTACCCCTGCTCTACACAAAAACTGCTGAATTCATGATTTTCAAATTCACCACCATGATCACTCTAGATGGTGGTGATGAGGTAACCTCTTTCATTTTGGATTTTTCTGTAAAACACTTGAAACTCCGTCAGGGCATCACTTTTATTGGCTAAAAATAACACCCATGTGAATCTAGAAAAGTCATCAGTAATCACAAAACCATAGGATTTTCCTCCTAGGCTAGAGATTCTAGTTGGAATAAAAAGATCAAGATGCAAGAATTCCAACGGCCTAGCGGATGAAAAAAATGTTTTTGTTTTTGAAGAAAATTTGTGGTCGCTTGCCTTTTGTGCAAGCTTCACAGATTCTATCACTTTCAAATTTTAATTTTGGCAGTCCATTCACCAAATCATGTCTAGACAACTTAGAGATTACTCCAAAGCTAGTATGACCTAATCTTCGGTGCCACAACCATGTATTTTCATGAGTGTTCGTAACCAAGCAGAGATCATCACAAGAAACATTGTCAATATCAATAGTATAGACATTGTTATTTCTTTTTTCAAGAAATTTGATCTCATTTGTGTTCTTGTTCAAGACAATGCAGTGGGTTTCATAAAAAATAACTTTCAAACCCTTATCGCACAATTGGCTTATTCTTAGCATATTGTGATTCAAACCTTTCACCAAAAGCACATCTTCAATAAGAATTTTAGAATTCGTACCAATGTTGCCAATCTCAACGATTTTACCTTTGTCTTGACCTCCAAAGACAACTGGGCCTCCATCCTTGTCTTGCAGTGTAGAGAACACTTTCTTGTCCCCTGTCATATGCCTTGAACAGCCGCTGTCCAAGTATCATTTGCTCCCCCTGGCTTCAAGACATATCTGCAAGAAGAAAATTTCTCATGCAATTGTTTTTGGTACCCAAGCTAGTTTGGGTCCATAGGAATTAGTCCAGTTCTTGGTATATCTCTTCTTGTTCCAAAAAACATGGTTTCTAGGTAGGCTTTGTCTGAACCAGCAATTAACAATAGCATGACCAAATCTTCCACAATGATAACAATTATCAGGTGCAAACTTTCCTTGAAACTATCATGGTTTGGGTTGAGCATGTTTTGGTTCAGGCTTGGAACATAAAGCATGGTTTTTATCTTTTTCATGCACAAGGGACGTGGTGATCTTATGCTCAAAAGATTTTTTGTTTTGGGGAGTGTATCCAAGACCTTCCTTATGAAAATTGAATTTAACTCCCAGCAAATTATTAAGGTTTTACTTGCCCTTAACAAATCTTAACAATGTGATCTGAAGATCAGTCACTTCTTTTTCTAAACTCACAATTTTCTCTTCAAGTTCTGAGTTTGTGGATTTCAGAATTTGTTCTTCAATTTTCATCTTTTCACATGCTTTCTCTATTTCAACTATTTTGTAAGATAATTTTTCTTTGGCTTTATCACAATCTAAGATTGTTTGTAATAGACTTTCTCTTTCTTCCGTAGCCTCAAACCATTCCTGTTCCAGTTTCTCAAATTTGACAAAGATATCTTCATGTGACCAGTTATCAAGTTTCTTTTTGAGAGTTTTATTTTCAGATATGATTTTCTTGTATTTCGTGTACAACTTTTCATATTCAGATTCCCATTGTTCATTGGAAATAAAATCTGGGTCAGACTTTACCTCCGTAGATTCATCTTCATGTGCCATGAGGCATAAGCTTTCCACAAGTTCTTGGATCTCTTCATCAGATGGTTCATCTTCTTCGTCGCTCCATGTGGCGACCATGGCTTTGGGTTTCTTGAAATTATCCTTCTTGAATTTCTTTTTCAGATCTGGACATTCACCTCTCATGTGCCCAGGCTTCTTGCATTCGTAGCATATGATGCTACTTGGCTTGCTCGATTCGCCTTTGGTTTGCGTGGGCTTTCTTTGCCCTTTTCTGAAGTTTCCCTGAAAGTTTCTCTTCTTCCTTAGAAATCTCCTCACTTGGCGAGTTATCATCACCAATTCTTCCTCTTCATTGCTTCCGTCACTTGATTCACCTTCTTGAAATTCGTCATCAGAGTGATGAGGTTTCAGTCTAATGACCTTTTTCTTCTTGATGTCTTCATCAACTGTTCTCTTTATATATATCTCATAGGTCATGAGTGACCCTATGAGTTCGTCCAAGGTGAGAGTAGATAGATTCTTTGAGTCTTCAATTACCATGGCCTTTGTATTCCAAGCCGACGGAAGGGACCTTAACACCTTCCTCACAAGGTCGGAATTTGAGTATTCCTTCCCAAGACTTTTGAGACCATTTGTGATCTCTGTTAACCTTGCAAACATCTCGAAGATGGTTTCTTTAGGTTTCATCTTAAATAGCTCATAGTCAGTGACTAGGAGATTTGCCTTGGTTTCCTTGACCTCTGAAGTTCCCTCGTATATGAGTCGCAGCTTGTCACACATTTCTTTGGCCGAGCTGCACATAGAAACATGAGAGAATTCATTAGGGTGTATCGCACATTGCATAATATTAATGGCATTGAAATTAGCGGTGCATTTCTTAATTTCCTCAGGTGTCCATTTATCTTCATCATCCCCGAGTTTATGAGGACCCTTGTCCATAACTCTCCAAACTATGTACTCTTGAGCCCTCTCGGAAAGACATGCTTTCTATTTTTCCAATACGAGTAGTTTGAACCGTCAAAGAAGGGAGGACGGTTGATGGAGTGACCCTCGGGCATCATACCCTTGTTTGACATTTAACCGGATCTTACTCTAGATCGTTAGATTTGAAAAGAAAGAGCCTTTGCTCTGATATCAATTGAAGTCCCGAGATTAAATGGCACCCAAGAGGGGGGGTGAATTGGGTATTAACAAAAATTAATCAAACCTATCCTCAATTTTAAGATTATGTGATAACACTATGGAACTAGTGCAAGATAAAATAGATCTATCAAAATCAATCACTACAATAACTCTTGGTACTAGGCGGAGTTAATAAATCCGTAAATTCACTCACGCAAACTATTATCTTTCTGGCAAGAGTAACCTTGTCAGTCCGAATCCAGCTTTTGATATACCGAGGATCTATTTGAAACTGATCAGTTAATCTAGATCTAAAAGATGCAATTAATCTAATTCCACAAGCATGCGCAGAAGGGGGATAAGAGAAAAGGAACAAACAACAATGAGACAACGATTTTTAGGTGGTTCGGAGGCCACAACGGCAACCTACGTCCTCCCCTCACCGACCGTGAGGATCCACACACTATCTTGTAAAGAGATACAAGATCGAACACACACACACACATTAGGAGATGAAGGCTCCCAGAAGGTGTAAGGACACCCAACTACACACACGAAACCAACAGATTAACTAGACACACACACGGATCTAGGAAGATCCACACACACACAAGATTGTTACTGGATTACAAGAACCACACTTGAAGCTTAGAAAGATTGAGAATGGAAACACAAAAGAAAAGGCTTGATTGATGCTCCCTCTTAGTTGATGAAGAGTTTCTAGGATGCAACTTGAACTCCACTTGGCTTGGGCTTGATCTCCTTCAGATATGGCTTGATCTTCACTTGAGAATGGATGAAGAAGGAAAAAGAACTCTTCTCGGAGCACTGTTCACGTCTACAGTGCTAGCTCCCTTCTCTTCCCCTTTGGTAGCCTCCTTGATCCAACTTGAGCATTAGGGTTTTCTTAACCCTCTTGTATGTGTTTTATAGACTTTGAATGCTCCATGGACTCCCCCCAGACCAGATCCACAATATCTAGAGGGTTTGGTTGCTTAGGTATTAAATAATACCAAGAGGGAGGGCTTTCCTCGAAGTGACAAAAAGTCAACAATGTTGGGCAGCTCGGGGCTGGCGGTCGACCTGCAGGGGCTGGCGGTCGACCGCCACTGAGAAACCTTTAGGAGGCCGGTCCCTGGGAATTCTGGTCAACCGGGATTGAGGGGGCGGTCGACCGCCACTGAGACAGGCTGTAGAAAGGTCCATTCTGTTATTTCAGGTCGACCGGGATCAAACCGGAGGTCGACCGGACTGTCAAAAACCTAAAAAATGAAGAGTTTAGCCCAAAAAATGTATCCATATGATCGAGACATGAATTGAACGAATGGTTAAAATTTATTTCAAGTTCATTTGATTTCTTGGAAATGCATTTGGAATGCTAAACACTAAAGCAAAAATCGTGACGAAATCTGACATGATAGCTTATGGAATTCACTTAAGGTATTAGTTCCAAGCACATGAACAAGTATATGTCCTTGGTTTTGTTATCATCAAAAGCACTGAGATATATACAACAGCTAAAACAGGCCTTGCAAGGGGCAGATGCCCTGCCCTTAGTACTTTCTTCTGGCGCGACTGCTGCCATCACTTCCACATCCCCGATTGTTGGATTAGGGGCCGCCTCTGCGGCCCCCATCGATCTTACTCCCATCCATCCTCAGGCTCTTAGATTCTCCACCATGGAAGTGGGCCAGGCTTCTACCTCGGCCCATCAGCCACTTGATAAGGGGAAGACCTAGATCCCCTCTAGTTCTTATGTTAATCCTTACACCACCATCTTTCCAACATCGCAGGCCCTCGTGGCCCCGGCTGATTTCATCCACCTGCAACCAGGGGCTGCCCAGTTGGCTCATGCGGATATGGGCCCTTCCCTGTCCCGTTATCCACCTTATGGGCTGCCCCCTCAGTCAGTTTATCCTTCAGCTCCATACTCTGGATCTGCCTTTCCAGCTGTATCTCCTCCTTCCCGGGAACGGGAACTTCTTGACAAATGGGCTGCCATGCAGCATCAGATTGACCTCCTCCACAAGCTGGTCGGCCCGCAGTCTCTAGCCGATGTCCCCATTCCTAACTTTTGGGACATTCACTTTTCTCCCCAGTCAGAGCTCCCCATGTACCGAAAATATGACGGGAATGTCAACCCATTTATTCATGTCAGGGAGTTCCTTTATGAGTTGACGCAGTTCAAACACGACGACCGCCTGATGGCATATTTGTTCCGCCGATCTTTGGACAGGGTCGCCCTTGAATGGATCTACACCTTGCCTCTGGAGGAGGCAGAGAGTTTCAAGACCGTGAAGGAGAAGTTTATCCAGAGATTCCAGGATCGGGTTGGTCCCGAGTATTTTACAGACCTAGTTGCGGAAAAGATGAAAGCAGATGAGGACTTTGCTACGTATGCAGACCGATGGAGGCAGATGGCCTCAAGTGTGCCCGGGCAGATCTCGGAAGAAGAGAAAGTCAAGTTGTTAATCTCTAATGCCACTCCGACGTTCCGAAATATCTTGGCAATGAACAATATATCCAACATGCACCAGTTGTATAGTCGGGCCCGGTTCATACAAACCCAATTCAAGGACTCCCCCATTCATTCATTGTTCGAGGCCCAGAAATCTAAAACCACTAGAAAATCCAAAGGCCCAGTTACCGAGGGAGTTTAAATCAACGAGCAAGTTCAAGCTGTTCAATTCCCTAACCAGCCCGCTTCACCCCGTTTCCACCAACCTCAACGTAACCCCCAATTCTCTGCTCCACAAGCTCCCCGACCCACCTTCCAAGCTCCTCAGCACCCACAACAACCACCACCACCACAACAGTCACAACAGCCACCCCAGTACCATAACGTTCCTCCTCCTACTGGTTATCGGCCTGCTCGGCCATGACCCAAGAGGGTCAACTATCCACCACTTCCAGAAACCCTCCCCGACATCTTTTCAGCTATAATGTACACTGCTGACATTCAATTGCCTCCGGAGCGTCAAAATTGGAATCCGGTAGCCGATCAGTCAAGGTATTGCATATACCATCGACAACTCAGGCACACCATAGAGAGATGCTACCAGTTCAGAGATTTGGTGTATGATTTGCATGAGGGCCAGAGGATTGATTGGGCCCAAATGCATAAATTAATTGAAGATATCAAGGAAAGAAGAAGACAAGCCAGGCCGCAGCAGGCGGCGCCTCAACAGCAGTAGTTCCAGCAACCTCTCCAACAACAACAACCTCCGTACCAGCAACATCAGCACCAAGACCTCGGGATTCATCAAAATCCCATGCCAGAACATCCGCCCGCTCCCCAACAGCAACAACAACAACAGCCGCCGGCACCAGCTCAAGTTAATGCGGTCCACCACCCAGCCCCTAATGTTGGGTGGTCCTTTGATGATGAGACCCCCGCTCATCTTTTGGCCTTCCACCATACCAATTCCCCCGCGCCTTCTTTTCCTTCCATCCTCCGACCCACCACCATCGCCACCGCTCCACCCGCTATCCCTTCACGATCACCTATTGCACCCACCGCATTTCCCACCATTCCGCCAGTCCTTCCACCATCGCACGCCATACCCTCCGTCGTCATCCCTCCTCTTAACCCTTCACCCATTACCACTCCGCCAGGGCCCGTCAGGCCAACCTCTGCTATCCTCACCCCCGTTTCTACCCCGTCCACTCATCCCACTAGGCCAATCGGGGGTCCATCTAAAGTCGTGCCGACACAACACTGCGCCCTCCGGAGCGTGCGTCCATTCCATAGAGTTTACCCTTCCTCTGGTGCATCTGCACCCAACCCTCAAGTCCCTTTCTCTATAGTTGAAGCAGACGAAGTAGACCCCGTGCCGGGCATGAAGTATGACTTGCTACAGCACTTGGACCAGATGTCAGCCAAAATATCAGTTCTGGAGTTGATCAAAAGGTCCACGCTACACCAGGACGCCCTCAAGGCTTTTTTGCAGAAGGTTATGGTCAGCGAGGATGTGGCGGTAGATAGTTTGCCATCAGTGTTGGCAACAATTACAAGGGGGCCTTCCATTTCATTCTCTGAGTCAGAACTGGCACCCCCAGAGGCGCGACAGATGCTACTCTACATTACTATTTCTTTAGACAAAGTGGCAGTTGAATCAGCCCTTGTGGACACGGGAGCATCAATAAATGTGTGTCCGCTAAGTACACTGTGTGCCTGTAATATTTCAGAAGATATGCTTAGGCCGACGCCAACCACAATTGCGGCATATGATAACTCCAGATGAGCTTGCCATGGGGTCGTGACAGTTCAGGCCGAGCTAGGGCCTTTGGTGATGGACGTGGAGTTTTATGTACTGGACATAGACCCGATGTTCAAAGCAATTCTGGGTCGTCCATGCATAGATAGCCTGAATGTTGTACCCTCAATCGCCCACTAATGCCTTAAGTTCCCATTTCAAGGCCGGGTAGTTAAGGTGAAGAGTATCTCCACCATCCAATCTGTTGATGCGATTGCAGATAAGATTCTTCCTACTTTGTGGCCGAGCCACAGGCCAGTCCTTTCTGTTATGGACTTAAACTACTCATGGGCATATGTGTCACGCAAGCCCGCCACTGCACCGGTGAATGTCAAAATTAAGTCCAAGATTCGAGATTCAAAAGGGCGGCATATGATTTTGAAATTAGGCTATCAGTCGGGTCTCGGCCTCGGCATACAGTTGCAGGGGCGAACTAAGCCCGTCCCTAAAGGCAGGAAAATGAGCCGGTGAGGCCTTGGCTATCGGGAGTCAGCACTGTCCATACTAGGAGACTCCGGGCCACTGACGTGGGACTACCGTCAACACTTTGTGAAAGGCCCGTTACAGCCAGGTACTTTGAAGAAGCCACCATCCGGTTCTGATATGAAGATTGATGCCGCTCATGTTGTTGCTGACCCACCGCCGCCACTGAGGGGGCCGGTGGGTGACATGGAAGACTTTTGTAGTTGCTTTGAGAGGTTGTTCCAAGAAGAAGAAACTAGTCCGAAGAAGACGGAGATGCAGCTGGTGAAGCATTCTCCAACTGCGCTAGTTCACCGGAGGCCGCGAGAAGTGGGGAGCTCTATCACTACCTTTTCCTTGTCCCCGTCCCATCTTGCCTCCTTGTTTCAGCAATTGGGGTTTGTTCCCCGTTCCCCTCCGATCATGGTCGACCCGTACTTCACAGAAAGACCATTTAAAGTTCTATTTGTTCCTTGCGCATGTGGGCGCTGCCCACCTGTTGACTTATCAACTCTGTTTACTCCTCCTTCCCCACTGCCCAACTCCACGGAATGTGGTTTTCATCTTCTGACCCATTATTTGATTGCATCTTCCCCTCTCTATTTTCTATGCAACTCCCTCCTCCCCCGTCTTCTTCTTCCTGTTACATGATCTCCTCCGACTTCTAAAAACAAAATGCCAATTATAAAATGGATGTTTCAATGGAGGATTACGCTATGTTCTGCCCATCTTCCCAGGGGCATGAAACTCCTGCTCCTTTCCCTGTAGACTTCTTATCTCCTAGGTTAGATGTACATTCTGCAGAGTCTCCTAGGTTGGTAGAGTCAGTTGGGGTAGAGTCTAGTTCTAGTATTGTCAGCCCATCCACGTCTACGGCGCTCCCTGTGATGCGTTATTTTAAATCCGTTCCAGATAGGTTCCTCCAAGACTTAGCTCAGAGATGTCATGCCCTTCTCAAATGCCCTGAGTTTGTAGAGACCGCCATAGTCTTGGAGGATGATGAGGAAGTAGAAGGGGTGTGGAGCAATGATGGATTAGGTGTATATGAAATCATTGATGAGAAGGACCCAGCCGGTGATGAGGAAAGTGATGTGGATGACACTGCTGATCTGTATGCGTAAGGTTTTAAGAAGTTTGATGAACCGTCGTCGGCGGTGGATGAACCCACTAAAGAGATCATCCTTGGAACGGAAGAGGACCCCAGGCCCATAATCATTTCTGCTAGTCTCCCTCCTCAGGTTGAGGAGGAGCTGATCAAGGTTTTGAGGGAGTACATCCATTCATTTTCCTGGTCCTATGAGGACATCCCGAGTCTTGACCCCGCTTTGGTTGGACACCAACTTGTTCTTAAACCAGGGGCAATACCCGTAAAATAGAAAGCGAGAAGGTTCCACCCGCAGATGGCCATAAGGATAAAAGAGGAAGTTGATAAATTGCATAAGGCCAGGTTTATTAGAGTGGTTTTATATCCGCAATGGGTGGCAAACATAGTCCCAGTAATGAAGAAAGATGAAAAAATCTAGATTTGTATCGATTTCAGGGACTTAAATAAGGCATGTCCGAAGGATGATTTCCCGCTTCCTCACATCGACGTGTTAGTGGATAACACGACTGGGTACGAGGCCCTCTCATTCATGGATGGTTATTTTGGTTATAATCAAATCCGTCTTGTTCCTGAGGACCAAGAGAAGACCTCCTTCACCACACCCTGGGGCACGTACTGTTATGTCGTCATGCCGTTTGGATTAAAGAATGCAGGTGCCACGTATCAACGGGCAATGATGGCCATCTTCCACGACAAGATGCATGTGTATATGGAAGCCTATGTGGATGATATCCTGGTGAAGTAAAGGTCCAAATAAGAACACCCCGCCATTTTAGCCAAGGTATTGCAAAGGGCTAGGGAGTACAAATTGAAGATGAATCCAAAGAAATGTGTATTTGGAGTTGCATCAGGGAAGTTGCTTGGGTTTATAGTTTTTAAACGGGGGATTCAGATCGATCCAAATAAAGCAAAGGCCGTTATGGAGATGTCGCCGCCTAAAAACATTGTTGAACTCAGAGGTCTGATTAGGTGCTTGCAATTCATTAGAAGATTTATATCTTAACATTCGCAAAGATGCCGCCCATTCTATGAATTGTTGAAGGCGGGAGCTAAATTCGAATGGAATGAACAATGTCAGAAGGCATACGAGGACCTTAAGGTTTATCTTTCTAATCCCCCGGTTCTGCAACCACCCGTCCCTGGGAAACCCCTGATCCTGTACATTTCTGTCATTGAGGACTCCCTAGGAGCTGTCCAGGCTCAGGTGGATGATGAAGGAAGGGAAAGGGTAGCATACTACCTTTCGAGGTTGTTCAATCCTACTGAATCTAAGTATACTGCCATGGAGAAGACCTGTGCAGCATTAGTATGGGTAGCTCGGAAGCTCAAACACTATTTCCTTGCACATGAGGTTAGGCTGATCTCTAGAATGGACCCAATTCGTTATCTCTTAGAAAAGCCCATCCTTTCTAGCAGATTAGCTCGCTGGCAGAGCTTTCTTTCCCAATTTGATATTACCTTTGTTGTTCAGAAAGTGATCAAGGGATACGTGATAGCTGAACATCTCGCTCATTCTCCTATCCCTCGCTCTGATTCAATGCAGGACGAATTTCCTGATGAACACTTGGTTGTAATCACTCATCTTCCTTTTTGGTCTCTTCACTTTGACAGGGCTCTCAACTCTCAGGGCCGTGGAATCAGTGCCGTTCTCCTCACTCCGGAAGGAGTGACCATCCCTATCGCTTATCAACTCTCTTTTCCTGCCACAGATAACATAGCCGAGTATGAGGCTCTCCTTGTCTGTCTAAAGCATGCCTACCTCATGGGCACGCGATACCTAAACATCATAGGAGACTCTCAATTGGTGCTGCGTCAGGTTCTGTCAACTTACCACACCCGTGACCCCAAACTCAAGCCTTATCAAGATTTGGTCACGCTCTTGGCTAGGCAATTCCGGAAGCTCATCTACATTCATATTCCTCGTTATCAGAACATTGTGGCCGATGCACTGGCATCGCTCACTTCTTCTCTATCATTCCCCCTCAGTCGCGCCACTGAGACCATCATGGTCCAGTAGTTAGATGCTCCTTCCCTTCAGGATCCCTAGTTTGACAACCTTAGGACATCTGCAGAAAGGAAAGCGGAGAGGGAAGACTTGAAAGAAGTTTCATTGATGGAACTGGAGGAGATTATAGAAGAAGAAGAATTATCATGGTATCACGAGATAGAATAGTATTGCAGGGATGGTTCCTTTCCCGAGACGGCGAAAGCCGAGCAGCGCAAGGCCATTCGAAGAGTCACCGCCAGATACATGATTATCGTAGGAGAATTGCACAGGCGGGCTCTCAATGGAGTTCTAATGAGGTGTTTGGATGACGATGAGGCTTGGAAGGTAGTGGAAGCTGCTCAGTCCAGTGAGTGTTGAGGGCACATAAATGGGCAGGCGTTGGCAAAGAAGATTCTTAGGCAGGGCTATTACTGGCCAACCCTAGAAGAAGACTGTTCCACCTATGTCCGTAGGTGTCTTCAATGCCAACTCCATGTCGACAAAATCTATGCTCCTGCTTCTTCTCTACATCCTCTTTATGCTCCTTGGCCATTCTCAATGTGGGCCTTTGATATCGTTGGGCCACTTGGTGATCCCAACGCTCAGGTTAAACAAAAATCCTTCATTCTGACCGCTACAGAGTACTTCACCAAGTAGGCGAAAACTGAAGCTTATGCAGAAATCAAAGCCACCACGGTATGCCACTTCATCCTCAAGAACATCATCTCGCGGTTTAGGGTGTCAAGCGATATCGTCACCGACAACGGGCCTCAATTTATTTCTCAAGAACTTCGGGACCTCTATAAGAAATTTAACATTTCATTGCATCATTCATCACCATACTACCCTCAAGGTAATGGCCAAGCTGAGGCCACAAATAAAACCCTTCTTAAAATCATTAAGAAAACATGCGAGTCGCACAAATTTGCTGATTGGGCTGACAAACTGATAGAAGCTCTATGAGCTTATCGCACATCCGTCCGTACTCCTACAAGGCAAACTCCTTTTGCTCTCACCTATGGGATGGAGGTGGCACTCCCGTACAAGATCTTGATCCCTTCCCGAAGTGTGCAGCTGGACAAAGAACTTAATCTTGACGAGCGTCGAGAGGCGTTGCTAGTCCAACTGGAACCCTTAGACGAGAAGAGGCTTAATGCGGCCAATCACATCTCGGTTTATCAAAAACGTGTCTCGCGATATTTTTAAAAGAAGGTTATTGAAAGAAAATTCCAAGTGGGTAACATGGTTTTGAAATGAAAATTTATTAGATCAACAGGTCCCAGGTCTAAGCTGCAACCCAACTGGGAAGGGCCGTTTGTAGTTAAGGAAGTCTATCTGGGTAACGCGTATCGCTTAGTTAACGCGGAGGGTGATCAATTACCAAATCCGTGGAATGGGCTGTATTTAAAACATTTTTATCCATAGAGTCGAGCCAGCAACAGCCCGGCGGCGGGGTGTACCTTTATTTGATCATGAAGGGAGATCCCCGATTGAACATTCACACACTACACGACCCCCTGTGGTTCGATTTTTCTCTTTCCCGCAACACCGTTTCTCCCTTGGGCATGCTTAGGGGAAAGTGAAAATCCTTGTTTTTCTCCTTTCTCGACTGAAAATAGGGGCAAGTGGTGAATAAGGGGGAGAGAACTCATCTAGACCCCCGGCAAAAGGGGTCTCAAATAGGGGCAGTCCGTTATGACCTTATTTCGTAGTTATAAGAGCAAAAAGAAATAGGAAAAGGGGCAAAACCAAAGATGAAGCTAAAAGCTCATCTGCGAGCTCGGAGCTCAAAAGTCTAAAAGACCCCACAACAATGAAACTGGGCATGGCAAGAGTGGCAGTACAGTTTCCCCGCAGGATGTTATGAGCTCGGTCGTATGCGTGCCTAGGGCGGATGTAGGTTCGATGATGGACATAAAGCCCTGGTGCAACAGACCAAAAATTCTTTGAAAATGGGTGTCGCGGGAAGAACTCAAGCCCTAAAAACCGCTATACCTATTGCCAATTTTTCTATGAAGCTCTCTTTTATTTTCCAAGGAATGGATCCCACCCCAGGTATGGCCTCGGTAGAGGCACCGTTAAGCGAAATTGGACCCTGGCCATGGGCGGTCACCCATAACGCACGTTGAACCTAGGAGACCCCTAGTGAGATATGAAGTTCCCCGTTGTGAGGTTTGAGCTGGTTCCAAAATCCAAAAAAATCAAATATTTCAAAACCCCAAAAAAATCAAATATTTCAAAATTAAAAAAAAATCAAATATTTCAAAACCCCCAAAAAATCAAATATTTCAAAATCTAAAAAAATCAAATATTTCAAAACCCAAAAAAGTCAAATATTCCAAAATCCAAAAAAAATGAGTATTCAAAAAATCCAAACAATCAAATATTTCAAAACAAAAAATATCAAATATAGCAAAATCTAAAAAATTCAAATATTTCAAAATCCAAAAATAAAATATTTCAAAATCCAAAAAAATCTAAATATTTTCAAAATCACAAAAAGAATTTCATCATTTGCATTTCATGGCATCCATCGCATTCATTTTCATTTGTTATTTGCCTATTTAATAAGTCTTACCCCCTTGACCAAAAATCAAGAACTGGTCATTTCCTAACTTGCTACAGGCAAGGGGTTAAGCTTAAAATAGATTTAATCTGTTTTCTTTGTTTGTGTGTGTGTAGGGGCAGGTTGAAGCTCAAGGTTCAACACTTCAGTCAGTAAACAGTCCTCTGGGGACAGTCCTACTTCTTTCAACGGCCATGGGCAGACCGTCCAACATTTCACATGGTTTCATATAGACCGTTCCAGCCTCAATCCACGATTTTCATTAGACCGTTCAAAAATATGAACGGCAGATTTTTGACCATTTTACCATTACCACGGTCTGTTTCAGGCCGTTCAATTCTCCGTTCTCAACTCTGCCATTGATCTAATGCATGGCTCTAAGGGAGCCGTTCTACTCCTTGAGTGGTCAGATTCTAACCGTTTATTCAACTGAGTAGTCCGTGTGTGACCGTGTGCATTCGGAGGGCATACCCAAACTCATTCAATCACGCATAAGAAAAGCCAAGCTCAAATCGAACAAAATCACCAACTTTATTCAGTCATATATCAAACTTTCTAAGCATAAGTCTCTACATCAAGCATCATGAAAAGAAAAGGAAAAATCACTCGGTCCTTCGGTGGGCATCCCCGTGGGGACGTATCTCTCTCAGCTCTCTAACGTAGGCCTGGCGTGTCGCCGAAATCTCTGCAACTGAAAGGGTCAGCACCCTGCTCACCTCCCACATGATCAGGGCACTCCTGACCGCCTGCTCGTCCTCCTCTGTACCGATCCTCCTCGCCTGTAGCGTGGGAAGGTGGGGTAGTGCTGGTAGAACAGTCCGGGGTAGTCCAGCTTATAGGTAGCACCGGTGCGGGCTGTACATCGCCAGTGCAGTGTTGCTCACGAGCCTCAGATCCAAGCCCAACCTCCTAGGCACCATGATAGTGGTGTCGCGGAGGAAGTCAGGGCGCATCACGAACCAATCCAGGAGCACTCTGTTGATGTGTAGTAGCCACTCGTCCCTGGTCTTCTTTTCTGCTGTCCTACACTTTACCTGTGGAGAGAACCCGAAGGCGCCACCTATGAAGAAGAGGGGGTGACTCCCGAAGATCCGAATGGCTGAAGTGACATCCTCCTTATAAATGAATTTCATCCTAACACCCATGCAGCACTCTAAAAGCATCATGGAACCAAAGAGAGGACCTCCTAGAGCTGCTGAGGTAAGGCCCTCGTACAAGTAAGCAAGGATGGCCTGGGAGATGGAAAGACCCTGCCATAGGCCACTTGTTGTGTCTCAGACTATTTTGACGGAGATCATGTATGAAATGTCATGAGTGCTCATTGTGGTTGATTCACATTGAAATACATATTTGATGAATGATGAGGTTGTTGAATTTCCGAATTGAATGATTGATTTGTCTATACCAACAAAAATGCTCAAATTTGATAAAAGTTGATCATATTGAATGTTGAGTGAGCTACTGTTGATTGAACTCAAATGATGGACATAAGTCAATTGATTTTTTCAGAAATCAACTGAATACTTTGAATGTGGAATTCAGTATGTGGTAAATGTGGAAGAATCTCATTTGTTCAACTGAGTTGTTGAGTTGAATGCCAAATTGAATGCAGGCTACTTGTGGAATTTTTTACTCAATCTCTCAAGGCCAAGGTATGAATACTTGACTATTTGGATCTTGTGTGAATGGACTAATCCGGGTAAAATTCATGCTTATCAATTTATATCTGAGTTGTATGAAATCTATTGATCAACTTTGATTGTTGTTTATGATTTATGGTGCTTTTAATTGCATTTATTGGAACTTTACTACTGTCAGTAAAAGTGTCGACCTCAGGGGTCGACACTTACTTGTGGAGTTTCTGCCTTGCATTGAAAGAGTGGACGCTGGCAGAAAGTTTCGACCTACGGGGTTGACACTTTCACCAGGGCTCTGCTATTTTGATCAGGCAGAACTCAAGGAAAAAAGTGTCAACCTCGTAGGTCGACACTTTCAGGTAAGTATGTTCATTTCTGTGAAAATATAATGTTCATGAAAAAGTGTCGACCTCATAAATCGACAGTTTTCATCACGAATGTTATGTTCTTTTCACAGGCCAGAGCACTTCGTAAAAAGTGTTGACCCCATGGGTCGACACTCGTATCTCGGTTTTATTTTTATATATGTTCTGGCAAAACATTCAGGAAAAAGAGTCGACTCCATGAGTCGACACTTTTTCTGAACGTTCTTACGGGTTTTTTGGATCTGTTTCGAAACCTTTAAGGGGGGATCGAAATGTCTTGGCTTTTGACCCTAATAGCCTTAGAGCGACCCTTGCACTTTGTATGTGTTATAAAGGGGGTTTAGAGTGGGCATTTATGTCTTTTGGGGGATCAAATCCCGTTGTATATGGCCACCCCCTTCCTTCCGATGAGAAGATACTAAGAGCTTCTAATGTGAGTTTTCTTTGTTTTGCAGGAGAAGAGGTGATGAAGACACCTCACGACACTCCCTCTGGCTCGGGTCGTCTGCACATTCTTGATATAGACCGACTATGATCTACACATGTTAGCTTCAGTCTCATCTTCTGTATTTTCATTTTATTGAGTCCTATCTTATGTATTTTCCTTTATTGAGTCCTATCTTATGTATTTTCCTTTATTGAGTCATGTTGTTCTAGTCCATTTCTCTTGTTATGCTTAATTGGGCCTTAGTACCTTAGTTTTGGGCCTAATAGATTGAGTCTAGGACATGTTGAGTCTTTTGTCTTATTGTCTAGGTTATTTTGGTCATGTAAAGAGTGGTTGCCTATAAATAGGCCCCTCTCCCACACATCTACACACCTTTGATGCATTAGTGAATGAAACAAAATCCTCCATCCACTTCTCTCCAAAGAATTCCCCTTTCCCCCTCTCTCTCTACTTCTCTCTCTCTCTCCCAAGGGGAAGAGTTCGCCCCCCTCTCTCTCTCCTCACTTCCCACCCACTTTCTCTCTCTCTTCCCCTCCCCAATAACTCCTCCCAAGTCCCCACACCACTCCCATAACTCCACCCCAGCCCCAAGGTATCCTACACCAATCAAAACCCCACCCTCCAACCACCACCTACCCCATCCACTTCCCAAAGCACCTCCCCCCCCTCCCAAGGCTGAAGGGGTCCCTCCCAAGGCCATTTTTGAATCTCCCTCCCATCTCTCCTCCCCCATACCAGCTCCTGGTCACCCTAACCAGTCCCCATACTCAGCCAAGTTCACCTCCTCTCCCACTCACCCTCTCTCTTGTGCACACCCATTCCCCCATCTCCACCTCTAGCAGTTCCAGCCCCCCTCTCCCTCCATCCCTGCCACTCCTGACCTCCTGGAAACCCTAGCCACGTCCCTCCCCTCTCCCTAAACCTTCAGCCATCATTCACATGCTGTGCTAACCCCCTTCCACTCCCTTTACTCTTGAAAGGTTGCAGTTCCAGGTAGCAGGTCGCAGGCTGCAGGTTTTGCTCCTGAAAGTCGCTTCGTCTTCGGCCGCTCCCTGATCCTCCTGATGTCAAGGCCTATATCTCTGGAAAGGTCGTCCAGATAGCTTTCCAGGTGAGGTGGTTTCATCGACATACGAGCTCCGAGCTGTCCTCAGGAGCCATTCTCCCTCGACCACGCAGAAGTCCTTAGGCAGGGAACCAGAGCCTCAGTTCCAGTCCGACCACGGCCTCTTCCTTGAAGATCTGGGCGCCATTTTCAGAGGGCAGGAACTACGTCCAGTTAGCTTCCATCTCCAAGAGGAAGGGACTCAATCGGCCACCGAAACTCTCAGTTCTAATTTTCTTCGCCGGAGTGTGCAGACTGCTCTCTGTGGTTCCAGGTTCGACCAGTCCCCACTTCTCCGACCACCACTCTCTTCTCCGACCTCGGATTGTAGCCCTGTCAACTCCTGCTCAAAGCTACTCTGACCAAGATCGCGTCACCACCAGTTTCACTCCAATTGGAGTTCGGGAGAGTCCGCAGAACCTTCTGCAACAGACTGCACCAGTTCTGCACCAGCCTGAGACAGAACGTTGCTGTCCTGTTCCAGTCGCCGGCCCGATCAGCCCCGAGCTTCAGAGCCTCCCCAAAAAATCAGACATCATCCTTGGTCAGTTGGGAAGCTTTTGGCACCAGTTTCATCAAGATCTGAGTTCCGTGGAGTCCGTGGTAGCGTCATCACTGACACCCTGTCCAGCGAATCTGAAGATTGGCAGAACCAGTAAAGCTCGGAAAGTCGGGTTTTCTTGCATAATTCCCCCACCCCGCTTGGCCGGCTGAAGGCCCCTCCCTGCATGGAGGTAGTTTTGATTTTAAGAAGTTTAATCCCCACCCCAAGATCATCCCTCCTGCAAGAGGCGTAGTACTGTACTTCTTTAATTTTCAGATCAAGCGACATCGCCGCAGCGATCGGGTGTATACCCTCGCTTCCCGACGCGCCCTCGTCTCTGAGCGGGATCGGAGTTTTCACACCGATCAGGTGAGCATCTGATACCATCCTTGATTGCCATTATTCTGCAAGTTTAGTATTACTTTGCATGCCCGTCGAATGGTGAGAAGAGAGCCCGAACTTATATGCTACTTTGAAGGTGTCCACCGCAGACCGGGAGTGAGTGCCACCCAAACCCCGCCCTGCGGGTCAGCCGCCCACAAAGTTGGGAATCCCAGGCCTTTTGGAGGTCAGCCAAAGCCAACTAAGTCACTTAGAATCATTGGGTCTCACCTCGGACCCTTGCCATCATCCCCCGGCCCCGCCGGGTGATCGCGTGTGCCGTGTGAGTAAGTCGCTATCGTGAGAATCATTGGAGTGCTTGTATGCTTGCGGGTCTAGGTCCTAGGGTCATCAACTCATACTTAGTCAACCTTGGGCTGTTTCACATCAAGTGGTATCAGAGCAAGTTCACAACTTGTCTCTATCAAGTTGGTCCTAGGGCATGTTTATGCATTTAGAGTCCTCGGTTGCATCTCTTTATCCACTAGCATGGCCACCTCATACCGACCTTACCCATCAGCCCTCTCCATGAGTTCAAACCCCCAAGAGAAGCCCACCACCAACACACATGACCTCCATGGCCATGTTGAATACCTCATGGGAACCATGAACAATGCCTTTGATCGCCTAGATAGCATAAATGGTCAACTTACCCAATTAGGTGACAATGGGCCCACCCCGAGGATGGATGATAGAATGGTCCCCCTCCCACTTCCCACCTTTGATGGAACCTCTCCTAGAGAATATTTAGATTGAGAATCCACATTGGACAAGTACTTCACTTGGTATCCCATGTCCGAGGATGAAAAGGCTTGGGTTGCCAAAATGCAACTTACCAAACGGGCAGAAACTCATTGGTTGCAAATTGTCGGGTTAAGGATACTTAGAAGGGAAACTCCCATCACCACTTGGGAGGACATGAAGGAGAAACTTAGGGCAAAATATGTGTCCCCTTCCTACCCGAATCACCAAAGCCTAAGGAGCACTTCAACTCCTTCACCCCCTCCTGGCCAACCCAAGACCCTAATCCCCCATTCCCCACCACTTCCCACCTATCCTATCCGACCACCACAACTACACCCTACCTACAAGTCCTCACCACAACCATAGCTCCACAAACCCAATTGGGCCCCATGACCACCCCTCCACCTAGGCCCATGACGACCACCACCCCCCAACCCAAATTCCCCCACCAAACCCATATCCCACAAGCCCCCTTGAACCCCACCATTATCCCTCCATCACCCCCAAAGAAAGATGCACCTCCCAAGGCCAACCAACCTAAACCCCCCCACCCAACCCACCTCCCGCTTCCTACACCAATCTTTCCCCAACCTAGGCCTCCACTACTTCCCCTTCCTATCCCAACCCAAGTCCACCCTTGCCCACCACCCCGAGTGCGCCATGCATCGACTACCACCAACCCACCCACCATAGACCTTCCTACCCCATTGTCCTTAGGAGTTGCAACCCACACCCTCACCCAAGTGGAGAGGGATACCAATCCGGATCCACCTCCGAAGATAGAGGAAATCCAAGGGCCACACAACTCACCCACCACTCCTAGCCTATCTCCTCAAGAGCTACACACCCTTCCCCATGACACCGTCACCATAGATGAGTCCGTACTCCAATGGCTCAAGCAAGGCCTCACCATTCCTAGTTCACAATCAAGCCACCAACCCATGGGACATCAATCCCAAATCATTCCCACTCAGCCTCATGTCACTTATCAAACCTCCTATTGTGTGGAAGATTTGGGAGACTTAGTGGCCTACCTACATTGGCAAGTCCACCTGACCGATATGCTAGCCATGACACCGTCGGAGCCTAGCACCATTAGCCTAGCTTACCCCCGCCGTTGGCTCCATCACTTCCATCTACACTAATGGCCAATTTACAAGTGAGATCATACTCTTTCTTCCCATGGAGGAGGAACCCATCCTAGTCTACTCCCCAACCATTGAGATCCCAAGTGCTTTGATTGGCCAACCCATTAGCAACCTTGGCCCAATTATCTTGGAGGAGGATGACTCACCATTAGAGGACCTTGAGAACATGGAGTACCCCTACCTAGGTGACCCTTACCATGATCCCTTTAATCCCTTCCTAAGGGAGCCTAGATCTCCATGTAACCCACTCCCCCTATTCACCACCCACCTCACCCTACCCATATCGCCCATGTTGACCCAAACTCCTCCCTTCCTAGAATCGGGTTACACCATGAGAGCATTGCCCTTAGGCAACAAGCACCTTGGGATTGATGAAATGCCCCACCCCATAACCACCTTCCTAGATCCCTTCGACCCATTCACATGAAAGTTCAAAAGTCATCCCACATCCATGCACATGGAAGTCACCTTTGGGATAAATATGCATGAGTCTAGGCTTACCACACCATTTGACATGATTCATAAGTCGGGTACATTCATTCACATCACCCACATGTCAAGTAGGAAGCATAAGTGGACCGTATTCGGATGTATTGGCCCACCTTCATTTATCATGAGTCTTAAGCATGAGAGGAGCATACATGGATGTCCGGGTCCCCCGACATTTGTCACACCCATACATAAAAGATTAATCTATGGATCTCCCGGCCCTCCTAAGTCTGTCACGGTCTTCATGGAATCAAAGTGTGATCGGTCTACATTTGGCTGCCCAGGTCCACCTTTGCACACCATACTTTTCACACCAACATCACATCATAGTGTATGGCATACGCATTCTCGCAAGCATATAGGAAAGAGCAATGAGACTTACAAAAGGCGGGCAGATGCTCATCGGCGCCACTGCGAGTTCCAAGTGGGAGACTTGGTGATGTTGAGAACGGAGCGGCTCCTTCCGGGACCTGCCTCCAAGTTGAGGGCACGGGGTTCAGGACCCTTTCGAGTTCTGAGACGACTTGGCAATAATGTTTATGAGCTAGACCTACCTGAGGGTTTTGGGGTACACCCTACTTTCAATGTGGCAGACCAGGTACCCTACAAGGGTCCCGCGGTGGAACCCAGTGAGGAGCTCGAGCCTTTACCCCCCCTTGAGAGAGACACTCCCGGTGGGACTCCACTTCATAGCTTGAGAGACCGACGAGAGCAGGTAGAGGCAATACTGGATGAGCAGAGTATCATTACTAGGCATAAGGTGTATCAGCGCTACCTGGTTAGGTGGAAGAACCGTTCCCCGACAGAGGAAACTTGGGTGAGTCGGGAGGACCTGCTGCGATTGGACCCCGACATTTTGGAGTGGTACTACAGCCAGACAGACCCCTACTCGACAGGGTCGAGCTCTCCCCACCCCGGGAGATTTGATGAGGACATCTCACGACACTCCCTCTAGCTCGGGTCGCCTGCACATTCTTGATATAGACCGACTATGATCTACACATGTTAGCTTCAGTCTCATCTTCTGTATTTTCATTTTATTGAGTCCTATCTTATGTATTTTCCTTTATTGAGTCCTATCTTATGTATTTTCCTTTATTGAGTCATGTTGTTTTAGTCCATTTCTCTTGTTATGCTTAATTGGGCCTTAGTACCTTAGTTTTGGGCCTAATAGATTGAGTCTAGGACATGTTGAGTCTTTTGTCTTATTGTCTAGGTTATTTTGGTCATGTAAAGAGTGGTTGCCTATAAATAGGCCCCTCTCCCACACATCTACACACCTTTGATGCATTAGTGAATGAAACAAAATCCTCCATCCACTTCTCTCCAAAGAATTCCCCTTTCCCCCCTCTCTCTCTCTACTTATCTCTCTCTCTCTCTCCCAAGGGCAGAGTTCACCCCCTCTCTCTCTCCTCACTTTCTACCCACTTTCTCTCTCTCTTCCCCTCCCCAATAACTCCTCCAAAGTCCCCACACCACTCCGATAACTCCACCCCAGCCCCAAGGTATTCTACACCAATCAGAACCCCACCCTCCAACCACCACCTACCCCATCCACTTCCCAAAGCACCCCCCCAACCTCCCAAGGCTGAAGGGGTCCCTCCCAAGGCCATTTTTGAATCTCCCTCCCATCTCTCTCCCCCATACCAGCTCCTGGTCACCCTAACCAGCCCCCATACTCAGCCAAGTTCGCCCCCCACCTCCTCTCCCACTCACCCTCTCTCTTGTGCACACCCACTCCCCCATCTCCACCTCTAGCAGTTCCAGCCCCCCTCTCCCTCCATCCCTGCCACTCTTGACCTCCTGGAAACCTTAGCCACGTCCCTCCCCTCTCTCCAAAGCTTCAGCCATCATTCACATGCTGTGCTAAGCCCCTTCCACTCCCTTTATTCTTGAAAGGTTGCAGTTCCAGGTAGCAGGTCGCAGGCTGCAGGTTTTGGTCCGGAAAGTGGCTTCGTCTCCAGTTGTTCCCAGATCCTCCTGATGGCGAGGCCTATATCTCTGGAAAGGTCGTCCAGATAGCTTTCCAGGCGAGGTGGTTTTGTCGAAATCCGAGCTCCGAGCTGTCCGCAGGAGCCATTCTCCCTCGACCACGCAGAAGTCCTCAGGCAGGTAACCAGAGCCTCAGTTCCAGTCCGACCACGGCCTCTTCCTTAAAGATCTAGGTGCCATTTTCAGAGGGCAGGAACTACGTCCAGTTATCTTCCATCTCCAAGAAGAAGGGACTCAATCGGCTACCGGAACTCTCAGTTCTAATTTTCTTCGCCGGAGTGTGCAGACTGCTCTCTGTGGTTCCAGGTTCGACCAGTCCCCACTTCTCCGACCACCACTCTCTTCTCCGACCTTGGATTGTAGCCCTGTCAACTCCTCCTCAAAGCTACTCCGACCACGATCGCGTCAACGATCGCGTCACCGCCAGTTTCACTCCAATTGGAGTTCGGGAGGGTCCGCAGAACCTTCTGCAACAGACTGCACCAGTTCTGCACCAGCCTGAGACAGAACGTTGCTGTCCTGTTCCAGTCGCCGGCCCGATCAGCCCCGAGCTTCAGAGCCTCCCCAAAAAATCAGACATCATCCTTTGTCAGTTGGGAAGCTTTTGGCACCGGTTTCATCAAGATCTGAGTTCCGTGGAGTCCGTGGTAGCATCATCACTGACACCCTATCCAGCGAATCTGAAGATTGACAGAACCAGTAAAGCTCGGAAAGTCAGGTTTTCTTGCATAATTCCCCCACCCCGCTTGGCCGGCTGAAGGCCCCTCCCTGCATGGAGATAGTTTTGATTGTAATAAGTTTAATCCCCACCCCAAGATCATCTCTCCTACGAGAGGCGTAGTACTGTACTTCTTTAATTTTCGGATCAAGCGACATCGCCGCAGTGATCGGGTGTATACCCTCGCTTCCCGGCGCGCACTCGTCTCCGAGCGGGATCGGTGTTTTCACACCGATCAGGTGAGCATCTGATACCATCCTTGATTGCCATTATTCTGCAAGTTTAGTATTACTTCACATGCCCATCGGATGGTGAGAAGAGAGCCCAAACTTGTATGCTACTTTGAAGGTGTCCACCGCGGACAGGGAGTGAGTGCCACCCAAACCCCGCCCTGCGGGCCATCCGCCCACGAAGTTGGGAATCCCAGGCCCTTTGGGGGTCAGCCAAAGCCAACTAAGTCACTTAGAATCATTGGGTCTCGCCTCGGACCCTTGCCATCATCCCCCGGCCCCGCCGGGTGATCGCGTGTGCCGTGTGAGTAAGTCGCTATCGTGAGAATCATTGGAGTGCTTGTATGCTTGCGGGTCTAGGTCCTAGGGTCATCAACTCATACTTAGTCAACCTTGGGCTATTTCACATCAAGAGGGGTTTCCATCTGTTGGAGGTAAAGGAGAGCTGTGCTAGGATCGTCTTCCATCGAGCCCAAGCCCATAGTTGGAGGTCGCGATCTGCATCCTCTACATCCGGAGCTTTGGGCGACTACATCTTCCACACCGGCTTCCTCCAACCTCGGTTCCTTTGTTCTTAGTGCTACCCTCTTTATATTCCTATAATATTAAGGATTTGGGGGGAAGATTCATAGTGTTTGTCATCTTTCTTAGTCATCTTGTATTTAGATTGCTACTCTCTGAACTGGGCTTGTATCTTTCTATTCTATTCTTCATATCTGGATATTTTAGAGCTTGCTCCGAGTGTGTGTGGGTTGTCTCTTCATCGTGCGAGAACCCTCGTGTGTGGGCCGTCAAGCCCGTGTGTGTGTGGTTGCTGCCGTCGAGCAGCATTTATAGTGAAATCCTCTCAAGGTGAGAGGGGTGGACGTAGGATGGCACTTGGTGCGTCCGAACCACCTAAAAATATTGTGCCATGGTTTGCTTGTTTGGTGGTTGTTGATATCTATTTTTCCATTCGCTATACGAGTGTGAGATGGTGTGACGGTGAGACGTGAGTGTACTCAACTATCCGTCTATATACAATTGTCTGAGTGAGTATATCTTTGCGCTGGGGAGTTGTGAGAGCTTGCTTGATTTAATTTCATTCATTTCTATCAAGCCTTTGTCCTAGATTTATTCTACATATCTGTGGTCTATTTGGGTTGTGGTTATATTTGCAGAAAAGGGTGGGCAATCAATTCACCCCCTTCTCAATTGCCTCCTAACCGGGCCAACAATTGGTATCAGAGCCTCGGCTCTGCTTTTTAGAAAACCTAGCGGTTTTAGGGTGATCCGTTAAGAATGGCCAACAACCTCAATAAGGGGATGATGCCCGATGGGCATTCTATTCAACGGCCACCCTTCTTTGATGGGAGTAATTACCCATACTGGAAGAATAGGATGACCATATTTCTTAGAGCGCAAAGTCATGAAATATGGACTGTTATAAGGAATGGTCCGTATGCTGTGCACCCCGATGAGGATATGTGGGATGATGATGCTATAAAGAAAGCCACTATGAATTTTAATGCTTTGAACATAATTCAGTGTGCTATTCACCCTAATGAGTATGCTCGTGTCTCCATGTGCAGTAGCGCCAAGGAAATGTGGGACAAGCTCAAGCTCATATATGAAGGTACCACAGAAGTCAAGGGGACAAAGGCGAATATGCTAGCCCGTGACTGCGAGCTATTTAGAATGAAAGATGAAGAAGATATCTCCCAGATGTTCACGCGACTCATGGAGATCACCGACGGAACAAAGTCAATTGGAAGAGAGTTCACCAACAAGGAGTTGGTATGGAAGGTGTTGAGGTCACTGTCGCCAGGCTGGGACACCAAGGTGACCGTGATAGAAGACTCCAAGGATTTGACAACGCTCACCGTGGATGCACTCATAGGGTCATTAATGACCTATGAGATCAATGTGATCAAAAGGACGGAAGAGGATCCGAAGAAGAAAAGGCCAATCACCTTGAAAGCACTCTTGGAGAGTGTCTCGAGCCAAGAGGAATCGTTGGGAACCAGCGATGATGAAGAGGTTGCTATGCTAACAAGAAAGGTAAGACAATTCTTATGCCAAAGAATAAGATTTGGCGGAAAGTTTAGGAAAGGGAAGAGGCAGCCAAGACAAAGAAATGAACCATCCAAGGCCGCCGAAATCATCTGCTATGAATGTAAGAAAGCGGGGCACATGAGAGGAGAATGCCCCGAGTTCTAAAAGAAAAAGGGAAAGGTCGTCAAAGGCAAGAAGCCGAAGGCCATGAAGGCGACATGGAGCGACGAGGATGAGGATGATCCCACCACCGATGATGAGGAACAAGATATTGAAGAACTCGTGAAGACGATGTGCTTGATGGCCAACAACGACAGTGAACAGGTAATTTCTGACACTGAGGCCATTTCAAATGAATAGTGGGAATTTGCTTATGAAGAATTAGATGAGAAGTATAGAAGAATGAAAAATTAGAATAGGACATTAAAGAAGAAGATTCATGAAATTGTACACTCATCTGATTCATGTGGAAAATGCAATTTGCTTGAAATACAAATCAAAAGCCTGAAAAATGGTAATGATGCTTTGGAAACCAAGCTAGCTTTGTTTGAAGAGGAAATAGCATGCTTAGATATAGAAAAGAATAATGCATTTAAGCTGAAAGATGAAATCCAAGAAAAGCATGACCTCTTAGACAAAGAACTTGAAAAGCCGCATGTTCAACTGAGTGAGTGTGAAAAAGAGAAAGAAAATTTGAAAGTGAAGAATGAAAGTTTTGTCATTGAAATTGAAAATCTGAAAAATGTGAATGAAAAAGTGGTGAAAGAGAAAGGAAAACAAGTTGAAATGAATCCAAATATAATGCATAGCAACAAGAATCATGCTTATTATGCTGTGAAGAAATCATTTTATCAAGGAGAATGTTCACACACACACACACTTCAAAAAATAAACTGTTAATTCCAAATTCCCCTCAACTTTTAGAAATGTAAATAAAAGATGAAATTTTGGTAGGAGAAGACCCACGTGTTTTTATTGTGAGAAAATAGGACATGACATGTATATATGCCAACTCATGCAATATGATGATGAATTATTTTTCAGTAGATACTATGAGTCACTTGGGAATGCTAACATGAAGGGACCCAAGCTTGCTTGGGTACCCAAATCAAAATGAGCATGGTTGGTAATTGGTGCAGGTCTGCATGAAGGCGGGAGAAAATAAATGGTATCTGGACAGCGGATGCTCCAGACACATGACTGGAAATAAACACCTCTTTGCAGACCTTGCTGAGAAGAATGGCGGAATGGTAAATTTCGGAGGACAGGACAAGGGTAAGATCATAGGAATTGGAAGAATTGGTAAGGACCCTAACCATTGCATTGAAGATGTTTCGCTTGTTAGAGGTCTTCATCATAATTTGCTTAGTGTAAGTCAACTTTGTGACAAGGGTCACAAAGTGATTTTTGAATCTTCACATTGCACAATCATTGATGCTAACACACAGAAAATCAAGTTCATTGGTGTGAGATGTAACAACACCTATCAAGTCGATTTTGATGAGCTTGCACCTAAGAAATTGTGTTTAGTTGCTAATAGAAGTGAAGATATTTGGTTGTGGCATCGCCGTCTTGGGCATGCCAGCTTTAATGTGATTAGGAAGTTGAACCGTCATGATTTAGTCAGAGGACTTCCTAAATTGAGTTTTGAAACTTCTAAGATTTGTGAAGCATGTAATAAAGGAAAATAAACCACCGCATCCTTTAAATGCAAAACATTGTGTCTACAGAAAAACCCCTTCAACTATTGCAATTGGATCTATTTGGTCCCACTAGGACTCGCAGTCTTGGCGGGAAGCTTTATGGCTTTGTGATTATCGATGATTTCTTGCGATATGCATGAGTTTTATATCTTGCTAATAAAAGTGATGCTTGCAATGAGTTTATTGATTTTTTCACAAAAGTCCAGAACGAAAAGGGAGTATTCAATTTAGACAATTCAAAGTGACCACGGAAAGGAATTTGAGAATCATGAGTTTGATGCTTTTTACAGGAAGCAGGGGTACGAGCATCAATTCTCCTCACCAAGAACCCCACAACAAAATGGCGTGGTCGAAAGAAAAAATAGGACTCTCGTGGAGATGGCGCGTACCATGCTTGCCGAGAATGGTCTTCCACGGTACTTATGGGCAGAGGCGGTGAACACCGCTTGCTACATCACAAATAGAGCAATGGTAAGACCAATCCTTAAGAAAACTCCATACGAACTTTACAAAAGTAAGAAACCCAACATATCTCATTTCAAGCCATTTGGTTCAATTTGTTATATTTTGAACAATGGAAAAGACAATCTAGAAAAATTTGAAGCACAAAGTGATAAAGGGATTTTCCTCGGGTATGCTCTGACATCTAGAGCTTACCGTGTGTATAACACTAGAACATTTATTGTCGAGGAAAGTCCACATGTAGTTGTTGATGAATTCACAATGAGGAAATCAAATGATGATCATTTTCTAATTATAGGTGAGGGTGAAATTGAAAAGGGAGAGTCAAGCAAACAAGGTGAGGCAGCAAATCAAGAAGAAGAAAAAGAACAAGAAGAAGAAGAAGAAGAAGCGGAACAAGAGCAATATCCGAATCTTCCACACCAATGGACCACGCATAGGGACCATCCATTGGAGAACGTGATCGGTGATGTGGATGAAGGAATTCGAACTCGGGCTTCAATGAGGAAGTAGAAATTCACGATAATCTAGCCTTACTTTCCAGCATTGAGCCTAAATCGTTAGATGATGCTTTAAATGATAATTCTTGGGTTCTCGCCATGCAACAAGAGCTACACCAATTCCAAAGGAATAGGGTGTGGTTCCTTGTGCCCTGGCCTGATGACCATCCTGTCATTGGAACTAAGTCGGTTTTTCGAAACAAACTCAGTGAAGATGGGGTGGTTGTGAGGAATAAGGCAAGATTAGTATCCAAGGGCTACTCTCAAGAATTTGGCATCGATTTTGATGAATCATTTGCACCTGTGGCTAGATTGGAAGCAGTTAGAGTTTTACTTGCTTATCCTTGTCACAGGAACATTAAACTGTTTCAAATGAACATGAAGAGTGCCTTCCTCAATGGAGTAATCAAGGAAGAAGTGTACGTGGAGCCACCATCAGGCTTTGAAGATGAAAGATTTCCCGACCACGTATTCAAATTGGACAAGGCACTATACGGTTTGAAACAGGCTCCCCGGGCATGGTATGATTGATTAAGTTCATTTCTTATTGAAAATGACTTCAAACGAGGTAACATAGACCAAACTTTGTTTACAAAAACTTGTGATGATCATTCATTAATTGTTCAAGTTTATGTAGACAATATTATTTTTGGAGCCTCCAACACAAAAATGAATGATGAATTTGCCCAACTTATGTTGGGGGAGTTCGAGATGAGCTTGATGGGAGAGCTCAACTTCTTCTGGGGATTACAGATAAAGCAAATGGTTGATGGCATTTTGATTAACCAGAAGAAGTATACACAAGAAATCGTGAAAAAATTTCAACTTGAGACTGCCAAGCCCTTTGCAACACCAATGTCCACCTCACAGAAAATGGAGGAAGAAAAAGGTAACAAAATTGATCAAAAACTTTTTAGGGGTATGATAGGATCCTTGCTTTATTTGATTGCTAGTAGGCCAGATATACACTTTAGTGTTTGTCGCTGTGCAAGATAACAATCTTGTCCCAGGGATTCCCATTTAGCGGCCGTGAAAAGGATCTTCAGGTATTTAAATGGATCCCTAGACCTTGGTTTGTGGTATCCTAGAAATAACTCATTTGATTTACATGCTTTCACTGACTCTGATTATGCTGGTTGTAAAATGGATCGAAAAAGCACAAGCGGTCACTATTAGTTTCTTGGGGGCTGCATGGTTTCAAGGCCTCAAAGAAACAACATTGTGTGGCTTTATCAACTGCCGAAGCCGAGTACGTGGCTGCCGGTAGTTGTGCGGCTCAAGTGCTTTGGATCCAACATCAGTTGCTAGATTTTGGTTTCTCTTTAAAGAAAACTCCCATAATGTGTGATAACACTTTTGTAATAAACTTGTCCAAAAATCATGTCCAACATTCTCGCACTAAGCACATAGATGTTAGACACCACTTTATAAGAGATCATATCAATAAAGGTGATTTTGAACTTGTTTTTGTTGATACAAAACACCAACTTGCTGATATATTTACAAAACCATTGAATTCTAAACAATTTTGCTTTCTAAGAAGAGAATTAGGAGTGTGCATATTAGACACTTAGATACTTTGCGCTGAATTGTACATACACACCTTTCATCTTTTTCATAAAGAAATTGTTCATATTGCCTTTTGATTTGCACATAAAAGTATTCATTATTTTACTCTTCAAACTTTGTCTTTTGTCCATATCACAGTGAATAACAACCCTGGTTATTATACATGCTTTCATCCTTTTGCATCCGCATGTACATAACTACATATACTTCATCAATGTGTGCATGAATGCCATGATTTACCGGTATATCAAATAGTGTTTGTGGAAAGGTGGATCAAGTCCACCTGGAAGCTTTCATCATGTGTTAGTGTGGTCTTCGGACCTAAGTACTCCACCACGTACCAGTAATCAAATTGCTTGAAAACATCATTTTGAAATGCTTGAGTGTATATATACTACACACATTTCAGTTGAAATCTTCTAAGACCTTACGCCCTTGCTAAATAAAATGCTTTGACTAGGACATATTTTAACATGGCACATATTAAGGGGGAGGTTTTTGCTATAACTGTGCACACACTTAGGGGGAGACATCACCATGAATAGGCTAATTCATCTCTTACATTCTACGCAAGCTCTCACACAATTTGCACATGTGAGTTAATGAATCTATCTAATAAGGATTTCACTTATTCACTTAACACATTTAGGACTTTGGAACCCTTACATGGAAATCACGTGACTTGTGAGGGAAAAGCTGTCAGCCCCGTCAAAAATAGTCAATAAGTGTGATTTGACATGAAGTAAATCGGGAATCCCCCCGGAGATAAAGGAGGAAACTCGCATTGAAAAGTGTCCTATCCACATTATCATAAGTGACGATGCCGAGTAACTGGGAAGTGCCCCTGAAACAAAGGGCATGACTCGTGTCAAAAGGTTAGTCATCTTGTCTTTCAAAAATCAAAATAATCTTGGGGTTGTGCGAAGCTACCAAAAGTGGAGCACGTTGTATGAAAGTGTAGGAAAGAAAAGTTCCTATTTGTGCTCTATAGAAAATCTAAAAATCCATGCTATCTAGATTTCATTGCTCATATTTCACATATTCATCTAGGGAGTGATTGTATGGATGTACACCTTGAATCAGCCATATTTCATGAGTCTTGCAGTACCACTTCTTGTAAGCACTACCCTTTTACTATTGCACATGAAATTCATGTTCTTGGTCTATGGCATATTTCCTAACCCGTTCATAAAGAACATGTTTGCTATTTTATGGTATGATGAGTGCATATGTGCTTGACTAGTCATTACTTACGTTTCATATGCATCTCATTGAGTTAACTGTGTATATAGAGGCTTTACTTTCAATCTCTACAGTTTTAATAATCCCCTATTTGACTCTGACAAAAGGGGAAGAAATAACTTTGCATTGCTTGAATGAAGATTCATGACTTGCTTAGTTTTTGATTGATTATGTTTTTGGCAAAAAGGGTGAGTTGATCTCTACATGTTGATTCAGAAAGTTATGAATTCCTGACTCAAAGTCATGCATCTGGCGTGCATGAGAAAATGGTTGTTTTTGTTCAAAAATTGTCATCCCTCATGCAAATATTATAGTTCTATCAATAGTTTTATCTTCGTCAAAAAGGGGGAGATTATTGTGCCCTAGACTGTTTTGACGGAGATCATGTATGAAATGTCATCAGTTCTCATTGTTGTTGCTTCACATTGAAATACATATTTGATGAATGATGAGGTTGTTGAATTTTAGAATTGAATGATTGATTTGTCTATACCAACCAAAATGCTCAAATTTGATAAAAGTTGATCATATTGAATGTTTTGTGAGCTACTGTTTATTGAACTCAAATGCTGGACATAAGTCAATTGATTTTTTCAGAAATCAACTGAATACTTTGAATGTGGAATTCAGTATGTGGTAAATGTGGAAGAATCTCATTTGTTAAACTGAGTTGTTGAGTTGAATGACAAATTGAATGCAGGTTACTTGTGGAATTTTTCACTCAATCTCTCAAGGCCAAGGTATGAATACTTGACTATTTGGATCTTGTGTGAATGGATTGATCCGGGTAAAATTCATGCTTATCATTACTTGTGGAGTTTCTGCCTTGCGTTGAAAGAGTGGACGCTGGCAGAAAGTGTCGACCTACGGGGTCGACACTTTCACTAGGGCTCTGCTATTTTGCTCAGGCAGAACTCACGGGAAAAAGTGTCGACCTCATAGGTCGACACTTTCAGGTAAGTATGTTCATTTCTGTGAAAACAGAATGTTCGTGAAAAAGTGTCGACCTCGTAAGTCGACAGTTTTCATCACGAATGTTATGTTCTTTTCATAGGCCAGAACACTTCGTAAAAAGTGTCGACCCCATGGGTCGACATTCGTATCTCAGTTTTGTTTTTATATATGCTCTGGCAGAACATTCAAGAAAAAGAGTCGACTCCATGAGTCGACACTTTTTTTGAACATTCTTACGGGGTTTTTAGATATGTTTCAAAACCTTTAATGGGGGATCCAAATGTCTTGGCTTTTGACCCTAATAGCCTTAGGGGAACCCTTGCACATTGTATGTGTTATAAAGGGGGTTTAGAGTGGGATTTTATGTCTTTTGGGGGATCAAATCCCCTTGTATATAGCCACCCCCTTCCTTCCGATGAGAAGATACTAAGAGCTTCTAACGTGAGTTTCCTTTGTTTTGCAGGAGAAGAGGGGTTTCCATCTGTTGGAGGTAAAGGAGAGCTATGCTAGGATCGTCTTCCATCGAGCCCAAGCCCAGAGTTGGAGGTCGCGATCTGCATCCTCTACATCCAGAGCTTCGGGCGACTACATCTTCCACACCGGCTTCATCCAACCTCGGCTCCTTTGTTCTGAGTGCTACTCTTTTTATATTCCTAGCATATTAAGGATTTGTGGGAAGATTCATAGTGTTTATCATTTTTCTTAGTCATCTTGTGTTTAGATTGCTACTCTCTGAACTGGGCTTGTATCTTTCTATTCTATTCTTTATATATGGATATTTTCGGAGCTTGCTCCGAGTGTGTGTGGGTTGTCTCGTCATCGTGGGAGAACCCGCGTGTGTGGGCCGTCGAGCCCGTGTGTGTGTGGTTGCTACCGTCGAGCAACATTTATAGTGAAATCCTCTCGAGGTGAGAGAGGTGGACGTAGGACGACACTTGGTGCATCCGAACCACCTAAAAATAATGTGACGTGGTTTGCTTGTCTGCTGGTTGTTGATATCTATTTTTCCGTTCACTATACGAGTGGGAGACGGTGAGACGGTGAGACGTGAGTGTACTCAACTGTCCGTCCATATACAGTTGTCCGAGTGAGTATATCTTTGCACTGGGGAGTTGTGAGAGCTTGCTTGATTTAATTTCATTCGTTTCTATCAAGCCTCTGTCCTAGATTTATTCTACATATCTGTGGTCTGTTTGGGTTGTGGTTATATTTGCAGAAAAGGGTGGGCAATCAATTCACCCCCCTCTCAATTGCCTCCTAATCGGGCCAACACCATTGATGGTACTAAGGATGAGAGTCTCTAGCACGTGGTCGACAGAGGGGAACAGGATGGCCCCGCACAGGCAAATGGGCACGGCCTTGGCTATGGCCTCATCCCACTTACACCTATTTCTACAATGTTCAACTACCCACTGGCTAAGATTAAGAAGGTGGATCTGACGTGGGCCTATGAAGGTATAGATGTCCCTGCTATCTGGTATAAACACTCCCAAGATAAGCCTAGGGTCAATAGGGGCAACAGTGTGACACACTAAGTCTTCCTCACCGACCTTAGACCTAGGAAAGGAAAAATAGGTCTCTACCTCCTCTAGTAGGATAGTGGCCTCAAAAGATGGGAACATGAATGTATGGGTGTGAGGGTGCCAGCTTTCTACCAAAGCTGAGATATTGTGCCAATCAAGGGAGAGCTTTGGGTAATTTTGGCCTAGTACCAAGAGTGGGTGTAGGTGCCAGGACTTCAGGATGGATGTCACTCCTAAGGGCAATGCACGGATCATGGAAGCCATCCACTTTAAAGTGGAATAGCGTCTAGAGCCAGGGAGAAGCTAAGATGGAAAAGGGAAAAGGAGAAAGAGAGGAAGAACGTGTAATTGAATTAATGGATTAATTTGAATAAAACCATGCTAACATACCTCTCTTAAAGGGCTCGTTCTAAGATGATGAGGGAGCGTAGTCAGCCGTTGGAGCACTTCACGCTCCTTTCTGGCCGACTTTCACCCTTCATAAGCAGCCCCCTCCATGGAGCTCCCCTCGAAGGATCTTTTCATGATGATTTGATGAAGAATAGCAAAGGTTTGAGGCCTAGATAGAGTGGTGCAATGTGAGTTGTGAATTTGGAGCCCCCTCCTACTTATAGGGCTTGGATAGAGGCCTAAACCCACTAGAAGTGAGGTAGGATAGGCCTAGATCGGGTTGGGGTAGAGCTTGAGTCAGTTTAAGAGGTCCATCTTCGGGTTGGGACTCTCCAAGAGAATCCCGTTTGAACTCTCAGGTCGGGCGTTGGCACGGTCTGTCGACAGACCGCTCTACCATTTGGACGGTCCAACTTAGACCGTTCAGAAGCTTCTACACGATTCGAATGCTGGAGGTGGAACGGCCGAGAACTAACCATCCCATTCATTACCAGATCATATATGAACCATCCTATTATTTGAGCGGCAAATATCTAACCGTTTACTCATATCTATGGGTTTTGGTCAAGCAACTTTGAAACGGTCTACGGGAAGACCGTGTGATCTGTTGGAACGGTCCCCTTTCGACCATTTAGATATCTGAAGCCCTATTTTTGCCTATTCTCACCTGTATCACTCGAGCTGTGGTCGCATCTCTCTCTCACTCAGTTTGGCATCTCTCTCTCCCTCAGTTTGGCGTCTCTCTCACTCAGTTTGGTGTCTCTCTCTCACTCAGTTTGGCGTCTCTCTTTCACTCAATTTGGCATCCCTCTCTCACTCAGTTTGGCATCTATCCCTCTCACTCGTGGTCGTAGTCATCTCTCAGACGTACTCGTAGTCATCCCACTCACACTTGCAATCATCTCACTCATGGTACCACTCAGTCGTCTCTCGCATGTGTTCGTCTCACTCGTGTCGTAGTCGTAGTTAGTAAGTCAACGTCAATCATTTGCATTCATTCATACATTCATACATCCAGAAAATCAAAAAAACCAAAAAGGCATATCATATCATATCATGTCCACATGTACAAAAGTCATGTCCCAGTACAAGAGTCAGGCATGTCCCTCTCCCTGACCCCCGTCACTGTCTCCACCTCCCTCATCCCTCTTTGGTGGAGGCATCGCTGAGGTCGCCTCGTCACAACGTCGTCGGCACCGCTCGTCCTCCTCGTTCCTCCGGTGACCATGACAACTTGTAAAATAACTCCTCACCGAGCCGTGGGTGCCGTGCGTACTGCCACTCGACATCCCGCTGCGCGCTGACCGTTGGCTCATCTACATATATGCTCGTAGCTCTTCTCTCAGCTCTGATGCCTCCACCCGGTAACACTCCGCCTCCACTACTTTGGCTCGTAGACGCTCTAACTCTGCGTGAAGGAGCACCATCTCGACCGTATCTATCGGTCGACTCCGCGTCATTTCCTCCTGGAGGCGAGAAACCTCCGCTCGGTAAAGGTCTGCATCTTCCGCCAGTGCTCTAAGAAGCTCCGTCTCCACAGTCCCGGCACGGGAGCTCTCCATCTCTGGATAGAGGCGTGAAGCCTCTACTACGTCTGCGCGTAAAGCCGCGACCTCTGCACGGGGCCGCTCTGCCTCATCCCTAGCCGTTGCCCGGCTCTGCTCAAGCTCTGCCCTAAGTCGGGTCAGCTCAGTCGTCTGCATATGCACATTTTCATGATTAGTAAATAACATTTCATACAGTTCATAATCATAAGCATAACAACGGGGAAAGTGGAGTGATTGCGTACCCTCTCGGTGAGCGCCACCTCGACCACCTTGGCCCGCACTACCATCCGTGTGAAGTCGGTGTCCCGCTCAGCTCGGTCTGCGGGAGTCTGCGAAGAAGAGAAAGGAGCGTCAGCCCCCTGCCGATGGGCCCCCTCGGTGCGCTGCATCCCAAAATTCCAGGTCAGTCACATGCATAATCATAAACATTTGCATAATTTAATGGGTTTAGGGTTTAGAAACTCACCAGTAGGGCTAGCGTCTACTAAGCCTCATCTCGCTCGCGGATCATGGCGTGAAGGAGCCCCTGCAGCTCTACGATCCTACCCTCAGGGTCGATCTGCATTTAGAAGTTTAAACATCAGTGCATCATCATATAGAAAGCATAATAGAAAAGAGCATTTAGGGTTTAGAAGTCGTCTCCTCGGTCGCGGGCGGAGGGCTGGGTTCCCCTTCCGCGGCGGGCGGCGCCTCGATCGTTTCATCCACGGTGGCCACCACCGGTGGCGCTTGGTTCTCTCCCTCGGCCATGTGTCGGTCGAGGCATCGTAGGGCCTGGTGCTTTAATCGCATGAGAAGTGGGGGGGGGATGGAGAGGATGAGGGAGATCGAGATTGAGAGAATGGGAGTTGGAAGTGGGGGCACAGTGGCGTTTCCTTCCCTCCCGCCGTCGGTTACGGTGTGGAGGGAAGGAGATGAAAGGTTTGTTTTTTTAAATGTCGCTGGTATTACGCGGTCGATCGCTAGACCGCCTAACATTTGGACGGGTCAAATACAACTGTTTTACCACCAACGGTACTTTGCATTGAGCGGCTAGAACATGGCCGTTCATTTTGTGGCACGGTCTACATGTGAGCCGCGTGGCTTCACATTCAGGTTCAAATCGCTCATGATGGAACGATCTCGGGTGAGCCGTGTTGTGGTCTGAGCGGTCTATTTTTGACCATTCATGTGCTTGAATGATGTGATTTGACCCCCTTCTTTATGTTGCATTCTATAACTTGTTGATAAATCTAATTTGATGATATATATTACAAATCTTGCTCATGGTTCTTTTTGCAGCATCACTTTCAAACAATGTTTCGCCTGCACAGGTAAGTCATGTATGGCTTTCTATCCCTATATCCCTTATTGCATTACTATATGGTATTATGCTATATTATCTCAGGAGCCGGTTGATTTCTCGCATGTTCCAGGATCTGATATTCCCCTTTAACAAAAATGATGATGATCCAGGTCCACGTATTTAATCTCCAGATAGGCCATTAGGTTGGAAAAACTGGGGAGGATGGTTCTATCCTGCACACCGTGGTTGTGGATAGTGTCTTGACTCTGTTTCCCCCAGTCTAGCAATACTATTCTCGAGTATTTTCTATTTTGTGGCTTTCTTTGCATTCGTTTTAACGGTTTCTTTTTATTTTGGCCCAGCATGCATCATACGCATCTTTTGAGCATTCATGACCCGTGATTTGCCTGCCAATGTCCCATCAGTGATGGATGGCTGTGTGTTCAATATTTGAGTAAGAGGAATAATTCCATTCAAAGTTGGAAGGATCTTTCTGGTTTGTTCATTTGGTTTGGTTGATTGAGAGGTCCCCGTCTTGAGTTTTAGTCTGTTTCCTTTACTTTTGCTGCTTGCTTTGGTCTCCTCATTAGCCCGCGGGATTGTGCCCCCCATGAGGTTGATCGTGTGTTTCCTTTTATTTAGTTAGTTCCTCCAGATCGGTGTCACTTTTAATCTAATTACTCCTTGCGAATGGTCCAAAGTTTTCCGGAAGATTCCTATCGCTCGTTGGCAAAACGAGTGTCGTTTTACCTTAACGCCCGCTTTTCAGTCCGCTCCGCTTCATTTCCGCTTCATCTCTATGTTCCACTTCACTTTCGCTTCACCTCTGCTCGCTCCCCTACAAAGAGGACGTTAAGGAGGGGCATCTGTTGAAACCCATTTTTTACCTATAAGTTGGGTCATTTCTCTTACCATCATTTGTTGATTCCTCAAGTTATCCATTGCTCATTCGGCTATTTCCAGGCAGCTTATTGGGCCTATTTTATGGGTACCTCCCTCCCTGACTAGGTCTGCTTCAATTCGGGACTTAATGGGTCTTAATTTTGCTTGATTTATCACATTTTATTAAATTTCAAGCATCCAGCCATTGCGCGGTTAATTCTTATCCGTTTGCCTATTTATTGGATATTAAGGTGATTTTTCTGAATTTCCACCGACAAGCTTTTGAACGGTTTGTTTGTAGCCGTCCAATGTCATGGAACGGTATGCATATGACCGCCTTGTGTCCGAGAGTCCCAAGTCGTTGATTATTCAGATAATTATCTAGTTATCTAATTTATTCTGATTTATCACCGACAGACATTGCGCGATTGGTTTGTGGCCTTTCAATGTATTGAGCGGTCCATTAAGGACCGTCCAATCCCCGAGAGTCCAATGGTGAGATGGTGGGACAGTTCGATGGATATTTGATAATGTTTCTTATTTACTTAATTTCCACTGACATGTTGGACGGTCTGGTAATGGGCCGCCCAATGGGCTAGGCGGTCTGTCGCACGACCGCGCAATGGTCCGATTGTTGAAAAATTAAGGGTTTTTCTCACTCTATTTGTGGTTTTATCCCCAACTTCTTCCACCTATTTCTCTGCAGATACTCCACCAAATGGGGTGCCATTTGAACTGGTTGGAAGATAATTCTAGTATCTACGGATTTTATGTTGATATCTCGAGCTGATTTTCATTGGAAACCCTAATTTCGGGGCTGGCTTTTAGGCTCTATAAATAGGACCCTAAGGTCAAGCCTTGAAAGGGGGGGGGGGGAGATTTCAAGGTCAAGGCGAAGCTCTGCCGAATTTTTGAGCGACCTACGGTCAGGGAGGAAGGCTTTCTATGTCCACATAAGCCTTCGGTTCAGCGAGTTTTTGTCATGCCCCGAACTGATAGCAGCGGAACGCGTTCGTTTGCTCGGAACGTGGCAGTTAAACAGTCGTGAACGATCAAGAGCAATGGCATGAGACCAAATAACTTGGAACAATAATAAAATTTTATTTCAAATATAAGTCTAGAATTCCAAAACTAGAAGACTCAACTACATCACTATGAGAGAAAAGGAGATGACACACTAACAGATTTAGACACGATAACCAAATAAGAGACATCATACTAGACTCAAGAAAGTAAAAGACTCGAGTTCACTAATTTCCAGAGTTCGCTTGCATACTTGTCCATACCATGTGAGTCTTGGTCTCGCTAGCCACCTGATTACCTGAAAAATGTTGGAATAAAACTGGGTGAGCGAAAGCTCAGTAGGAATTATATCTGAAGAACAAGCAATTGGTTTAAGTAATTACATTTTCACATGTAAATACAGGTAAGACTATGCATGTAGAATTAACCGAGCAAGTGAAACAAAGCTAGCAAGAGTTTAACAATGCTATGCAAAACTTCCAAGCGAGTCTTAAACAAGAGATATTCATGAGAGAATTTATAGATTATTGGCTATTTCACGCAAGTACTTGCCCATCTCGGGCCATGCTAGTCGAGTCACGCAAGTCAAGTCACGCACGTAAGTAATATCAAGTAACATCACGAAAGAGAGAGAGAGAGTGTGGAATGTCAAAGATCAAACTAGTCATGCACTTCGGTGCAATGCCAAACACCGTGATCAATATAACTCTCATGGGCACAAGTACTTTCGGGTGCTCCTCCCAGGACCAGATCGGACCCTATATGCACAGTATTAAAGATAGATCTAGACATCCACGATAGTTCATAGCCAATAAGGAGTTTCAAGAACAAGCTTTAATAGAATGATAAGGTAAGATTTTCATGGAATTCAAGGGCAAGGCCCTTGAGTAAGGACAAACTTGTGATGAAAATCCACTCAAAACAAAGAAAATAATGACGATAAACTGGGTGGAATTAGCACCTAAAAAGGTAGTCATGAATACTTGAAGAGATGACTATCAAGATAGTCACCAATTCAATGGACATGAATCAAGCTGAAGAATTGGTTCCTAGTAACAGGATACCCAATTCGATATATCACCTAGTGGAATGATCACTCATTTCACCGGATAAGAGAATTCTCTCATGAGCCAAGAATAGCACCATGAAAGGGCCGGGTTACCACGTTTCTCCAGAGTGACGTGGTATTAAAAAAGGTACAATGTGTTTAAGGTACAACCAGCTCAGTCGGCTTTGAGGGAATCCAAGGTTACGAGGAGACTTACTGAGGTCCCAATGACTAACATGTCAATCTGAAGGAACGGAATGTCCAACGGAGGACTCATATGTCACCAAGAGTTGAGGTGTATAACGTGAACCAATCATGAAATAGGGACTCCATCTACGGACATGAGATGAGAGTGCCAAAAGGCCTGCGATATGGGTCAAAACCGGAAGAAAAACTGTGAGAATATGAATGCGTTAATTATAGAATTTACGTCCATCTAATTCTAAAATTAACTATAATTAAATAAACTTATATTAATTGATGCCCGTGGGTGGCGTCATCTATTAATTAGCATCCACTTGGAGGGACGTTAATTCTATGATTTTTAACTTACTTTATCTCACAAGAATTCACGTCAATATCTATTTAATTGAATAATTTCAAAATATACATTCAAAGACACATTTATTTATATAAAAAAGTTTAGAGAAATAGGATATATGGTAATTAGGAGAAAAATATGAGGATTCCAGATATATAATTTATATAATTTTATGTTACATAATTTAGTAGATATATATTTTCAAAGATACGGTTAAAAGTTACACATTATATATATATATATATATATATTTCTTTGATGAATAGTGTCATTTTAAAATTGCAAGAATTTTTAACGAACAAAAATATAGAAAAATAAAAAAAATCATAGGAATTCCAGAAATATAAATATCATGATTTTAGGATATATGATTCAATAATTATTTAATTTTAAAGATAAAGTAATTATTATATATATAACGACAGGGATTAAGACGTTAATTCAAAAATGACGTATCAAAAGTCGTTAATCATTCAAATAACGATGAAGCAAAAGTCGTTATTTAACTAAAGTAATGAATAGTATTTTTCTACTTCAAACGTTTCGTTCTCGATGTATATAAGTCGGAATCACGTAATCTATATATCGAAATGAAGAGTCCGAAAAACTTTACCTAACGTGATGTTTAAAAAAAAATTTCCTCGAGAGGAGGGCTACTTTGGTATAGGAGGATCGGAAAACAGAGGTACCAACTCCACTACCTCGATCACTATCCCAATAACACGCCCATAAAATTTTATAACCAAAGGACACTCCGGTGATTAGAAACGAGTCGTAAAAGAAAAAACTATAACTAGCATGCTACAGTAACCTTTGGAATGCGCCAAGTAACATGATTTTATATATTAAATGATTTAACTTGTTTAAACTTATAGTAAATACACCATATAAGGCATGGAAATGTAGGAATAATCATGAGGATTTTAGAAGTATATTTATCCAAAATTTTGGTGTGTGATTATTTGGTAATAAAATTTTTAACGTGCTGTAATTATTTAATTTTTAAAGATAATTAAACGGTAAACTACACTTAAGCAAACGATGATAACAAAACATGAGTTTTAAACATGCAAATTTAATTACTACTATCTTGGGCTTCAGTTATTGAGAAAACCTACCTTGTGTAGTGATTTAGACGACGGACAAAGAGAGTTTAAGGAATTAAATAAGAACAAATAGCATCACTTGAACAGCAACGACAGCAATCCCATGCGGCACAGCAGAAGACAATAAAATAGCCTTCGAGGAAGACGATAAAGGAAGTAGCAGAGCACCGGCTGAAGAGGATTAACAAGAGCAACAACAGCTCTCGTCCTCGCGATCATTAAGCAGCACTTTCACTGCCGTAACAGGATCACGCAGGACGAAGAAACAGAGCTTCTCCTTGCACGCCGATAGAATCTTCAATGGAGGAAGAAAAGTAGGAGATCTACTTTTCGCACGTCCAAGGGAGAGAAGTCGACGAAGGCAATAGCAAAGGACAAGGAACAGAGGAAGACGACGACATCGATTATGAGCAGCGGCAGTAGCCGGAGCCCATTGACGGAGGGGGTTATTTATAGAGCCATGTCTAGGATGGCCTGGACCTTGTCGGAGTTAGCCTCAACCCCATGCTGAGTGACCAAGAAGCCCAAGAATTTTCCGGACTTTACTCCGAAGGCGCACTTGGCGGGGTTGAGCTTCATGTTGTGCCTCAGGAGGGTGTTGAAAGTTTCTGCTAGGTCGGTGAAGTGGTCCTCAGCCTTGGGGGTCTTCACGAGCATGTCGTCGATATTGGCCTCGACATTCCGACCGAGTTGTCCCTCAAACATATGGTTGACTAGCCTTTGGCACGTGGCTCCGGCATTTTTCAACCCGAAAGGCATCCGGGTGTAGCAGTGTACGCCGAAGAAAGTGATAAAGGCGGTCTTCTCGATGTCTTCGGGGTGCATTCTGATCTGGTGGTAACCTGAGTAGGCATCCAGGAAGCTGAGTATCTCATTACCCGAGGTTGAATCAACCAGTTGGTCGATGCTCGGTAAGGGATAGCAATCCGTTGGAGTAGTCTTGTTCAAGTCGGTGAAGTCCACGCACATCCGCCACTTTCTCGAAGCTTTCGGCACCAGGATGACATTAGCCAACCATGTCGGGTGCATGACCGGTCTAAAAAGGCCAGTCTTCTACCCCTTGGTGACCTGCTCTTTGATAATCGTCTGCTTCTCCGGCGCATGCTTCCTTCTGCGCTGTTGCACGGGCTTCATGGTTGGGTCGAGGTTGAGCTTATGCACCACCGCCTCTTCCGGTATCTCGGGGAGTTGATCATCAGACCATGCAAAGACCCGGATGTACGCGGAAATGAACTCTTTGTATTGCTGTTGAACCTCAGATTTTAGGTCGGCTCCGATCTTTTCTCCTAGGGTCGGGTCGTCGTTTAGGAAAACCACTAGCAATCTGCCTCCAGGTTCGGCGGTTGCGGATTTTTCCTCGACTTCCAGGAGGCCCTTATTTTTCCCGTCCGGCCTTGTGGCCTCAACCGAGATATTATAGCACCTTCGGGCCATTGCCTGGTTACCTCGGACTTCCCCCAATCCATTTTTGGTGGGGAACTTCATCTTTTGGTGATAGGTAGAAGGCACTGCTTTCGTTCAGCTGAGGATTCCTCGACCGAGGATTGCGTTGTATGCTATCATACCTTTGATCACTATGAAATCCACCATGACCGTAAAGGTCTTGGGTGGGGTGCCAAGAGTAACCGGTAGGCTTAGGGCTCCCTCGGGATAGGTGGCCTGGCCATTGAACCCGCACGGGGGGTCCGGATCGGGCGGAGTTTAGACGGATCCTCCCCCATCTTAAGGAAACATTCGTAGGATAATACATCAGGGGCACTTCCATTGTCAACCAGAATCCTGTCTACGTTACAATGGTTTATTGTGGCCGATATCACTAGGGCGTCGTCATGTGGGTTGCTCAGCCCTTCCAGGTCTTGGTCGGAGAAGACTATGACTTGGGGCTCGCTCGGCGGGGCCCTGGGAGGTTCGATGGCTCGGCTCGCCCGCTCAGCATGACGCTTCCTTCCTCGGCCAATATCTCCTCCTGATGCAGCTCCTCCGGCGATGACATTGATGTGCACCCCTAGGGGGGCGTTGTCGATCTCCTCTGGGGCACCTCGGTCTTCCTGGTGCCCGGCCACGAACCGGGAGAGGTGCCCTTGACAAACGAGACGCTCGATCTCGTCCTGGAGCTAGTGGTAGTCGCCGTCATGATGCCCGTGGTCGCTGTGGAACAGGCAATACTTGCTGCGACTGCGATTCTTCGACTTCATTGGCTCGGGTTGACGGAAGAGGCCCGAGCCTTTGATGTCTTCATAAATCTCGTACACTGGAGCGATTAGGGGAGTGTACCGCTCGTCCTTTCGTGATAGTTCCTTGCATTCCCCGTCTCGGTTCTGCCTTTTTCCTTGGCCCGAGCTTGGCTCGGGTGCCAGCTTCTTGTCCCCCTCCCGACCCGAGCCGGTTGCGTCTCGGCATGCACTGAGAACTTCTTCGCACTCGACGTGGCGCAATGCTAGAGTCACTAGCACAGCAAGGGTCGAGGGAGGGTGGAGGACAAGCTTGCGGCGGAGGTTCTCGTCGCGGGTGCCCCCGGTCAGAGCGGTTGTGGCTGAGGTGACGTCCAGGCGTGGCATCCTCAGGGATTCCGATTTGAATCGGAGGATGTAGGCTCGAAGTTTCTCCCCTTGCGCCTGTTTGAGGGCCAAAAGCCCTGCTACCGACCTAGGGGGCCCGCTATCGGCGAAACTCTCCTTGAATACTCACCCGAACTGCTTGAAGTCTCAGATGGATCCGGGGGCGAGGGCCCGGAACCATGCTTGGGCCCCTTGGACAAGGGTGGTCGCAAAGGCTCGGCACTTGATGGTGTCGGGTGCTCCGTGAAGGGTCATCAGAGCGTTGAAGCTTTCAAAGTGGTCGGCCGGGTCGCCCTTGCCGTCGTAGGGCTTGATGGTCGGGATAGAGGTTCGGGGAGATACCTCTGCCTTCAAGATATGGTCGGAGAACGGGGACCTCAACTCATCCTCTGGTGGAGAGGTCTTCTGCAGGGCTCTTAAGGTGCGCTCCTGCTCTGCGAAATGCCTCTCGAATTCTCACAATCGGAGGGATAGCTCCGGCTGCCGCTGCGCCATAGGGCTGAGGGGGCGTGAAGGCTGTCTTGGCGCTCCCTGGGGACTTCGGTCTCCGGGAGGGGACGGCATGCCCTGTGCCTGCCCCGCTTCGGCGTGGAGGAAGCCTCCTGCTCCGGAGGGGGAGCTTGCGAGGGTCCTCCTACTTTGTTGCGGATGAGCTGCTGTCCTCGGAGGGTGAAGCGGCCTCCGGTGGTGTACTGGGACACGTTCTCACGGGGAGGGCTCTCCTGAGGGGCACGTGACCTTCCATCCCTGGCCGCCTGGGTACTCATGAGTTCCACGAGGACGTCCAGTTTTGCATTGAGGGCTTGGAACGCGTCGGCGCCGCCGTTGAGCGGCAGCCCTACCGTCGTGGGAGGAGGGGGCGGCAGCCCGACTGCAGGCGGAGGGGGCGGTCCGTCGGAGGGAGTGCTGGCCCGGGAGGGGGGGTTTTGGGAGGCTTGTGAGGGGCCTTCCCCTACCGCCACCGTGGCCTTTCCCATGTCGCCGGCGGACCTCCTCCCCGTACTTCTTCTCACCATACTGGCTCTTTGGTCGTTTCCCACAGACGGCGCCAGATGAAGGGGCATGATCTCGCGGTGGTCCTGAGCTGGGAGGATGATCAAGGGATAGTGAACTACAGAGAAAGGGAAACGAATCAGGGGGCCCAGGGATGGTTCCCTAGGGAAAACCCTCCGATGCTTAAGTCAGTAGAGCAATGGTGGAAGGTATTGAGGGAGGTTGAAAGAGATGCGTGAGATTCCCCAACACCAAGATGGTGAAGTGGCTCCTGCTCAGGGAGTGTTAGGCCTGTATCTGCCTTACCTGCTGCCAGAGGGAGTCCTTGATTTATATAGCGAGCTCCCCCGAGAAGTCCCATAAGCTGAGGAGTTTTAGGTGGGAGTTATGTTCTCATCATGGGATCGTTACGTCCTCATCGTGGGCTCTTCATGACCTTGGGAGATCGTGGCACCGTTATCCCGTTGAATTCCTGCTCATAAAGGACTGTCAACGGCTGCATGGGTAAGCGTTCGTCAGTTGATCCAAGCATGAGAAGTGCCAGCCCTGTCCGGGCGATGGGCGTAGCTTGGATGCAGTCAGATCAGAGTGGGCGCGGAGTGCCTGCCCTTATCTCGGTGGGGAGATGGTTTGAGCATGGGTCATCCTCCGTTCTGTCGTTCGGGCATTCCGAGCCTAAGGGCCGTCGAGGAAGGATGTGATCCCGAGTAATCTTTATTGGGCTTTTATGCCGAAGTGGGCCCTAGAGGGCTGTCACTCGGATGAGCTGAGCCTCGTTCGGTCCTGATGGGCCTAGTTTGACTGCTCTTAATTGGGCTACAAAAATCCCCCTCTCCACTTGTCCCCCTCCTACTCCCGAGCTTTAGTAAGCTCGGTCGAGTAGCTGTTTGGGGGTTTCGGACAAGCGTGGCTCAGGTGGGTGGAAATTTGGCGGTGTTCAGGAAGCCACATGTCGTGGTCACATGTGCCCGTGTTAATGATGATCCTGACGGATTTGAACTGAAGAGGCCCCCTTTCCTCGGAGGTCGGAACGACGTGCCGCCTCCCGCGTTGGTTTATAGGCGTTGGGTGCTTGTTGTCATTACAGACTCCCTCGTTTCTTAGGGTTTTGGCTCTCCTTCGTTCTCATTTTTGGGGCTCTTCGATGCGCCATGAGGACACGACAGAGGAGCAGAGGATTGCGGTGGCATTCGAGGAGTTGGCGGCGATAATCGCGGAGGCCATCCAGCAGCTTTCTCCTCCCCCAGAATCTTCAGGGTCTCGGGACCGTCTTCCCTCAGAGTCTTCTTCTAACTCCATGGCGGGCCAGCGCCCAGATGTTGAGGAGGGGGAGGACGAGCCGGTGGCGAGGGCGCCGGTCCCCAACTGCAGTGAACTGGGGGAGGCGGATGTGAGGAGGCTGGAGCACCAGTATCGCCTGCCCCATAAGTATAGTTTTGCCGCTGCTGCCCCATACTAGATGAGTCTGGACTCTCGTACATGCCACATCTGTATGTTCCTTCTGTCGTGGAAGGGTGGATTCCGTCTACCCTTCGAACCTTTCGTCCAGCAGCTTCTTAACTTTTTTCGGTAGGCGCCCATTCAGTTGGTAGCCAACTCTTATCTCCTCCTTTCCCCCTTTCGTATTCTTTGCCGTCAGTGCGGAGTCCCCCCTTCCATGGACCTCTTCCACTTTTTCTTTGATTTGAAAGCACATCCTTCGGCGGGGAAGGGCTTCTATTTCATCCAGGCGAGGCGAAATAGGAGTTGTATTTCTTTGGCGGTGAAGGATTCTTCGCATAAGGGGTGGAAGACCCAATTCTTTTGGGTGGGGATTTGCTCAGTGTAGGAAACCTGGAGGTGCCCGGTAATCCCCAATTTCCACCCTAACGTCCCTCCCAGACTGGACGAGTTTCCTCCTCATGTGGAGGAGTATGCTGCCATTTTACTGAAGCACCGCTAGTCCACCGAAGAGCTGATAACGCCGGAGAATATCGAGCGGTGTCTTCTTACGCGGCTGCATCCGTCGGGCTCAGGTGCCACAACTTAGATCCTCCTTCGGATGTGGGGGTCATCTTTCTTTTCCTGAGCACGTCTTCTTCCTTATGCAGACACCAGGCGGGAGCCTCTGAAGGAGGCCGCGGAGGTGATCGAGCTTGGAGATGACTCGGCTGCCGACGAACCGACTGCTCTCGTGGGTCGCTCCCGAACCAAAGATAAGGGCAAGGGAGCGGCCCAGGGTGAATCCTCCGGACCGCGGGGACCCAAGTGCAAGGACCCTATGGAGGGTATGATCCAGGGCCACTGTGAGGTCCAGAAAGCGGGCCAGGAAGGCCAGGGTCGTACCCACGGTTGAAGGCGACCCTACCGTGGCTCACCCCTCCGTCGGGCACAGTGGGGCCGACCCTACCGGGCAGGCTCTGCCACCATCCGAGCCAGAGGGGGCTGAGGAGGTCGGGGCTACCCCTGCGGGCGATGATGATGCGGCCTTGGTTCCTCCTTTGGCTGGGACCGAGGGGGCTCCTGCAACCTACAGTGGGGCTTACCCGGCTCTCCCCTCGGCCGGAGCCGAGGGGGCCGTGGCCGAAGTTGGGGGTGCTATGACCATGGTCGGGGTTGGTGCTTCGGGCGGTGGCGTAGGTGGTGAGCCGATCCAGGTTGAGGGGTGGCAAGAAAATCAGGCCGAGGCACGAGGGGCGACCGAGGCTGGGGCTCGATCCGAGCCACGCGGTGGGGCCCTGGGCGATAGGGGGTTCTCCGTTCCAGCGGCCTTGGAGAGGATGGGTATCTCGGGCCCCCTACACCAAGTGTGTCGTGGCATATCCTCGAAGGTGAGGGGGGGAGGTAGGTAGCACTCCTCATCTACGGCTCTCACCGGGGTTATGGAGGGCGGTCTGGCCCTGGCCCAGATGGGGGCTGCTCTTGCGAAAGCGTATGCTCGGTCGGAGTGGGAGCGGGCAAACCTGGCCTGGACCCTTGGTGGGTCGGACAGGAGGTTGGCTCGGCTCTTCGAGGAGCATGATGGGCTTCGGCGGGAGCTCTCTTCAGTTAAGGGGCAGATGCGGTCGAGCCAGGTGGAGACATGGGTGCTAACCGAGTAACTAGCCAAGGCTCGTGAATTGCTCGAGAGGAAGAACAAGCTTCTCGAGGAGGAGCACCTTGTGCGCGTTGAGCTGGAGGGCCAGTGGGAGACCGAGCAGGCCGAGCTGGTAGACCGAGCGGAGGAAGCTGAGCGCCTTCGGCGGGAGGCCGAGGCCGATCCGGCCGAGGCGAAGAAGCAGGTGGCGGCGGCCAATGAGCGGATTACTGAGGCCGAGCGGAGGTTAGGCGAGGCAGAGCGGAGGGAAGCCGAGCTCGCTGGTAGGGTGGGATCGGTCGGGGCGGAGGCTCTCGAGCAGTACAAGAGCTCAGAGGCCTACCGGGTCGACCTTAAGGAGGCTGCCCTGCCCTACTACGAGTCAGCGTTTCACCGAGGCATCCGCAAGGGGTTCAAGTAGGGCTACGACCGGGCGGTATCTTATGCCGGGGAGCAGGATTCTAGGATGGAATTCCCATCCGGACAGTGCTACGACTCGGATATGTCATCCTCGGGCTCCTTTGGCTCGACACCAGACAAAGAGGATCAGGAGGGGTCTTCGCCCGAGGGATCGCCAACTCCGGATGCCCCGGGAGGGCGCGCAACCGAGGTAGTTCTCACGATGGTGGGGTCAGTGCCAGGGTCGGCTGTCGCTGAGCATGCCGGGGGCGAACTGTCCAAGCCTTCCACTTCCGAGCTTCAGGGTGGGCCGGAGGCCTGATGTACCCGCTTTGCTTCCTTTCTTTGTATACCTTTTTTTTTTGGAAGGAGAGAACTTCCTTCCTTTTGTGTTGAAGTAAATAAGGCAGTGGCATTGTGATGATGATGTGTATGTTCCATACCGCCGTTGTCGTATTCTGTTCAGCGTATCGGCGATTGCTGGAAAGCGCTGATATTTTCTGCGTGAATCTTGCACGATGGTTGGGTGAGCGTCCGACAGGGTGTCTTCCCGTTTTCCCACGCTTTAAATGCATGGCCGCTTCGTGTGTCCCGCTGGGGTGGAAGACGAGAAGTTTCAGGTGACCGTTTGTAGGGAGAAATCCTTCTGGCGTGTTTTCGAGGGGGGAAATCATTTACGGCAAGTAACCTCCATTTGCATATAAAAGGACTGAAGGGCGTCCCTTCCTCTCCACCGCTTAGGGTTTTCCCTGACAATCTTTCCTCGTTCCTTCTTCACGTTGCGTTGTGCCGTGGTATTCGGAGCATGGAGGAAGCTCTAGATGAGGAGGCTGCCGATGATGGGGGGCAGGGAGTTCCTGCTGCTCTGGACTTGAAAAGGAGTCGACGGCCGACGGACAGACTTGAAAAGGGGCCGAAGCGCGGAGGCACGCCATTTTCCCTTTATCAGTTCCGGCGACACTTGCAGGGGGGCGAGATGGAGGACGGATGGGGGGATCAGACATCCGTACTGCCTATCCTTTCCTGCTCGCCTCACAGATGGGAGGAGGAAGCTAACTAGGCTCCATCCCTTCCGGGCCTTCCCCTGCCTCCTCAACCAGCTCTGCTGGTTTCTTTTTTTTTCTGGCAGCCTCTTTTTCCCTCTTCTGCTCTGCTCCTCCTTTCTTTCACTCTTCGGAGGGTGCCTGCGCTCTCTTTCTTCCAAAGAGTTGGTAGTTTGGCGGGGAAGATGCTTTCATATGCATTCCCTCTCCTCCTTCTCTTCCAATTTCAACTTCGAAGATAGCCTTCTCTTTCTTAATCCCTCTGTCACCTTTGTCTCGAGCTGCCCGAGCCAATGGGGTCAACTATCCTTTATCCGAGCCAGTTTCTACACTAGGCAGAGTCAGTGGCTGGACGCAGGAAGGTCATCCGAGTCGGCCGAGCGATGGGCTCATATGACGATGCTAGATGGATCTTTTCCTTTTTTGACATGTAATCTATTGGCTTCGGCCTTCCTGATGTACAAACGGGTTGTTTGAATAAAAAGAAATGAGCCTTTCATCTTATCTCATGTCGTTTGCACGATACTTAGTACTCAGAAGTAGAACTTGCGTAATGTAGATACGTTCCAGGTTCGAGGGATGGGTTCTCATTCCATTGTAGATAGGCGGTATGCTCCTTTTCTAAGCATCTTGACCACTCGGTAGGGGCCTTCCCAGTTAGGGGATAGCTTACCCGCCACCTCAAGTGGTCGAGAGGCTTCGGCTTTCTTGAGGACGAAATCTCTTGGCTGGAAGTGTCTGTCTCGGACTTTGGCATTGTAGTATCGAGTGAGGTGGTGTTGGTACTCCGTCACTCTGATGCTGGCGATCTCCCGGATTTCATCTGCTAAGTCGAGGTTTTCGAGCAGTTTTTTGTCGTTTGCCTCGGACGAGAAGCGGATGATTCTGAGGGAGGGGTTGCCGATCTCCAATGGGATCACGGCCTCGGTGCCATACACTAGTTGAAAAGGACTATCACCAATTACCATTCTGGGAGTCGTTCTATGTGACCAAAATACGTTCGCCAATTCCTCGAGCCAGCTGCCCTTGGCTTTACCGAGCCTAGTCTTGATGCCTTTCAAGATAGCCTTGTTGGTATTTTCGACCAGTCCGTTAGCCTAAGGGTGGGCGACCGAAGTGAAGTGATTGCGAATATTGAGGTTGGTGCATCTGTCTCGGAAGTACCGAGAATCAAATTGCCGACCATTATCACTTACTATCACCCGGGGGATGCCGTAGCGACAGATGATCGACTTCCAGATGAAATTCCAGACGATTGTCTCGGTGATCCTTACAGTGGCTTCGGCCTCGATCCACTTATTAAAGTAGTCGATGGTGACGATGATGAACTTCTTCTGGGCATGGGCCGTGGGGAATGGCCCGAGGATGTCGATTCCCCAGCGAGCGAAAGGATAAGGCTCGGCTAGGGTGATAAGCTCCGTCGCTGGCTGATGGACCAAGTGGTCGAATCGCTGGCAACGGTCACAACTTTGTGTGTAGGTCGAGCAGTCACGCTGCAGGGTGGGCCACCAATAACCTCGTTGCAGCAAGATCCTGGCGAGTGACCTTCCCCCCAAATGCGCTCCGCATAGACCTTCATGAACTTCTTCGATCGCTCGGTTGGCTTCGTCGGTACCGAGGCCCTTCATAAGAGGGCTAGAGAAGGATCTCCGGTAAAGTGGCCCATCTAGGGTGATGAATCACCGAGCTTGGTATTTCATCCTTCGAGCTTCCCAAGGGTCGGAAGGCTCCTCAGAGTCTTGGAGCCATGATAGGTAGGGGGTACGCCAGTCGCCTGGGCAGGCTGAGCCAACAGGTAGGAGCTTGTGGATGCACTTTTCGAACACTCATTATGCTATTTGTCTATTCGGGTGGTTCATTCATCTATTAAGTGCATGGTCGTGCCAATCACGAAGTGACAATTTATTCGGACTCCGAAGAGCCCATGGTGCGCTCGATCTGACTTGGTCAGACGATTGTGTGGTTCGGGTCGGGACCAAAACCCGTCGCGCCGTAAAGGTCACGACATCATTTAAATCCCCCATACTAGGGCACACCTATGATTAATCGCCGAGAATCAGGGCCTCATGGCCCAAAAATTAATAACGTGGAAATTTATTAAGAAATGCTGAAATCCTCATATGAGGGCGTAAAGAAAGCGTTCGAGATCATGTCGGTCATGTGTTGACCATTTAATATTCGGACAAATGTCCGGCTCGAGAAAAGTGCAATCGTCACAGGAAAACTGGAGCGTATGTATGCCAGGGTATGGCAAATTTATTGTTCGGAGGAACTGGAAACATTCGGTTAAATCTCGGTTAAAACGGTCAGAAACCAACAAGTTTGTCGGCTCGGTGCAAGGTCAAGCTGCGACCATACTGCGGTGGGCCTCCCGCGGTTGAAGTCATACTCGCATGAGCGTCACTAATATTTCTGGTGCCAAGGGGGCAACGGGGGACTATCCCTTGAATCAGCTGGAAAGCCCTATGTCTTGGGAAGCAAACGTTCGAAACGTGTCGGTCATTCAGGGGACCGTTTAATATTCGGACGGGTGTCCAGCTTGAGAATATCACAATCGTCGCGGGAAGATCCGGAACATATGTATGCCAGAATACGGCAAGTTTATTATTCCGAAGAACAAAAAACGTTCGGTTGAATCCCGTTTAGTGTAGTAGGAAACTAGTGAATTTATCGGCCCGGTGCGAGATCGGGTCAGGGCCATACCGGGGGCGCCACCCGCGGTCCGAACGAGGCTTGCGTGGGCATCATTAATATTTCGGATGCCGGAGGGCAACGGGGAAGAGTCCCGGGACTAGATTCCAAAACTAAAAACATGTTCGAAAGGGAGCGGGCTGTAGGCCAAGGATATGAGTCAGACGATGACCATAATCGAGACGGACCTGAGGTCTAAGCATAGCCCACGGAGGCCTTATTGATATTCCCATGTAAAGTGTCCAGGGATGACGCGGACCACCTCGTTCTATTCCAATTTTGTCGGTCACTCACGGACCACTTTTTATTCAGACAAAGGTCCGAATTTGTCACGCCCCGAGCCTTTATTACAGCGGAAGACTCGCTCGGGGAGCGTGAACAGCCGGCATGGTAAGCCTCTTGCAAGTAAGAACGATCAGAGCGTGAGACAATCACACACATAAATGTAATTGCACAGAATTTTATCAACTCCAACTTTATTTCATAAATGATCAAAGTATTCCTTTACAATAATCAACTTTCATTCTACTAGACTCAAGAAATAAGAAAATTACATTGACTCCATCTAAACATTATAGACTTCCTAAGTCTTTACTCGTAGCTTTACAAGACTTTCACTCACTTACGGACCTGCCACTAGTATAGCCCGAATCTGAATCTGAACTACTTCCATATCTTGAAAAATATTAGAAAATAGGTAATGGGCACACTTGCCCAGTAGGTATCTTCGCATCAACATGAAGGCACTATTAAAGTAATTAACAATTTCGCTCTAAAGAATAAGGTAAAATCATGCAATGCGATGATCACGCGATTAAACCAAAGTAACAGGACAATCATATAAGATGGAATGAGAACAAGAATGAACTAGCAAGAATAGAACAAGAACATGATATTGGCCTTTCATGAACAAGAATGTATCGATAATGTACTAGCAAGCCACATATTCATCACTCCAATACCCCTTTTTGGCAAGTATTTCGTGAATTTCTGTGGAATATCAATCAAGAATGTCATGTACAAGAAAGTCATGTCGTGCCATGGATTTTCACTTATTTATAGAGAAAGTACTCCCAGCGCAATGCGACGCCAGTAGCATCATACCCCATGGTTTATAAAATAGTATGTTTCCGACAATCAGCCGAGGGGACTAGCATAGAGTCCTTGAACACAATCAGTGCTCGATCGCATCTTCAAGTATAAATCAAGTTACTTCTACACTTGTAACAATAAGGTATGGCCAAGAATGAAATAAGTTCAAATAATGAAAATCAATGAATGAACGCTTCAATTTGAATATATGAGATCAAGAATGACTTAGACTATGCTATGCTTATGGAAATAAATCGACAACATAACAGTACATTCTTTATTTTTCATTCATTATATTAAGTTCCTTGAACAATAAGATAAGTTCTAGATTATCATTAGTCCATCTAAAACCTTATAAAATCAACCCTTTGGTCAAACCTTGGGTTAACATATACAAGCTGTGTGACGGTCATCTACTGGGCCGTTACATCATGTGATACTCCAGTAGAGGGCCGTTACAATGATCAGGGTCTAGAATAATCAAAATAGACTCAGAGAAATGTGACGGTCATGCAATGGGCCGTTACGTGATTCTGACGGTCCAATGTAAGGCCGTTACATTACTAGATTCAGAAAATAACGATAGTGTATTCTAGTTAATGGGTTCTAATGGTACAGCCAACTCGGCGTCCTAGTGGGAATCCCAGGCTCGCGGAGAATTACGGAGTCCTTGAAACAAGATTTTCTAGTCCATTGGAAGGAATATCTAATAGAGAGGTCCTCATGTCTAAGAATATGTTCCTATAATGTAAAAATGTGAACTAATGGTCAACATACCGGAATATGTGCCATGTACTTATAGAAATGACTCTATTGATAGAGAAAGAATATATATAGATATATATCGATGTGAAATCATGATAAAAACTCTATCAATACATCATTCAAAATCATGTTTCTAATTACAAAACTATATAGTTTTGGGCTCATGAAATTAACATAACTTAAAGTAATAGTGACATACCAAAACATGCAATACCTATCATGAATGATTAAATAAATCTCAAAGTCACGTAATCAGGTTAACACTTAGGTAACTAGGCATAATAATAAGTAAATCTGGCAAGTTCCCAATCTATCTTGAGTTGACAGTACACAGGCACCTGACGGTCTAGCCAAGGTGCGTCACAGGGAGTGTGACGGTCTATCGAGCAACCGTTACATAATGTAATGCTCCTGCATAGATGCGTCAGAGTCAATAGAGAAATCAATAGGCAATCAGGGACTGTGACGGTCCATCGTATGGCCGTTACTTGCGTGTAACGGTCCTACTATGGTGAGTTACAGTATCTGCTGACAGACAATGATATGAAACCTTAAGAGATCAACTCACATCATGTCTATAAATCAAATACCATGTCTATTCTAGGCATGATAACAAAGTATAGGCTATCTATATGCATGGGTATCAGTGAAATAGACAAGATATCACTTTTGAATTTTCCAATTAGGGCTAAGAGATTCATGTAATGCATAGAACTAGTAAAATATGAAATTGATGATCTACCATGCATGAAATTCAATCAAACAAGAAGACTTTTTGTCCAAAAATATTATTTTCACCATTCATGAGATAACCTACCTCTTAACTTGGCTTAAAACTTCTAATTATGGTCTGAACACCGAGCCCTAGTTCCTCTCTTCCTGTGACTTTTCAGCAACTTCCTTGGGCTCTAACTCCACGACCTCTTGACCTAAAGATGTGACATTTGGAGAGGAGTTAGTCTAAAGTATTGTAAATAAATACTTCTAAAGAACTTACCCGAGATTATGACTCTTTACCTTGATTCCACGCGAGCAAAAGTAAGGGTCGTGCAGTTTAGAACTAGGTCCTATTTATTGGGTTTTGGCTAGGGTTTGAAGATTAGATCGATTCTAGAGTCTTTAATTTGTTAAAACCTGATCTCTAAGAGTCCTTAGTAATGTTATAACTCTTCCCATGTTGATCCCTAGTGGATAAGATCATCAAGTTTCCATCTTTTTATAAGTTCTTCCTCTTACGGAATCTGCAGAGTGTAACGGTCGAACGCAGGTGCGTTAGGTGAATGTGAGGGTCTGGCGATAGACCGTTACAGTCAACGTATGCAGAGTTCAAATTAATAAAACTTATTTATTAATTTATCCATATAATTATCTTAGATAATTAGTCTTTATCCTTAAAATCCGTAAATCAGCTAAATAACCTTGTAGAACATGGGCCAAACTTAATGGGCTTGGTCCTTAAACCATTTGGATAATAATTAGATAGGCTAGGTTAACCTAATTGGGCCTTATAATGACTTATAATTCTACTAATCCATTTATAAATTTATTTAGGCCTTGATAAATTCTAGAAATTATTTTATAAATTCAAAAATTATTTATATAAATTCTGGGGCACTACACCCTCCCCACTTAGAAGAATTTCGTCCCCAAATTCAATACATGGATTATGGAGAGTGTACTTACAGTTGAATAATTCTGGAAACCTTCAACGCATAAATTTCTCTGTTTCCCATGTTGCTTCATATGGCCATGTTTTCTTCCATTGGATCTTGACCATAGGAATAACTTTATTTCTTAATTGACGCACTTCCCGATCCAGAATCTTTATTGGTGTTTGTTCGTATGTCAAGTCCTTATGAATCTCCAGATTGTAATAAGTGAGAATGTGGTCAGGATCATATACATATTTCTTCAGTATAGAGACGTGAAATACGTCATGAACTCCTGCTAACTGTGGAGGTAAAGCCAATCTATGAGCCACTTCATCGACCCTTTCAACAACTTCGAACGGGCCAATGAATCTTGGAGTTAGTTTTCCTTTAATGCCAAATCTTCGAATACCACGACCTGGAGAAACCTTCAAGTATACATGATCGATCTCCTATCTGAAACTCCAAGTCACGTCTTCGATTGTCGGCATAAGACTTTTGCCTATCTTGTGCCATTTTCATTCTCTCTTGAATGAGCTTGATTTTCTCCGTAGAATCCCTAATAAGGTCGGGGCCTAGAAATTGCTTTTCCCCTATTTCATTCCAACATATTGGTGATCTACAGCTTTTTCCAAACAGAGTTTCAAAAGGTGCCATTTGTATGCTTGCCTGGTAGCTATGGTTATAAGCAAACTCTACTAGAGGTAAGTGATCATGCCAACTACCTCCAAAGTCAATGACACAAGCCCTGAGCATGTCTTCTACCACATGATTTGTTCTTTCCGTCTGACCATCAGTTTGTGGATGAAAGGTTGTGCTAAAATTTAATCTGATCCCTAGTGAATGTTGTAGACCTTTCCAGAACTGTGATGTGAATCGAGGATCTCTATCTGATACAATAGTGATAGGGACACCATGTAATTTGATAATCTCTCCGATGTATAATGCTGCTAGAATGTCCACAGACCATCGACTTTTGATTGGTAAAAAATGTGCGGATTTAGTCAATCGGTCTATAATTACCCATATTCCATCGTGTCCTCTTGTCTTAGGTAACCCTATAATGAAATCCATCCATATACTCTCCCACTTCCATTCGGGAATAGTTAAGGGGTGCAGTTTACCTGCGGGTCTAAAATGCTCTGCTTTAACTTATTGGCAGGTTAGGCAACGGGACACGAAATCAGCTATCTCTCTCTTCATATTGGGCCACCAGAAATTTCGTTTGAGATCTTGATACATCTTTGTTCCTCCTAGATGAATTGTGTATTTGGAATTATGCGCTTCATCTCAGATTAGTTTCTTTGTAGCCTCATGATCTGGTGCACATATTCGGCCCTTAAATAACAATCTCCAGTCATTGGAAATAGAAAAATCCAGCCTTTGTTCCATATTGATTTTAATTTCCAGTAATGTGGGATCATCATTTTGCAGCTTGACCAGATCTTCTATCAATGTAGGTTGAGCTCGGATATTGGCTATGAAATAATCTTCTTCCTTTATGTCAATATCTAAGTTTAACTGAGCAAATTGAGGAACAAGGTTAGTTACACTTATCATAAGACATGATAGCATACCTATTGGTTTTCTGCTGAGTGCATCTACTACAGCATTAGCCTTGCCAGGATGATATTGAATAGCAAAATAAAAGTCTTTGAGGTATTCTAACCACCTCCTCTGCCTCATGTTAAGCTCCTTTTGGGAGAATAAATATTTCAGGCTTTTGTGGTCTGAGTAGACCATGAACCTTTCTCCATAAAGATAATGACGCCAAAATTTCAAGGCGAAAATAACTGCTGCTAATTCCAGGTCATGTACGGGATAGTTTTCCTCGTGGCGTTTCAATTGTCTTGAAGAATAACAGATCACCTTTCCATTCTGCATGAGGACACATCCTAAGCTAATGCCAGACGCATCCGTATACACTTCGAATCCATCACCCTCCATTGGTAGTGACAAAACAAGGGCGATTGTAAGATGCTTCTTAAGAATTTGGAAATTCTTCTCACATTCCTCTGACCAGACAAAAATATTTTCTTTTCTGGTGAGACTAGTTAAAGGAACTGCTATCTTTGAGAAGTCCTTAATGAATCTTCTATAATAACCAGCTAGACCTAGAAAACTTCATACTTCAGATACAGTCGTTGGCCGACTCCAATTCTTGACAGCTTCTACCTTAGAAGGATCCACAGCAATACCTTCTTTTGAAATAATGCGACCTAGGAATGAGACTTGCTTGAGCCAGAATTCACACTTATTAAGTTTGGCATAAAGCTTATGTTCTCTAAGTGTTTGCAAAGCTATCCTTAGATGTTCTTCATGTTCTTCTTTTGTCTTGGAGTATATCAAGATATCGTCAATGAAGATGACAATGAATTGATCCAGGTATGGCTGGAAGACACTGTTCATAAGGTGCATAAATGCTGCTGGGGCATTAGTTAACCCAATGGCATTACCACGAATTCATAGTGGCCATAACGACTTAGAAAAGTTGATTTGTAAATGTCTTCTTCTTTAATTCTAAGCTGATGATAACCTGATCTGAGATCAATCTTAGAGAAATATTCTGCTCCTAAAAGCTAATCGAAGAGCTCATCAATACACGGCAATGGATACTTATTTTTAATTGTCAGCTGATTCAGTCGCCGATAATCGATGCATAGCCTGAGAGAACCATCCTTCTTCTTGACAAATAGAACCGGCGCACCCCAAGGGGATGTGCTAGGTCTAATGAAGCGCTTATCCAGAAGTTCCTGCAACTGCTTCTTTAGTTCTTTAAGTTCTATGGGGGACATCCTGTAAGGGGCTATAGAAACAGGTGCTGCTCCTGGGATGAGTTCAATAGTGAAGTTCACTTCCCTTTCGGGTGGTAAACTGGGTAGTTCAGATGGAAACACATCTGGGAACTCATTTACAATTGGGATGTCTGCTATGATAATCTCCTTGGACTCTGTAATAATGACGGAAGCAAGAAAAGCTTCACATCCTTGCGAGATGAGCTTGCAAGCGTGAAGTGAGGATATGATAGTGGGGTGTTTCTTGTATTTGATGCCAAGAAAAGAGAATCTTGGAAGATCGGGTTTTCGAAAAGATATTATCCTATTTCGGCAATTGATATAAGCATCGTGGTCTACAAGCCAATCTACCCCTAAAATGGCATCATAACCTTTCATGTCAAGGCATACTTAGTTTGCGGGGAGGTTGTGACCTTCTACTATCACTTCGCTATCAGGATAATAGTTGGTAAGCTTAGTTCCAGAACCTAAGGGTGTGGAAATAGTAAGATATGAAGGTAAGGGAACTGATGTAATTGATAATATTTTTGCAAAAGTAGTGGAGATAAAAGAATGAGAGGCACCAGTATTAAATAGCACAAATACAGAATAAGAACAAATTTGAAGAGTACCTTCCATAAGCCCATCATCCTTGGGCGCTTCCTCTTCATCTAAAAAGGCATTGAGGCGAGCCTACCTTCTGCGTCCATTACCAGATGGCTGGTCCTTCATAAGGGGGCAATCCGGCATGCGATGCTCCCTGCTTCCACAACGTAAACAAGTGCTGAGGCGCTTCCAGCATTCTTCATCCGAGTGGTCAAATTTCTCGCAGAAAGTGCACGCTGAGGCAACTTGCTCCTTCTCTTCCTTGACTTTCTTTTGCTTGTGCGAACTTCCACCGTTTCTAGCCCTAGATCTTTTCTTACTATCACGGCTTTTGTAGGGTTCCGTGATACTAAATTTCTCTTTCTTATAATGCCGATCAGAATGTCGGCTCGACTCTTCTCACTTTCCTTTTAATTTCTCGACCTTCTCTAAGGTCCTTTCACATAAATATGCTCGTTGAACCATCTCCGCATAGGTATGGATGTTTTGGGTCCCGAGTTGCTGGATGAAACCGAGTCGTAACCCGTCCATAAACCGATTTTCCTTCAATAAGTAGGTGCTGATAAGATGTGGTGCGTAAGGTGCTAGCATTGAAAATTGTAGTTCATATTCGGCAACCGTCATCATTCCTTGCCGAAGAGCGGTGAACTCCATAGCCTTTCGTTCCTTTACGTGCTCAGAAAAGTACTTGGCACGGAATAGGGTAAGAAAATCGTCCCATGTATGAGGTGCATTGGCCGGAGGTGCCAGAACCGACTTCCACCATGTACGGGCATCTTTATTTAGTTGAAATGTTGCTAGATGCACCTTCTCCTGATCAGTGCATTGAATAACGTCAAACATCCTATTCATCTCATCGATCAAATTTTCTACCTCATCGGGATTTGAAGATCCATAGAATCTTGGAGGATTTAGACTCTGGAAGTTGCGATGTAGGTCACCAGCCCTTGCCCCTGCACCACCTTGTGCTATAGTTTGCAATGCCTGGGTATGGCCGGCAACTGTTTGTTGCATACCACCCCAATCTACACGATGAGCCATTTGTAAGATAAGGTACCTGAGAGAAAATAACAACTTGTTATTTCTCATGAAATTGGAATGAACAAAATAAATCTTAAAGCTAATTAATTATCTTATCCTGGGATGTACCCACTTCTCACATGGGTATGGAAACTTCTTCCTTAGTTCATAGGTAGGGGCCCTTAAACCTTGGACTTATCCTATGACATGATTCCTTCTTCCAAAGTCCTAAGACTTAGGCTCTGATACCAACTTAACTGTCACGTCCCGAGCCTTTATTATAGCGGAAGACTCGCTCGGGGAGCGTAAACAGCTGGTATGGTAAGCCTCTTGCAAGCAAGAACGATCAGAGCGCGAGACAATCACACACATAAATGCAATTGCACAAAATTTAAGCAACTCCAACTTTATTTCATAAATGATCAAAGTATTCCTTTACAATAATCACCTTTCATTCTACTAGACTCAAGAAATAAAAAAATTACATTGACTCCATCTAAACATTATAGACTTCCTAAGTCTTCGCTCGTAGCTTTACAAGACTTTCACTCACTTCCGGACCCGCCACTAGTATAGCCCGAATCTGAATCTGAACTACTTCCATCTCCTGAAAAATGTTAGAAAATAGGTAATGAGCACACTTGCCCAGTAGGTATCTTCGCATCAACATGAAGGCACTATTAAAGTAATTAACAATTTAGCTCTAAAGAATAAGGTAAAATCATGCAATGCGATGATCACGCGATTAAACCAAAGTAACAGAAACAATCATATAAGATGGAATGAGAACAAGAATGAACTAGCAAGAATAGAACAAGAATATGATATTGGCCTTTCATGAACAAGAATGTATCGAGAATGTACTAGCAAGTCACATATTCATCACTCCAATACCCCTTTTTGACAAGTATTTCATGAATTTCTGTGGAATATCAATCAAGAATGTCATGTACAAGAAAGTCATGTCGTGCCGTGGATTTTCACTTATTTATAGAGAAAGTACTCCCAGCACAATGCGATGCCAGTAGCATCATACCCCATGGTTTATAAAATAGTATGTTTCCGACAATCAGTCAAGGGGACTAGCATTGAGTCCTTGAACACAATCAGTGCTCGATCGCATCTTCAAGTATAAATCAAGTTACTTCTACGCATGTAACAATAAGGTATGGCCAAGAATGAAATAAGTTCAAATAATGAAAATGAATGAATGAATGCTTCAATTTGAATATATGAGATCAAGAATGACTTAGACTATGCTATGCTTATGGAAATAAATCGACAGCTTAACAGTACATTCTTTATTTTTCATTCATTATATTAAGTTCCTTGAACAATATGATAAGTTCTAGATTATCATTAGTTCATCTAAAACCTTATAAAATAAACCCTTTGGTCAAACCTTGGGTTAACATATACAAGCTATGTGACGGTCATCTACTGGTCCGTTACATCATGTGACGCTCCAGTAGAGGGCCGTTACAATGATCATAGTCTAGAATAATCAAAATAGACTCAGAGAAATGTGACGGTCATGCAATGGGCCGTTTTGTGATTCTGACGGTCCAATGTAAGACCGTTACATTACTAGATCCAGAAAACAACGATAGTGTATTCTAGTTAATGGGTTTTAATGGTACAACCAACTCGGCGTCCTAGTGGGAATCCCAGGCTCGCGGAGAATTACGGAGGCCTTGAAACAAGATTTCCTAGTCCATTGGAAGGAATATCCAATAGAGAGGTCCTCATGTCTAAGAATATGTTCCTATAGTGCAAAAATGTGAACTAATGGTCAACATATCAGAATATGTGCCATGTACTTATAGAAATGGCTCTATTGATAGAGAAAGAATATATATAGATATATATCGATGTGAAATCATGATAAAAACTCTATCAATACATCATTCAAAATCATGTTTCTAATTACAAAACTATATAGTTTTGGGCTCATGAAATTAACATAACTTAAAGTAATAGTGACATACCAAAACATGCAATACCTATCATGAATGATTAAATAAATCTCAAAGTCACGTAATCAGGTTAACACTTAGGTAACTAGGCATAATAATAAGTAAATCTGGCAAGTTCCCAATCTGTCTTGAGTTGACAGTACACAGGCACCTGACGGTCTAGCCAAGGCGCGTCACAAGGAGTGTGACGGTCTATCGAGCAACCGTTACATAATGTAACGCTCCTGCATAGATGCATCAGAGTCAACAGAGAAATCAATAGGCAATCAGGGATTGTGACGGTCCATCGTATGGCCGTTACTTGCGTGTGACGGTCCTACTATGGTGCGTTACAGTATCTGCTGACAGACAATGATGTGAAACCTTAAGATATCAACTCACATCATGTCTATAAATCAAATACCATGTCTATTCCAGGCATGATAACAAAGTATAGGCTATCTATATGCATGGGTATCAGTGAAATAGACAAGATATCTCTTTTTAATTTTCCAATTAGGGCTAAGAGATGCATGTAATGCATAGAACTAGTAAAACATGAAATTGATGATCAACCATGCATGAAATTCAGTCAAACTAGAGGGCTTTTTGTCCAAAAATGTTGTTTTCGCCGTTCATGAGATAACCTACCTCTTAACTTGGCTTAAAACTTCTAATTATGGTCTGAACACCGAGCCCTAGTTCCCTTCTTCCTGTGACTTTTTAGCAACTTCCTTGGGCTCTAACTCCACGACCTCTTGACCTAAAGATGTGAAATTTGAAGAGGAGTTAGTCTAAAGTATTGTAAACAAATATTTCTAAAGAACTTACCCGAGATTATGACTCCATACCTTGATTCCACGCAAGCAAAAGTAAGGGTCACGCAGTTCAGAACTAGGTCCTATTTATAGGGTTTTGGCTAGGGTTTGAAGATTAGATCGATTCTAGAGTCCTTAATTTGTTAAAACTTGATCTCTAAGAGTCCTTAGTAATGTTATAACTCTTCCCATGTTGATGCCTAGTGGATAAGATCATCAAGTTTCCATCTTTTTATAAGTTCTTCCTCTTACGGAATCTGCAGAGTGTAACGGTCGAACGCAGGCGCGTTAGGTGAATGTGACGGTCTCGCGATAGACCGTTACAGTCAACGTATGTAGAGTTCTAAATTAATAAAACTCATTTATTCATTTATGCATATAATTATCTTAGATAATTAGTCATTATCCTTAAAATCCGTAAATTAGCTAAATAACCTTGTAGAACATGGGCCAAACTTAATGGGCTTGATCCTTAAACCTTTTGGATAATAATTAGATAGGCTAGGTTAACCTAATTGGGCCTTATAATGACTTATAATTCTACTAATCCATTTATAAATTTATTTAGGCCTTGATAAATTCAAGAAATTATTTTATAAATTCAAAAATTATTTATATAAATTCTGGGGCACTACAGAATTGAAGGTACGACGTAGATGGAAACAACCCCGTACAAATATATGCCGAGTTCGCGGTAGTTTCAATGAAAGAGCGAGAATGAATCCCAATAGAGTGAATCTGATTTGACGAACGATCGGCCCAGAGCAATGCCGGATTACGACCATGTCGGGATGGGAGCCGTCGGCCATATCGGTCACTCACGGACCTTTTCATGTTCGGACACGGGTCCGTAACAGAAACGCGGCGGAGATCAAGGTGAACCCGTTCAAATGTCTGCTGAACGCGCGGCAATTTTATTGGTGGCTCGGAAGGGATCTGGCTTGAGAGACGAGTCCGGCTTAATCGGAGTGTCGGCCTAAAGCGAGGTCAGGCCATGGCCATTTCGGGATAACTTCCAGGACTCAGGCCTGACCTGCAAGCGCGACATTGTTGTTCCTTTCGCACCCGGTCAAGGGAGAGACGGGGCTGCAATGTAGATTTTACCTTTTTTTTATCTGTGTTTCAAATTATATATACATATATTTTATTGCTTATTTTTCCTTTTATGTATTTATTCTGAATGATTTATCCATGTTGTTTATCAGTATTATTATATTTTTTCCCCTTTTTTACTATTATTATTACTATTTCACATTTTTTGTTTATTTCATACATATAATCATGTTTATTTATTTATCATAATTTTTTATAATTTATTATTATCATTATCATTATTACTACCTTTATATATATTTTTTTAGAGAGAGAGTGGGCCACTAGAGGGCTAAAAAGGGGCTGAAGGGGCGTGCTGGCGAAGAGCGGCCAGGGTGTACCGGTGAAGGTGCTAGGCTGTGCCGCCGGAGGGTCCAAGGATGGGTGTGCCGGCGAAGGAGCTGGAGGCGCGTACCGGGAAAGGCAATGGAAGAGTGCCGGGGAAGGAAGAGGAGGCGTATCGGCGAAGGGTGCTGCAAGACGTACCGACGAAGGGTGTGGGGAGCATGTCGGCGAAGGGCCAAGCAAGGCGTTCCGGTCTAGGAGCGTGCCGGGGAAGCTGGGCTGGGGGCGTGCCGGCGACGGGCGACTGCAGGGTGTACCGGTGAAGGGTATGGCCGAGTGTGCCGGCGAAGGGCGTGCCGGCCAAGGATGAGGTTAGAAGCGTACCGCGGGAAGCCAAGGCAAGTAGTTGTGTCGATGAGGGTGAGGATGGGGCCCACTCCTCTCCCATTCTTATATCTTCTCCTTTTCTTTTCTCTCTTGATTTTGTTCAGTTTGCATGGGTTTCTTCTCTCTTTCTCTTGGTTAACTTTCATTCTTTCTCCCCTGAGGATGAATGTTCAAGTTGCTTAGTTGTCGTTCCATTAGGCTCTCTTTGTGTTGATTGCGGTTCCCTTGCCTTAGTTGAAGCGTTTTGTCGTTATTCGTTCTATTCGTTTGCTGCTTCCTTTTAACTTTTTAATATGTTATCGTTTCTAACAAAAATTCGGCAGCATCTCCCCTTGACCCGAGCGTAAGGGAGATACAGGGAACGTGCCCACATGGAGTGGCAGAACTTGACAATTGGAGGTGGGCGCCCGAGAGCGGCAACACCTTTAGTAAAACTTCAGAAAACTCGGAGGGAATGGCGAGTGGGAGACGATTCTAGGACTTGCTAGGGGGTGCACCGGGCAAGAAGGAGGGGCTGGTGGCTAGCGTGCCGGCTAGGGAGCCTATAGGGGACTGGAGAGGTGTGCTGGGCTAAGGGAGGCCAGGGTGTGCCGGGCTGAGGGGCACAAGGTGTGCCGGGCAAAGAGGGCAGAGGGCATACCGGAGAAGGATGGTTCGACGTACCGGCGAAGGGAGGCAGAGAGCGCACCGGCGAGGGAGGCTGTGCCGGGGAAGGGAAGGCCAAGAGTGTACCGGCCAGGGAGGCTGGGGTTGGCTCAGGGGGGGGGTGCAGGCTAAGGGTTAGCTAAATGGATTGGAGCTGAAGAAGAGAAGGAGACCAGTGGTTTTGGCTTGGACTGGGCACCTGGAGAAGCAAGAAGGGCAAGCGTGGGGATGAGAATGGAGGGGAGGAAACCACCCGTAATCAAGAGGCCACCGGCGGTGAACCCCGTAAGGAGGCAAATGACTTCAAAGGTGAGAAACTGTCGTCATGGGAAGAAGAAATCACCGGAGAAAGGAGGAAGAAGGCGATCGAATACATATGACAACGCAAACCAACGGAGGCAGTGAGAAACCAAAAGGAGGGGGATTTTCATTAAGGAAAAGGAAAGGCCATAACCGGCCAAGTACACTACAAAACACCGGGGTAGAACATACGAAAGGTGAAGAGAAGAAGAAGAGAAGAAAGAAAAAACATGGGAAAAAAAAGGGGGAAAGAGAGAGTGCTGGGATGAGTAGGGGCGACGGCTCCCTGCTCTCCCGGCACCCTCTGCTACTGTGAACCGTGTCACACCGACATCAAAAAAATTAAAAGAAATTAAATAAGTGAGTGCAAGAGGTTGCTAATGGAGTGTGATCGCCAGAGGGATTACCTCAAAAGGGAGGGAGAATGATCGTGAATACCTGGTAAGAAAAGTGATGCGGGATGGATTGTGGTTTTCCTCCTCCTCCTTCTACCGGCCGGCCGACGAAAGGGGGTTTCTCTTTAATTACCCTTAAACAAAACAACAACAACCAAATTAAAAGAGGATTAGCCAAGAGTGTAGTATCAACCCACAATTAGAACAAGATAATGAAATATGAACATAAAGGATGCACCTTTTGGTCTTTTTTTTAAAACCCTTAAGACAACTAGGGAGAGAAGATATGATGCAAAGACTAAAACCTTAGACGTATGAAGAATCGGACCACTATATGGTAAAGGATGATGATGAACAATAGATAAGCTATCGAACAAAACCCCTGCTGTTCCTGACAACAGTAGAGGGGAAAAACACCAAAAGGTCTCCGGCTGATATAGCAGGAAACAGAAAGAATGCACGAATGATTGAAGAGAAAGGCTTTAGAGAAGAAGATTCCAACACTTCGCAACAGAGGCAAAACTTCCTCCATCAATAACGAACGACAGAACACCAAACTGTAGTCTCTTCGTTCGTGTGTTGTGTACGTGCCTATCTGCTAACCTCGCGCGAGCAGAACCCAGGGCTCCATTTATAGGGTACAAACCATATATTTAATTGAATTAAAACTCATACAATTCATCTACGGCAAGGTTTCTACTTCCCTAATCTCACAAAGTGATTAAAACAGAGTAGGGAACTCTCCAGGAAAGTTTCATTCGAGTAGGACACAAAAGGGTAAAAGACGACTCTCCGAAGGGCGTCAATTGAAATTGACCACCTGCCTTAAGGCGTTTATTAAAATGACGACCGGGACAAAGGCGTCAATTCATAGATTTAATTTTAGCAACAAAACATTTTCCTCAATAAACATTATGAAATGACGTCTGTACCAACGGGCGTTAGTTGATAAACGACCCTTTGGGGGACGTCAATTCTTGCTTTTCCAATTTGGTTAGGATACGTAAAATTACAGAAACTGACGCCTCTTGCGGCGGTCGTCCTTTCATTAAGAGATGCCCACGGATAAACTGTTATTTAAAAGACGCCCCACGTCAAGACGCTAATTCAAAAAAAAGCAAAGAAAATCACAGAAAACACATAAAACTAGAAATTTTTCATATTACGGCAATATTGAAGTTCACTTTGGGGTGTCACATGGTGACATGAGATTTACTCAACATAGCATCAATTTTGGCGTGTCTATAGCTGCCCCGCCTTGACGTCTGCTTTGCAAGGGAGTGAGACGGAATGAAGCAAAAGTGCAACAAGCGGAATGAAGTGGAACGAACTGATAAGTAGATGCCAAGGTGTGATGTGACACGCCTTCGACACTAAGTGTTTGAAATCTTTCCAAGACTCTAAATGAAACAACTCCGGATGATTTCAAGAAAGTATTGATCAGCTGGACCGAAAGGATTAAACTAAAGGAACTAAAAATGTGCGCGAAGGCACGAAAGGGAGACACCATTGGAGAGCGGTTACCAGTCAATGTGGACGTGCTACAACCAAGGTGGATTTGCAAGAAAAAATAAAATGAATTGAGATGAAGACCCAGCAAATGAACACTTTTCAAGGAACCAGGCTGAGCGGCTTCAAGGAGAATAAAGTACTGGATTTGGAATGGAATATCTCATGTCAACTTAGTTAAGAGCGAGTGACCTTCATTATTGGCGTAATACGAAGATTTTCACCATTAAACTCAAGGTCCTACATGATGCATGCTGGGCTAACAGAAAAAATAAATCAAACTAAAAATAGAAGATAATCAAGGATAATATTGTTAAGCCATCTAGATTTGGTCAAGAATCCAGATCTCTAAGCTGACACTAAGTCGAAGCCCGTTTGTCCATGCATCAACTTAGAAAGTGGAACCGTCGTCCCAGCCCTTTAATGACTCAACGGCCTATCCGTGCGATCAAGACTCCCCTGGAATTATCACTGTTTTTGATGAAGGGGAACTCAAATTCCAGGTTCATCAGAACCACATGGTCCTTGATATGCTATAATAGCGTAGAATATTATATAGATAACAATGCTTACAGAAGTGCATATAGGAAGATGGTGAGAGCAATAAGCACGAGCGAACTGAGAAAGGAGCGCAGTCACCGTGGGGCTTGGATGCTGAGGCCCAGTTGATGGGACCAAGAGCTTCTTAACCTGCGCTCAAACTTCGTTAGCCGAGATATAAGGATGCATGAAAGCATAATCAAAACACTCAACAACATTGATTTGAATTTGAGAATTTTTGAATTTATTTGGAATTTTTTTATTGAATTTATGAGATTTTTTTTGAATTTTTATTAAATTTATGAGAATTTTTTTGAATTTTTATTGGATTTGTGAGATTTTGTTTTGAATTTTTATTGGATTTGTGAGAATTTTTTTGAATTTTTATTGGATTTGTGAGAATTTTTTTAAATTTTTATTGAATTTATGAGAATTTTAACCGTGGGATAGGTAGACTTTGATGGAATGTATGGACTCGGAAGGCAATGTGTAGACATAGGGTGCATAGACTTGTGAAATGTGTGGACTTGGAGTGTATAGACTTATGATGTACAGCCTTGAAGGAACGTACAGACTTAGGCTTAGCAATGTATGCAATGGAATGTATAGACTTCGGAACGTGCAGACTTTGCAATGTATAGACTCAGGGAATGCAATGTGCAGACTTGTGAAGGGAATGTATAGACTTGGGTGGGTAGAATGTATAGACTTTAGAAGAATGTATGGACTTTGGGGCAATGACGTACAGACTTGGAAGAATGAATGAAGGAATGTGTAGACTTGGAGGATGAAAGAATGTATAGACTTGGAGGATGAAAGAAGGAATGTGTAGACTTTGGGAATGACAGAATGTATAGACTTGGGGAAGAACGGATGTATAGACTTTGGGAATGACAGAATGTATAGACTTGGGGAAGAACGGATGTATAGACTTTGGGAATGACAGAATGTATAGACTTAGGGAAGAACGGATGTATAGACTCTATGCAATGTATGGACTTATGAAATGTAAAGACTCAGAATGTACAGACTTATGCAACGTATAGACTTGGAGAATGAATGAAGGAATGTGATGTATAGGCCTCAGAATGTACAGACTTATGAATGCTGAGACTTCAGAATGTAAGATGGATGTTTAGACGCTGAATGTTTAGACTTTGGAGATGGAAGACGGAGGGAATGGAATGCTTAGACGTGAAGGAATGGAGGGATGCAATGTGCAGACTTGTGAAGGGAACGTATGGACTTCAGAACTTTGCACCCATGATGCTTAAACTTATGCAAATACTTCCAGGCTTGCACAACCCGGGCTGCCCTGGCCGGGGCAGAGTTGGCGATCCGTGAGCAGCGGGTCGTGGAGCTTGAGCGGGCCTTGAGGTGGCGAGAGGAGCTGCCTCAGGACGTGGCGGAGCTGCGAGTCGCTCTTGAGATGGAGCGGAGAGAGCGTGCTCGGGACCGCGAGGAGCACTAGGTAGACCGTGCCCTTGACCGTGAGCAGCACCAGGCGGACCGTGCCCGGGATCGTGAGCAGGGGGTAGCACGCGAGCGGGAGATTGCAGACTTGAGGACCCAGCTAGCCGTTACTCAGGAGCGGCTACGAGCGCCTTCAGCGAGGTCGAGAGCGAGCGCGGGCTGCGGGGTACAGCTTCACCAGCTCCACCTTCGTAGCAGGTTCCTCTCTCCGGCAGAGGAGCGAGGCAGAGGGGCCGGCTCGAGCTCCAGCTACTTCACGGGGGTCCATGCCCCCTCCACCAGTGCCTCGTCGGGGGGACGAGAGTGAGGTCGAGAGTAGGAGAGAGGAGGGTGGAGGCGAGAGCTGAGAGACTTACTTGTACCCTTCCACCTTCACACTTGTACTCAGATATATATTTGATATATATATATATGAGATTGAAATTTTTGTTACTTGAGCACTTTGTGTAGTTATGTACTTATGTTTTCTTTCTCGTCTTTTACTTTTGCCCTGCGCCTGTACCTGTAGTTCACACTTCAACAAATAGGTTAATCCATCTGTTCGACTTGGCCCCTTGCTCAATAAGCAAGGGATATCTTTACTTTGACCATGATAACGGGTCAAGGGGCCAAGCCTTTAATCAATGAAGGCAAAATGATAGATATAAAATTCGCCAAGCAAGCAAGCAAATGCTAACTGAAAATAAAAGATGCCCCGTACAAGAATGCAACCAAGCATATGAGAAACAAAGGGCTTGAAATTCCACAATTTTTATCATTTTTTTTGTTATATTTTTTTTGGTTTTTTTTAATTTTTGGATTTTTTGTTTTGAAAGCGGCGCCCTCGATAGGGTTTTTAATTTTGAAAAGGACGCCTATTCCAAGAGGCGTGATTTTTAATTTGAAAAATTTTTATTTTGGAGGCAAGTATAGTACAGGGCTTTGAAACCTTAACCATTATAATCTAAAATTCATTAGACTTTCTCAAGAGACTTAACAAAAGAGTCAACGTGACTTATACTTAGGTTTTTACTCATATTCTCTCGCAGCCCATCCTTCTTAGTCGGTTTTCACCATTCTTCGAGTTCACAACCCACCAAGGAGGGAGAAGAGAAGAATGATTAAGGAAGCTCACGAAAGGTTTTCAAGAATGGGGCACGCTCCTCCCCTGCCCTAATGCCTATTGGGATTCGGTCTTTGGCTTAGGGAAATTTTGTTGCTCTTTTTGCCCTTATTCATGCACGCTTACGACCAGGGTTTTCCCTGCGGGGACTTTGCCCTCTTGACATGCTTTCTTTTATCACAACTTCCTTTTCTTTTCTTTTCTTTTTTGAAATATATAAAGACCTAATTGTACTTGGGCTTTAAGCATTTTGTTCCCTTTTGGGCCCCGACTTCCACCTACTAGGGCGGCGGGCAGGCTTGGTTAGTAACCCCTAACTTGTATTCCCTCTCGCGAGCCGAAGGGAAGAGAATAGGTAAGGCTTTTACACTCTTGTTTGGGTCGGACTTCCTCGAATTCCGGGCTGCTTGAGCTCAAGAATAAAGCGTGTAGTGTGTGCATGAATTGACCCGAGAGTTAAACCGTCGAGACTGAAGAATGAATTAAGGATTTTGATTGTTTCGGCATCGTGGCCCATGTACCATACCAACCTCAAAGATTTTTTTTCTTTTTTTTTCTAAATTTTTTGTTTGTTTTATTTTCCTCTTTTTTTTTATTATTTATTTATTTATTTTTATTTTAAGGGTAGTATTTCTTTAGATATAGACCATTCCAAGGATGAGTTAGCTCTTCGCCTTCAGCATTAATCAATCTATAAGCATTGCCAGGATAAACATCTTTTATGATAAAGGGTCCTTCTCAGTTTGGTTGGAGTTTTGAACGAGGTCCACCTGGTTTTACAAAGATTCTTTTTATTACCATCTCACCGATTTTGAACTTTCTCTCAATCACCTTCTTTTGGTAAAAACGTGAAAGCATGTTTTGATAAATACGCACATGCTCAGCGGCGACCAAACGCTTCTCATCCAGGAGTTCCAACTAGGCAAGGAGAGATTCACGCCGTTCATCAATAGAGAATTCCTTATCCAATTGTACTCGCAGAGAGGGAATGAGAATCTCATAAGGAACTACCGCCTCCATTCCATAAGTGAGGGCGAAGGGGGTCTGCCCAGTAGGGGTACGAATGGAAGTGCGATAGGCCCAAAGAGCTTCAACTAGCTTTTCTGGCCAATCCGGGAATTTGTTAGCCTCACACGTTTTCTTAACAATTTTAATCAATGTTTTATTAGTTGCCTCTGCTTGGCCATTGCCCTGCGGATAATAAGGAGATGAGTGATGCAATACAATGTTATACCTGTTGCAGAGATCTTTAAGCTCCTGAGAGATGAATTAGGGTCCATTGTCGGTGACGATGGTACTTGGGATGCCAAACCTTACGATGATGTTCTTCATTATAAACTTGCAAACGGTTGACGCTTTAACCTCCACGTATGCTTCCGCTTCCGCCCACTTGGTGAAGTACTCCGTCGCCGTGAGGATGAACGACTTTTGCTTTGTAAGGAGGTTGGAATCACCAAGAGGTCCAATGATATCGAAAGTCCACATGGAGAAAGGCCATGGGGAAGACATAGGATGGAGTGAAGAAGCTGGAGAATGGATCTTATCGGCATGTAGTTGGCACTTAACACACCTTTGGACATAGATAGAACAATCCTCTTCTAAAGTGGGCCAATAGAAGCCTAGCCTATGGATCTTCTTAGCTAGCATCTGGCTGTTCACATGACCACCACACACTCCTGAATGCGCCTCTTCCATGACCTTCCATCATCGTCGAGGCATCTTAATAAAACACCGGTGAGCCCTCTTCTATAGAGCACGCCTCCAACCAAAACACGACGTTGAGCCACTCTTCTAATTGCTTTCTTTTCTTCCGCAGTGGCTTCTTCAGGATAGGACTGATCATTGCAATATCTGGCAATCTTGTAATACCATGGTTTCTCCTCATCAGCCAATTCTTCTTCCCAATCTAATAACATGATCTCTTTGTTTTTAAGAGCTTCACTCTGCCTGACCTTCTCGAGCACCTTGTCCCTAATGTCGAGGAACACACGATCCTTAATAGCTGGAGTGTCACGCTGATGAATGAGGGGAACATGGAAATCTCGTTCAGGAGGGAAGACTAAAGCATAAGCCAATGAAGCAAGGGCGTCAGCTAAGATGTTTTGGCTACGAGGGACATGGACAAAGATCAATTTGGTAAAGAGTTTGGCATAAGCTGAAGCAAGTTCCTGGTATGGCTTGAGCTTAGGATTGATAGTGCGGCACTTGACAAGCACTTGGCGTAGAATGAGCTGACTATCACCCACGATTTGTAATTGGGTAACACCATATTCATGAGCGGTTTGCAGGCCGGTCAAAAGAGCTTCATACTCAGCTATATTGTTTGTGATAGGGAAAGTAAGCTGAGCGGAGAATGGAATGGTGACCCCTTCTGATGTTAATAGAACCATGCCGATCCCTTTTCCCTGGGAATTTAGAGCTCCATCAAAATGTAATGTCCACATAGGATCGTGGGGTTGATTAATGGACATTAATTCCTCATCTGGAAACTCTGAATTGACTGGATCAAATCGGGGTAGAAGGTGGTGAGCAAGATGTTCGGCAATGGCGTAGCATTTGATAGCTTTCTTTTGAATGTAAGTGATGTCGAATTGGGAAAGGAAACTTTGCCAGCGTGCTAATCGGTAGGTAAGGATATATTTTTCAAGAAGGAATTTAATTGGATTCATGCGAGCAATGAGGTAAACCTCGTGAGCTAAGAAATAATGCTTTAACTTCTGAACTACCCAGACTAAAACAGCGCAAGTCTTCTCCATGGATGAGTACTTCTGCTCACAAGGGTTAAGAAGTTTAGACAAGTAGTATGATTCCCTCTCCTTCCCCTTTTCATCTACTTGCGCAAGGACAGCTCCTACAGAGTCATCCAGGACAGAGACATAGAGAATGAGTGGTTTACCTGGAACTGGCGGCCTCAGGATAGGAGGATTGGCCAGATAATCCTTCAGTCCGTCAAAAGCTGCCTGACACTTGTCATCCCAGTTAAACTTTACTCCCAGCTTAGTGAGCTCGTAAAACGGCATGCATCTTTGTGAATGCTGGGAGACAAAGCGGTGAATAAATTGCAACCTCCCGATTAATCCTCAAACTTCCTTCAAATTCTTGGGAGGAGGCATATCTCTGATGGCCTTCACCTTATTAGGATCGACTTCAATTCCCCTTTTGCTGATAATAAATCCGAGTAATCTCCCTAATGAAATGCCAAATACGCACTTCTTGGGGTTCATCTTCAACTGATACTCTCGTGATCTTTGCAAGACTTTAGCTAGAACCCCATGATGCTCAATGCTTGTTCTTGATTTTACTACTAGGTCGTCCACATACACCTCAATATAAATGTGGATCATATCATGAAAAATTGCCATCATAGCCCTCTGATAGGTGGCTCCAGCGTTCTTAAGTCCAAAAGGCATGACCACATAGCAATATGTACCCCACGGTGTAGTGAACGATGTTTTCTCTTGGTCTTCCTATGCCAGGCGAATCTGATTATAACTTGAAAAACCATCCAAAAAGGAGAGAGTCTCATATCCTGCCGTATTATCAATTAAAACATCAATATGAGGGAGGGGGAAGTCATCTTTAGGACACGCACGGTTAAAGTTCTGAAAGTCTATACAAATCCTGATCTTTTCGTCCTTCTTCATGACTGGGACAATGTTAGCCACCCAATTAGGATAGAGGACAACTCTAACAAATCTAGCCTTATATTATGAAGCTTATCGACCTCTTCTTTCATCTTTAAAGCCATATTAGGGTGGAAACGTCTCAACTGTTGTTTGACCGGAATAGACCCTTGCTTAAGTGTAAGCCGATGTTCAACGAGCGTGGGGTCTAGTCCAGGCCTCCTCTTCGTAGCTCCAAGGGAACGTGTCCTTATATTCTTGAAGTACAGAAATAAGCGCCTCCTCTTCGGATGGCGGCAAGTTCTTTGAAATGAGGACAATCCTAGGGTCTTCTTCAGTACCCAGATTTATTACTTTGGTAGGCTCTTCTACTGAGGCTGATGGTTCATCAAATCTCCTCATGCCACTGGCAAAAGCATCATCCTCATCCTCATATTCTTTGTAACTTTCATCTCCTTCTTCAACAGGGTCTTCATCATTCATAATCTCATAAACACCAAAACCCTCATAAGAAGCACAAGCATCCTCATATTCTTCTTCCGGCAGGACAATCAGATTCTCCACAAATTCGAGGATGGCTAAACAAGCATGACATCTAATGGCTAACTCTCTGAAAAATCTACGGGGAATCTGCTTACCCTTGGATTTCTTATGTGAAGCTACCCCATGAGTCTTATCATCAGAGGAATAAGAACAACTAGCTTGATCACTAGAACCTGATAAGGAAGAGAAAGGAGGAGAAAAAGCGTGTAAAGAAGGGGATACAGATAAGACCCCTCGCCAGAGGGGTAGAAAAGATTTATCAATGAATCCTGGAAGAGTGGCCCATGGGCCGGGACACACTCAAGAAGGAGATAGGAGGTCTCCTCAATAGAGATGGAGGATTGAAAAGTTGGATTTTTGGCATTTTTTTTTTCGTTTTCATTTTTATTTTCATTTTATTTTTCATTTTCAAGGAGGAAGCAATGCGAGGAGGAAACAGGAGGTGGAGTTGAAATTGACAAGTTGGCAAAAGATTGAATGAGTGATGACCTGCACGGGGGTGTGATGGAGAGTCTGGAAAATTGCTCGAGGAGCAAGAGAGGAATTGGAGAAGAAACTTGAAGTGGGTTTAAGGGAAAGTTTATTAAGACCGAGGGTGGTCTACGAATGTCTGAGAAAAACAATTGATCAATCAGATGGACAACAGCCGTCGGGTGAATGGATTTGGTAAGGAGGAGGCCGGCCCACAGCCTATCTATATTGAAGCCTTCCTCGAACGGCACATCGGGCTCTCCAGTATCTGTATAATTACTTAGCAACTGCCTCTTGTCTGTGATCACTACTGGCTTCTCAATTTGCTCATGAATCAACGGCGGCCATTCTGGATCAGTTGGTATAAATAGACGGCTCAAAGCAATAGTAATACCATTCATATCAAACCATCTATACCAGTCACACTCCGGATCATCCATTTTTCTTCTTTTGTCTGGCCGCAAGGATTCCAAGGCTTTGTAAGTGGCTAGTGGGGCTATATGGCGAGCAAACTGTCTTGCATGCACATCTTGATAGTCTAGCATAGAAGTAACTATTGTAGTCTGCTCATTGTTTTGATCGCCACCTTTGACAAAATGTGTTTGCAGTGTCCAGGTAAGCTGTTGGTGACCTGTCTTCAAAATGGATGTCATAATTGCCCATGGTTCATTTCCATTCTTACTCGGCCCTTTATAGCCTAGGCCGCCGCGTACCATTAATTTTTGTTGCATAATGGGCTTAGTTCTGCCTTGGAAATTGACACCTAGGCCTTTGCCGACCTGGTACCCCATTTTCATCAGAATATTCCAGCCATGGGTATTCATTATGCTCTTCTTCTTTTTCCCCTTGGAAGTCAGGGGTGTCATGGCAACTGTTGTAACTGTGTTGGATGGCATCGGCCGTGGGTTAGTGATATCTAACACTGATAGCAACGGTTTATTGGAAGGCCAAATAGAAGGAACTGACATTGCTAAGTGTATGTCTTCATATGGAAGAATCGGCATGCTAGTGACTTTGATAATGTGGCCCTTATGTGAGAACTTGAGGCATTGATGATTTGTAGAGGGCACTACATCTAGCTGTTGAATATAGAGGCGGCCCAGAATGCCATTAAATGTTGGATCCATGTCCAAAATGTGAAAATCTGATGTGATTGTAGTTGGGCCCAAACTGACTTTTAATGTTATCATGCCCAAAGGAGGCTTCTTGGTGTTGTCTTAAGCTGTAACTGTTATAGTGGACGGCCGAATCTGACTTCCCGGAATGCCGCACATCTTTAAAGTGCTGGGCGGCAATACATTGATGGATGCCCCAGTGTCCACCAAACATTGTTTTACTACCACCTTGTTAATATCCAGTGTGATACACAGAGCATATTTTCTAGCCAGTTGAGGTGCTAGTTCATGTTCATAAAAAGTAATTATCGGCTGACCGCTAGCGGGCGTTAGGACTGTGGTTATATGCTCGGCAGGAATGTCTTCATTAACCATAACCTTCTGGAGATATTCTTTTAAGGCCAGTTGATTGGTTGTTGACCTTTTAATCAGCTCTAAAATAGAAATTCTTGCTGGAGTCCTGTCCAGATGCTTTAGTAAATCATATTGAGTGCCCGGTATAGACTATTGCTCATGTTCTTACTCATTGGGCCCTTGTGCGGGCTCTTGCTCCCTCTGAGGAAAAATGCGGTGGAATATCCGTCCACTACGGAGTACCATAGTTTGGTTCGGTGACGCCTCTGTCGGGCTAAGTGTTGATGGAGGGTTAGCGGAAGAAGAAGGGGTGTTAGTGTTGGCAGGTGTTGGAGGGGTGCTCAAAGAAGAAGCCCTCGTAGGGGGTGTCGGAGAAGGGTTCAAAGAAGGAGCCCCCGTAGGAGGCGTATGAGAAGTAAGGGGCGCCTGAGTGTGGGAGGAAATAGTTGGTTGAATAAGGAGAGGTCTGGGTACAAATGGGGGGTAGACTGACGGTAAAGGGATCCTTGCCGGTGGAGGGGTAATGGCGGTGGATGTAACGGGTGTCAATGATGGGCGGATGAGGATTGGCCTAGATGGCAAGGGTGAAGGGTTGGTGAGGGGTGGTGGAGTTTGCTACGTCATAGGCTGCGATGGCGGAGAACGGATAAGGAGAGGCTGGGTTGGCAAGGATGGGGAATTAATTGGAGCAGATGGATTAAGGGGGCGTAGAAGGGAATGGGCCAAGTGAGGAGTAGAAGAAGGACATGTGCGTAAGAGGTGCGAAGGTTGATTTGAATTGTGATTAAATGCCCCGACAGAGGTGTTTTCTGCGTGCCATCCCTGCCCTCTCTCCACCTCGTGGAGGGATGTGATAGGGTTTACATGCTGGTTTAGGGGGTGCTCCGACAGTGGATTGTGGACAATCCCCATATCTTACTGCGGTGCTGGAGATTGCTGTTGTGCTTGTGGAGCTGGTTGCTACGGCTGCTGAGCCTGCTGTTGCCGAGGAGGCCTTCTTGCTTTTAGAGTGGCGATAAATTGCCTCATCTCGTCCCAATTAATACCGCCTTGGTCATTTAAATCTTAGATATAGTCCTTGAAATGAAAGTAGTGGTCAATATTGTGACCAGGTGAGTGGTGGAAAACACAGTAGCGGGACGTGTCAACATTGGCGGGCCACGTTGTCATTTCTTTCGGCAGTGTGAGTAGGTCGGCGTCCATGAGGGCATTGAATATGTCTGGGAGACTTTCCGGCAATGGTGGGTACTGGGCCCTTTTGGGGCCTTGTGGTCTCCTTTGTTGTTGTTGTGGTGGGCCATAGTTGGCGGGTGGTGGTACTTGGTGGTATTGTTGTGGAGCTGGGGGGTCCGGGTGAGGCGTTTGGTTTTGTGGAAGAGCAAAGGAATGTTGAGAAGCAAATTTGTGTTGTGGGGGTGAGTTGAAGAAGGGGTTTTGTTGTGGAGGTGGCGGAGGTCGTGGGTTAGATTGGCGGAAAGGTATGGGGTGGCCAACCACGCCAACCTGCTCATTAGTGACGGTACTCTCAGTTGTGGCGCCGCTATTGTTGACATTTGTATTCTTCTTGACCAACCATGGTCTCTGTACAAACATGCCCATGATGGGCGAATCTTTCATCTGAGTTTGAATGTATCAATCTCTATCATAGAGCTCTTCCATGGTAGTCAGCCTGTTCATGGCCAATATGTGTCGGAACTGAGGGGTTGCATTTGAAATAATCATCTTGACCTATTCTGGCTCCGACAGTGTATCTTTCAACTTTTCGGCCATCAATCACCATCTATCAGCAAAAATAATGAAGTCCTCCTCAAGCTTCATTTTCTCGGTGACCAAATCAGTGACTGATAGGGAGGGTCCGACCCGGTCCCTATATTTCTGTAAGAATTTCTTTTGAACTAGTCACTAGCGTCTGCCAGCTCTAAGGAGTAGAACCACTCGAGGGTTGGCCCCTCTAGAGACCGTCTGAACAGATAAGCCAATGAGGCTTTGTTACCCTGCCAAAAGGAAGTTTCATACATAAAATCCTTCAAGTGAATAAACGGATTGCCAGTTCCGTTGTATCGCCAAAAATTTGGCATCTCAGAAGGTGGTACATGGAAAACTGGCAATGTAGGGAGAGAAATCTCTGGGGCATTCTTCCCTGCGGTAACCTTCTCAAGTTGTTCTTCCATGCTAGCCAACTTTTGTAGTAGAAGAGTATTGGTGTCCGACTCGACTAGGGCCGAATTTGGAGGGAAGGAATTTGGCATAGGCATCCTTAGAATTTGAGGAGGTGGGGTGAATTGGGGCCTAGCCGTAGAATAACTTGCCTGTTGGGCTGGCATTGCCACAACGGGCATCGGTGGACATGAAGGGGTTTTGTGCAGGACCGCCTGGTCATTAGCAACAAGATGGCCACTCGCGGCAGGAGGGGGGTTGGATGATGAAGAGGGAACAACTTTCCATTTCAAAGCGGCCTGAACTGCCTGCCGCTGAGAATCATCCAGCTGTGATAAAGCTTGAATTAAATCGTTGACATTGAATGATGGGGAGATGTTCCCCGATGTGTTTTGATTGGAGGGTGGAGATTGAGAAGAGGGCTCGACTTCTTGAGTTGTGGTGTCAACCACATGGACTTGAGAATAATATGCATGAGAGGGAGGACAATTTCCCTCATGGTAAGTGGAATCTTGGAGGGGGACCTCATAAGATTGATTGAAAGCATTCTCATCCATATCATCATAAGAGTACCCGTAGCTTGCCATGTTGATGATTTTACCTGAACAAAGTTGCATGTTTAAGAAGAAAGAAAGCTTTTCTTGAAGGAAATATAACCACAACAATCACCCAATCCAATCAAGCTTATGCAAACAAGTTGTAATGAACGCAAGCTTTTAGATTTGTGTTTGAGGCTAGGGTGAATTAAATTGAAGAGCAATTCACTCCCTTTGCAATGTGAATCCTAGTTGTAAATTTTGGGTGTAATCTCCAGGTCAACTAGATTCTTTCTCTCTCCTCACCAACGATGGGTTATCTAAACTTCAGGTACTTCAAGGTACAACCAGCCTGGCGTCCGTGAGGGAATCCACGGGTGCGGGGACTTACGGAGGTCTTAGAAAAGGAATTTCCAATCCAAAGAGACGGAATGCTCAATGGAGGGTCGTACCAATTCCAAGAGAGGTGCGTGAGATCCTAGTGTAGAGAGAGGAGGTCTCTCAACCAAATGCCACAAAGATGCACAATAATATAATTAGATCCAGCAAGTATAATCAAATGATGAATATAGGAATCAATCCAGCAGAAATAGCCACAGCAAACAAGTTTCTGTTAACACACATGTAATTAGCGACTTGGCAGAAGTCGCTACAAGTAGAAAAAAAAACGACAGAGGGGCTGTCGCGAATCACTATAAGTTGCACCGACAGTGCAGAAGCAGCGCCTTGGTGTGAGGCGCTAAATGTGAAAAGGACGCCTCTGACAAGGGGCGTCAAAAGGTATGGGGAGACTGTGGGCACAACCTCAAGATAAAAGACGCCTTAGCATTAGGCGCTGAATGAACAAATAACACCCGCAACGTACAGGTGTGAACTCACGGGCAGAGATGAAATAGAACATGAGATATGCTAAAATGACGCCTTTCATGAAGGCGTTAAATGGGGAAAAGACGCCTTGGGGGGAGGCATCAATTAAGAAAATGGCAGAAAAACAGCAGTTAGTAACCAAATTTCTTTCTTTTAAAAGATGAGATGTACGATCACAGACTGGCTAATCTCGATGGGGAGTGTGCACGTGGTGCACAATGGAGGGGGCCGTGTGGGGCACAAGGGAGGGTGCCGCATGGGGCACAATGGAGGGGTACCGAGGGTAACAAAGGGAGGGGCACACGTGGGTGCCAATAGGAGGGGTAATCAAAAGAAAAAAATAGTGAATGTCCCACCGTGATAGCCAATTTGTGAACCGTGTCACACCGACATCAAAAAAATTAAAAGAAATTAAATAAGCGAGTGCAAGAGGTTGCTAATGGAGTGTGATCGCCAGAGGGATTACCTCAAAAGGGAGGGAGAATGATCGCGAATACCTGGTAAGAAAAGTGATGCGGGATGGATTGTGGTTTTCCTCCTCCTCCTTCTACCGGCCGGCCGACGAAGGGGGCTTCTCTTTGATTACCCTTAAACAAAACAACAATAACCAAAGTAAAAGAGGATTAGCCAAGAGTGTAGTATCAACCCACAATTAGAACAAGATAATGAAATATGAACATAAAGTATGCACCTTTTGGTCTTTTTTTAAAAACCCCTTAAGAGAACTAGGGAGAGAAGATATGATGCAAAGACTAAAACCTTAGACGTACGAAGAATCGGACCACTATATGGTAAAGGATGATGATGAACAATAGATAAGCTATCGAACGAAACCCCTGCTGTTCCTGACAACAGTAGAGGGGGAAAACACCAAAAGGTCTCCGGCTGATATGGCAGGAAACAGAAAGAATGCCCGAATGATTGAAGAGAAAGACTTTAGAGAAGAAGATTCCAACACTTCGCAACAGAGGCAAAACTTCCTCTGTCAACAACGAACGACAGAACACCAAACTGTAGTCTCTTCGTTCGTGTGTTGTGTATGTGCCTCTCTGCTAACCTCGCGCGAGCAGAACCCAGGGCTCCATTTATAGGGTACAAACCATGGATTTAATCGGATTAAAACTCATACAATTCATCTACGGCAAGGTTTCTGCTTCCCTAATCTCACAAAGTGATTAAAACAGAGCAGGGAACTCTCCAGGAAAGTTTCATTCGAGTAGGACACAAAAGGGTAAAAGACGACTCTCCGAAGGGTGTCAATTGAAATTGACGACCTGCCTGAAGGCGTTCATTAAAATGACGACCGGGACAAATGCATCAATTCATAGATTTAATTTTAGCAACAAAACATTTTCCTCAATAAACATTATGAAATGACGTCTGTACCAACGGGCGTTAGTTGATAAACGACCCTCTAGGGGACGTCAATTCTTGCTTTTCCAATTTGGTTAGGATACGTAAAATTCCAGAAACTGATGCCTCTTGCGGCGGTCGTCCTTTCATTAAGAGACGCCCACGGATAAACCGTTATTTAAAAGACGCCCCACATCAAGACGCTAATTCAAAAAAAAATCTAAGAAAATCACAGAAAACACATAAAACTAGAAAATTTTCATATTACGGCAATATTGAAGTTCACTTTGTGGTGTCACATGGTGACATGAGATTTACTCAACATAGCATCAATTTTGGCGTGTCTACAGCTACATGCTCCCTCTCTCTTTCTCAGCACTCTCTCTTTTAGTGATCGTCGGGGATTCGTGGCGGAGCTCCCTCCTTTTTCTTCTCTTCTCCCTCTTCTCTTCTCTGGTCGACAACCTCTCTGTCCCTCTCTTCCCCCCCTTGTTCACCGGAGAAGAGGGGTTTTTTATACCCCACACGGCGGGGACGCCCGAACGCGACCGGCGGAGGCGGGAAGCGATTGGCATTAATGGGGATTTGGCTTCCCCATCCTCGGTGGCAGGAGGAGTAGGCAGCGTGGCTCTCTCCTAGGGTGACACCTCAGCAAGCCCATTGCACGCCACAAATCGTAGGGGATGGGCATCACGTCGTTCTGTTGGTTGCACCGGCCAGGGTGTGCCGTTGAATGGGCAGGTAGACGTGCCGCTGGAGGACTGCAAAAGCGTGCCGCTGAAGGGCTGGAAAGGGGTGCCGCTGATGGGGTGCGCTGGAGGAGCTTGTAGGCGTGCCGCTGAAGGCCTCTACATGGCATGCCGTTGAAGGGGCTGGCAGGCGCGCCGTTGAAGGGACTGGCAGATGTGCCGTTGAAGGGCCTGGCAGACGCGCCGTTGAAGGGCCTGGCAGGCGTGCCGTTGAAGGGGCGTGCCGCTGAAGGGCCTAAGGGCGTGTCACTGAAGGGCCATCAGGGGCGTGCCGCTGAAGGGCTGCCAAGGCGTGCCGCTGAGGGGTTGCCAGGGCGTGCCACTGAAGGGCCTAAGGGCGTGCCGCTGAAGGGACATCAAGGGCGTGCCGCTGAAGGGCTGCCAAGGCGTGCCACTGAGGGGCTACCAGGGCGTGCCGCTAAAGGCCTAAATGGGCAGTCTTGAGCCTGTTGAGAGCGCGAGTTGTGGCCCATCTGATTTTCTTCGAGGCCCATGGATTGTGGGGCTCTTGGTGGTTGATTTCTCTTCGCTGTCGAGACTCCGGGGACTGCTTCACGGCAGTATATGTGTTTGTTTTGAGAGTTCGGATGGCCCATCTTCCCCGTGGTTTTTATTTGGAGTCGTTGTTGATGCTAGACTAGTTGGGACGTATGGGCGTGCAATTTTGCATGCCCACAGAGCTCCAAATCAATGCTCGGGTGCTCTAGCTCTTCGAGAAGGACCGATCGTGTACCCTCGGGGTCAAGAGAGGAGGCCATCCGAGAGAGGGCATCCGCTCGGGAGTTTTCCTCCCGAGCTATCCGGACTACCTAAAAACTCTCGAATTGTTGTGCCACAGTCTTGACCAGTTGGAGGTATTTGATCATCGGTGCCTCCCGAGCTTCATAATCGCCGTTGACCTGGCTAGCGACTAGTTGGGAGTCGGTGTGGATCCTGACTCGCTCAGCTCCTAACCGTCGGGCCATGCCGGCTCCCAATATGAGGGCCTCGTACTCGGAAGCATTGTTGGATGCCTGGAAGTTGAACTTCAGGGCGTACTGTAGCTCTGCCCCTTCGGGGGACTTCAGGTGTATGCCGGCACCGCGCCCAACTGAATTGGAAGATCCGTCAACGAACAGTTCCCAGGCTGGCCCGGGTGCGGACGGAGATCTCTCTTCAGTCGGGATGGTGCTCTCGGCGATGAAGTCAGCGAGAACCTGGCCTTTGATCACCGAGCGAGGCCGATATGATATATCGTAGGCCCCGAGCATGATGGCCCACTTGACGAGGCATCCCGAGGCTTCGGGGTGAGCGAGGATCTTCTTCAATGGTTCGCCGGTCAACACGGTGATGGAGTGCCCTTGGAAATAGGGTCGGAGGCACTTGGCCGAGGTAACCAACGCTAGCACGAGTTTCTCGGTTGCGGGGTACCTTCTCTCAGCCTCATTGAGCAGCTTGCTTGTGTAGTAGACCGATCTCTCGATTCTCGAGTCATCTTTGACTAGGACCGAGCTAACTGTGGATGGAGTTGCCGAGAGATAGAGATACAAAGCTTCCCCTAGGATGGGCTTGGAAAGCACTGGGGGTGAAGCCAGGAACTCCTTAAGCTCGGTGAATGCTCTTTGGCATTCCTCGTCCCACGTGAATGTAGCAGATGCCATTTTGGGCCCCCTCAGCAGTTTGAAGAAGGGTAGGCATCGTTCAACCACACGGGACTGGAATCTGCTGAGCGCAGCTACGCGCCCGGTAAGGCGTTGAACGTCTTTGGTGCAGGTGGGCGGGAGCATGTCCAGGATGGCCTGTACCTTGTCGGGGTTTGCCTCAACCCCACGCTGAGTGACCAAGAAGCCCAAGAATTTTCCGGACTTTACTCCAAAGGCTCACTTGGCGGGGTTGAGCTTCATGTTGTGCCTCAGGAGGGTGTTGAAAGTTTCTACTGGGTCGGCGAAGTGGTCCTCCGCCTTGGGGGTCTTCACGAGCATGTAGTCGATATAGGCCTCGACGTTCCGACCGAGCTGTCCCTCGAACATATGGTTGACTAGCCTTTGGTACGTGGCTATGGCATTCTTCAACCCGAAAGGCATCCGGGTGTAGCAGTGTACGCCGAAGTCAGTGATAAAGGCGGTCTTCTCGATGTCTTCGGGGTGCGTTCTGATCTGGTGGTAACCTGAGCAGGCATCCAGGAAGCTGAGTATCTCATTACCCGAGGTTGAATCAACCAGTTGGTCGATGCTCGGTAAGGGATAGCAATCCTTTTGAGTAGCCTTGTTCAAGTCGGTGAAGTCCACGTACATCTGCCACTTTCCCGAAGCTTTCGGCACTAGGACGACGTTAGCCAGCCACGTCGGGTACAAGACCGGTCTAAAAAGGCCAGTTTTCTGCCCCTTGGTGACCTGCTCTTTGATAATCATATACTTCTCCGGTGCATGCTTCCTTCTGCGCTGTTGCACAGGCTTCATGGTTGGGTCGAGGTTGAGCTTATGCACCACTGCCTCTTCCGGTATCCCGGGGAGGTGATCATCAGACCATGCAAAGACCCCGATGTACGTGAAAAGGAACTCTTTGTATTACTGTTGAACCTCAGATGTTAGGTCGGCTCCGATCTTTACTCCTAGGGTCGGGTCGTCGTTTAGGAAAACCGCTAGCAATTTGCCTCCAGGTTCGGCAGTTGCGGATTTTTCCTCGACTTGCCAGAGGCCCTTATTTTTCCCGTCCGGCCTTGTGGCCTCAACCGAGATATTGTAGCACCTTCGGGCCATTGCCTAGTTACCTCGGACTTCCCCTAATCCATTTTTGGTGGGGAACTTCATCTTTTGGTGATAGGTAGAAGGCACCGCTTTCGTTCGGCTGAGGATTCCTTGACCGAGGATTGCGTTGTATGCTATCATACCTTTGATCACTATGAAATCCACCATGACCGTAACGGTCTTGGGTGGGGTGCCAAGAGTAACCGACAGGCTTAGGGCTCCCTCGGGATAGGTGGCCTGGCCATTGAACCCGCACGGGGGGTCCGGATCGGACAGAGTTTAGACGGATCCTCCCCCATCTTAAGGAAACATTCGTAGGATAATACATCAGGGGCACTTCCATTGTCAACCAGAATCCTGTCTACGTTACAATGGTTTATTGTGGCCGATATCACTAGGGCGTCGTCATGTGGGGTGCTCAGCCCTTCCAGGTCTTGGTCGGAGAAGACTATGACTTGGGGTTTGCTCGGTGGGACCCTAGGAGGCTCGATGGCTCGGCTCGCCTGCTCAGCATGACGCTTCCTTCCTCGGCCAATATCTCCTCCTGATGTAGCTCCTCCGGCGATGACGTTGATGTGGACCCCTTGGGGGGCGTTATCGATCTCCTCTGGGGCACCTCGGTCTTCCTGGTACCCGGCCACGAATCGGCAGAGGTGCCCTTGACGAACGAGACGCTCGATCTCGTCCTGGAGCTAGTGGCAGTCGCCGGTATGATGCCCGTGGTCACTGTGGAACAGGCAATGCTTGCTGAGACTACGGTTCTTCGACTTCATTGGCTCGGGTTGGTGGAGGAGGCCCGAGCCTTTGATGTCTTCATAAATCTCGTACACTAGAGCGATTAGGGGAGTGTACCGCTCGTACTTCTGCGACGGTTCCTTGCGTTCCCCGTCTCGGTTCCGCCTAGTTGCGGTCCTATCCGCGACCGCTAAATGGAATTGGCGGTCTCTCAGGGACCACATTCTTAACCAAAAATTCAGTGAAAATAAACATTCAAGTCAAATGAGGACACATCATGCCAACTATTTCAACTAATCTTTTATTTCATTCATTCAATGTTCAAAATACACCATCATTCATGTCATTCTCTCTTTAAATCATGAAACTCAAAGCTCACTCAATCTCGCATCCGTGCGGGGCCGGATCTCATGTAACTCCTTTACATAAGCTCGGTAGGTCTCTCGATCCTCTACTACCTCTGCCTGCAAAGTGCGGACCTTGCTGATCTCCCACATCACCAAGGCACTGTGGACCGCCTGCTCGTCCTCCTCGGTGCCCATCTATCTACCCTATAGTGGAGGAAGGTGCGATAATGGTGGAACCATGGTACGGGGTAGGCACACCTGAAGATAGCATCTGTGAGGGCTGTACATTGCCAGGGTAGTGTTCCCCACTAGCCTTAGGTCTAGCCCTAGTCCCCGGGGTAGCCTGAGTGAAGTGCCATGGAAGATATGTGGGTGCATGATGAATTTCTCCAAAGATAAGGTGTTGAGGTAGACCCGCCAATCATCTTTAGTCTTCTTGTCAGCAGTACGACACTCAACCTATTGTGGGAACCTGGATGCGCCGCCAATAAAGAAAACTGGATGGCTCCCAAAAATTTGGCTAAGAGAAGGTGCATCCTCCTTGGGTAAGAACTTCAATCTAACTCCCATCAAACACTCAAGAAGAATCATGGATTCAAAGAGAGGACCCCCGAGGGAGGTCGAGCTAAGACCCTCATATAAGTATGACAAGATGGCCTGAGAAATGGATATATAGACCCCGCCATAGCCTACTGATGATGCTAAGGTTTGGTATGTCTAGAAGGTGGTCAGTGGTAGGGAAGAGTATGGCTCCACATAGGTAGATAGAAATAGCTTTCGCAATAGCTTCATGCCACCCGCACTTATTTTTGCAATGAGAGGTGACCCATTGGCGCAAGGGAATCAAATGGATGCGCTGAGGGCCGATCATGGTGCGAATATCCTTGGCATTTTGTAGGAATTCCCCTAGGATGAGAGAAGGGTCTACGGAGGCTACAGTGTGGCACACTAGTTCCTCTTCACCCACCTCAGTCTTAGGAAGATCTAGATAGATTTCTACCTCTTCTAAAAGAATAGTTGCCTCAAAAGATGGGAAGATGAAAGTGTGGGTTTGCGGGTGCCAAAGCTCCACTAGGGCCGTAATATTATGCCAATCAAGTGATAGTTTTGGGTAACCTTTGGCCAAAACCAAGAAAGGGTGGAGGTGCCAAGATTTTAATTGGACACAACTTCTATACGCAGCCCTTGCACCATGGGAGCCATCCACTTCAAGGTCGAATAACGTCGAGATCCAGGGAGAATCTAAAAATAAAAGAGAAATAGGGATGAGAAGAGTTGAAGCATTGGGTTGAGATGAATATAAGAATTTCTTTTCTTACCTCTCTAGTGGGGTTGGTGCTCAAGTGATGAGGGATGGTAGTCAGCCTCTTTAGCTCACCATGATGCTTTCTTGTATGCCTTGGCCCGTCATAGCCTCCCTCCATGCTTGAACTCTCTCCAATAGCCCTCTTCATGATGAAAACTAATTTTTCTCTAAGGTTTCCAAATCCTAGAAAGAGGGGTTTGTATGACCTACGAGTTTGGGCTTGCTCCTAATTTATAGAACCTAGAAAGCACCTCCTTTCTATTAGGATTAAAATAAGAAGGTCAGATTTGGGGTAAGGATAAGCTCTAGCACGTTTAGGATAACTCCCCACCTAGATTGGGACTCGAGAAAGGAGTGCCGGTCAGACTCACTGTGCACTAAGGGGTGGTGGCCTATCGCTAGTGTAATGCCCTGGATCCTTGGTAGGTCTTGCTGGATCTTCATTGGATCTTTCGGTTTAGTTTCGGTGAGTTTCGGTTCGCTTTGGTGGCCTTCGAGTTGAATTTTATGATCCGTGTGGGTTTTTCTCTCGTACTAGTTACGGAACCCTACGGTGAGTTTAGTTGTCTGTTCCTCGACTCGTGGATGCTGCAGCGACGATGTACTCTTGAGCCGGTCGTTTCGACTATTTTTGCATATTTTTCGGAGTTGGGGCCAGAAATTAGATTTTTCAGAAATTAGGAAAATTCCGAATTTTTTTCCTTTTTCTTTCCTTTTCCTCTCTCCTCCCTTCTCATTTCGCCACCGCCATCTCTCTCTCCCATTTTCTCTCCTCTCGAGCTTCCTCGGCTCCGGCTACAGACGAAGGACCTAGGAGCGAGTGTTGGGGATGCTGTGGAGCTGACTGGGTTTGCGATAGGGCAAGGATGGAGTGGTTCTGGCGTGATCCCGAACGGTGGATTCAAAGTCGGTGTTTGAGCTCGCGGCGTGGTTTTCGGCGCGGTTTAGTCCCTTCGGGGCACGGTTTCTTCGGTGGAGGTAGGGAGATGGACCGCCACCTTGTTCTGCATGTTTCCTATGTTTCCGTGCATGATTTGGTGCTCGATCGGGGGAGATCGGGCCGGGTTTGTGAAAACCGTGATTTTTGGGGTTTTCAGGGTTTGTCGGAAAACGGCAACTATTTGTAGCTCGGTTAGTGTTGAACTGGCCATTGGGATGTTAGGATCCCATCCATGCTAGTTTCATGTTGATCGGTGGTCATTCGAGGCCGGTAGGAGTCCGGGAATCTCGTTGACTCTTTTAGGGTCGATTTGTTAAAATCGCCCCGATCTAGCGTTTTAACCGGTGCATGTGGGCTTTTTAGCCTCCTAGAGTGGTTTTTCATCGTCGAGGGTTGTTTCCCCTGCGCTTCGGCGTGAATGGGGCGTGGAACGAGCCGTTTACGCCAACCCTCTACTTTCCCACCGTGACTGGTGTGGCGGTCGTTCCAGGGACCGTCACATGCCCTGACGGCCCTACGATAGACCGTCACAGCGCCTGGGTGATTTTTGTTCTTCGGGGTTTTGAGAGTGTGACGGCCCCGGGGTGGCGCGTCACAGCTCTCTGACGCGTCCCATGAGACGCGTTACGCCTATCTTGTCATTTAGTGCTTGGGTTAAGTCGATTCCCCTGACGCGCCTGCCCCTATGCGTCAGGTGGGTGTAACGCACCTGATATAGGCCGTTACGTTCTGTTTGACCCCGTTTGACCGGTTGAGTCGGTTCGTCTAACGGTTGTGCTCTCGTACATTAGGTGTGTGTAACGCGCCTGCCCCAGGCCGTCACACTTCGTTTTGGGCCGAGTTTAGGTGGCTGTGCCTGTTGATTCTAACGGCCATGCCCCTGTGCGTTAGGCCTGTGTAACGCGTCCGCGATGGACGGTTACGTGCTGTTCTGGCTGAGTTGGGTGGCTACGTCGTTGGCTCTAACGGCCCCGCCCTCGTGCGTTAGGTGTCTGTAACGCGTCCGTGATGGACCGTTAAGTGCATGTCGGCCAGTGGTTTTCTTGTCTTGTGCCTATTGGCCCAGACGCGTCTGCCTTGCCGCGTTAGGTGGCTGTAACGCCCTTGCTCTCGTGCGTTACGTGGTTCAGGTGTCGTTTTGAGTTGAGGTTTGTTGGCCCTGACGGCCCTGGTTGGGCGCGTCAGAGCGGTGTAATGTGCCTGGTGTAGGCCGTTACGTGCCTTGTGTGTTTTAGATGTTGGTTAGGGCGATGTGTGTGACGGCTCTTTCCTGACCGTCACGTGGTTGTGATGCATCTGCTTTAGATCGTCACGGATGGAATGTAACGGCCTGCGTCAGACCGTCACATTTGTGTAACGGTCTAGAGGGAGTGCGTTACAGTCCTTCTACTCCGATTTCCGTCGTTTTGGTTTCTGCTTGCCTTGGCTTGTCCTTGTGGTCTGCCCGCTGTCCCGTGGATGTCTCCTGACATCCTATGAGGGCTTAGACTACGTTGTAAGGTGGCCAGGAGTCTTCTTGCTTGGGGTAGGATTCTCTATCCTACTCTTGTGTGTGTCTTTGGTCTGGTTCCGGTCAACCCGGGTGACCCAGTGGTTGACGGGTGACCTTGTGTGGGTGTCTTGGCGGTTCTGTCCAGTCCGAGACACTGGTTCTGGATGCCTCGAGGTGTTGCCTTACCTCGATCAGTGTGTCTAGGTGTGCTGAGGGTTTTCGGTGTTCCCTCATGTCTCCGTGAGTCGTTTCCGGTGGAGTGTTGTTTCTTGTGGCTTAGGATTAGACCGATTGGCGGCTTGTCCCGCTGTCTGTGATGATCTTGCCCTTGAGTCGTTCGACTCAGGATCGTTACGTGGTAGGTCTAGTTGCCTACTCCTGAGTCTGTTGGCAGTTGCCATAATGCCAGTGGTGCTTCGTAGTACGTGTGATAGCGTGTCTGCCTATCAGTACTCTATCACTTGTGTTTCGGAGTTTTATGTTTTGTACGCCTCCGATTGTTTTTGCCCTAGCCCTTTGAGTGCCGACTCGCCTGGCGATGGCGGAGGGGTGTTCCCGAGACATGGTTTGTAAGCTAGTTCCGTGGGCTCCAAGCCAACGGTAGCGTCCTACCAAGGGAGAAAACTAGCTGGAGTACCTGGCTTAGGGTAGAGCCAGTGTGTGCACACGTGGTCAGGGGCTAAGGACATGTGTCGACGGGCGTGACCTTGACTGGTTACTTGATGCTGTTTGGTTCTGTGCGGGTGTCTGTGACTCTACCATGGCTTCGGTGGTATTGTAGGCGAGACACCTATGGCGCAGCATAAGACGTCTGTGGACGCAGCTGGCCGTTGCTTTGGTGGGGAGGTGCGTCTGTCTGTGACGCATGGCTCTCCACTGCTCTTCGTGTTTCTTACGTGTCGTGACCTTTCCAGGTTGGCCTTTCCGTGGCTGCACCCGAGGTCAATGTCCTGTCACATGCATGATGTTCTGGTCGTGCGTGGGGCAGTGTGCACGATGTTCTGATCGTGCGTGTTGTCGGGTCTGTCGGTCGTCTATGTGGGTCTTTTATAGACCTTTTGTCTGTTCTTACAGTTCTTCGTCTTAGACCTGGTGTTGGGTCGGCAGATCGGTAACTTATGACTTTGTTAGATCAGAGTCGCCCTTCTGTCGCTGCTTGGAGTAGTTTGGGGTGCCGAGGTTAGTTCGGCCGCCGCTTGTCTGGCGCAGGTTCTTCCCCTTCCCTGCTTGTTCCCTACTCCTACTTCCCATCTGTTTACTACTGCTTGTAGCGTAGTTTTACAGCTTTATAGTGTAGTTTTCCTGCTTTACTACACCTGCTGTTTTATTGTTGTTGTTCTGTGTTACTGCGTGTTTTTCAGTGGGGATCCGCGTGACCCCTACTAAGCCAGTGACACGAGGCTCACCCCTACTTTTCAGGTGGGGTGACGTCGTTCGTTTTGCTTCCGCGTGGTTCATGGTGCGCGTGCTCGTAGCGTGCTGTTGTGGCCAGCTGGTACCTGCGTCGGGTCTCCCCCGACTCCTTGGTACGTCTTTCCTTTCTGTCGACTGTACTATGCTAGACTTGTTGTCTTTAGCTTTGGACTGACTCTGGTGGTGTATAATTGTTAAATTAAACTGTTAATTAAAAGTAATTTTATTTCTGCTACTTTAGCAAACCGATCTAATGAAATTTAATTGCTTCTGTTATATCTCTGTGACTTCAATGTACTCTACACATGCCTTTTTCCCTTCGGAGCTTTCCCGCTCTTGGGAGGCCTCGCGGGTTCCAAGCGGTATCACGTGTATTCGGTAGTCCTACCGGGTACACCGGGTATCCGGAATCCAGGTCGCTACAGAGTGGTATCAGAGCAGTGTTCTGAGATGTTTGGAGTTCTTCTCTGAGCTGTCAGAGCATTGTTGTTTGAAGTACATGGGAATCCGAGATATACAGTATCTAGAGTCGTGAGAGTCCAGTACAGTCTTCAGCTGGCTTGGGTGTTGCGATGGTTTCTCGCGTTGTTTTCTTCGTATGTTGTCTTGTGCGTGCTGTTCTGGCACTGTACGAGATGGTCATGCTCTCGTCAGGCTATCACGAGGTGTTTCTTTTTCGTCGTTGTGCTTGTTTCGATCATGTTGTACTTGGCAGTGTTCGTCGGAAGGCTTGAATCTGTAGTACGTTGTTCGAGGTTTTCTCTATATGTTGTTTAGGTTGCTGTTGACCTTTAGCCTTGGTTTGATGACTGTACGCGTTCTTACGTTGTCTTGGTCGTCCCAGCTTGAGTATGTTCAGCTCCTGATGTGTCTCGCTTCTGTTGAAGTGCTCGATTAGATTATGTGTTTGAGAAGTTGCTCAGGCAAGCTAGGATTTCCCCTTCCTGGCGAGCTTTTATGGTTGAGCTATATTGCTTCTCGTTCCTTCTGGTGGAATCTTCTTGAGATTTGCCTTGGAATCGCTGTCTTAGTGATGCGTTTGTCCTGTGTCTGCTTAAGTGTGGATAGCTTTGTTTTGAGCCTGATCTGCTCTTTGCTATACGGTTGCTTGGCTTTGGACTCCATAATGGTGTTAAGAGCTGTCGTGTACGGTATTTGACGTGCCGTGTCTAGCGGCCGATGTATTGTGAAGGCTCGTTTACCGTTGTCGGGACGTGAAGTTAAGCTGAGATTGATGCTTTTCCATGTGCTTTGTGCTGAAGCTGGTGCTCTTCTCTTGTTGCACTTAGGCTCCTTGTGATCGGTTGTTCGCGAGATCGGTACTCGTGGTGTGTTATTTGCGATCTTCCATGATTGCGAAGGCGTCTGGTGTGTGCTAAGATGCGACTATCGAGGTTGTTCTGTCGCCTGTGTGCGTTGTTGAGAGTGCAGCTGAAGCGTGTGGGCTGATCACCCACTGGTCGAGAGATTTGTTTTTTCTCGACGTGTCTTTGTCTTGGCTTCTTGTGCCTTGACGTTGTTGTTGTCGTGCCGTTGCTGGTGATTTTCTGCTGTTGGCATTGGCATTTGCGAGTATTGGGGAATTTGTCAGCATCCTTTGCTGATTGAGTACCCTCTACTCTGCATCTCTTTTCTTGGGTGTTGTGCTCTCGAGGCGTGCTTGTGGTCCTTGAGGTGCGCTCCCTGATATTGTTGTTTCTCGTTGTCGTGGGTCTTTCCTTGGTGAGCAGTCTGATGCGTGACCCATCCCTTGTGGTCGTGTGCTCAGCTGTTCTTGTGCCTTGTCGTGACCCTGCTTGCAGTAGTGTTCCGTGGCCCTGTGTGTTGTGCGGAGCTGGAATCCTGCAGGTGTTGCCGCTGTGTTGTTTCTGTGAGTGCTGTTTCTCTATGATTATGTGTCTCTGTGTGGACCAAGTCTTTTCGGTTAGCTTTGCTGTACTCTTTTCCTTAGAGTTAGCTTGCGACTCGATCAGATTTAATATCTGAGTGAGGACTGACTTGATTGTGCTTGTGGTCCAGTGTTGTCATTGGTGTCATGTGTGCCATGTGTTCCCTGTTGCCTTTGGCACTGGAGCCGATGATGTGGTCGAGCGGTCAGCTGAGAGGACTGTGTCTCCTTGTGTGAGCTGCTGCTTGCCGTGCTGCCGTTGTGTTTCTCGGTCGGTTGTTTGTTGTTGTGGCACTCGTGTCTCTTTCCCTGGTGAGACGTAAGCGACGTTGCCCTATTTCGGAGGTGTCGGACATGTGTCCACTTGTGCCGTGCTTGATCCAGAGCATGTGCTCGTGATTGTGGTCTGACAATGTTCCTCTGAGCTGTGCTTCTCGAGATTGGTGTTGTTTCCGTGGTTGTGCTGTTGGGTTGTTCTTCCCTGCTTCTCCTTTGTTAGTCCTTAATTTCAAGGGTGAAATTTCTTAAAGGAGGGGAGGATGTAATGTCCTGGATCCTTGGTAGGTCTTGCTGGATCTTCATTGGATCTTTCGGTTTGGTTTCGGTGAGTTTCGGTTCGCTTTGGTGGCTTCCGAGTTGAGTTTTACGATCCATGTGGGTTTTTCTCTCGTACTAGTTACGGAACCCTACGGTGAGTTTAGTTGTCTATTCTCGACTCGTGGATGCTGTAGCGACGATGTACTCTTCGAGCCGGTCGTTTTGACTATTTTTGCGTATTTTTCGGAGTTAGGGCAAGAAATCAGATTTTTCAGAAATTAGACAAATTCCTAATTTCTTTTCCTTTTTCTTTCCTTTTCCTCTCTCCTCCCTTCTCATTTCGCCGCCGCCATCTCTCTCTCCCGTTTTCTCTCCTCACGAGCTTCCTCGGCTCGGCTGCAGACGGAGGACCTAGGAGCAAGTGTTGGGGATGCTGTGGAGCTGATTGGGTGCGCGATAGGGCGAGGATGGAGTGGTTCTGGAGCGATCCCGAATGGTGGATTCAAAGCTGGTGTTTGAGCTCGCGGCGTGGTTTTCGGCGCTGTTTAGTCCCTTCAGGGCACGATTTCTTCGGTGGAGGTAGGGAGATGGACCGCCACCTTGTTCTGCACGTTTCCTCTATTTCCGTGCATGATTTGGTGCTCGATAGGGGGAGATCGGGCCGGGTTTGTGAAAACTGTGGTTTTTGGGGTTTTCAGGGTTCGCCGGAAAACGGCAACCATTTGTAGCTCAGTTAGTGTTGAACTGACCGTTGGGATGTTAGGATCCCATCCATGCTAGTTTCGTGTTGATCGGTGGTCATTCGAGGCCGGTAGGAGTCCCGGAACCTCGTTGACTCTTTTAGGGTCGATTTGTTAAAATCGCCCCGATCTAGCATTTTAACCCATGCATGTGGGCTTTTTAGCCTCCTTGAGTGGTTTTTCATCGTCGAGGGTTGTTTCCCCTACGCTTCGGCGTGAATGGGGCGTGGAACGGGCCGTTTAGGCCAACCCTCTGTTTTCTCGCCGTGACTGGTGTGGCGGTCGTTCCAGGGACCGTCACATGCCCTGACGGCCCCACGATAGACCGTCACAGCGCCTAGGTGATTTTTGTTCTTCGGGGTTTTGAGAGTGTGACGGCCCAGGGGTGGCGCGTCACAGCTCTCTGACGCGTCCCATGAGACCCGTTACGCCTATCTTGTCGTTTAGTGCTTGGGTTAAGTCGGTTCCCCTGACGCGCCTGCCCCTGTGCGTCAGGTGGGTGTAACACGCCTGATGTAGGCCGTTACGTTCTGTTTGACCGCGTTTAACAGGTTGAGTCAGTTTACCTAACGGTTGTGCTCTCATGCATTAGGTGTGTGTAACGCGCCTGCCCCAGGCCGTTACACTTCATTTTGGGCCGAGTTTAGGTGGCTGTGCCTGTTGATTCTAACGGCCATGCCCCTGTGCGTTAGGCCTGTGTAACGCGTCCGCGATGGACCGTTACGTGCTGTTGTAGCTGAGTTGGGTGGCTGCGTCGTTGGCTCTAACGGCCCGCCCTCGTGCATTAGGTGTCTGTAACGCGTCCGTGATGGACCGTTACGTGCCTGTCGGCCAGTGGTTTTCTTGTCTTGTGCCTGTTGGCCCTGACGCGTCTACGTTGCCGCGTTAGGTGGCTACAACGCCCTTGGTCTCGTGCGTTACGTGGTTCAGGTGTCGTTTTGAAGTGAGGTTTGTTGGCCCTGACGGCTCGGGTTGGGCGCGTCAGAGTAGTGTAACGCTCCTGGTGTAGGCCGTTACGTGCCTTGTGTGTTTTAGATGTTGGTTAGGGCGGTGTGTGTGACGGGTCTCTTCCTGACCGTCACGTGGTTCTGACGCGTCTGCTTTAGACCGTCACGGTTGGAATGTAACGGCCAGCGTCAGACCGTCACGTTCGTGTAACGGTGTAGGGGTGGTGCGTTATAGTCCTCTGCTCCGATTTCCGTCGTTTTTGTTTCTGCTTGTCTTGGCTTGTCCTTGTGGTCTGCCTGCTGTCCCGTGGATGTCTCCTGACGTCCTATGAGGGCTAAGACTACATTGTAAGGTGGCCAGAGTCTTCTTGCTTGGGGTAGGATTCTCTAACCTACTCTTGTGTGTGTCTTTGGTCTGGTTCCGGTCAACCTGGGGTGACCCAGTGGTTGACGGGTGACCTTGTGTGGGTGTCTTGGCAGTTCTGTCCAGTCCGAGACACTGGTTCTGGATCCTCGAGGTGTTGCCTTAGCTCGATCCGTGTGTCCAGGTGTGCTGAGGGTTTTTGGTGTTCCCTCAGGTCTCCGTGAGTCATTTTCTACGGAGTGTTGTTTCTTGTGGCTTAGGATTAGACCGATTGGCGGCTTGTCCCGCTGTCTGTGACGATCTTCCCCTTGAGTCGTTCGACTCAAGATCCTTACGTGGTAGGTCTAGTTGCCTAGTCCTGAGTCTGTTGGCAGTTGCCGTACTACCAGTGGTGCTTCGTAGTACGTGTGACAGCGTGTCTGCCTGTCAGTACTCTAGCACTCGTGTTTCAGAGTTTTGTGTTTTGTACGCCTCCGATTGTTTTTGCCCTAGGCCTTTGAGTGCCGACTCGCCTGGTGATAGTGGAGGGGTGTTCCCGAGACACGGTTTGTAAGCTAGTTCCGTCGGCTCCCAGCCAACGGTAGCGTCCTACCGAGGGAGAAAACTAGTTGGAGTACCTGGCATAGGCTAGAGCCAGTGTGTGCACACGTGGTCAGGGGCTGAGTACATGCATCGACGGGCGTGACCCTGACTGGTTACTTAATGATGTTTGGTTCTGTGCGGGTGTCTGCGACTCTACCGTGGCTTCGGTGGTATTGTAGGCGAGACACCTATGGTGCAGCATAAGACGTCTGTGGACGCAACTGGCCGTTGCTTTAGTGGGGAGGTGCGTCCGTCTGTGACGCGTGGCTCTCCACTGCTCTTCGCGTTTCTTGCGCGTCGTGACCTTTCCGGGTTGGCCTTTCCGTGGATGCACCCGAGGTCAGTGTCCTGTCACATGCATGATGTTCTGGTCATGCATGGGGCAGTGTGCACGATGTTCTGATCGTGTGTGTTGTCGAGTCTATCGGTCGTCTGTGTGGGTCTTTTCTAGACCTTTGGACTGTTCTTGCAGGTCTTTGTCTTAGACCTGGTGTTGGGTCGGCAGATCGGTAACTTCTGACTTTGTTAGATCAGAGTCGCCCTTCTGTCGCTGCTTGGAGTAGTTTGGGGTTCCGAGGTTAGTTCGACCGCCGCTTGTCTGTCGTGGGTTCTTCCCCTTCCCTGCTTGTTCCCTACTCCTACTTCCCATCTTTTTACTACTGCTTGTAGCGTAGTTGTACAGCTTTGTAGTGTAGTTTTCCTGCATTACTGCACCTGCTATTTTATTGTTGTTGTTCCGTGTTACTACGTGTTTTTCAGTGGGGATCCACGTGACCCCTACTAAGCCAGTGACACGAGGCTCACCCCTACTTTTCAGGTGGGGTGACGTCGTTCGTTCTGCTTCTGCGTGGTTCCTGGTGCGCGTGCTCGTAGCGTGCTGCTGTGGCCAACTGGTACCTGCATCGGGTCTCCCCCAACTCCTTGGTACGTCTTTCCTTTCTGTCGACTGTACTGTGCTAGACTTGTTGTCTTTTGCTTTGGACTGACTCTGGTGGTGTATAATTGCTAAATTAAACTGTTAATTAAAAAGTAATTTTATTTCTGCTACTTTAGCAAACCAATCTAATAAAATTTAATTGCTTCTGTTATATCTCTGTGGCTTTAATGTACTCTACACATGCCTTTTTCCCTTCGGAGCTTTCCCGCTCTTGGGAGGCCTCGCGGGTTCCAAGCGGTATCACGTGTATTCGGTAGTCCTATCGGGTACACCGGGTATCTGGAATCCGGGTAGCTACAGCTAGACCGCTACCATAGGTAGCGGTCCGCATAAGACCGTCTCCTAGTTTATACACTAAGCGCATGTCTGTGTCCTATAGCGGTCCGAAGCTGACCATTTCTTGAATTAGCGGTCCTCTATTTTACCGTCTTATGGTTCTCTTTTGCTCGCATCTCACCCTGTAGAAGAAGTCTATCACAAGACCACTTGTTCCTATGGTGGTCCGTTAAAGACCGCCTTCTTGTCCTACCTGTGCATAATTTCCTATCTCCCGTTCCGTTCTGCTCACGTCTTTGCCTATCAACTCCATGTCCCTCTATCTGCCTCTTTATCAGCCGGTTAATTGTGCATACATGGTTTAATCATGTCACAGTAACCATGCAAGTATTCATTTCATAAAAGAAGAGTCAAAAGTTTCATCTTCATTGCATTTAAGTCAAGGCATGTACATGTGTCTCATACATAAAGAAGAAGAAAAACATGAAAGGGAAAAGGAGTCTCTCAAGCTGGTCCCTCTCCAGGACCCCCATTATCGTCGGTGTCCTCATGCCTCTTCCCTGGCGGGCCCATGGTTGTGCTGCCCTCCTCCCGGCATCACCACCGCTCCTCTTCCTCATTCCTCCGATGGCCGGAGGAGCCCATAAGGTACTCTCGGTAAGAACTGTTGTGTACGCCACTCGTCATCCTGCTCTGCTGTAATCCTCTACTCAATAGCTGGAGAGCTTCCTTCAGTGCCCTCACCTCGCCCCGTAGCTCGGACGTCTCTGTGTAAGACCGCTATGCCTCTATGCGGTAGCGCACCATCTTTGCTGCCTCTGCCCAGAGTCACTCTACTCGGCATGGTAGCGTGCCGCCTCTGCCCAGAGTCCCTCTACCTCTGCCCTAGATCGCTTCACCTCCTCTCTCTATCGAGTAGCCTCGCTCAGCGCCATCTCCAACTCCTTCACCTGCATATGCATTCATTTTCATTAGTTATTTGCATTCATAAGCATAAGGTCAAAGGGAAGTTTAGTTGTTTGCTTACCCTCTCTGCAAGTGTATCCTCAGCCTCCTCGGCCCGTACGAAAGCTCGTGCGAAGTCTGCGTCCCACTCTACTCGATCCGCTGGTGCCTGGGTCGAAGAGGAAGGAGTGTCAGGGTCCAGTCCGCCGGGATCCCACAACACGTTGCACGTAGAAATGAGTCAGTTTCATAGGCATAAAGCATTGCATTTACAGTCTAAAGTTGGGCATAGCTTACCAGGAGCTCCAGCGAGCGCTGGAGGTTGTCTCGCTGCTGGACGGTCGAGTGGAGGAGCCCCTGAAGCTCAGCAATCCGTCCCTGGGGGTCGAACTGCATGTATGATGCGAGACGGACACGGGGACCGACTCTACGTGGTATGGACCTCGGACTCTAGATGCGGACACGACCAGCAACACATGATAGGAGAGACACTAAGCCCGACACGGAGAGCTCCTATGGGCTATACGTCGCTAACAGAAATGCAAGCTCACTCGTCGTCCCAAGCGAGGGAAACGTGGATCGTGCGCGGTTGAAGAACCGGCAGAGTTCAAAGGTAGTCGACTCACTTCCAGACTCAGATCGAGTCGCGGGACGGGTCACTCTCACACTCACAATGGTGACATGGACACACGGGCTAGTACCTATCGCTCTCGGCAGCGGCAAAAGACCATATACTAGCTAAGCAAATGAACGGCAAGAGGTTCGGACCATTACCTCCACGCACCCGGCGTGGCGAAGACAACCCCGGCCGAATTACGGACTCCCAGTTAACAATGATTACATCAATACACTAAGTCGACCAACTCCACGCAAGGAGGTAAAAGGTCACATGTGGGGTCCGGGAATTGCGCAAATCGGGTTGACGGGTAGCATCTTGATGTCGCCCGGCGATGCCGAACTCCGCATTTTTGCACTTTCCGAGTGACGGGTTTTACGGACCCGTGGGGCCCGCGGACGGCGCTGTCCTCCGGATCTGTGGGGGTGGGACCCACTGTGATGGGGACCCTTGGTGGCGTGCCTCCATGGACGGCGGTCGGCCGGGAACACCGATCGGGGGTCGATCGGCCCCGATTCCCAATTCTGGAACTAACTTCCCACGGATTTTGGTTGCTGTCTTCCGGCGCGCGCTCTGGCAAAGATGGCCGCTGCCATCAATCCCGACGTCAGATCGGGACGCATGAGCTATCGTTGGAAAGCTCTCTTCAAATGCTTCAATCTAGACCCAGAAAGATCTGTTGGATCTGGTCGGATCAGAACATTATTGAATTTACAATTCCCTGTTGTACAGTAACCGAAATCTCAGATCTGCAGGGCACTTGTCTGAGAACCACCGTTGACCGCCTAGTAAACGTCTGATTCAGCTCTTGAGCTCTTCATTAAAGTTATGAGATTGTGGACAAGGAAGACGGGGATATTTTGTGTGGACTGATTGGAGGTGGCGGAGATTTGTTATGATTTGTTTACTGGAGGGTGGTCGGATCTGGGAACAGATGGACAGCACTGTAGCTATCTCTGAGATAGAATTTGAAAAAATATGGGATGGCCTCACAAAAATGCAACAAAATTTGGGGACGGTGGGGTTGATGGAAAGAACTCCCAATAAAATTGGGAGATCTAAAAAAAATCAAAAATAGGTCCGAACACTTGAAACACAGGGCGGGTGGAAGTTGAAACAGCAAGCAGACAGATCTAGAAATTAAGGTTGGACGAAAATAAAAAAAATCAAATGGGATATTTATGACCAACCAAAATTTTTGGGACGTGCTTGACACCTCTGGAGCATCCCCTAAAATTCCCAGGTCGATCTGAGCTTGTGGCTGACACAGAGAATTTGTGGAAGCTGCTGTGGTCGGATGAAGGCAGAACTCCGGCGGTCTCGGCGGTGATGCGATGGCAGCTCGTGGCGGCAGCGGCGGCGACCGGAATGATAAGGGGAGGAGTCACACCTCCAGAGGGAAGCCTTCACAGCTTCAAGGGGGAGAGGGAGGAGAGAGGAGGGGGCGCACCAGCCCTTGTTCTTGGAATTTGTTTGATTCAAATGGCATTAATTCTATCAAAATGGAAAATACAAGCTTATATAGGTTACATCTCAAATCCATCCTCCACCGTTGGATCTAGGGAAGGGAAATGGAGGGCCTGGATTGAGTGTGACCAACACACAAAATTTACAATAAGAAAATAAGGGGAGGGGCGCACCATTGACTAGGGGGGAACAAGCTTGACATGGTAGGTGGGGTGGGTGGCCAAAATGTGGACTTTCCAAGCCACTTGGCCCCCACTTGGCCCACCCTTCTAGAAGCCTCCATGTGGAAGGTTGACTGACCCCACATGGGACCCTAGGCTGAGGTGGCTCAATGGGATGGGGCCTGGGGGCCCGTGGGGCCCACGGGGTCCAAATTGCACATAAGCCCCTCTTACAATTAAAATAGCAAACTGAATACAATGAAATAAACACAAATTACACACACATGAAGTCTAACTAAATATGATAAATGGGGAGGCTCAAGGCGGAGTCTCCAGGCTGTCTCCGAGCCAGATGGACGTTGAGGTGGCTCGAGTCGTGCTCTGTGTGCGGTACCGGTGGCTCATCGTGTCGCGCCGCTCAACTGCTCGGGAGTCCGCACCAATTCTCCCTGGGTGGGAGAAACTCGACCCTGTCGAGTAAGGGTCTGCATCGCTCCTGTATCGCTCCAGAAGGTCCTGATCGATCCGCTGCAACTCGCCATGTGTGATCCATGTGTCCTCGGTAGCGGGCCGTCCTCTCCATCGCACTAGGTAGCGCGGGTAGGATCCACTCCTGGTAACTATCACCTGCTCATCCAGTATATGATCTATATGCTCACACTGCCGTAACAACGGGGCTGGAGGTGGACACTCAGGTGTGGGATCACTCTCAAGGGGAGGAGATGGCTCGAAAGGCTCACTAGGGATCACCGCTAGGTCCCTATATGCAACTAGATCTGATACATTGAAAGTAGAGCTTATACCGTATTCCTCGGGCAAGTCGACAACGTACGCATTGGATCCAACGCGTTTCAACACTCTGAATGGACCGGCTCCACAAGCTTGCAACTTCTTAATGGTTCCAGAGGGAAACCGTTCAGGTCTTACCCTGATCATGACATATTCGCCCTCTTGGAACTCTCGGTGGTGTCGGTGGGCATCGGCTAACTCCTTGTAACGTGCATTGCTGGCCTCAATGTGATGACGGATGTCGTCATGCAAACTCCTAACATGCCTAGCAAACGACTCGGCCTACTCCGACACTCCAGCATGGATAGGCATGGGGACAAGGTCAACGGGTTTCCTAGGCCTACGACCTGTGACAATCTCAAATGGACTCATGCTGGTAGACCTATTCACCGAATCATTATATGCAAACTCGGCCATGGGTAGAATGAGATCTCAATCCCCAATGCGGTCCCTAACAAGACACCTCAAAAGGTCTCCCAGAGTCCTATTGACCACCTCGGTCTGACCATCTGTCTGGGGATGATATGCAGTGAAAAACTTGAGGTGAGTACCCATCATATGCCATAGTGTCTTCCAAAAGTAGGAAGTGAATCTAACATCACGGTCAGACACTATAGTGCGTGGCAACCTGAACTTGCACACCACATGCGTAAGAAAAAAGGCGGGCTACCCTCGAAGCATCCGAAGTCTTCGAGCAAGGAATGAAGAGGGCCATCTTTGAGAAACGGTCAACCACCACATAGACCGAATCATGCTTCCTGGAGGTACGTGGCAATCCCAAAACAAAGTCCATGCTAACATCCTGCCACGGGGCATCAGGCACGGGAAGAGGCGTATAAAGGTCGGAGCTTTGCTTCTTCATCTTGGCCGTAGCACAGGTACGGCACTGAGCCACGATGTTAGCAACATCGCGCTTCAAGCTCGGCCAATAAAATCGATGCTCCACTGCCTCAATAGTCTTGTTCCGACCAAAGTGGCCGGCTAGACCTCCCGCATGTAGTTCCCACACTAAGAAATCTCGAACCGAAGTTCGGGGAACACATAGCATGCTACCTCGAAAGAGGTAACCCTCCTGAAGCACATACTCATCAAGGTCTCTCGAGGGTCCAGCCTGGAGAGTGATAAAAATCTGACCGAAGTCAGGACAATCAACATAGGCCTCCTTCATCTTCTCTAACCCTATGACCTCGGCACTCATGGTGGTAAGCAAACATGCTCGCCGACTCAAGGCATCAGCCACCTTGTTTTCCACTCCAGCCTTATGTTTAAGCACAAAGGTGAACTGCTGGAGATACTCGACCCAACGACTGTCACGCGAGTTCAGCTTCTTTTAGGAGTGGAGATACCTCAATGCCTCATGATTGGAGTATAGGATAAACTCCTGATGTAAAAGATAGTGCCTCCAATGCCTAAGAGCCTGAACAACTGCGTAGAATTCTTTATCATATGTGGAATATCGCAGCTTCGCGTCATTCAGCTTCTCGTTGAAATATGCGATCGGGTGGGACTCCTGACTCAAAACTCCTACAATTCCCACGCCCGATGCATCACAAGAGACCTCAAACACCTTCGAGAAATCAGGTAGTGGAAGGATAGGTGTCTGGGTCATACGCTCCTTGATGTCCTTGAAGGCGGCAGATGCGGCCTTCGTCCATACAAATGTGCCCTTTCGGATACAATCCGTGATCGGGGCGGTGACGGAGCTAAATCCGCAGATGAAGCGATGATAGAACGTCAAAAGACCATGAAAGCTGCGGACATCATGAACGGTACGGGGTTCCGGCCACTCAACAATGGCCCGGACCTTCTCCGGATCGGCGAAGACCCCCGTACTAGACACAATGAAACCCAAGAAGGTAAGCTGAGGTGTCATGAAGGCACACTTCTGTGGGTTCGCAAACAGCTGCTCTCGCCGAAGAAGTAGACAGACATGCCAAAGGTGGTCTAAGTGGTCCCCTGTGGTACGGCTATAGATAAGGATATCATCAAAATACACCACTACAAAGACTCCAATGAAAGGTCGAAGGACCTGAGTCATGAGCTGCATGAAAGTGCTAGGGGCATTGGTCAACCCAAAAGACATGACCAACCACTCATATAGACCGTCCTTGGTCTTAAATGCGGTCTTCCACTCATCACCTGGCCTAATCCTCACCTGATGGTAGCCACTCTTAAGATCGATCTTCGAAAAGATAGTGGCACCTGCCATCATGTCCAGCATGTCATCAAGGCGGGGAATAGGGAACCTATACTTCACGGTGATTTTGTTGATGGCACGACTATCAATGCACATTCTCCACGTGCCATCCTTCTTCGGGGTGAGTAATGCGAGTACAGCACATGGACTCATGATGTCCCGAATAGACCCTCTCTGCACTAACTCATCGACCTGCCGTTTAAGCTCGGCATGCTCCGTGGGACTCATGCGATAATAAGGAAGGTTGGGCAAAGAAGAGCCCGGAACAAGGTCGATGGCATGCTGAATATCCCGCATAGGTGGGAGTCCCTCGGGAAGCTCATCAGGAAAGACATCAGCATACTCCTGCAGAATGGGAACAACCTCGGGTGGGAGCTCACCCTCGGAGTCCCGCTCCACCTCTCGGACCGTAATGGCAAACACCGGACAACCCTGACTAAGCTCCTGCTCCATTTCCCGGGAGCTAATCATCATCAATCACCTCGTCGAGGGCTCTCTTGGGCCAAAGGTAACGGTCATAGCCCGAGCTGGGGATGGGATACTAGAACTGGGAACGGAAGGCTTAAGAGTACTAGGGCCAGTAGGACCCCTGACTGATGGCCTCCTGGGACGAACGGGTTGGAGGGTGACCCGCTGGCCAGCGTGGTCGAAGGTACAGGTGTTTGACCGGCCATGGAGCGTGGCATCCCGGTCAAATAACCACGGCCTTCCAAGAATGATACTGCCCACTTCCATGGGGAGAACATCACACTAGATCTCGTCACGGTAGGAGTGGAGCTGTAGCAGGACCAAGCACCGCAGCCTGACCGAAATGGAAGTGGTATCCACCCATGATACCTGATAGGGACATGGATGGTCTACGGGTGTGAGACCAAGAAGGGCGACAGCGTTCGTGGAGATTGCATTGATACAACTCCCGCTATCGATGACCACCTTGCAAATTTGCTTTCCCAGCCTACAGAATACATGAAGGATACTAGTCCGACGCCAGTCATCACTGACCTGCGGCTGGGTGAGGATACATCTGACGACCCCCACGTGGGTATCGTCCGAATGCTGGGCATCCTGGGCCTCACCTCCCATCTCATAGTACTCGTCAGCTAGCTCTTCATCTGCCTCATAGCTGACTAACTCGAGGCCCGTAGGGGTGGTATCCTCGGCCTGTGCGTCCCCAATGTGAAGAAATGGGCGGGTGGGACACTGGTTGGCGAAATGGCCAAACCCATTGCAGCGATAACACTGCTACCGTGATCCACTAGGCTCTCCAATCATAGGTCCTTTACCTTTATCCTCCCGGCGGATAGGAGGTGTAGGCAACAAAGGACGTGCAGGAGGTGCGGGTGCCTGTGGATGGGCTATGGGTGGGGCCGTAAGATGCTGGGGACGAGGAAGGTCTCTCGGGGGTGGAGGACGATGCCTAGGAGCAAAGGGCTCGGGGCGAGCGGGCTCCTGTGGTCGAGCCATGGGGGCCCTCGGATACGTGCCAGATGAGCCACGGGGCTCGACACTACGAAGGGGAAAAGAGCCCAACCGATGGGGTGACTCGAACTCAGCCTCGAATTGCTCCAATTCGAGAGCTATCTGATATGCCTACTCCAAAGTGGTTGCATTGCGGTGAAAGAGTTCATATTGATAATTGGGCCGCAAACCTCTTCGAAAGCGGGATATAGTCATAGTGCTCTCTTCCGTGACCCCGCACCGTAAGTAATACTCATCGAACTCGGCGGTGTACTCGGTCACGGATCGGTTCCCTTGGGAGATGCTTTGCCACTTGTCTATGAGACGTTGGCGATATGAGGCGGGAAGGTACTTCTCCCTCAACTTGGTTTTCATATCATCCCAAGTACCGATCTGGGGTTGACGTCGCTGGTTGAGCAGGCTCTCCACATTGATCCAATAAGTTTGAGCCTGCCCTTGCAGCTTCATCTTCGCGTATCGGACTCTTCGATGGTCCGTCATCTCAAACCACTCGAAGTACCGGTCCATGCCGGCCTCCCAATCTAAATACACCCGAGGGTCCAAGGACCCGCTAGAAGTGGGAGGGTCCGCACGCACGCCCCTAAGAATGCGATCGTCCTCCTCGTCATCACGATTCCGTCGTTGATGACGACGACCGTTACCCCCTTGATCATTATCAGATGCATAATCATCCACCACATGCACCTATTGAACCCCAACATTCTCCGCCTGAGCTCTTGGTACAGCAGGTTGCTGAACCGGCTCCTGTTGGCCGTTCGTCGGCGTGGGTTGCGCCGCTACTGGGCCCCTCTCGAGGATGGCAATCCTCCCAACTAAGCCCTGGATGGACTGATCCGAACTCTCGGCCCGATCCATGAGGGCTTTCATCTGCCCTTCTAGACACGTTCCTATGCCATCCATATGCATACTAAGGCCATCCATACGCGTGTCAAGACGTTCCATAATGGCTCAGAACATCTCGACCGTCGAGGACTCATCGGAGCTACGGGCCCGGGAGTCCGCCATAAGTGGTGGTGGCGAGTATTGGGTACCTCGACGGGTGGGCATGCAATTGACACACGACCTAGAAGACACCAACTAATGCAAACACTCACTAATGCAACAAAGATGCACTTAGACCTAACCAATATCCGGTACGTGGCGGAGATAAGCGATCCGAAGATCACTCGCGCAAGTGTGCGGTCTTCCCGATAGGCATAACCTAACGTTCGGACAACACCTTTTGATATACCGGGTAAAGGGTGCAAATGTAATTTAAAACACTCTTTTTTTTGTTGGTTTTGAAAATAATGATGATGCTAGACTTGACTTAGACCATGATCCATGTAAGACATATGCAATGACTACCCTAGACTCAACTCGCTCTGATTCCAAACTGATGCGGGATGGACACGGGGACCGACTCTACGTGGTATGGACCTCGGACTCTAGATGCGGACACGACCAGTAACACATGATAGGAGAGACACTAAGCCCGACATGGAGAGCTCCTATGGGCTATACGTCGCTAACAGAAACACAAGCTCACTCGTTGTCCCAAGCGAGGGAAACGTGGATCGTGCGCGGTTGAAGAATCGGCAGAGTTCAAGGGTAGTCGACTCACTTCCGGACTCGGATCGAGTCACGGGACGGGTCACTCTCACACTCACAGCGGTGACATGGACACACGGGCTAGTACCTATCGCTCTCGGCAGCGGCAAAAGACCATATACTAGCTAAGCAAATGAACGGCAAGAGGTTCGGACCATTACATCCACGCACCCGACGTGGCGAAGACAACCCCGGCCGAATTACGGACTCCCGGTTAACAATGATTACAGCAATACACTAAGTCGACCCACTCCACGAAAGGAGGTAAAAGGTCACATGTGGGGTCCGGGAATCGCGTAAATCAGGTTGACGGGCAGCATCTTGATGTCGCCCGACGATGCCGAACTTCGCATTTTCGTGCTTTCCGAGTGGCGGGTTTTACAGACCCGTGGGGCCCGCGGACGGCACTGTCCTCTGGATCTGTGGGGGTGGGACGAACTGTGATGGGGACCCCTGGTGGCGTGCCTCCATGGACGGTGGTCGGCCGGGCACACCGATCGGGGGTCGATCGGCCCCGATTCCCAATTCTGGAACTAACTTCCCACGGATTTTGGTTGCTGTCTTCCGGCTTGCGCTCCGGCGAAGACGGCCACTGCGATCAATCCCGATGTCGGATCGGGACGCATGAGCTATCGTTGGAAAGCTCTCTTCAAATGCTTCAATCTAGATCCAGAGAGATCTGCTGGATCTGGTCGGATCAGAACTTTATTGAATTTACAAGTCCCTGTTGTACAGTAACCGAAATCTCAGATCTGCAGGGCAGTTGTCTGAGAACCACCGTTGGCCGCCTAGTAAACCTCCGATTCAGCTCTTGAGCTCTTCATCAAAGTTATGGGATTTCGGACAAGGAAAAGGGGGATATTTTTTGTGGACTGATTGGATGTGGCTGAGATTTGTTATGATTTGGTTACTGGAGGGTGGTCGGATCTGGGAACAGATGGACAGCACTGTAGCTATCTCTGAGATAGAATTTGGAAAAATATGGGATGGCCTTACAAAAATTCAAGAAAATTTGGGGACGGTGGGGTTGATGGACAGAACTCCCAGTAACATTGGGGGATCTAACAATCAGAAATAGGTCTGAACACTTGAAACACGGGGCGGGTGGAAGTTGAAACAGCAAGCAGATAGATCTAGAAATTAAGGTTGGACGAAAATAAAAAAATATCAAATGGGATCTTTATGACCAACCAAAATTTTTGGGACGTGCTTGACACCTCTGGAGCATCCCCTAAAATCTCCAGGTCGATCTGAGCTCGTGGCTGACACAAAAAATTTGTGGAAGCTGCTGTCGTCGGGTGAAGGCAGAACTCCGGCGATCTCGGCAGTGATGTGATGGCGGCTCGTGGCGGCGGCGGCGGCGACCGGAATGATAAGGGGAGGAGTCACACCTCCAGAGGGAAGCCTTCACAGCTTCAAGGGGGAGAGGGAGGAGAGAGGAGGGGGGCGCACCAGCCCTTGCTCTTGGAATTTGTTTGATTCAAATGGCATTAATTCTATCAAAATGGAAAATACAAGCTTATATAGGTTACATCTCAAATCCATCCTCCATCGTTGGATCTAGGGAAGGGAAATGGAGGGTCTGGATTGAGTGTGACCAACACACAAAATTTACAATAAAAAAGTAAGGGGAGGGGTGCACCATTGACTAGGGGGGAACAAGCTTGACATGGTAGGTGGGGTGGGTGGCCAAAATGTGGACTTTCCAAGCCACTTGTCCCCCACTTGGCCCACCCTTCTAGAAGCCTCCATGTGGAAGGTTGACTAACCCCACATGGGACCCTAGGCTGAGGTGGCTCAATGGGATGGGGCCTTGGGGGCCCGTGGGGCTCACGGGGTCCAAATTGCACATAAGCCCCTCTTACAATCAAAATAGCAAACCGAATACAATGAAATAAACACAAATTACACACACATGAAGTCTAACTAAATATGATAAATGGGGAGGCTCAAGGCGGAGTCTCCAGGCTGTCTCCGAGCCAGATGGACGCTGAGGTGGCTCGAGTTGTGCTCCGTGTGCGGTACCGGTGGCTCGGCGTGTCGCGCCGCTCAACTGCTCGGGTGTCCGCACCAATGTAGGAGATTAGTCATTAGTCCATCATATTCATAAGCATTTTAGGAGTTATTGGTTTAAGAGTCTGTACTTGTTGTCGTGTGCCACGGAAGACCTGGTTCCCCTAGTGCCGCGCGTAGGCCGTCAGGTAGGCCTCGTCTGTCTCTACCTGGGCCCGCACCACTCAGCCCCGTCACGACCAGTCTCGGATCTGGTCCCCTACGCAAACTACCCAGTCAATAGGGCCCAAAAGGCCATGTGAGTGTTTCCCCACGCGCTCCTCCCCCGCTCCCTCTCCAGGGAAGGGGACGGCTGGCTATCTGATCCCCTGTGTCCTCATCACCATGCGGTGATGGAGTGGCTCCACAATGTTCACACAATGAAGCCAGATGTCGTGGCCGGAATAGTCAAGCGCAGCCTCCACCCATGGCTACCCCTCGCCCTGGTATGGAGTCCAGCGGACCTACAGAGGTAGGATCGATAAAGGCATTAGTATCCACATAAGCATGCATTTGCATTTAAGTCTGAATATTAGGTCTTATCGACGCATAGGGAAGGGTGTCGATGTCATCCTAAATGGCTCGCACCTGGTGTCGAAGAGAGCCCATGTCACGTGCTGCTACCCATGGCTGCACAATGGGTACTCGATCAAGGTACGGCTCTCGTCCTCTCCCAAGGTCGGGTAAGAGCACATAGGCCCACACCTGCATCACTTATCAATGCATTAGCATATAGTATAGTCGAATAGAAATTGCATAAGCATAAAGGGTTAAGTCTTCCTGAAGGAGTCGGGAGAACCCGCCCAGCATCGTCCGTCAGGTGGTAGTATTGAACTAGTTGAAGAGGAAGGCTAGTGCGGCCACGTCCCAGGCGTACGCTCCTACTACATCCAGGTCCTTCAGCAAGGGCAGCAGTCGGCAACTCACTCCGTCCGCCCTCATCGTGAAAAGGAGCTTCCCGAACATCAACATTAGGAATCTCCTCAATAACATGTCTCCCTCGGGCCCTGGTCCAGCTGCTACTCTCTCTCATACCTTGTCTATCAAGCACTGGAGGTGCTGCTCTGGTAGCTCTCCCACTGATATTGCTGCTCCTCGCAATCCCAAGCTCTCCTATAATGCGGCACTCTGCAGGATGGACGATCGATGTCCTGGCCTCAATAGCTCAAGCCCGAGCAAGTGGCATACTTGCTCTCAGTAGTCTGAGAAGGTATGGCCGCAGACTGGCACCCCGAAAACCCTCAAGCCGGTGATCCTCGCCACGTTTTCCAATGTGGGGGTCATGTGTCCCCATGGAAACAGAAAAGTCCGGCTGGCTAGATCCCACCGGTCGTGCAATGCTAAATGCAATGCCGCATCTAATCTCATCACCTCCAAGCTGAGGAACTCTGCGAAGCCCATCACTGCCAACCTATCCCGTTGAAAGTCTGGCAGTACAAGGTACACTACTCGGACCTACAACCAAGAGATCCTGGTCTGGCATTTTCCCTGCACACATTGCATGTTTAATATTAGTAATGCATTCATTTATAAATAAATAAAAAGAGAGAAAGAGAAGAAGAAGAAAACATATTTTTGCATTGTCTGGTGAAATGGCGGTCTTCTATAGACCGTCTCGTTAATTGGCGGTCCAGTTTGGACCACCCATTAGGGAGGCAGTCTAAGTCTGATTGCTAATTGAAATGACAGTCCCTAGTAGGACCGCCATATTCCCCCGCCGACGCGAACGGCGTTTCCCCATTTCCCCATTCATGGAAATGGCCCAGGGGCCCTACAATCATCTCACAGGGGATCATGTGACCCATCTTCTCTCCATCCCATGTTCATTCCACGATTTGAAATTGAAAAATGATTTTTTAGGGGCCGCAGTCTACCTCAGACAACGGAGCTTCCCCGGACGTTTCGACGGCCGACGCCTCTGTCTCTCCTCCTTCTTCGTGTTTTTCCACCTCCGCGGGCGCTTCGGTGGCCGTAGAAGGCCCCCCTTCCTCAACCACGACTGGTGGCGGTTGTTCCTCTTCCGGATGGTTCGCTGGCGGCTGGTTGGGTCCCTCCTCCTCCATATGGCACATGAACTGCCTCACCGCCCTCTTCTTGACCATCCCCGTGTGTGTAAGCTTGGAGGTCAGCTTGATGGTGAGGGCTCCGGAGAGGGGGTGCGACAGTGAGAGCGTCGGCGAGCTCGGTTGTAGGGGTTGTGAGGGCGATGGTGTGTGCATGAATGAGGGGGAGAAGAAGGGTTTGTTTTTTTTTTTTTTTTGAAACTGACCTCCAAATAGCGGCCTTACGACTGGCCGCTAACTTGGGGAGACGGTCATATGAAGACCACCTAGAGGGAAGAGAGGACCTTTTTGAATTTTGAAATCGCCCTCCCATTAGCGGTCTTCAGTCTGACCGCTAGTTGGAGGAGGTGGCCCTATGGAGACCGCTGTTTCCTAAGGTCCCACTTTTGTTATGGTGCCATTCTTGCTTCATGACTGTGCACTCTTTCACTTCATTTCTCGCATGATTGTGTTTATTTTGATATCCTGGAATACCAATGATGCTCTATTTTCCAAAATCTACATGTGCCTTGTCATGTCGCTTCCTCCGTCCAGTAGGTAAGTGATGTGGCACAGCCCAAGGATGATTAAATATGTAATGAACAACCTAGGACCTAGATCCACAAGCATACAAGCACTCAATGATTCTCACAATAGCGTCTTACTTACACGGCACATGCGATCACCCGGCGGGGCCGGGGGATGATGGCAAGGGTCCGAGGCGAGACCCAATGAGTCTAATGGACTTAGTTGGCTTAGGCTGACCCCAAAGAGTCTAGGATTCCCAACTTAGTGGGCGGATGGCCCGCAAGGCGGGGTTTGGGTGGCACTCTCTCACGGCCCGCGGTGGGCACCAACAAATGAACATACAAGAACGGACCCTCTTCTCACCGTCCGACGAGCAATCAAAGCAATACTAAACTTGCAGAAGTAAGGCTATCAAGGTTAGTATCAGTGGCTCACCTGATCGGTGTGAAGACACCGATCCCGCTCGGAGACGAGGGCGCGCCGGGAGGCGAGGGTATACACCCGATCGCCGCGGCGATGTAGCTTGACCTGAAAATGCAAAGGTGTACAACACTACGCCTCGCGCAGGAGGGGTGATCTTGGGGTGGGGATTAGGCTTATTACATTCAAAACTACCTCCACGCAGGGAGGGGCCTTCAGCCGGCCAAGCGGGGTGGGGAATTAAGCTAAGGAACCCGACTTGTCGAACCCCGCCGGTTCTGCCAATCTGCAAATTCTCCGGACAGTGGGGCGGTGTTGGTGTTGCCAGAAATTCCACAAGCGTGGATCTTGACGAAACCTGCGCCAAAAGCTCCCCAACAGGACGGGGATGGTGTCTGAATTTTGGCAGGAGCTCTGGAACTCAGGGCTGGTCGGGCCGGCGACTGGAACAGGTCAGCAACTTCTTCCTCTGGCTGGTGCAGAACAGGTACAGAGAGTTGCAGGTGGCACCACGGATGCTCCTGAACTCCAAATGAGGCGATCCTAGCTGCGACGTGATCGTGGTCGGAGTAGTTTCGAGCAGGAATCAACGGGGCCCCAATCGGAGGTCGGAGAAGAGCGAGGTAGACAGATAAGCAGGGACAGGTCAAACCTGGACCCACAGGGGGCAGACGACACACCCCGACGAAGAAAATGGTAACTGGAAGCTCCGGAGGCCGAATGAAGTCCTTCTTCTTGGAGATGACAGCTAACTGGTAGTAGTTTCAGCCGTCCGAAAATGGCGCTCAGATCTTCAGGGAGGAAGCCGTGGTTGGACTGTGACTGCAGCTCTGGTTCCCTGCCTGAGAGCTTCTGCGAGGTCGCGGGAGAATGGCTGCTGTGGACTGCTCGGAGCTCGGATGCCGACGAAACCACCTCGCCTTGGAAGCTCTCTGGACGACCTTTCCAGAGATGTAGGCCTTGCCACCAGGAGGAGCAGGGAGCGGCCGGGGATGATGCGACTTCAGGACCTCACTCTGCTGCCTGCGACCTGCTACTTGAAGCTGCAACTTGCAAGAATAAGGGGAGGGGCAAAGGGAGTTAGCACAGCTTGGGGGTGATGGCTGAGGGTTTGGGAGAGGGGAGGGACGTGGTTAGGGCTTCCAAGGGGTTCTGGTGGGGCAGGGAAGGTGGAGAGGGCTGGAGCTGCAAGAGGTGGTGGTGGAGAGGTGGGTGTGCACAAGAGAGGGGGTGAGTGGGAGAGGAGGTGAGGGGGGCGAACTTGGCCTAAGGGGGAGTGGAGAGGGGCGGTCAAGGCAAGGGAGGGAAGGATTTCAAATTCAAAAATGGCCTAGGGAGTTGGGGAATGGTGTGGGGAAGAGGGGTGATTGTGTTGGAATGGGAAAGAATGTGTTGGGGATGGGAAGATTCCCCTTGGGACTAGGGGGGGTGAGTAAAGATAGCTATGGGAAGTGGGGAGTCTTAATGGGGGTGGGTGGGAGTTGGAGGTTGGTTGGGGGAAGAGGAGAGAGGGAAAGTGGCGAACTCCCCTTGGGGAGAGAGAGAGAGAGGGAGAGAGAGAGTGAGAGGTAATAAGAGGTAGTAGAAATGCTTTTCAAATTTCATCAAAAGTTGAGTACATGAGGAGAGATGGGCCTATATATAGGCAACCATCTTTTACATGACCACAATGACCTTGACATTAAGATAAAAGACTCAACAAGTCCTAGACTCAACCCATTAGGCCCACACTAAGGTACTAAGGCCCAATTACACAAAATAAGAGAAATAAACTAGATACCAAGACTCAATAAAAGAAAGTACATATGATAAGACTCAATAAAATGAAAATACATAAGATGGGATCAAGAAAAGGAAGATAACATGTAGAGATCATAGCCATCCCATAACAAAAGTGTGTAGTCAACCCGAGCTAGAGGGAGTGTCGTGAGATGCCCTCATCAAATCCCCCGGGGTGGGGAGAACTCGACCCTGTCGAGTATGGGTCCGCCTGGCTGTCGTAACGCTCCAGCATGTCAGGGTCCAAGCGCAGCAGATCCTCCCGACTCACCCACGTATCCTCTATCGGGGGACGGTTCCTCCACCTAACCAGGTAGCGCTGATACACCTTGTGCCTAGTAATGATACTCTGCTCATCCAGTATTGCCTCTACCTGCTCTCGTCGGTCTCTCAAGCTAGAAAGTGGAGTCCCTCCGGGAGTGTCTCTCTCAAGGTGGGGTAAAGGCTCAAGATCCTCGCTGGGTTCCACCGCGGGGCCCTTGTAGGGTACCAGATCCGCCACATTGAAAGTAGGGTGCACCCCAAAGCCCTCGGGTAGGTCTAGCTCATAAGCATTACTGCCAAGTCGTTTCAGAACTCGAAAGGGTCCCGAACCCCGTGCCCTCAATTTGGAGGCAGGCCCCGGAAGGAGCCGCTCCGTCCTCACCATCACCGAATCTCCCACTTGGAACTCGCAGTGGCGCCGGTGAGCATCTGCCCGCCTCTTGTAAGCCTCATTGCTTTTTTCTATATGCTTGCGGATGTCATCATGCAACTCTTTGATATGCTGTGCAAAGGACTCAGCTGAGACTGACACTCTAGCATGTGGGGGAAGGGGAATAAGATCGGACGATTTTCTAGGCCTATAACCATGCACAACTTCAAATGGACTCTTGCCTATGGACCTATTAACAGAATCATTGTAGGCAAACTCGGCTTGAGATAAGAGGAGATCCCAATTCCCAGGGTGGTCCCCTACAAGGCAACGGAGCAAGTTCCCAAGGCTTCGGTTGACGACCTCAGTCTGGCCATCGGTCTGAGGATGGTAAGCAGTGGAGAATTTGAGGAGGGTTCCCATTAGGTGCCAAAGAGTCTTCCAAAAATAACTGGTAAACTTCACATCCCGATCAGACACAATAGTCTTAGGTAATCCATGGAGTCGGACTACCTCATCAAAGAATAATCGGGCAACCCTAGAAGCATCGGAGGTCTTGGAACATGGGATAAAGTGGGCCATTTTAGAGAACCTATCAACCACTACAAAGATGGAATCATGTTTGCGCAAGGTCTTAGGTAGGCCAAGGATGAAGTCCATGCTCAAATCCTCCCATGGTCGGTCTGGTATGGGTAGGGGTGTGTAAAGCCCAGTATTCTGTTTCACTTGTTTGGCTGAGGCACAAATGCGACATTGTCCCACAATGTGGGCCACATCTTTCTTGAGACTAGGCCAATGGAATTGTCTTTCAACTAACTCTATGGTCTTTTGGACCCCAAAGTGTCCAGCTAGGCCCCCACTGTGTAACTCCAAACTAAGAAGTCCCGAAGTGAAGTCCGGGGTATGCAAAGCCTAGCTCCCTTGAATAGATACCCTTCTTGAAGTATGAACCCCTCATGTTCCTTGTGGGGCTGAGTGGAAAGGGTGTTGTAGTGAGTCCCAAAGTCGGGGCAATTTGGATATTCTCCTTTGATTCTCTCAAACCCGTTTACTTCCACTTGGATGGTGGAGAGTAAGGCTACCCGCCTACTTAGCGCATCGGCTGCGCGGTTCTCACTACCCATCTTGTACTTGAGGACAAAGGTGTAGGCTTGAATGTATTCTACCCATCAGTCATGTCGGGCATTGAGTTTTTGTTGGGTATTGAGATATTTCAAGGCCTCATGGTCCGAGAAGATCACAAACTCCTTGGGTAGGAGATAGTGCCTCCAATGCCGAAGGGATTGAACCACGGCATAAAGCTCTTTGTCATATGTGGAGTACCTAGTCCTAGCCTCACAAAGTTTCTCACTAAAATAGGCTACCGGGTGACCTTCTTGGCTAAGAATTCCCCCAATCCCTACCCCGGATGCATCACAAGTGACTTCGAAGACTTTTGAGAAGTCTGGTAGGCAAAGGACCGGGGCTTGGGTCATTTTTTCCTTAAGCTCTAGGAAGGCTTTTGAGGCTGCCCTAGTCCACACAAAGGTGCCTTTCTTGAGGTAATCCGTGATAGGAGTGGTGATTGTGCTAAACCCACGGATGAATCTCCTATAGAAGGTAGCTAGCCCGTGAAAGCTTCGGGCCTCATGAAGGGTCTTGGGTTCGGGCCACTCAAGAATAGCTTGGACCTTTTCGGGGTCCATGGATACCCCTTGGGATGAGACAATAAATCCTAGGAAGGCTAGTTGATTGGTCAAGAAATGACATTTCCCGGGGTTAGCAAAGAGACTCTCCTTCCTAAGAATGGTGCACACTTGTTTGAGGTGATCGAGGTGGGCTTCCTTGGATTGGCTATATATGAGGATGTCGTCAAAATAGACAACTAAAAAGATGCCAATGAAGGGCCGGAGGACCTCGGTCATGAGGCGCATGAAGGTGCTTGGCGCATTAGAAAGGCCAAAAGGCATAACAAGCCATTCATAGAGACCGTCCTTAGTCTTAAAGGCGGTTTTCCACTCGTCCCCGGGCCTAATGCGGACTTGATGGTAGCCACTCTTGAGGTCAATTTTAGAGAAGATGGTGGCTCCCGCTAGCATGTCTAACATATCATCAAGCCGAGGGATGGGGAACCTATATTTGACCGTTATCTTGTTGATGGCTCGGCTATCCACACACATGCGCCAAGTTCCGTCCTTTTTGGGTGTAAGAAGAGCCGGGACGGCACAAGGGCTTTTGCTAATTCGGAGGAAGCCCTTCTTGATGAGTTCCTCAATTTACCTCCTGAGCTCGGCATGTTCGGTGGGGTTGAGGCGGTAGTGTGGGAGGTTGGGTAAGGTAGCTCCGGGCACAAGGTCGATGGCATGTTGCACATCGCGCATGGGTGGTAGCTTGTCTGGAAGCTCCTCGGGAAACACATCATGGAAGTCCTCCAAGAGTTGTTGAATTTCTATTGGGTGTGGGTCGGTTGGGGTGGATTCCCCAAGGTAAATAACAATGGCACACACATGTTCCCCTTGGTTGACTTCTTCCTCAAGCTCTTTCCTGGTGATGAGGTGTAGGCTCCTAGGAGGCTTGTTGACCATACTAGGGTTAGGGCTTGGTGGGGTGGGGTTTGGTGGGTTTGGAATAGTGGGAGGGGTAGGGGATCCCTCAAGGGAGGGAGATGCCTTCTTGGGAAGGGGGCGAGGTGGAGAAGGGTTGAGTTGGATTTTCTTCCCCTCATGAATGAAGATGCAAGTGTTTGTCTTTCCTAGAAAGGTGGCATCTACATCGTAGATCCAAGGTCGTCCTAGGAGTATACTCCCAACTTCCATTGGTAGGATGTCACACCACACTTGGCCTTGATAGGATTGGAATGTAATGGGGACAAGGCAACGAGCACTAACGGGTATGGAGGTGGTATCAATCCATGCTACCCGATATGGGTGGGGATGCGGGGAGGTGGTAAGGCCCAAAAGTTTGACGGTATCGGGTGACACTACATTCACACTACTCCCATTGTCCAAGATGACCTTCCTAACATGGCTCCCTATCCGTATGTAGGTATGGAATATGGTGTTTCTTCTCCAATCATGCTCTTGGGTTTGAGTGAGGGTGCACCTAACCACTCCGAGGTGGGAGTCGGTGGGTGGAGGGAGTTGTTCTTGGTTGGTCTCTACGTAGTGGTTCTCATACTCCTCCTCCCATTCAAGAGAGGGTTCATATACTTCAATTTCCCCTTCAAATTCAGCTTGGGGTTGGGGGTTGGTCTCTTCTATGAGCAAGTTAGATGCTCCCTTGGTGGGGCATTGGTTGGCAAAGTGTCCATACCCATAGCACCTAAAGCATTGCTGCCCACTTTGATGGTTTGGGGTCATCTTAGTGTGAGGGGGAGTGGGTGTCGGATTGGGCCTATTGGGAGTTGTGTTTAGGGGCCCACTTGTGGGGCGGGATGGTGGTGTGCCACTATGAGGGGTGACCCGGGTGGGAGGAGCTCCCATGGGTGTGGGAAGGAGACCTCTATGGGGAGGTGGAGGGTTGGCCTGAGGTGCCATGGCTTTAGGGTCCATCCCCTGAGGGGGAACCATTCGTGTATACCGAGAGAATTTTTCGGCATCCCGAGCTACTTGGTAGGCTTGCTCTAAAGTGGCTACTTGACGCATGAATAACTCCTTTTTGATATGGAATTGAAGTCCATTCCTAAAGCGGGAGAGTGTGACGGCGGGGTCCTCTTGGACTCCACACTTGAGAAGGTAGTAGTCAAACTTCTCAATGTACTCCATAACGGTCTTTCCCTCTTGGGTCAAGGCTTGCCACTCATCTAGGAGGTTTTGATGATAGGAGGGTGGGACATATTTGAGTTTGAGTTGGTCTTTCATGGCTCCCCATGTGGCGATGGGAGCTTCCCTCCTAACTATCCTTAATGCCTCAACATTCATCCAATGAGTCTTAGCTAACTTGGTGAGTTGCATCTTTGCAAGACGGACTCTCCTATCCTCGGTCATTGGGTACCAATCAAAATATTGGTCCATGGCTGCCTCCCAATCTAAGTAAATACTTGGATGATGAGACCCATCAAAGGTGGGTGCATCGACTTTCACAAGTCTCATTAGTTGGTCATCCGGGTTGTCCCGGGGAGGTCTCTCATTCCTTCTAGGAGGTGGGTCCCTTTCCGGTTCGGGAGGGTGATCAAGGTTGAGCTCCCCTAGGGCTGGCTCCACATGTGGAGGTGGTTCCCTCCTATCTCCTGCCCTTGGGATAGGCCTATTCTCCTCAATTTGTTCAAGCCGGGCCGTAATATCGTCAAGCCTTCCCATAATATTGGTCATGCCTTCCACAAGAAACCTCATATGGTCGGGAAGCTCATGCTCATTGTGAGCGGGATTTCCTTGGGGATTGGGATTCATAGTGTTGTTGGAAGAAGATGAATTGACTTGATAATGAGTTCCACTACGAGTGGTCATGCAAAGTTGGGTGGGCTATGCAAGGGTGTGCGGATGCACCTATGAAAGACTTAGTGTGACCCAAGACTAGACTTGTGAGAAACAAGCCTATGACCGCTCTGATACCACTTGATGTGGCACAGCCCAAGGATGATTAAATATGTAATGAACAACCTAGGACCTAGATCCACAAGCATACAAGCACTCAATGATTCTCACAATAGCGTCTTACTTACACGGCACACGCGATCACCCGGCGGGGCCGGGGGATGATGGCAAGGGTCCGAGGCGAGACCCAATGAGTCTAATGGACTTAGTTGGCTTAGGCTGACCCCAAAGAGTCTAGGATTCCCAACTTAGTGGGCGGCTGGCCCGCAAGGCGGGGTTTGGGTGGCACTCTCTCACGGCCCGTGGTGGGCACCAACAAATGAACATACAAGAACGGACCCTCTTCTCACCGTCCGACGAGCAATCAAAGCAATACTAAACTTGCAGAAGTAAGGCTATCAAGGTTAGTATCAGTGGCTCACCTGATCGGTGTGAAGACACCGATCCCGCTCGGAGACGAGGGCGCGCCGGGAGGCGAGGGTATACACCCGATCGCCGCGGCGATGTAGCTTGACCTGAAAATGCAAAGGTGTACAACACTACGCCTCGCGTAGGAGGGGTGATCTTGGGGTGGGGATTAGGCTTATTACATTCAAAACTACCTCCACGCAGGGAGGGGCCTTCAGCCGGCCAAGCGGGGTGGGGAATTAAGCTAAGGAACCCGACTTGTCGAACCCCGCCGGTTCTGCCAATCTGCAAATTCGCCGGACAGTGGGGCGGTGTTGGTGTTGCCAGAAATTCCACAGAGCGTGGATCTTGACGAAACCTACGCCAAAAGCTCCCCAACAGGACGGGGATGGTGTCTGAATTTTGGCAGGAGCTCTGGAACTCAGGGATGGTCGGGCCGGCGACTGGAACACTTCAGCAACTTCTTCCTCTGGCTGGTGCAGAACAGGTACAGCAAGTTGCAGGTGGCACCACGGACGCTCCTGAACTCCAAATGAGGCGAGCCTGGTGGCGACGTGATCGTGGTCGGAGTAGTTTCGAGCAGGAATCGACGGGGCCCCAATCGGAGGTCGGAGAAGAGCGAGGTAGCCGGATAAGCAGGGACAGGTCAAACCTGGACCCACAGGGGGCAGACGACACACCCCGACGAAGAAAATGGTAACTGGAAGCTCCGGAGGCCGAATGAAGTCCTTCTTCTTGGAGATGACAGCTAACTGGTAGTAGTTTCAGCCCTCCGAAAATGGCGCTCAGATCTTCAGGGAGGAAGCCGTGGTCGGACTGTGACTGCAGCTCTGGTTCCCTGCCTGAGAGCTTCTGCGAGGTCGCGGGAGAATGGCTGCTGTGGACTGCTCGGAGCTCGGATGCCGACGAAACCACCTCACCTTGGAAGCTCTCTGGATGACCTTTCCAGAGATGTAGGCCTTGCCACCAGGAGGAGCAGGGAGAGGCCGGGGATGATGTGACTTTAGGACCTCACTCTGCTGCCTGTGACCTGCTACTTGAAGCTACAACTTGCAAGAATAAGGGGAGGGGCAAAGGGAGTTAGCACAGCTTGGGGGTGATGGCTGAGGGTTTGGGAGAGGGGAGGGACGTGGTTAGGGCTTCCAAGGGGTTCTGGTGGGGCAGGGAAGGTGGAGAGGGCTGGAGCTGCAAGAGGTGGTGGTGGAGAGGTGGGTGTGCACAAGAGAGGGGGTGAGTGGGAGAGGAGGTGAGGGGGGCGAACTTGGCCTAAGGGGGAGTGGAGAGGGGCGGTCAAGGCAAGGGAGGGAAGGATTTCAAATTCAAAAATGGCCTAGGGAGTTGGGGAATGGTGTGGGGAAGAGGGGTGATTGTGTTGGAATGGGAAAGAATGTGTTGGGGATGGGAAGATTCCCCTTGGGACTAGGGGGGGTGAGTAAAGATAGCTATGGGAAGGGGGGAGTCTTAATGGGGGTGGGTGGGAGTTGGAGGTTGGTTGGGGAAGAGGAGAGAGGGAAAGTGGCGAACTCCCCTTGGGGAGAGAGAGAGAGAGGGAGAGAGAGAGTGAGAGGTAATAAGAGGTAGTAGAAATGCTTTTCAAATTTCATCAAAAGTTGAGTACATGAGGAGAGATGGGCCTATATATAGGCAACCATCTTTTACATGACCACAATGACCTTGACATTAAGATAAAAGACTCAACAAGTCCTAGACTCAACCCATTAGGCCCACACTAAGGTACTAAGCCCAATTACACAAAATAAGAGAAATAAACTAGATACCAAGACTCAATAAAAGAAAGTACATATGATAAGACTCAATAAAATGAAAATACATAAGATGGGATCAAGAAAAGGAAGATAACATGTAGAGATCATAGCCATCCCATAACAAAAGTGTGTAGTCAACCCGAGCTAGAGGGAGTCTCGTGAGATGCCCTCATCAGTAAGTCACGTAAGTATCCCGGTCCCTAGTCTCTTTATGCATTATTATATGGTATCTATGTTATATTATCTTGAGAACCGACTGGTAATTCATGCTTTCTGGTATCTGATGTTCCCCTTTAACAAAAATGATGATGATCTAGGAGTACATGTTTAATCATTGGATAGGCCGTTGGGTTGGAAGAATTAGGAGACGATGGTTCTATCTTGCACGCCGTGATTGTAAATATTGTCCTGAAACTGATTGTTCTGGTCTAGTAATATTATTCTTGAGTACTTTCTATTTTTTCTTTACATTCGTTTTAGTGATTTCTTTTATTTAAGCCCAACATGAATCATACGCATCTTTGAGCATTCATGTCCCCTGATTTTTCTAAAATGTCTCATTGATAGTGGATAATCGTGCGTCCATGGTTTTGGGTAAGAGGAAGTATTCCACTCAGAGGTGGAGGGTTTTCTCTTGTCTGTTTGCTCGATTTGGTTAAGCTGAGGGTTCCTGTCTGGAGTTTAGTTCGCTCATCTCATTACTTTTCGCTTATTCTAATCACCTATCAGTTGTGTGTTCCACTGATTAGGTTGGTCGTGTTTTCTTCCTTTAGTTCGTTAGTTGCTCCAGGCATGCGTCATTCGGTTTGACCATTCCATGTGATTAGTTCAGAGTTTTTTGGAAGATTCCTATCGCTCGTTGGTTAAGGATGAGTCTCGTTTATCTTAATGCCCATTTTTTAGTCCACTCCGCTGCATTTCCGCTTCATCTCCATGTTCCATTTCGCTTTCGCTTCACCTCCGCTCGCTCCCCTGCAAAGTTGACCTTAAGGAGGGGCATCTGTTGGCACCCATTTTATGCCTACGAGTTGTGTCATTCTCTTATCCTTATTTATGATGTCCTGGGTTATTCCCTGCTTATTGGGTCATTTTGGACAAGTTTTGGGCCTACTTTTATGGGTTTTTCTCTCTGGTTGGCCTCATTTTCTCGCATATGTCATGATTTGGGCTTAATGGGCCTAGATAAGGCTTGATCTTGGGATAAATATGCATATTTATCTTCTTCTTATTTTTTTAAAATGGCCACCATAATAGTGGTCACGCAATAGACCGCTACTTTATGGTGGCGGTCTATCGCGAGACCGCCTCTCTGAACTGAGAGTCATGCCCAGTCATGTTTTTCTCTCTCTATCCATGGTCAAACAGAGTCCTTAGTCCAGCGTTTTCTCTCTGGCTTTCGATTCTCACGATGTTCTGATCGGTTCTGGAAGGTCCTGGTAGTATTATCTACGAGATTTATCAGGTCTCAGGGCTCTTTTCACGCTATTATCCGTCCAGCTCGGGCTAGGGTTTTGGGGGTCTATAAACAGAACCCTTGACTTCATGGCTGGGGGAGGAGAATTCTGGAGCTCGCGATGAAGTGCTGCCGTATTCTACAGTGAGTCTCAACCAGGGGGAGACGGTCCTTTGCATTCTCACATCATTCGGTTCAGGGAGTCGCCGATTCTTGTGTTATTTTATGTCTCCTCCACACTATTTTTTTCCATAGCATTGCATAGCATCGATTTCTCTTCTTCCTCCACGTTCTTTTGCATTCACATTACTTCCATATGCATCCTCCTACTATTTCCACGCCCCACAGGGGTTAAAAAACTAACAACCCCCAGGTATTAGCCCATCAGTTTATGCATGCACATAGATCATAGTTGGTTTATGGGTATTGCACGTCCCCTGGTCTTGTCGGGTTGTTTCTCCTATGTTCTACTTTCTCTTGCAGGTCTACAGTACTCACCAGATGAGTCCCTTCCCCTCTGGCTGGCCAGGAGGGAGGGCAGATCGAGTTCCCACATTTCACTGTCTGGGTGTTTTTAGCGGTCATACGTGGACCGTTTCCTGAGGTAGCGGCCATCACAGCACCGTCTCATCGCAGTAGCGGCCTTTCTGGAGGCCGTTTATAGTCTTACGCCAGGCTTCTTCTCTTCTCGCAGTAGCTGCCATGATGAGGCCGTCTTATTAGGGTAGTGGCCAACCCTAGACTATCTTATTCTCTACACCTTGATTTTTCTCCCACTCGGGAGTGTGCCTTCACTCAGCTCTTTTCCAAGGTACGTACTATGGTTTTCTCTACATTACGGACTTTGGTGGCGATCACGATCTCTGCTTTTAAGTATTCCTCACCTCTCCATTAGTTGTTTATTACTTTTCCTTTTAGTTGCTCCACGCCCACGGCATGTGTTTTCCTTTACATCATTTACATCATTGCTCTACACCCACGGCGTGTGTTAGTTTAGCTATTTTATTGCTTTGATGTTCATTCTTGAGGTGATATACCCACAAGCTTTAGAGTTCATTTAATTGCTTATCTTGAGAGTGGCACATTCATCTATCTACAACGGTCAGTCGTGCGACCGCGTTCTTGAGGTCGTGGTCTAGATAAGACTGTGTTCAAGTTTCGTAAACGAAAGTTGATAAACTTAGGAAAGTCTGGATTTTTATCCTCCCAAATCGCCAGGGATTGATGTGATCTAGCATTGGGACTTGTCTAGGACTCTTAGGGATCGATTGTAACCCCAATAAGGATTCCTAATTCGACCTAATCCCTCAGCCCTAGGTCATTCCCTAAAAATAAAGCCCAGATTTGTCTTGCGTAAACCCTAATTTTGGATCTCGTAGTTCGAAGGTAAGGCGTCGTCTTCATAGGTTCAGCCTTTAGGGTTATTTGTACCCTTTAGCATCGTCTAACTATATTCTAAATCTCGTGTTAGGAGATGAAGCCGTCGAGGAGTTAGAAGGTCTAGAAGTCGAAGTTTCTACGTAGGACGCACAAGAACCAACACCCTCTTCTGGTGACAAATTTGAAGTTTGGAGACCATACCAGAGGTAGATTATCTCATGGATAGATTAAACAACTTGTTAGGAGTAATAGCCTTCTAACCTTGCCCGATTTCATGCGCTGTGCATGGCATATTTGATGTTTCCCATGAACTAAGCAGTTAGGTTTTTCATAGCATGCTATCCCTGTAACACTAATAAAAAGATAGGAACTTGTGATCAGATTCATGTTTTTCCATTCGTTAACCTCATGCTAAACATGTTACCATGCCCAATATTTCAATTTTATATAGTTTTCATGCATTAATTGTATTAAGAATAGGCTCTGCATGACGAACCTTGCTTCTGTCTGATGCAGACAGATAGCGGTCTAGCAGAGACTGCTACCTTCAAGTAGCGGTTCTCGACCAACCGCTTTCTACATTCTGTTAACTCTAAACAGAAACCAGATCAACCATCATGATTCCCTGTTAAATATAAGTAGCTATGCCATATTCCATTTATTTCATTATATTCATGATTTCTGTCATATCATGTTTCATGTTGGCATGTTTTAAAGCATATTTTCATATATGTAGTTTCATGCCAAAACCATATAGTTTTGTATTTAAGGATTTTTAATGCAAGTTCCTACACTTTGATTTATGCTTTAGCGTGTTCCCTTCTCACCTTATTTCTGTTTTGTTACTTCACGTATAGCGGGTACCCCGGTACGGTCGCTATTAGATCACTTGCACTTGATAGGAAACCCTCTTAGACTTGAGAGCCTCTCTGTCGGATATTCCTTCTGTCGGACTAGGAGATCATGTTTCAAGGCCTCCGTAAGTCTCTGCGAGCCTGGGATTCCCACTAGGACGCCGAGCTGGTTGTACCCTAAAAACCCAAAAGTTTAGAAAGCACTTTGTGAATTTTACGTTTTCTATGGACTGTCCTAGTCGCGGCCATCTGGTGACCACTACTTCATATAGCGGTTGTCCCTGAACCGCGTTCTGCCAGTTCTTCTATTGAGTCGACCTGCGTTCTTTCCTGCGTCAACTCAACACATGATCGCGGACTGGACTCGACCGCTACCTCTTCATAGCGACTATCTCTGAACCGCGTTCTTCCAGAGTGTTCATTGTGTCGACCTAGTTTCCTTCTTGCGTCGACTCACTTGCTGTGCACTGCCAGATAGTGGTTCCCGCTCGACCGCTACTCCAAGATAGTGGACCTGGCTTGACCGCGTTCTATCAGGGTTATATCCAACCCGCGGTTTGACCCAAGGGTTGATCTTGGTCTGTTCTCAAGTGATCTTCTGGTTATCTAGAATCCAAACCTTATTCAGTAAATCATTAATGAACTATGGAAATTGGTTAATGTACCGTTATGTTTCCGAATTCCTCCCGTAGCGTAACCTTCTTATTAAGTCATTCTTGAAATCTCATGATTTCTTTTTGGTACGTTCTTACCTTGGTTACATTCGCCATAAAGCTATTGTTTGAACATGATATTATTGGCCGACTTTAGTATTTCTCATGGAAGTATCTTGATTTATAACTTGAAGATGCAAGAGCGAGCACGGACAGTGTCCAAGGGCTCCACACTAGCCCCCTCGACAGATGGCCAGAAACATGCTATAAACCATGGGGTATGCCGAATACTGGCATCGCATTGCACTGTGAGTACTTTTTTTATAAACGGGTGAAATCCACGAGGCAATATTATGAAATTATACATGCTTGCTTGATACATTACTTTCTAGTGCATAGCATTGTTCCAAGGTTTTGAAAAGTACATTCTCGTTACATGCTAGTACATTCTCATTATTTGAAAGGCCAAGACTTACATTCATGCTAGATCTTGATCATATATCCTGCACTATCTTGTCCTTACATTCATATCTTGATATTTTATTGTTACTTTGGTTTTATCCGCGTGATTTATCGCACTTTTATTGTTGCCTTCCTATAGAGATAAAATGTTAATTACTTTAACATTGCCATCATGTTGATACGAAGATACCTACTGGGCAAGTGCGCTCATTCCCTACTTTTTCAATCTTTTTCAGGAGACTCTAGTGACTCGGAGTCGGAGTACTCAAGTGGCGAGTCCGAGAGCGAGTGAAGTACAAGAGAAGCCTAGAATATCAAAGTGTCTTGAGTCAGTTATTGTAATTTAGTGACCTTTACTATAATATGCGGTGAAGTTGATCATGTTATGAAATCTTTTGTTTTCTTGAGTCTAGTTGTGTCAAAGAGTATCAAATGTCAATTTGTAAACTTTGATCGTTATTATTCAATAAAGTTAAAGTTTTTATACATTGTGTTCACTCTTTTATGTGTGAATGTTGCGCTCTGATTGTCATTCTAGCTTGAGGCTTTACTTGCCTACTGTTAATGTTCCCGACTTAATTCCGCTGCATATCTCGGGGCGTGACACTAACCGCTCCAGTAACAGTGGTGCCCACGGCACCCAACTTCTCTAGTTTCAATGGCGTTTAGCCTCTTCAGTCACAGCCACGCCAAACTGTTCCGCTCAGGCCATGTCCGTTAGATCTTCACTTGAGTGAGGCACGTGAGAATAGATGACAACATCCGAGAGGTAAACATTGAGGGACTGGCAAGCCCTCTCATGACTGGGTGACCTGTCATCCCATATTGGGAATGTAGGTCCCCTAGGGTGCAAACGGATCTAGAAGGGGGGGTTGAATAGATCCTTCAAAAACTTTGGCCCAATTAAAACCTTAGCTCATTAAGGCACAAACAACAGCTATGATGCACATGAAGTGCTTAGACATGATGCATAGCGGATTCAAAAGGAACAACTCAAATCAATAGAACAATATAGTGTGTTCAACATGACTCTCGTGAGGTGTGCGAGAGAGATGCTAGTGTGTGCATTAGGAAATAACTGACATGAGCATGTATAAGCTAGCGCTCTAACCTACGAATGGGGACAGAAGATAGGGATCATTCACATAAAGAACAACTCACTACACAAGGCATTTTTAAGGTGGTTCAGTCTGTAAGCACGCAAACCTACGTCCACCCCTCACCAAATCGATGAGGCTTTACCAAACAAGGATGAAGTCCTCAACACACACACGGGGATGAAATCCACTGCACACGCACACACACAAACAAAACAACACAAGCTGCAAGTGTAGAAAAAACCCGGGGACAACTCCCCAAAACACACACGATTTACAGATTTAGAAAATGCAAATGAACACAAGAAAGCAATAACAAGCAGAAGGCTACGGTGGCTTCAGATCAAAGTCTTGAAGCTCTATCAAGCTCAGGCCGCCTGCAAGGAGGGGCTGCACTCCTTTCAACTTCTTCTCCCTTTTTCTTTCTCATAAATTTTTCTCTATAAGCTTAGGCACACTCTTTTCTCGTTTCTCTTTGGCTCTTTTCTTCTCTCCTTCTCTCCTTTTCTCTTACAGCATTGGACTTGGATGGCCAGAATCTGGGCTACTCTTACTCCCTTCCTTTCTTTCGCACAGGTTTTCTACTGAAGGCTCAAGGGACGTTGGCTTCTTCTTGGAGTAGCAGCGACCTTCCATCATGCAAGAGGCTAGTATATATAGAAGATTTGCTGGAGACGTTTCCCTCCAGAATCTTGCAAAAGCAATTGGCTGGATATTAAAAACCTTCTTTGACGTATACCTTCTTTGTGATTGGTCTAGCGTAAAGTAGGTCTCTTGATCAGGTGAGCTCCTTCCCTGGCGGGCTTTGATAGGTCCATGGCAGCAGAGAAGAGTCAAGGTAGTTTTCCCGCCAAGATCCTTCAATTTGAATTGCTGGAGTAAGCAAGTGAGGTTTGACCAAAAGTGCATGCAACATCTTTAATTATCATGAGCTAGCTTGCAGATAGGGACGTCCTTCTATCCTGGTTGATGTACTAGAGGGAAAACCACCTGATCTGTCCTCTCTTAGGATAGAAGAGACAGTCCTCTTGCAGAGAAGACTTTTGCAGATTTGGTCCCTAGCATGGTCTTCCTCAAAAAGATGTTCTGAGATGTTATAATGAAATGGCAAGACCTCTGACCTAAGAACCTTCCTCTAGACCTTGAAATCCATGATTCTAGAGGTTTACGGTTGCTATATTTGCTCTCTGGATGATCTCTGATGTGTTGCAGTTTCTAACAGATTTAGACTTGAAGGTCTTCAGGTGCGTCGAAGTAGTGTGGACATGGCGTCGACGCAGCTTCACAAATTCTTGAAACTATTGGCGAGCGGGATTGGATGGCGTTGACGCAGTGTGGGCACTTGCGTTGGCATAGCTTTAAGGACTCTGCCGTTGCTGGCGAGCTGGTGTTGATGACGTTGGCGTTGTGAAGAGGTGCGTTGACACAACCTATGTTGATTTTGCTCATTTCAGCTTTGCAAGCCATTTTCACTGCTAACGCCTATTTTTCACTGTTGTAGGCTATTTTATACCCTTAACGAGCTATTTGTCACCCTTATTTGTCAATAGCCATCACCATTCCTATAGTTCTTACCCTTGCAATTTCAACGTGGCTGGCGTTGACGCAGCGAGGCATTGTGTTAGTGCAACCTTCACCGACAGGCCTCAACAGAACTGGAGTCGACTCCAAAGCTTTCTTGAGTCGACTCTACTTCTTTGCCTTTTACTCTTTTAGCCCCTTGTTCTTGCAGCTGGTGATTAACTTGAACTTGACTCAACTGAGCTTGACTTTGACTGGATCAAGGTAGCTGGCGAGAGGTTGACTGGTCTTGGCACTGACTTTGACTTTGACCAGAGTTGACTTGAGTCAACATGAATGTGAACTTGGCTAGAGTTACTTTGACTGGCATTGACTTTGACTAGAGTCAACATAATTTGTTCAACTTTGACTAGAGTCGACTCTTCTTCATCTTCTTCCAGCTTCTCAGCCTTGTCTTCCATTTGTCAATGTTATAACTCATTTGTCACCTCTACGACCCATTTATCACCCTTAAAGCTTCATTTGTCTGCCTTAACAAGTCATTTGCCACCACTAGCCACTTTGAGCTGTCGCCCTATGCTTCTTCGAGTCTGCTTGAGAACCGTCACCTTTTGCCTTCATGGTGACCTATTTGTCACCCTTAACTGACTATTCTTCACCCATATAGGCCACTTGTCAGCGCTAGAGGTCCATTTGTCACCCTTATTCAAGAGCTTGATTGCTTGAAGCTTCATTACTGGAGAGGGTTTGGAGTCGACGCAGTGAGGACTTGGAGTTGACTCCACCTCATCTTTTTCATCCTTCTTACAATGCAAAGCCTCATTCAGCCTGTTCTTTGTTCAAGATCAACTTCTTGCATGCTTTTGCTGTTGTATGGCTTATACTGACTAAGACCTTCTCCTGCAAGCTTTCAAGGAGCTTGTTTGCTCAAGACATTGAGATCTTTACATGAGAGAGTTATTGCATGATGGGTATAGCATGGAGGAATCAAAAGCATTGTCATACACATTAAGACATAGTTGCATCAATTCAATAGAGTTATAATGAATCATACTCAGACATCATCGAAACATAATTTATCTAACTTTCTCCCCCTTTTTGATGATGGCAACTATGGATCAGTATGAGTCACTTCTCAAAAGATATAATCATGAAATAGACAATGCATGAAATAGACAATGACTCATCAGACCATCTCCCCCTTTGCCATCAGCAAGGAAGGTTCAAAGTAAAGCCAAATACAAAGTCAGAATAGGAGCACATGAGAGACTTATATATGCAAGATATTTGAACATAGCAGGAAGATGCAATCAGATAGCAGTTGGACAGCTTTTGAGCTGAGCTGGTTTTCAATTTTTTAGATTGTTACTATTTTTCTATGCAATGCTTGGAGGAAGAAAATGCAGATGAACTAATTACATGAAGAGACCTGAAACCAATTGCTTAGAGTAGAGATGCCTTCATAGCAGCCAGGAGAGATCATTGTAGATGGTACGAAAGTGACAATCAACATGGAGACATGCAACATCAAGAAGGCCAATTTGTCTTAAGGACCAATGCCATGATAGCCAGACAGAGGTCTGGGCACAAGGGGTCGACACTTGGAATTGTAGAAACACCAAAAACAAGAGATGTTAGAATGGGAGTTTTTCAGTCTGAAGCCAGGTTCATAAATGCAGAGATAGAGATTTTTCAAAATCTTCAATTACAGAACCCCAATGATAAATCCCTTCTCTTCTGATTGGTTTAAATTTGATGAATTCCGAGTTTCTCAAAAATAAGCATTTAAAGATTTCTACATTCAAAATTAATAGAAATGAACTAATACAACATATAAAGACCAGGTTAACCTCCTTTAATCTCACTCATTCAATTCCATTAGCCTCTTTGAAAGCAACTACCATAAGTATTAAGGTTAAGCACTGAGGCGTTTCTAATTTATCCATGGGCACTACAGGTTCATATTTTTCTTTTGAAACCACTTTTTGATACCAACTATTATTACTTTTCATTTTTCAAGAGCATTCAGGTGTGGCATGCACCATTTGACGTGAGGATGCACATTGATTAGACGCCAGCATCCCTAGTTACTCAGTGTAGCTCACCATTCTACTTCAAATAGAATAGAGGTAGCAAGGCACTTCATGACCTTGTCCACTCCACTTCATTGATGAAGGGACTCGGTTTCTCAGTGAAACAATTGCCATTGCTCTGCCTTAGAGCACTTGAACTCAACACACATCTTTTTACGTGACGATATATGTTTATCAGACGCCAATATCCCCAGTTACTCAACATGACTGAAGTTCATTGCTTTCATTAAGAGAAGCCCCTTTTTGAGACTGTTAGGTCCCTTTTCAAAATCTTCAGATTAGACAAATGTTTAAAAATAATACTACATGAAGTTCCTCAATCAAGGATGCCCTTGTACTTAAAATAAACTTTTAGATTTATGAAGTCATGACAAGTCAAAACATGAAATAATGGTTTACGTCCATTAAGTCTGAATACAACCGCTTTCAAGATCATTTAACTTTAAAAACTTCAGAGGTCATTAAATTTAAACCAACAATTTTCATGTTTTAGGGCAATCATTGAACTCCATAAGAAAAGATTCCTCCTTAAAGTTTTACTCTGACTAATGAATTCAGCAACAGGTAGAAATCCTCCCAAGAGTTCAAGGCGTTCAAGGAAATTGGAGTAGGCAGCCCTCCATGAGATTCAGATTTTCAAGGCAATTCAGACCCAAGCTAGAACACAATAGATGATGAACATGATGCAAGAGCTGATGAAAACATTTTTTTTTAATTTTAATTCTTTATGTAAGTCAGTTGAAAACCACATGTCAAACATATGCATTCAAACATAGTTTTTCATTTGCTTGAAACTCAATCTTTTTACTTTTAATCAAAAGTTCATTAGACATGAGGCACACCACGGCTAGTATGAATAATTTGTCAAGGATGAATCAAGCTCCCCCTGAGAATATGCAATCAATTCAGATATCAACATGATGAATTTTATACTAGACAGTATGCAATCATGCTAATTGAAATTTCATGATGACTCCCCCTAAACTTGTGCATGAACTTCAAAATGCATTTGAAGGATTAACCAAGGGGTTATGCAGCCTATGACTTATATGAGCAATTGACCCATTGTACTTGGCGTAGAACTTGATCAGAGGATCCTCTCATTCATAGTGATAGCTTTCAGTTGGACTTAATCCAACCTTCCACAAGACACCATTCTATATACCAAAGGGTCACAACAATGAGAGTGTAGCACAATCTATCATGCATAACCGATTTTGCAAGTTTCCCTTGCATGATATGCATGAAAAAGTATAAGGCCACAAGATGATGCTCAATGTTCATAGCATATGCAGACTTTCAAGAACTCCCCCTCAATGCCGCAGACATGACAAACATCATCAAATTCTCAGTAGAACGTTCATCATGATATCAATTCAATCAGAATTCTAGTCATTCTAAACTACAAGATTTTCAATCTTAACCATGGGGAATTTTTAGCAGTTCAGAAAGGAGGTTTCAACTTTGCAAGATTTATTGAGTGTAGGAAAGACTTTAACTGAAATAACTGAAGATAAACCTAACATGCAGATTTAAATATGAATTGAAAACTTCTTGATCATCCTTTGCTCAGCTCCAAGGCACCCTGCATCCAAGTTTCTCATTTGAAATTTTTAGGTACCCAAGTTTTCTTGGGTACTAGAGGGTTAGTTGCACTTCTGGCATGAGAATTTCTTTTCTTTGCGGCATTCCGGTCATCCATTCTCATCCAAGAACAATCATCAAACACATGTCCATATTCACCACAATAAAAATAGTGTACAAATGATTTGACATAATTTCCATGTGAACTTGCATGAAACTTTGGTGGGTGAACATGAAATTTGTTTTTCTTGCCATGAAAGTGAGCTTTTCTTTTCATATGCCAACAGTCTTGGACTATGTGGCCAATTTTTCCACTGTGAAGACAGTGAATAGAAGTGTTTCTTCTGTTGGCCTTTGGGTACGTCGACCTGTCCTGGGGATTGTGTCGACGCATTGAGCCATTCCAGGGCTCTCGATCAGGAACATGCTGAGCATACTTCCTTCCACTATTGACATGCCCTTTGTCCTTACTCTTTCCACCATTCATTATGTTCCTGCATGCTTTAAATTCATCATTTTTCATGATAAAACACTCATGCATGAAATGACCAAACTTTTCACAGTAAAAATATGAAACATGATGTTGAACATTTGATTTCTTAGAATGCATACTAGTATGAACAAAATCATTTTTTTGTTTTTCCTTGAAGCTTTTCTTTTTCTGATTTTCATTTTGATTTTGATTTTTCTGGACATTAGACTGCCTTGGGGATGCTTTGGAGGTTTGGGCTTCATTTGAACTAGAAACAAGGGAGGTGTGCAACTTGTTCCCAAAAGACTTTTTGTTTACAGGTTTATAGCCCAATCCTTCTCTCCGAAAATTAACTTTGGTCCCCATCAATATGTCAATATTTTCTTGTCCCTGAACAAATCTTGACAGTGAGTCATTTAAGGCTTTAACTTCATCCTCCAATGAGGAGATGTGCAATTCAGAACTAGTCAACTCCTCCTCACACATAGCCACTTGCTCATTGAGCATGGCATTCATTGTTCTGAGGTTTTCAGTTTCCAATTCTAACTCAGTTAGTCTTTCAGAATGATCATTGACTATGTTTTTACCTTTCTCAAGGGTGACCTTCTTTTTGCTTAACGCATCATTCTTTTCTCTCAAATTTTTGTTCTCTTCAATCAGCCTTTCATTTTCATCAGCCAAATTTTTATCTTTAATCAATTTATTAATCAGCAATTGATCATTTGACATTGATTTAGATTGGTCTTGAAGTTGTCGTACAATCTCTTCCAATCTAGTGATTTTAGCTCACAGAGTTCCATTTTCATCTCTCAAACAACCAATGTTTTCTTTATGCAAATCTAAGTCAAACATGAGAGTTTCATTAAGCTCCTCAAGTGTGGAGTAGTTCTTACAAGGAGAGCTGCCATTGGAACTATTTTCAAGTCTTCTTCTTGACTTTTTGTTTTCAGATTTTATCTTATTGTATTGCTTAGCCAACTCATCATATGCGTCCATAAGCACCTCAAATGTAAAGTCCTCGGAGTCAGAGCTTACCTGATGTAGCAACCCGAATAAATTATAGGAATAAAGTTTCTTAAATAAATTAAACATAAGAAATCTTCTAGTCAAGGGCCTAAATAAAACAAATTATAAAACCCTCTCACTATATATATAGGCCTCACATATGTGAGTTTACCCCAACAGCAAATGGGCTTTCGCAAAAGACAAAAGTCTTGTGCGTAGGACACCATATAAGCCTAAACTAATGGGCCTTATGATGGGTTGTAGGTATATATATAAATACGTCAAAACCTAAGGGCTCTTGGCAAACACTAAAACCTTTATCTCCCTCACGATCAGAGCTGCTTTTCAATTGGAGTCTAGGGTTTCCAAAGGTTTGTATGGGGCTGCTGCAGATATGGATGGAAAGGTTTGGCATGGGAAACTTTAGATCCATTAGGATTGTTTACGTGGGAATTAAATCCCATTAGGATTCTAATCCCCATAGGTTTTCCTTCTCTATAAAAAGTCCCTCTCTCGAACGAGCAAAGACTACTGCTGCGTTCGAAGGGCCCTCATCGTTTCCTGCCTACTGTCGTCATCCTCTCCTTTATATACTGTTGTGCTGGAGCGTAAGGACGAGAAAATCTGCATCTTCGTCTTCCTCTTGTAGTAGTTAACGTGAAGAAGCTTTGCTTCTTTTGCTACGTTCGTGTTACTGTTGCTCCTTCTTCCGTTGTTCCTGCTACTGCAGTTGCCATCGTTGGATCATCTGTTGCGTCTTATTCTTCTTCTACCGTTGCTACCGACGCTGTCCATCTTCATCTTCTTCAACTCGAGAGCAGTTGTTGCTGTAGTGCTCTTATTTCTCTTATCTGTTCTTCACATTCTGACATCCAAATCAACCAAAAGAGGTAGGTTTTCTCAAGATCTGAAGCACAAACCCATAGTATAAGTGGAGTGCATGCATATAATCAAATAATCGTAGTTTCATATCTCCTGCTTATCGTTTTACGTAGTCTTTTTAAGTTTTCTGTCCTACGTGAAAATAGCGACCAAGTACTGGCTGCCTATTAATGAACGACCGCACAGAAGGTCACAAATTATGAATCTACGACAGCCTTCTAGTCGCCCATTAATGAGCGACCCTACCCCTGTCGCTATTTACAGTAAACATAATTAATAATTATCCATGTTTAAAAATTTAATATCTATGAAACCTTGCGTTAAAATTTTTGCATGAGTATGTTTCTAGATTCCCTATATTTTTCTCTAGCTATCCATGTCTATAGTTTCTAAAAATTTTAGGTAAATTGCATAGTGCTATTGTTCATGTACAATTAAAAGAAATGAATAGTATCATGAGTCTGTAAACGTTCCTACCCGATGCGTATCAGTAAAAGAATGGGCGACTGACACGAAGTCACCAAATAATAAATGAACACCCTTGCAAGGAGGCGTTATTTCTTAAAATATAGTAAAATATAAAAGAATATGGAAAATCATGCATTTGCGACACAGTAATGGACGTTATTTATAGATTGAGCGCCGTCATATACGGTCGCCAATTCTAATTAAATTCTGTTGAATTTTGAAATTTACTAGAATTAGTGTTTGTTCATAGAGTCGCTAATTCTTAGTATTTTAATTTGGGTTTTTGTTAAATATAAGATTGAGCGACCTTTCAAGGAGCCGCTATTTCTTGATATAGGGACTTCTGAATGGATGCCAATTCTTGTCTCTCAGTTTTCATCAGTTTTCTAGCCCATATCGCGAATTTAATTGTACTCTCATCTCATGTCCATAGATGGAGTCCCTGGTTTTTTTCTATCGGTTACACACTCAACTCTTGGTGATGATTGGACCCTCCGCGGGATATTCCTTCCTTTGGACTGATACTTTCTTCATTGAGACCTCTGTAAGTCTACGCTAGTCTTGGATTCCCTCAAGGCTGCCGAGCAGGTTGTACCCTAAAAACCCTGGAACCTTACTTGTCACGTCACTCTTGAAAAACGTGATGCTTTACCCTCATAGAGCGCTGTTTCTGGCCTCTTTTGAGAAGTCTGTCTCTATCAGCAATTAGCGACCATGACTTGGACGCCAGAAGGAATTGGCGACCAGGCCAATGGCGCTATGTCACTGATTTAGTGACCTGAAAGTGGACGTTATTTCTTCGTGCATGTACTATTCACAGGAATTAACGACCACCCAGTAGGTGCTATTTCTGTAATTGATGGCGATTGAGTGACACCAATTACCTAGTTTCATGATATCTCTTGATTTTTTATGAGATTTATCGGTATGCCATACATGTTCAAGTTCTGTCCTTGAACTCCTTCATTCTGTGAAATCTACCTTATCATCCTACAATGACTTATTTCCTTTGGAACTCTATATTCGCTATAAACTATAGTGGATGTCTATAAAAATACATGATGCAATGCTTGTGTATATAGGGCCCGATCTAGTCCTGGTAGGAGCACCCGAAAGTACCAGTGCCCATAGGAGCTATATTGGTCACAGTGTGGCACTGCACCGAAGTGCATGACTTGCTTGATTGATGACATTCCACGACTTGTACTTTACTTGACTTGACATGACTTGCGTGTCCCGGAATGGATATTTACTTGCTTGATATTATAATAGCCAATTCACATGACATGACTTAATAATTACATGCTTGACAATGTTGATATACTTCACATGATTATCATGAAATCTTGCTAGTTCATCTATATTATTTCTTGATACTCTACTCTCGTCTTTATCTTGTGTACATGCATCGCTATACTTGCATAGTTCATATAACATGTAATTTACTTAAAGCAAGCTTGATCTTGAGATATAATTCCTACTGAGCATTCGCTCACCCTAGTTTTCCCCTATTTTTTTGGTAACTTCGATGATGAAGATCATTCGGACGGGAATGGAAATGAGTGAAGAATATAGAGCCACCCGACCATTGAAGCGTCTACCTAGTCTTGTCTTTTCCTATTTCTTGAGTCAATTATTGTATTTTTCCTCTTTATTGAGTCTAGTCATCAATAGATTATTAGAATGAGTCGATGAGTTATGTAATAATAGTCATACTCTGAATATTGAAGGTATTACTGACATAAAGGATTTGGTTTGTCATCTTTACTTTTACGTACTCTGTCTATAAGGTCAAATTCCTCATGCTCTGATTGATGTGATTGATATAAACTCATCACGCATACCGAGTTCCTTACGCGCTCGAGGCGTGACACCTGAGTTGAGGACGGGTCAATGGACTACTCCGAATGATCGGCCATGAGGCATTTGTGTCTTCGCTCTTCTTCTTCATGCGTGTCTATCAAACCATCCAGAATCTGCTTAGTTGTGCTACAGGTAGATACAAAGGGAAACGTCTTGGGATTAACTGTAACTTTCATCGGATTTAAAACTGTGAGATTGCTGAAATATATGGACTTGTGATGATCAGTCCAGCTGGCTTTGTCCTTAGGCAGACTGGAAGGACCATTTGTAATAATCCTCTAGAGCTTAGGATCATGTGAGTTTACACACTTACATAGTCTTCCCAACCATTCATTGAAATCAGAACCAGTAAAGATCGGAGGGGAAAACATGAAAATCTGATCGACAAAAGAACTCATGATTTCAAAAGCACCGGGATCCTTCCCTGCAGATCATTGGATCTAGGAGTGACAGAGTTAGGCTCTGATACCAATTGTTAGGTCCCCTGGGGTGCAAACTGATCTAGAAGGAGGGGTTGAATAGATCCTTTCAAAAACTTTGGCCCAATTAAAACCTTAGCTCATTAAGGCACAAACAACAGCTATGATGCACATGAGGCGCTTAGACACGATGCATATCGGATTCAAAAGGAACAACTCAAATCAATAGAACAATACAGTCTGTTCAACATGACTCTCGTGAGGTGTGCGAGAGAGATGCTAGTGTGTGCATTAGGAAATAACTGACATGAGCATGTATAAGCTAGCGCTCTAACCTACGAATGGGGACAGAAGATAGGGATCAATCACATAAAGAACAACTCACTACACAAGGCATTTTTAAGGTGGTTCAGTCTGCAAGCACGCAAACCTACGTCCACCCCTCACCAAATCGATGAGACTTTACCACACAAGGATGAAGTCCTCAACACACACACGGGGATGAAATCCACCGCACACGCACACACACAGACAAAACAACACAAGCTGCAAGTGCAGAAAAAACCCGGGGACAACTCCCCAGAACACCCATGATTTACAGATTGAGAAGATGCAAATGAACACAAGAAAGCAATCACAAGGAGAAGGCTATGGTGGCTTCGGATCAAAGTCTTGAAGCTCTATCAAGCTCAGGCCGGCTGCAAGGGGGGGCTGCACTCCTTTCACCTTCTTCTCCCTTTATCTTTCTCACAGATTTTTCACTATAAGCTCAGGCGCACTCTTTTCTCTTTTCTCTTTGGCTCTCTTCTTTTCTCCTTTCTTCTTCAATCCTTTTCCCCTTCTCTCCTTTTCTCTTACAACATTGGACTAGGATGGCCAGATGCTGGGCTACTCTTACTACAAGAAAGTAGACCTTCAGGGGCATTTCAAAACTTCCCCCAAAAATAGAGATAAATGCCCTAAAAACCTTTAGGGGTGGTTTGATTAGTTTTAGGGCCAATTTGAAATGTGCCGCTATTGCCTCGGTCCCTAAAGGTTGAAAAACCGCTCCTAAATATTCTAATAGGGGCAATTTTGATGACCAAATGCCTCTAATGAGCATATTTTAGGGGCAATTTCTCATTCAAACTGCCTCAAATAACATATTTTAAGGATAGTCTTCTTAAAACCACCCTAAAATAATCACTTGAAATAATGTGTTTTAGGAGCATTTTATTCCCCAAGGTGCCCCAAACGACTAAAGTGTAGGGGCTCCGATTTCTAAATATTGCACCAAAATAACCATCCAAAATGTAAAAATTAAAGTCAACATTCTTAACATGTAATCAATGCATAGATCCTATTCTTTTTAATTCATTGGCATACACAAACACCCACGATTATACAACACACATGTATATCAATTGTCTGCCTTTTAACATAAACATAAATACGACATAATACTCACTGATAAAAGCAATGTCTTAACAGAGCTATATTATAAAATAAAATCATGAAAATATCCCAATTACAAAAGACATAACATCCATGACTTTGAAATACAACTCTGATCATGGGGGCTCAATTTTTCACTCCGTGACTAAAATATAAAAAATAGTTTCCCCTTGGTGCTCTTTAGGTACAAACATTTTCTTGCTAGTGGACAAATAGTAAGGGAATTCAATTGGCTAGACGGTTTGACATGCGACCATGGCACTTGCATTCTTCTCTACCAATGCATTGCAATCTACATTCTTGATTGGATGCCACTAGAGAACAAGCTTCTTATAAGCACATTTAATTTCGGCGATGGAGGTCGTCCTCGAGATGCCCAATATCTTGTACCAATCCTTGCGCTTACTTAATTTCAATACTTTTTCAACCCTCATTAATGTCTGCATCAAAATATTTTAGGGAAAATGGATAGTCAGTAGTTGCATACATAAATCTCATGTACAAAGTCATTCAAAAAGTCACTTAGTTAGGCAGCCAAAAATTTTAGACTTCGTTACCTAAAAGAGTAATACTTGTTTTGACCACAATAGTGCAAGCTCCATGCCACTAGTTGTTTTGACCACCCTCGCATAGAGAAGCATACCTATCAGTTAACACATACAAAAAGAACAAATAACATGCCCAATAAATAACCATAATTAGTTCAGAATTTTATGGTCGAATACACACATCACCCATTACCAGAGTCAAACTATGTACTGATACAACATCAGCTGAGCCTAAGTTCACAACAGTAACATTATTTTCTTGAGATATGAAAAGAACCAACCCAACCATCAAGAAGAACTTGGAAAAAGATGTATAATCATTTACTAACTTTGGTTTACTAAGTTTGGGGAAGATCATCTAGTGACTAAATATTCAGAGGATGTGTAGGACCATAGAATGACACCTACAAAAATTAGTAAACAGGTTTACAAAAGTGCCTTCAAGAGAAAATCTTACAGGTAAGGGTACAAATAGTCATCAATTTTATTATACTCTACTTTGGCAACATAAAGAAATTTAAGGAAAAATGGAAAGCAGTAGGACAATCGCTTTAGCATGCATTGTTCTCACCAAAGAAATTTAAGAAAAAAGAGAACCAGTGTATCTAGTGGTAGATACCTCTCATAGTACAAAAAGAAAAAAAGAACTAGCCCAGAATGAAAAGAGGATTATAGGATTCTGAACAGGAAAAAACAACTTACAATATGGATACAAACAATGCAGTTAAGGTATATAAAGCAGATTCAATGCAGTTACTGTATATCTAGCAGATTCTTACCAACATTATAAAGCACATAATGATTACTTTAGTTGTGTATCAAAATCCTAACCAATACTTGAGGCGCACTAAGAAGAGTGTCTAGAAGCTTCTCATCTATTGACTCTAGCAAGGGTGGCATCTGGCTCATTATCCCAGGCATCTCACTCATTCTAAAAAAAATAAAATGTAAGATCATCTCCTATTCCATTCATCTTCATTGGGCAACATATTACAACTTCATGCAAAAAAAATACCTCTTCTGAATGGCAGCCACATTGTTCCTTGTGTGAAAGAAGAGATCAACATTATCCTGCAGTTGCAAGCAAGCAAGGAATCTACAAAAAGTCATAAAAGAGTAGGAAACAGTTTTCTTACTAAAAAATAATGTTTGGACATAATTTCTGAAACAAAGAGCAGATTAATGTTGTGCCCCTTGTGCTTTGATGATTATGTTTTGTTTTAATGATAGCAACATGAATGAGTCACCATATTGGTTTGCTCACATGATTGCATATGACTGATCTGTTCTGTGGAGAATGCATGAGTGTGCTATGTCTGATCTGTTCTGTGGAGAATGCATAAGTTTATACATTGCACTGTAGCTTGCATTCACTTCAAGTCTGCACATTCTTCTGATATGTCCAAAGTCTGTACATCATCTTCTTGTTCATGCATTGCATCAAGTCCATACATTGTTTGTGCACAAGTCTACACATTCTTCAGGTGCATCATTTCAGCAAGCCTATACATTGGACTTGAGCATATAGGAAGTCTATACATTGGCATCTTTACTTACGTTGCACTTGCAAGTCTGTACAGCCTGTGAGGTCCGTCTCACTTAGCGTCTCATTTGGCTCAAGTCTGTACAGCCACTGCCTGCACATAATGTCTATACATTGTGCATCATCTTACTTAGTGTCTCATGCTAAGCATATAGGAAGTCTGTACATCGTCTGCTTTCCATGCATTCAAAGTCTATACAGCCTTCCGTCTCATGTTGCGTCTCACGGTGTGTCTCACAAAGCACTCAAGTCTATACATTGCATCGTCTCTGCATCGTCTCATTCAGAATCTTTGTGAGTCTATACATTGCATCATATGTTAAGTCTATACATTGCATCTTTACCTACGTTCTGAATTGAGCAAGTCTATACACTCCTTATCTTCACCTACGTTCAGTTCAGCAAGTCTGGACAATGGGCTATCACTTAAAGTCTATACATTGACTGTGCATTCATTTGTCTGGCTGTAGAACACTAAGTCTATACATTAGCACTATAGCATGCACGAACTCTAAGTCTGTACATTCGTTGCGTCTTGTGCATGCATCACTCAAAGTCTGTACAGCCTGTGTTCACAACACAAAGTCTGTACATCGTTCTGCTTGCACAAACACCAAGTCTATATACATTGACTAAGTCTATACATCCACTATCTCAGTTGAGCTTTAAAGTCTATACATCCACCTGTAGATTCTAATTAGAATCCACTTAAATAAAAAATGATAAGCAAATGAGAAATGAAATAACAATAAGATAGCACGAGGTGCTAATGGGGAAAAGATGTGATCGCCGGAGACGCGAGGGTCTCAAAGAGGAGATTGATATGGGGAGATGATCGCAAAATACCTCAAAAGATACGGGGGATGTGAGTACTCCTTTTCTCTTCAAGATCGGCCGGCCGACGAAGAGAGTCTTTTCAATTAATTACCCTTGCAAAACAAAGACAACAACACCAAAAAGATATGGATTAGAAACAATGGTGTAGCATCAAATTCAATAAAAATATAGGTGAGCATGAAAAATATGAACAATACACACCTTAAGGGGATTGCCCTTAAACCCCTATGCAATGAGGGTGTGGGAGATATGAATGCATGTAACATATAATGGGGAAAGAGTGCAAGAGATGCACTAAAGGGGAGATCTCAATATGATAGTTGAGAAAAATCGATAACAATGAAATATGATGCATGAACTATGAACTATAATGGAAAAAGGGGAGATAAGATAAAAAAATCTTTTATTGGTTCCTTGGCTTGAATGCTCAATGGGGAGGAAGCTTGAAAGATGTTGATCGTCGGAAGAAAATCCTCCTTTGCCACAGCCTTCCTTCGGTTCCTGTAAAAAAGAAAAAAAAGAAGAGGGACAGACAGAAGAAGAAGAAGGAAAAGATAGAAGAAGAAGAAGCATAAGCAGAACAAGAAGAAGACGGCAGAAGGAGAGAAAACAGAAGAAGAAAGAAACACACAAAAAGAAGAAGAAAATAGAAGGAGACAGAAGAAGAATACGGAAGACCGAGAACCGGGAACAGGGAGGAGTGGAACCGAAGAAGAAAAAGATAAGGGGATCAACCCCTTATAGGATTGATCAAAGGATAAGCAAGGCAAGAGTCCCAACTGGGGAAAAATGAGAACGGGCAATGAACAAATAAAGCAGGACTCTTGAGAGGGAAAGCTGCGATCGGGCAAGAAACGAAAGTGAAACACGACCTGGGTAGGGGCGTCATTTCAAGAATTGACGACCTTCAAAGAGGGCGTTATTTAAAACACGACTTAGCTTAGGACGTTAATTCAAAAGTTCAAAATAGGGCTATTTTTCATTTCTCAATATTATTTTCTCATTTTTTAGGTGAAGGTGCATCTCGTCGCCCTGATTCCAACGACTATTTTTGTGAATTTTTCTGACACCCGGAAGGCCACCAAATCGCCTCTGGAAGGGGTTGAAAAATAATAATAAAAAAATTAATTTGAAAGACACGCCCTCACATACGGCGTGAATTTGATTTTCTATTTTTTTATTTTTTCTGAATTTAAAATAACGCCCATGGTTAAGTCGTTAATTCTCAAAAAATTCCGAAAAATTCTCAGAAAAATCCAGAAAAATGGAAATTTGAAAGAATGGACGCCATCCTCTATAGGCGTTAATTTTTTAATAAACGCCCATGTATAAGTCGTTATTTAAAAGACGCCCCACGTCAAGTCGTTATTTCTGAAAAATAGGAAAAAATACCCAAAAAAATCTAGAAAAATCTAGAAAAATAGGGGAAAATTGGAAAAGAGAGAAAAGGGTGAAAAAAGGGAGAAATCCAAAAAAAGTGAGAAAAACCACTCAAATAGAACTAATTTGAGGGTCAAATTGGGGCATTACAAGGCAATATGAGGTGTACTCAGAGTAACGTCAATTTTGGCGTGTCTACAGCTGCCCCGCCTTGGCGTCTGCTTTGCAAGGGAGCAGAGCAAACTGAAAAGTAGATGCCAAGGTGTGATGAGACACGCAATCAACATCACTTGATGAGAATGAAATCAAAAGCACGAGATGAAGTAAATCTCGGGAAATCCAACGAAATCAACAATGTTTGGATAAAATGGGGAGATGTGCACGCGGTGCACGAAGGAGAATGATCAACTTCCAGCGCGGTGGAAGTACCTCAGGTCACAAACCTGTAGGTTTCACCATTGGAGAGCGGTTACCAGCTAATGTGGACGTGCTGCGGCCAAGGTGGATCAAAGGGAAAAGGATTAAAATAAGATGATAGAAATCCAAACAAGGAGCTTCCGGAAAACAACCCAAAACAGCGACAAAACGCACTGAGGATTCAATTCGGCAATGAATATCTCATATCGAGAAAGATCAAGATCAATTCAACTCTCAACATCAGCTTATCAGAATGATTTTTCACAATTGTTTCAAATTCCTACATGAATGCATGCTGGGTTTAAAGGAAAAATATAAATCAAACGAAAATATAAGATAATCAAGGATAATATTGTTAAGCTGCCAAGACTGGGTCAAGAAATCGATTCTGCGAGCTGATACTAAGCCGAAGCCCGTTTATCCACGCACCAATTCGCAAAAGGGAACCATCGTCCCCAGTCTTGGATGGCTCAACGGCCTATCAGTGTGATTAAGACTCCTCTGGAATCATCATTATTTTTGATGAAAGGGAACTCAAATCCCAGATTTACCAAAGCCACAAGGTCCTTGATATAATCTAGTAACATATGTAACATATAGTAGAATGCATACAGGGAGATGGTGATATCAATAAGCATGGGAACTGAGAAATGAGCTGCAAGCACCGTGGGACTTTGATGATGATGCCCAGTCGGCGGGACCAAGAGCTTCTTATCCTGCGCTCAAAAATTCATTAGCCAAGATATAAAAGATAACAAACAATGAAGAAGGCATTTAAGCATAGCAATCATCAAAGCATCAATTATAGCATGTATATGGCATGAATAGCATAAGTCAAATCATAGCATTGTTTGTTGTTTTATCATGAGGAGACAATCTGGCTAATCAAGATTTGGAGATGAATGATCAAGATCTGATATAATGCCCATCGGCGGAGTGATCAGATGAAATTAGCAGGAGTTGATTAAAAAAGATTTGGAGATGAATAATCATGAGATATGATAATCAGAATGATATAGGGAGATGATAATCAAAAAAAATGCCCCTGGTGGCATGTCATGAAAATATCGAGAAAGAATCAATAGATTGATAGCAATAAGTAGAGAGAGGACCCATCCCGTGTTTTTGGTCTCTACAAAGCTGTTCCTGCAAAACACCATCAGAAAATACAATGCAAATTTTTAGATTTTGGAAATATGTAAATTTTTATGAGTTTTGAAAAATATATGAATTTTTATGTGGATTTTGAAAATATTTTGATTTTTTATGAAGTTTTGAAAATATTCAATTTTTGTTGGATTTTGATCAGGAAATATTCAATTTTTGTTTGATTTTGGCTTAGACATTGTTAATGCAGCATCAAAGGGTGTTTTGAACCACTGGCTAGGGGTCCTTGTTCCTTCCCTTTTCGCTAAAAATTACCCAAAGCTGGACGTGCATTGAAAGTGGCATCCTATAACTGACCGTCTTTGATCAACGGTGCCCCTACCAAGGCCATACCCGAGAAACATTAGGTCTTGGAGGGAGAAGAGAAGAATAATTGAGAATAAACTTTGTGCAGGATGGGAGATATCGGGACTTGAATTCCTTCCAAGGTGTTCCCTTCAAAGAGGTAGTCTGTTGTGCCGGGGCTTTGTGCCTTTAATTTTTAGACCCTTGACATGCATACGACCAGGGTTTTCCCTGCGGGGACTTTACCACTCTTGACATGCCATAATTCATACTTTTGCTTTTATCGAAATTTTGACTTGATTTTCATAATAGCCCTTTTGGCGAAATGTATATCATGAAAACTCATTTAATTTGGGTCAAGACTGCCCCTATTTGAGACTCCTCTCGTATTGGGGATTACCAAGGTTGGTCATCTCATCCGTCAACCTCTTGCCCCTGCATGCGGCCGAGTAAAGAAGAGAAAAGACTTTCAGATATACTCATGGCATGGCCAAGGTAGCAACGGTGTTTAACCAAAGGAGCCGGCTAAGGACGCCGTGAAGTGTGTGCGGTGCCCAGCTGAGGGTTGATCTTAACAAGTGGGGAGAGAATATTGAATTCCCAGCGCGGGTTTTATTAACCAAAGGTGCTGCACAGCAAGCCTAAAGACTCTTTTTTAAACAATGATTCAACAAAAGCCTAAGATAAAGATCTAAAACACCACTTTTAATCTTGTTAAGAAGCACTTCATTTTAAAATCAAGCGTGAAGTAATGAGGTAATGATATCATAAAAATGAGTACTTACGCCAATATGTTACCTTGCAACCTTTGTAGAAGTAGCTGCCGCGAGAGGCGAGGTTGATCATCGTGGGGTAGTCCTCTTAGGCAGATAAAAGGATTGGAAGCAAAGGGTTTGAAAGTGGCTTAACAAGAAGTAGTGGTGCCAAGACCAGACTCAGACGAATAAGGAAAAAAGGAAAAGAGGCGAGGGCTAGAACTCCCTCACTAAGGCGCGGAGACCTTGATCACATGGAACAGTCTACAGAAGAAGTGAAGAATTAGAAGGATGAGTGAGGACTAAAGCCTCGAAAGCAATGGGAGAATGGGCAGATGCCCAAGGCAGTGGATGTGGAAGAAGTTGGGTCGGACCCAGAATTAGGAGGAATCAGAAGAAGAAATTGATAGATGGAAAGAGGCGGATCTGGAGGGTCCGGAGGCGGAGGAGAATCGTGAGAGGAGAAATCATCCGGAGGCTCCGGAGGAATATTGAAAGAAGGGATGCGATGCCCTGGGGAGAAATAGGGAAAAAGATGATGGAAAAGGAAGAAGAAAATGAAGGATGTGATGTCCCGGAGGAGTAGAAAGATGAATCGGAAGAAAGATGGAGGGTCCGGAGGTTCCGGGGGAATGAAATCAGGAGGGTCACGATGCCCTGGAAGATGATAGAGAGAATAAGACGGAGAATTCGGAGGTTCCGGAGGAAGCAAATGGAAAGGGGCACGATGCCCGGGGAAAAGATGGAGACAATCAGGTGGAGGATCCGGAGGTTCCGGAGGAAGAATATAGAAAGGGGCGCAATACCCAAGAGAGAGGAATGAAGGAGGATCGGGAGGAAAACCCGGAAGTTCCGAAGGTAGCAAATGAGAAGGGGCGCGATGCCCAAGGGGAAAATCTAGAGGTTCCGGAGGAGGAAGGTGGAAAGGGGCGCGATGCCCGAGAGAAAGGTCCGTAGGTTCCAGAGGAGGAGAATGGAAAGGGGCGCGATGCCCGAGGGGAAAGTCCGGAGGTTTCGGAGGAGGAGAATGGAAAGGGGCGCGATGCCCGAGGGGTAAGTCCGGAGGTTCCGGAGGAATAGAATCAGAAAGGGCGAGATGCCCAAAGAGGAGGGATAAAATTACTGGAGGTTCCAGGGAGATAGCAGGAAAAGGGACGCGATGCCCCAAGGGGAGTGAATTAAAGAAAGATGAAGATGAATAGGATGAGAAGTGCGGAATATCCGGAGGCGCCGGAAGGTGAGGAAGATACGGGTTTGGAAACCCGGGAAGAAGAAGGTGCAAATGCATGCGAATGCAGTAGAACGGATGTGATGAATGCACAAATGCGACAGAATGCATGGAATGCAAAGAACGTGAAGAACATGAAGGGCGAGAGAATGAGATCCTCCTCTTTACCCTTGGAATGGCCCATGAAGCGAAAGATGAGAATAGGGATGAAGTTGAATGGGAGGTGGGTAAAGGAGTGGAAGGCCCCTTAGCATCAAGATAACTGCCCCTCCACGGCAGTGAAAGAATACAGCCAATTGGCCCAATAAAAGGAGCTTCAATAAGTGGCAATCCCCTTTGAAGGCAAAGATCAACAATATGAGGGAGTTGGAGAGTTGGAACGGGAAGCATCGTGTTGCCCATTGAATGTGGTATATAGGGAAAGTTGAGCAAAATGGGCATTCGCCCCTTGTAAGGAATAATGAATTCGGAATTCGGACATCGGAACAAAGGGTGCCCTGCCCGGCCCTTAGATGGCATCAACGCCCGGCATGGCGGCGACTTGACTTCTTCGGCCGTGATTGGCACAATAACCCGGATTGGCATCCGGCAAATGAATTCTTGCATCTTGAAAGGCACGGCCAAATCCTTGCTGCCCGGCTCTTGATTATTTTCGGCACCTGTGCTTGCAGAAGGCCCCCCATTCCGAGTAGTAGAGGGAGGTGAAGTGGAGGCGGAAGGCTTTGTGAGTGGTGGAGGTATAATGGAAAGTGTAGGCAAATGGATGAGCGTAAGCGGAGGTTCAAACACATCAAGTTTCTCCCTTTGCTTGCAAGCGGTCGGGGTTAGCTCGAGTGCAAAAAGGGGTGGATCCTGCTCAGGATCAACCATAGGTAAGGGTGAAGGGTTAAATGGTAGAATAGGCAAAGTGGGTTTTGAGGTTAAAGGGGTAATGGAAGGCCGAGGTGGCGGTAATGGGAGGTTAATTGGGGAAGGTTCAATGGTGGGCTCAATGGAGGCCGATGGTATGGAGGTTAAGGGTTTAATGGGTGGAGGTTTAATGGAAGACTCAGGGGAGGTTGATGGTGTGAAGGTTGATGGTATAACTGGTGGAGGTGTAATGTAAGCAGCGTCAGGGATAGGAGGAGACTCACAATGTGCCGGTGTGGGTGATTGAAGTATCGACCCATCATCGTAACACCAATTAGTCTCATAAATAGGGGTTGGATCGAGGATGATGGTTTCATCCTGAGCAGGGGGTTCATCAAATGAAAATGGGGAAAGCGGGAAGTTAAGGAAACTCGGAAGGGGTGCCTGCGGAGCTTCATCATCATCGTATACTGCCTCGGATTCTTCAAATGCTGGCTCTTGATCGCTTGAAATGCCGAAGTCATAATCATCTCTCCTATCTTTCCATTCATTCTCCATCTTGGTAATATCATCCAGGAAAGCGTGAAGAGGATTGACTGGAGCAGGGGGAGCGGGCCGCGGGCTCGTAACCCTCTTTAATTGTTCCTCCATAAGAGTGATTTTATCAAGGAGAGTTTGCTGGAGGGGTGTGACCTGTGCCACAGAGGGTTGGCAGGGCCTTGAAGGAGGAGGGGCCGTATAAAAAGGCCGTGGAGGGGAATTAATGGGCCGACCCGTAGAAGAACCCGGATGGGCCGGATTGCAATGAATAAATGGGCCTTGGGGCCGTGTTGGAGGAGGAATAGAAGGAGGCGGGTGATGGGCCACCCGAGTAGAAGGATGAATAGAAGAAGTAAATGGGTGATGGGCCACCCGATCAGGATTAGGAGGAGGAGGTGGGTGATGGGCCACCCGAATAGAATTAGGAGGAGGAGGTGGGTGATGGGCCACCCGTATAGAATTGGAAGGAGAAGGTGGGTGATGGGCCACCCGTATAGAATTGGAAGGAGGAGGAGATGAAGGAGATGCACCCTCAACGGCAGCCTGAAGGGCTTGGATCTGTTGAGGGGTAAGATGATCTAATGCATGCAAAATCTGGGAGACCTTCTCATCATTGGGACGAGAGGGTCTAATAGGAATAGCGGCCTGAAATTGAGTAGGGGGACCATGAGAATGGACATTGCCCATGGGTCGGGTATGACCATAAGAATGAGAATGTGGTCCTTTGAAGATATAGTGAGAATTTTGATGACATGTTGAAATTGAGGATTATAATATGTACACGGTTGTGCATCCTCATGAATATAATTAAGATTGAACATGTCATTTTGCCTGTTAAGGTGAGCCATTATGCAATCAATTAAACGTGCAATCAAAGCAATTTATCAAGATATCAAACAAATGAGAATGATTACCTTTGATTTTATTTATGTATGATCCTTGGTGAATTAATATTTTTCAACAAAGTTTGGAATGATTCACACAAGGGGGGGGGGGGGGAAACCTAGTTTCAATATGGTTTGAATTCCAATGCCAACTAGGAACCCTTCTCACCACGTATATGGCCAACTAATCCGGGACTTCAAAAGGGTACAACCTGCCCGGCGTCCGTGAGGGAATCCACGGGTGCGGGGACTTACGGAGGCTTGGTTTAGGAATTTCCAATCCAAAGAGACGGAATGCTCAATGGAGGGTCGTTCCTTCACCAAGGGGGTGTGTGGCTCCTAGATATGTGGAGAGAGGAGGTCTCCCAAACCAATGCAATATGAATGAATGCAACAGATATAATCAAAAAAATATAATACAGTGATGAAGAAGGAGTGCGGTAAAAACACAGGCAAAGGACGCCTTGGGGCAGGGCGCTATAAATCAAAAGACGCCCTGGGGCAGGGCGCTACCAATGGAAAAGACGCCCTGGGGCAGGGCGTGAAACACTGTGGGGAGATGCCAACCAAGTCAAGAAACGCCTCGTGGTGAGGCGTTACAAATAAAAGGACGCCCTTGACCAAGGGCGTCAAATCATGAAACAGCGCCTTGGTGTGAGGCGCTAATCAAGAAAGAAACGCCCTGGGGAAGGGCGTGAATTCAACAGATCACCAAATATAATAAAAACGCGTCCTGACAGAAGGCGTTAAACAGGGAAAAGGCGCCCTATGCTAGGGCGTTAACAAAAAACGCGCCTCTGTCAGAGGCGTTAATTGCCTTATTCCAGAAACTCTTCACGGCCAGCAATAGCAGAGAAACACTCACAGAGTCAATCACAGTTAATCAACAAATATGAATATCAAAACATAATCATGCTCATCAAATTTTATTTTTTGGATAAAGTGGGATTTCAAAAAGAAATCTATCAACTGACAGATCACAAGTGGGACAAGAAAACAATGGAGGGTGCCCGAGGGGCACAAAGGAGGGGTACCGTGGGTACCAATAGGAAAGGGCACGCGAGGGTGCCAAGGGGAAAGGGGTGATCAAATGAAAAATGAAAAGTGTCCCACCGTGATCGCCAATTTGTAGATTCTAATTAGAATCCACTTAAATAAAAAATGATAAGCAAATGAGAAATGAAATAACAATAAGATAGCACGAGGTGCTAATGGGGAAAAGATGTGATCGCCAGAGACGCGAGGGTCTCAAAGAGGAGATTGATATGGGGAGATGATCGCAAAATACCTCAAAAGATACGGGGGATGTGAGTACTCCTTTTCTCTTCAAGATCGGCCGGCCGACGAAGAGAGTCTTTTCAATTAATTACCCTTGCAAAACAAAGACAACAACACCAAAAAGATATGGATTAGAAACAATGGTGTAGCATCAAATTCAATAAAAATATAGGTGAGCATGAAAAATATGAACAATACACACCTTAAGGGGATTGCCCTTAAACCCCTATGCAATGAGGGTGTGGGAGATATGAATGCATGTAACATATAATGGGGAAAGAGTGCAAGAGATGCACTAAAGGGGAGATCTCAATATGATAGTTGAGAAAAATCGATAACAATGAAATATGATGCATGAACTATGAACTATAATGGAAAAAGGGGAGATAAGATAAAAAAATCTTTTATTGGTTCCTTGGCTTGAATGCTCAATGGGGAGGAAGCTTGAAAGATGTTGATCGTCGGAAGAAAATCCTCCTTTGCCACAGCCTTCCTTCGGTTCCTGTAAAAAAGAAAAAAAAGAAGAGGGACAGACAGAAGAAGAAGAAGGAAAAGATAGAAGAAGAAGAAGCATAAGCAGAACAAGAAGAAGACGGCAGAAGGAGAGAAAACAGAAGAAGAAAGAAACACACAAAAAGAAGAAGAAAATAGAAGGAGACAGAAGAAGAATACGGAAGACCGAGAACCGGGAACAGGGAGGAGTGGAACCGAAGAAGAAAAAGATAAGGGGATCAACCCCTTATAGGATTGATCAAAGGATAAGCAAGGCAAGAGTCCCAACTGGGGAAAAATGAGAACGGGCAATGAACAAATAAAGCAGGACTCTTGAGAGGGAAAGCTGCGATCGGGCAAGAAACGAAAGTGAAACACGACCTGGGTAGGGGCGTCATTTCAAGAATTGACGACCTTCAAAGAGGGCATTATTTAAAACACGACTTAGCTTAGGACGTTAATTCAAAAGTTTAAAATAGGTCTATTTTTCATTTCTCAATATTATTTTCTCATTTTTTAGGTGAAGGTGTATCTCGTCGCCCTGATTCCAACGACTATTTTTGTGAATTTTTCTGACACCCGGAAGGCCACCAAATCGCCTCTGGAAGGGGTTGAAAAATAATAATAAAAAAATTAATTTGAAAGACACGCCCTCACATACGGCGTGAATTTGATTTTCTATTTTTTTTATTTTTTTCGATATTAAAATAACGCCCATGGTTAAGTCGTTAATTCTCAAAAAATTCTAAAAAATTCTCAGAAAAATCCAGAAAAATGGAAATTTGAAAGAATAAACGCCCATGTATAAGTCGTTATTAAAAGACGCCCCAAGTCAAGTCGTTATTTCTGAAAAATAGGAAAAAAATACCTAAACAAATCCAGAAAAATCTAGAAAAATCTAGAAAAATAGGGGAAAATAGGAAAAGAGAGAAAAGGGTGAAAAAAGGGAGAAATCCAAAAAAAGTGAGAAAAACCACTCAAATAGAACTAATTTGAGAGTCAAATTGGGGCATTACAAGGCAATATGAGGTGTACTCAGAGTAACGTCAATTTTGGAGTGTCTACACCACCGTCTCAGTTGAGCTTTAAAGTCTATACATTGTCCGCGTGTATTACACAAGTCTATACATCGCCACTTGGCTCGTGGCTCAGTCAGTGCATCCATGCATACCTAAGTCTGTACAGCGTCTAGCGTCTCATGCAGAGTCTGTACACTGTGCATCCTATTGATTCGAAGTCTGTACATCATATGTTCTTCATATATTGTCAAGTCTGAACATTGCACATCATCATGGTTGCCTTGATGCCGTAGAAAGTCTATACATTCTACTTTGCTTGAAATTTGACGACCATCAATAGGGGAGTCCGTTCTGTATATGACGCCTAGGAAAGAGTCATCTTTTTGTCGTGCATCATTTTATCAAAGTCAAGACATCGTCTGGTTGCATATCGAATAGTCTGTACATGGTGCATTGTGTTCTCCTGCCTTAAGTGTATGCATTGTAAAGTATGTATATTGGTTGCACATTGCTCTCCATGTCTATACATTGCTTCTTCATGCATTGCACTAAGTCTGCACATGTCATAGCACTGCATATACAAAGTCTACACACTGCATTGCCTTCATAAAGTCTGTACAAGCTATTAGACATAAACTGATATTCCTTTCATCTGTCTGACAGGTACTCTTCAAGAAGCTCAGTGAAGGCACGTGATCCAAGGATGGAAGAGGTGCCTAGGATCGTGACACGTGTACAACAACAGGCTGAGAAGCGGCCACGTGGACTGAGGCCTTTGGGTAGGAAATGTGGAGAGCACACGCCCTAGCTACTGCTGCTATAAAAGGAAGTCTTCTTCCTCAGAAGAAGACTGATCGTGATCGAAGTAGAAGCAGAGACAGAGTTTCCAAGATCCAGAGAGCAGAGAAGAAGAAGAAAAGAAAGAGAGAAGAAGCAGAAGAGAAAAAGTGAGAGATAGAGAGCTCGGGCAGATAAAAAGAGGAAGGGAAAGAAAAAGAGAAAGAAAGAGAGACAGAGTGATCGGAAGAAGAAGAAGGGCAGAGAGAAGCTTCATTCTGAAGATCAGTCTTCACTGGAGCGTTGGATCAGATCCACTCCAGTCAGCTCTTTAAGAGCCACATTTGTCCTTTCATTGTTTACAGCTTTCAGTCGATGTTGCTACTTGTTTTTCGTTTTTCTTTTGAACCCTTTATCAAGCTGTTAGTCAGCGTTTGCAGAGGTGCTACCTCTGTATTGGTAAGCTGTAATCCCCAGCGGTTGTAGTGGTGGATTCCACTGGACAGCAAGCTGTGTTGCTCAGCGGGCGAGGTGGATACCTCGGACAGCAAGCTGTGAGGCTCAGCGGTTTGTAGGCAAGCTGTGATGCCCAGCGGTTCAAGCTGTGAGTCAGCAGTAATCCACACTCGGGTTGAGTGTGGGGTGGACGTAGGTCTGGAGGACCGAACCACCTAAAAAACCCCTTGTGCATTGTGGTTTGATTTCTTCTATCTAATTGGCGCTAGATGCATGCATAGGCACGAGGATTGTAATCATCTCATTGCTATGCACATTAGATGTTTGCTTAGGATCGCTCTACATATCTGCAATAGTTTGTAATTCCGCATCTCTGATTGCATTAGTTTTAATTGAGCGATATTTTTAAAGGGGAGATTCATTCACCCCCCCTCTGAATCGAACGCACCGAACCCACCACTTGGTATCAGAGCGGGTGTCTGCATAGAGGGTCCAACGACCTGCAGATCCGATCTGTATTTGGATTTGATGCGATTTGAGTTGATCTGTTCGCTTGCATTTGTTTTGAGCTCTCTACTAGTTTTGATCTTGATCTGATCTATTTAATCTTGCACTTATGGCTGAAATTCCTGTATTCACTGGTTTAGATTTCTATCGCTGGTATGGTCGTTTTAGAGACTATGTGATCCATATGAATTCTGATTTATGGATACTCATAGCTCACAGTCCATATGAAGTTCCTGAGGACAAATCCAAATGGAAGTCCTCAGATAGACTGAAATTCTCTAAAAATCAAAAGGCCCTAGACCTTGTGAAGGGGGCGATAAAATCTAATGTGCTTACATGTATCTCTGAGTGCAGAAGTGCAAAGGAAGTGATAGACAAATTGACTGACGATTATGGTGGAGAATGAACTCAGTGCTTTATGGCAAGATATCACATCAGTGATCAATCAGATGAGTCTCCATCTCAGGTAATTTCTAACTCAGAATAATCAGCTCTTGATGAATTGATTGAAATGTATGAAAACTTGTTAGAAAAATACAAATCTTTTAAGACTGAAAATAGAAAAATGAAAAAGGAGATGTTGTACAAAACAAGGGAACTGAAATGTGAAAATGCAAATCTGAAGGATAGTCTGAAAAGAAATGAAAATTCATGCAATGAGTATGTTTCTGGGAAAAATTTGAATAGCAGTCTTCAATCTGAACTGAAAATGCAGGAACAACAAATTGACTCTCTGAAAGAAAAATTAGAAGAATTGAAGAATAGAAATTCTAAGCTAGAAATGTCTAAACAGAAATTCAATGAGGATTTGAAAACTATGGATCAAAATAGTTTGATTGATGAAAAAGAACAAAAACTTCTACATGAGATTCAAATCTTGAAAAATCTGAATGATGCCATGCAGAAACAAATTCTCACCTGTGAAGAAGATCTAACAAAATCTGAAACACAGATCACTTCACTTAAATGTGAAATTGCTGATTTGAATAAATCTGTGTCTACATTTATTAAAGGAAAAGAACAAATTAGTTTTGTGAAAAGTTCAGAATGTGCTGGTACCTCAAAATCTGTTTCATCTAAGAAATCTCATAACATTCATAAGCATGGGGCTGAACAAAAGAAAAAGAAAAATTGTAGTAAAAAATATTCTCATAAAATTCAGTTTGAAAAGAAAAAGAATGTGCAGTGCTTTTATTGCAATAAGATAGGTCATATGATGCATGAGTGTAAGCTGTTTGAATTAGATGACCTAGCTGCTACTACTGCACAGAAAATTCCCGTTAAAAATCATGTTTTTCAAAGAAAGAAGATTCAATGTTATTGTTGTGGCAAATTCGGCCACTTTGCTGCTCTCTGTTGGCAAAGTCAAGGGAAGAAGCTCAAGTCTGAATTTGTTACACTCCATGCGAAAAGAAATGTTTCTAGTTACACTAAGTTTCATGTGAACTATGCCTCTAACAGAACCTACCCTGGTTCTAAAAGTAAGTATATTGAATGCTCCCATTGTGGGAAAGCTGGCCATTTGGTCAAAGACTGTTGGCATGTCAAGAAAAGGAATGTTTCTGATGTAAATAGAAAGAAAAATTTTCATGATAACAGAAATACCAATCATGTTCAGTTATATCCAGTTCATGCTCATGATTACTCATATAAAAAGAACATGAAATTTTGTGACTCTTGTCATTACTGTGGACAGTCTGGTCATGTCATGTCTAACTGTCGGTTAATGAACTCTGACAATTATAATGCTGGAAAATGGTTGAGAGCACCCTTCAAAGGTGCCACTATCATTTCAGGACCCAAGACTTCTTGGGTTCCTGCGGGATCAAAATGATTAATCTTTGCAGGTGTGCCTTGGAAATGAAAATAAACCAAGGCACTCAACAAGAAGACCCCAGGGTTCTACTTTTCAGGTTTATTCTGAATACTTATCTTAAAATTCCATCATATGAAATTGTGAACTTTAAATGATTGCATATCATGTTAATTTGTTAAATTGAAAATTTCTGAAATGGAACTGCCCAATCATGTTCATGGTAACTCACTTATGTCTGAAGTGCATGGATTATAATTGAATGTCAAACTTGAAATCATGTGATGTGCTTTTATCATACATCATGCACCTAGTCAGGGGGAGTTAAATCATTCTTGATTAATCATACTGTTGCTCATACTTTGTTGCATATATGGTGCATCTAGACAGGGGGAGCTTTTCTATCTCATCTCTTCATTTCTTGAACTCTCTCTGTCTAGGTATCTGATCCATTCGCTACACTTGAGTGGTTCACCTAAAATTCCTTGCAGTCATTACTAAAACAGCTGATCAGTCTGAATTCCAGACTCAGCTACTGTTTGTTGATAAACTCCCTTCTAATGCTCTTCTCTTGCTATTTGTTGCACTACCAGCTGACACTCATCTTTCACATACTTCTTAGCTAGTGTGACTGACTTAATTCTATTGTTGACTAGTTGGTCAGTTATTTTTGACTTGATCTGAGGAACACAAGTTGCATGTCATACAATCTAGTCTGAATCATGTAGAAATTCCTATCATATAGGTTTAAGAATAACCACTGAATAAGACTGATATAAGAACTATGTATTCTCATATTTGCATTTAAATATCTTGAAAATATCTGAATGATAAGATTTAATGAACTTTAACCACATGTGTCATGAGAACTTAGACTCTCTCATCTGATATCTGAAAATTTGAAATCAAGGCTCTTTGGTAGAGATACATAGAGTGAGTACTGTGGTTAAACATTAACTTGAGAAATGTTGACTAAATGAAAAACTATGAATTCAGAGCAATGACTTGGTCACTGAGAAACTGAGTTCTTCATCAATGAAATAAAGTAACTTATGTCATGAAGTGCCATAGTAATCTCTGGTAAAAATTTATTGAAAAACATGACAGAGCAATGGCATATTTGTGTCAAGTAACTGGGGAGTCTAGCCTCTGATCAAGGTGTCTCCTCACGTAAAAAGACATGTCTATTGCTAACTCTGGTCTCAATGTTGAGAGGCAATGACAGTTATCACACTGAATAATTGGGTCACTTCACCTGAGACGTGTTGTGCGTCATATAAAAAGGTGTTGATCAACCTAAATTGCTCAGGTAAAGTAAAATTTACTTCAAATGAAAATTCTTGCAAACTATGTCAACTCATGCTCCTATAAAAAGTGTTTAATCTCAATACTAATATGTGTAACTCTCAAAGCAGTCATTGAGATCTTGTGTGTAAGATGAAGATGATTAGTCATGAGTGTTATCTGAATATTTGGTTCACCTTTATTAAAACTTGATTTCAGATATGAGTATAGAATTTAATTGACAAATCTGGTATACATAATAATTAAATCAGGTTGGTCAAGTTGCTAATTCATAACCCTCTATGATATGAGAGTCTTTTCATGTTAAAACTTATTGTAGTTGTGCATGCCCTACAATCCCTCATGATCTGTTTCATATCTGACAACTTGTTCAACAGAAACTGTATTGACAAATCCTCTCTTATCAGTTTTCAGACCATACAAATGTGAGATGCTACTCCAATTATTACCTTGTTCACTTGCAGTCTTCTGAACTTCAGAATGCTTATGGTGGGGGACTTCAGATTGATTTATTGGATAACCAAAGTTCATTCCTACGCTTTAGGAGGAGTTATGGGTCATCTGCATTTAAGGGGAGAGTAGTCAATCATGCATGTTGATAGGGGGAGAGATGTTTTCTTGTCATAAGGAGAAACTCTAATTCATTCTCTGTATTTGTGTGCTGAATTTGTGTGCTACATTTTGTCTCTCAAACCATCTCCTTTTTGATTATGTCAAAGGGGGAGAATAGTTTGACGAGTCAGTGTGACTCATTATGTTACCATCATCAAAAAGGGGGAGATTGTTGTGCCCCTTGTGCTTTGATGATTATGTTTTGTTTTAATGATAGCAACATGAATGAGTCACCATATTGTTTTGCTCACATGATTGCATATGACTGATCTGTTTGCGGAGAATGCATGAGTGTGCTATGTCTGATCTGTTCTGTGGAGAATGCATAAGTTTATACATTGCACTATAGCTTGCATTCACTTCAAGTCTGCACATTCTTCTGATATGTCCAAAGTTTGTACATCGTCTTCTTGTTCATGCATTCCATCAAATCCATACATTGTTTGTGCACAAGTCTACACATTCTTCAGGTGCATCATTTCAGCAAGCCTATACATTGGACTTGAGCATATAGGAAGTCTATACATTGGCATCTTTACTTATGTTGCACTTGCAAGTCTGTACAGCCTGTGAGGTCCATCTCACTTAGCGTCTCATTTGGCTCAAGTCTGTACAGCCAATGCCTGCACATAATGTCTATACATTGTGCATCGTCTTACTTAGCGTCTCATGCTAATCATATAGGAAGTCTGTACATCGTCTACTTTCCATGCATTCAAAGTCTTTACAGCCTTCCGTCTCATGTTGCATCTCACGGTGTGTCTCACAAAGCACTCAAGTCTATACATTGCATCATCTCCGCATCGTCTCATTCAGAATCTTTGTGAGTCTATACATTGCATCATATGTTAAGTCTATACATTGCATCTTTACCTATGTTCTGAACTGAGCAAGTCTATACACTCCTTATCTTCACCTACGTTCAGTTCAACAAGTCTGGACATTGGGCTATCACTTAAAGTCTATACATTGACTGTGCATTCATTTGTCTGGCTGCAGAACACTAAGTCTATACATTAGCACTGTAGCATGCACGAACTCTAAGTCTGTACATTCGTTGCGTCTTGTGCATGCATCACTCAAAGTCTGTACAGCCTGTGTTCACAACACAAAGTCTGTACATCGTTCTGCTTGCACAAACGCCAAGTCTATACATTGGCTAAGTCTATACATCCAATGTCTCAGTTGAGCTTTAAAGTCTGTACATCCACCGTCTCAGTTGAGCTTTAGAGTCTATACATTGTCTGCGTGCATTACACAAGTCTATACATCGCCACTTGGCTCGTGGCTCAGTCAGTGCATCCATGAATACATAAGTCTATACAGCGTCTAGCGTCTCATGCAGAGTATGTACACTGTGCATCCTATTGATTCGAAGTCTGTAAAGCATATGTTCTTCATATATTGTCAAGTCTGAACATTGCACATCATCATGGTTGCCTTGATGCCGTAGAAAGTCTACACATTCTATTTTGCTTGAAATGTGACGCCCATCAATAGGGGCGTCTGTTCTGTATCTGACGCATAGGAAAGAGTCGTCTTTTTGTCGTGCATCATTTTATCAAAGTCAAGACATCGTCTGGTTGCATATCGCATAGTCTGTACATGGTGCATTGTGTTCTCATGCCTTAATTCTATGCATTGCAAAGTATGTACATCGGTTACACATTGCTCTCCATGTCTATACATTGCTTCTTCATGCATTGCACGAAGTCTGCACTTGTCATAGCACTGCATATACAAAGTCTACACACTGCATTGCCTTCATAAAGTCCGTACAAGGTGTTAGACTTAAACTGATATTCCTTTCGTATGTCTGACAGGTACTCTTCGAGAAGCTCAATGAAGGCACGTGATCCAAGGATGGACGATGTGCCCAGGATCGTGACACGTGTATAGCAACAGGTTGAGAAGCTGCCACCTGGACTGAGGCCTTTGGGCGGAGAATGTGGAGAGTACACGCCCTAGCTGTTGCTGCTATAAAAGGAAGCCTTCTTCCTCAGAAGAAGACTGATCATGTTCGAAGTAGAAGCAGAGACAGAGTCTGCAAGATCCAGAGAGCAGAGAAGAAGAAGAAAAGAAAGAGAGAAGAAGCAGAAGAGAAAAAGTGAGAGATAGAGAGCTCGAGCAGATAAAAAGAGGAAGAGAAAGAAAAGAGAAAGAGAGAGAGATAGAGTGATCGGAAGAAGAAGAAGGGCAGAGAGAAGCTTCATTATGAAGATCAGTCTTCACTGGACCGTTGGATCAGATCCACTCTAGTCAGCTCTTTAAGAGCCACATTTGTGCTTTCATTGTTTACAGCTTTCAGTCACTGTTGCTACTTGTTTTTCATTTTTCTTTTGAACCCTTTATCAAGCTGTTAGTCAGCGTTTGTAGAGGTGCTGCCTCTGGACGGGTAAGCTGTAATCCCCAGCGTTGCAGTGGTGGATTCCACTGGATAGCAAGCTGTGTTGCTCAGTGGGTGAGGTGGATACCTAGGACAGCAAGCTGTGAGGCTCAGCAGTTTGTAGGCAAGCTGTGATGCCCAGCGGGTCAAGCTGTGAGTCAGCAGTAATCCACACTCGGGTTGAGTGTGGGGTGGACGTAGGTCTGGAGGACCGAACCACCTAAAAAATCCCTTGTGCATTGTGGTTTGATTTCTTCTATCTGATTGGCGCTAGATGCATGCATAGGCACGAGGATTGTAATCATCTCATTGCTGTGCACATTAGATGTTTGCTTAGGATTGCTCTACATATCTGCAATAGTTTTTAATTCCACATCTTTGATTGCATTAGTTTTAATTGAGCGATATTTTTAAAGGGGAGATTCATTCACCCCCCCCTCTGAATCGAACGCACCGAACCCAACAATTAACAAGTAACTGAATTACATTATTTTATTATAAACTGAAGGTCCAATTTCTTGGTTAAATGTAAGATGTACTTAGATTGCAACTATCAGATAATAATATATAAATGGTAGAGTCAATGCAGGTACTGTTCCACCCCTTTTTGGGACACAATGATCACTCATCATCATTATGTCATACCATCAGTATGACATTGACTAGATCAATTCAAGATCCAAAGGCTTTGGCAATTTTTCCTGGCAAACTCTTTTGCCCCAGTTAACCTACTCTTTGTAAGGTCATACCAAGTTCCTGAAGAAGTTTGGATGAAAGAAGGGCTTGTCAAAGGTTTAAATGGACCAGCTGGCACCTAGGAAACTAACATTATTAGTTAAGTAGTTTAAGCTCATGCAACCACAAAGTAAAACCTCACCATAATTTTATTTTGGAAAAGCTCTAGAAGTTTGACCAAGGGATATATGCCCTTTGTCCAAATGCAACAATTAACTAATGTGTGAACTGAAGCACACTTTGCAAGTGTTTTAGCTAAAATTTTGTTGACGGGTTATCCCATGACACTCCAAGACTATTGTCTAGACACAACTAATTCAGTTCAATGGTTGGTTCAAATCCTAGACAGGGTCAAACACCAAAAGGCCAAAGCACAGAACCTTGGGTACTGCCACTTCAGGTTAGGTCCTAGGCAAGTTTGTAGCTAGATCGAGAGAAGGCAACAGTCATACTTCTTCATGTAATTTTAGGTTGCCACTGCCTGTATAGCTATAGGAATGGGCCGGACAATTCGAAAAAAAGACAAGGATCTTTTAGAAAGTTTAGTGGAAGATATGTGTATGTATAGCTATAAGAATGGAAGATATGTATCTTTTAGAAAGCTCATGCATTTGTGCCTCCAAATTATCCTCATAACATTGTTATACATGCCAGGTTACTGGAAACATTAATTCTAGTCTTGTAGAAGCATAGTTGCGTTTATATCTTTTCTTTTCTCTGATGGATGAATGCTTGTTATTTCTCAACCACTCAAGCCGACAGGCTTTCTAGCATACAAAGCATGAAAACCAGAAGATTTCACAAATGTAAGTCCTCATTCATGGAAATTACAAAAAAGACTTTGCAACCATTTCATGATAAAAGAAAAAAAACTACCATACAATGGAAGACTACCTCAGCTATAGTGATTTGGGAATGAAGAAAATCGGCCATACAATTCTAACAATTGCCTAGGCTCCTTTTAGATGATTAAATTCTACCACACATATATCACATTTCCTGGCCTAATGTTACTAGCAGAGACAAAGGATGAAGTTAGTTAAAATTCTACATTATAGTGTTCTTTCCACGGGAAGTAACATTAAAAAAACTACATATATATGTATATATAATGAATACACTTAAAGAATTGGAATATCACTTTCAGAAAAAAAAGTACATCTACTGGAATATGTCCTTGAAATTTACACATGGGAAGGCACAATAATAAACACCCATATGGATATGGTTAGAGATGACAATCCCATATGTAGATTTTGTCTTGGTTCTAAAGATGTTTAGTTTGATTCAGTTTGGCTTGGGATGTAGTTTGGTTTGGTTTTAAAAAAATTATCTCTAGACTAAAACATGAATGTTAACATCTGTTTTTAGCCCGCAAGTTGCGTTATTTCTCTTATTCATCATTTTTGATGTCCCAAATTAATCGTTATTTTGGAGCCTTCCTTGGATGGATTTCGAGCCCATTTCATTGTTCCATTCCCTTCGAGGCCTTCGAGATCATGATTTCTTATAGCCCTGGAGCTTATCTTATCAACTTCTGACCTTCTAAGTCTACTTGCGGCCCATTTAAGTCGACTTCCATCAAGTATTCGGCCCATTTCACTGTGCAGTCCTGAAAGCGGCCCGTTTTCATCCCCTTATTTTCTTCTATTCTTCAAGTGTCCTTCACCAAAGTTGTTCATTTTTTAAAGCTTTACAATTTCTTCTTCTATGCCATTAGACCGTTATCCACCGTTTTCAAGTCCCAGCACTTTTCTATGTTCTCACCCCAATTTCTCCCTCTTTTGCTCATCTTCTCATCTTACTCTCTTCATTAAAGTTGTGCAGTTTTTTGCTATCTACAATTCCTTCTTCTACCATGTTCGCTGGTTCTACACTGTTTTTGAGATATTATCTAATTTTTAAAATCACGCGAGCCTAGCAACCACCCTAGGAAAGCGGTCAACTGTTGACCGCTACCTAGAGTGGAGCGGTCAAAAGTTGACAGCTTCATGAAGAAAATGGGCAACAGTTGACTGTCATGAACAATAACTTTTTTATTTTTTATTTTATTTTTATTATTTTCAAAATGTCAAATGACGGTCTTCATGAGATCGCTACTATCAAAAAATGGTCTCAAGAAGACCGTTTCTTCAGTTTTTACGCCATTTTCGCACTGTCTCGCCTCTATCGTCTGGCAGTCGCCTCCTAGACCATTTTTCTTGACCATGCGGTCCTCCTATGCCCGTTTTCTTCATGAAGTGGCTGAGCGATAGACCGTTTCTCCAACAGAGAGTCCAGATGATCCTGAACTCTGATTTCTTCACCGCAGGACTCTTTGGTCGTTTTGTGCATGCTGGGGTCTCCTTGTCAGGGCTCTATCTTCTCGAATATTCCACCAAATCAACTCCCATTTATTTCCATCTCTTCTCCTTACTATTATCTCGAGTTTCAGCCATAAAACTTGAATTTTAGTGGAGTATATCCGCGGGAATCGTGGATGCAAGTTTTGGGTTTACGCATTTTCGTGCAACAAATTCTTCCAAATTAGGCTCCGGGCCCTTCTTGCGGTGCAAATATCTTCCAGATCCTTCCAACAAATAGAGTCATGTTTGTTCCTAGCTCTTATCCTAACTATTATCTCGAGATTGTTCCATAGATCTCGAGATATTATGGTCTCTATCCTTTGGAATCGAGGGAGAAAGTTTTGGGTTTCTACATTTTCTATATAAAGAACCCTATGCGACCTTCGCGCAGGGGGGCTCTTTCTCGACTCGGGGCGAAGCCATGCCGGATTGTCTATTCACAACTTCAACCCCACTTCGAAGAGGGAAGTATTAACTTTGGTTTCCATCTCTTTGGGCTCGTTTTCATCACTCCATTCCTTAGTTCTCTCTCCTACTTTTTCAAAATCATCACAATTTGCACTTTTCTGCTACACGTCTGCATTTTTCTTCATTTTACATAGCACTTTTCTCTTTATTCTCTTCATCAAATTTCATGATTTCAAATCCTATGGATGCACAACATACCCACCTTTTATTTGCACCCGTTCACAGGGGTTAAAAACCCTCCCCCGGAGAGTACATTTAGACGTGAGGCCCTTGCTTTCTAGCCGGCTGGAAGGCGAGGAGGTGCACCCACGATTGGTTCCCTGCATCCCTTTCAAAGCGCGATCACGTTGTAGCAGCTCATCTTTGGGCCGCGTCTTCCTCCTCATTTTCCAAGGTACACAGTGCCATCTTCATCCATTCTCCATCTTTTTGGTGCTGTAAAACCTTGGTGGCGATCACGGTTAGTTCCCTTTTATCATCGCCCCTTTTCTCTTCATGCAATTTCATGATGATACGCATGTTTATATGTTCATAGTTTGGGTGCGGGGTAGATTAATCTATCTACATCTCTATTTTTTGGCGATCACGGTGGGACACCTAGTGCCCATCACGTTTTTAATGCTCTCCTATAAGTTGGCTGGGTTTATGACCGTATTTAGGTAGTGTTTTCTTCATTTTTTCACTATTCTGGGTGCTCTCGGGTCTGTCACGGGGTAGCGGTCCTTCCAAGGGCCGCTAGATTACTTGCGATCTACCACTAGACCACTACTTGGTTAGAAACGGTCTCTTGGAGACCTTTACTTGATTCTGGCAAGATAGGCGCACTGCTCAAGGAGGCCCTATTCGTTCGAGCATAACTTTGCCTCTCAGGATCGGATTGAGCTAATTGTTGTTCTGTTGTACTGTCCTTTATATTGTCTTTACATCCATATAAAGTTTGCATCATTTGGATGTCATTTACATATTTAAAACTTGCCTCCATTTTTGTATTTTATGCATCTGGTCTGCAGGCAAATTCGGGAAAGATTCACAGGTCCATTTTCTTTGCTAATTTAAGTTGCCTCCCAGGGTCTATTTATGCTATTGTTTTGTTCCATTGCATAGTCTTTTGTAATATCTTCGCATTCATATATCATTTGCATGCATTGGACTCCATTTACATTGTTAGAACTTACCTTCATTTTTGTATTTTATGCATAAAATCCACTTGTAGGTCTGGGGGCAAATACAAAGGTACGTTGTTCTTTTATACTTTTTCTTTTCTTCTAGTACCTAGTTGTCCCTATTTCTAGTCTTGCATTATTGTTATTCATATTGTCTTGCATTTTTCATGCATTTGGTTATGCTTGCATAGTTTTATTATTATCTTGATGTGCTAGATTTAGGCTAGAATTGCATGCACTCCGGTGCAGATAAGATCATGCATATTTGCATATTGTAGTTGCATTCCCCCTTGGTAAGTGATCCTCTCGCTCCCATATTCTTTGGGCTCGACTAGGTGGTCTTATCTTGGACCTCCATAAGTCCCCGCGAGCTGTGGATTCTCACACGGACACTGGGCCGGTTGTACCTATCCACCCCATAGTTTTGCATTTGCATACGTTGTGAGGGAGTTAGCCTTAGTCAACCCAAAGTTTGGACCTTATTCCTATAGGATACCTATCTTGAGGGAATTAATCTTAATTTAAAATATTTAAAAGGCTCACCAAAACTTTGACAATAAAATATTTCCCATCATATTAACTTGTTTGACTTGGGTGAAATCCTACATATTGTTTGAGTTGTTCGGGCTTGTTCAAGCCCATTTGTGGTGTTTTGTGTTGCATCCCTCATCATACATATAGGTTTTGTTGTTAGGCCCATTTTGTGTGTCCATTGTCTAGTCTCATTGTCCTAGGACCTTTTTTTCCCTTTACATTATCGAGTCAGTCCCCCTCCTTGATCTTCGAGCCCTTACTTCCCTCATTGTATTCCCTTGATTTTCCTTGTATTAAGTCTCCATTTGCCCTCATGGAGCATCACCCTAATCCCTTGTACCCTCCTTCTTCATCTTCCTATTCCCGTGTGGATACTCCTTCCCATGCGGGCCCATCTCCTCATGGTCCTTCCGACCCACAAGTAAATCTCATGGCCCATTTATCATCTCTTATTTGCTAAATGGACCCGACCCAGGCTCAAAAACTCATTGCTAATCATCTTAAGGGGCTTCATTCTCATAACAGGCCTCGTTCATCTCATGGGCCTCATTCCTTTAATGAGCCATCTTCCTTGAGTGGCCCATCTTCCTTCAATGCGTCCCATTCTCTTAGTGGTCTTTCTTCCTCCAATGGGCCTATGTCCATTAGTGGGTCTTCCTTTAATGGGTCTCCTTATCTTAATGGGCCTCATTCTTCTAATGGGCCCCATTCCTTTCATGGTCCCTCTATTCCTAATGGGCCCACATCCTTTAATGGGCTGCCATCTTTCTCCAATGGGCCCTCTTCTACTCTTAATGGACCCCCTTCCTTTAACGGGCCTTCCTATTCCCTTAGTGGACCTACATTTCTTAATGGGCTCACTTCCCCTACCCATATTGCTACTAGCCCAATGGGTTCCCATTTTCATGATCCTTCTAGGCCCATGCATCTTCTACTCCCGGAGTGGGCCTTCCTCATTCTTCTCAGTCTGGATCCTCTTATCCGACCCAATATCATCATCCTGGTTCATATTCACAATCTCTTGCTCAAGCTGGCCCATATTCTTCTTGATGTCTCCCTACCCCGGAGATGATTACTCAAACCCAACGCCAGCTTGATGAGCTTCAACGTCGGATCGATCCCAGATCCTCCTTGAGTGTCCCGCTCGCATTTCAAAATCTCTGGCTTCCACCATCTCTCAAATTCCCACATATCACCGTTATGGTGGAGTCGGTGACCCCTACATGCACTTAAAAGAGTTCGTTTATGAGCCATCCCAATTTCGACATGACCAACATTTGATGGCATATTTGTTCGGTCTATCATTGGAGGGCCCGACTCGAGATTGGTTCTTTCTCTTCCACAAGAGCAAGTCATGAGTTTTCAAGTTGTACAAGAAAAATTTATTCAGTACTATCAGGACCAGGTTGGGTCCAGGTATTCTATGGTGGATCTGGCCCATGAGAAGATGAAGCCCGAAGAGGATTTCTATACCTTTGCTGACCGCTGGCGTCTCCTCGCGGCGCAAGCCCCGGAGCATGTTCCGGAGGGAGAGCAGATCAAAATGCTCATTTCCAGCGCAACAACCGAGTATAGGTTCGTCCTATGTTTGAATGAAACTATCTCCTGGCAACATCTTTATAGCCGAGCCCGCTTCATCTGCCAACAACTCCAAGGTTCCTTTGACCTCGAGTCTTCTCCGCCATCTACATCTCCATACACCTCGCCATCTACATCTACCTCCACATATCAACATTCACCCTCCAGAAGCCAACCCTACGCTCCCATGAGCCACCCTTCCACATATCAACCCTCCATGAGTCTACCTTCCATGAGTCAGCCTTCTGCTCCCGCATATCCGCTCGTGTCTCCACCTCCAATCAAAAGAACGCCACACCCCGAGCAGTTGGATGCCATCTACATACCCCCTTATCCCGCTCCACGTATGTCTTCACCAAATCCCTCTACTAGCCATACATCCCTGCCTACGCAACCTCCATTGCCATCCCATATCCCTCGGCATCCACCTTGCCAGAAGCAGACTCCTCCTTCTCCATTGCTATAGTGCTTTACCGACATTTTTAGAGCTTTGATGGCCACCCACTTGTTGCAACTCCCTCTAGTTGTGCCTTGTCGACCCGCGGTCAGGAATATGCTTCATTTTTATGAATATCATCGCTAGCAGGGGCATTTGGTTGAGGATTTCCCCGAGTTTCGAGAGTTTCTTTATGGTTTGGAGGATAAGAAGAGGATTGATTGGGCCTCCATGCATAAAGTTATTTTAGATCTTCGCAGCAAGCAGCAGCAAGAAGCGCTGCCCAGGCAGCCGTCTCCACTACAAGACCGGGGGCACCCCTGTGGTTCTTTATCTAGCAATGCTCCCGCTCCATCACCTCTATCTCCACCTCTACCTACCCCATCATCTTCCCATATTCTTACACCGTCCCCAACACCTCCACAAACCCAAGCCTCTGCTCAGGGTAACGCTTCCCCTTCTTCCTCCATTCCTTCTACCACTAGTAACGCTACCCAGCGGGTCATGCCGATACACCGACGGTAGACACCACGGCCTTCTTCTTTACCCTCTCCATCTTCATCACCACCACCTTTCTCACTACCACTCGTTCCTTCATTGCCATCCCCTAATCCTTCTCTATCCCCATCACTACCTTCACCATCTCCACCACCCCCACTGCCATCGCCACCACCTTCACCGCCCCCTCTCCCAAAGACCCCTATTCCATCACTTCCACCATCTCCACTGCCTTTGGCTTCCCCTTCGCTGTCGTTGCCCAAGCCTGAGCAGGCTATACCTACACCTCCACCTTTGCCTTTACCCCCTCCTACGCCTCCACCTTTGCCTTTGCCTCCACCCGAGCCTATCATCGCCTCTATCCCTCCACCGCCCGAGGCCTCTACACCTTCTAAACCTTTAGCCATGCCTTTCGAGCCTTCTCCACCCCTTTCTCCACCTACTTCCACCCCACGGACGGGTGTGCATTGCCTTTAGTGCCCCTCGGGTTTGGTCCTGCAGGGAGATGATGAACCAAGTCAGGCTAGTTCAGTGCTGGTTCTGCATTACAAGATTAAAGATTTCATTTGCCGCATGTCTATTCGCGTCCCGGTCTCTAGCTATTTGGGGATGAACCTGCCCTTCCAAAGATGGTTGCTAAGAAGAGTTCTCTTACATTGGTGTCAGTTTCTTCAAAAGTGAGGTCGGTGGCAATCTCTTTGCTCACCGGAGGTTTGATCATTGATGATGTTATTACCTCTCACTCGATTGTTGTTTAGTTCACTGGCCAAGAGGGGTTCTCAACTCAAATTGTGCTAACCCATACGGCCGTCAAGTGTCTGGTGGATTCCCTATTCAAGGGGCAATTGGCTGTATCTTCTACACTTTCCAAGGACATTCTGTACATCCTATGTAATCTCCCTAGGTTTATTGATGAGTCGGCCACGTCTATGCCGTGCATTACTCTCCCTCAGTTTCATCCTGCTCTTCTAATAAGGGAGTTGTACTTTATGCCCGATTGCCGAATGGAGATGCCAAATCTCATGCTGCTAGTGCCAAGTGACAAAACTCCGTGATTTTCTGATATTCATTCATCTGAGGAGTTATCTGTTCAAGAATGTCTGCCTATGGTTAGCACTGGGTGTCTAGGGGAAACCGCCCTGATGAAGTTGCAAGTTCACAATCGGGTCAGGCCGTCTGCTAGATGGGCCCGTACTTTGAGAAGATATTTCAAGTCAAGAAGCCCAAAGGTCCAAGTCCACGCTAGGTGGGTCCATTACAAGCAAGTTTCTGCCAAGAAGAGACGGCGGCGCCAATTGAAGGGTCGTCAACTGTGCACATAGGGGTCCACTTCACCTTCCTTTTCTTCCTTTTATTCATCTTTCTTTCTGCTTAGCTCCCACCCTTGGGTGGTGTACCTTCCTTATTCCAATCTCACATCTATCACCTTATCGTCTCCTCCCGAGTCCACGAACCCTCACTTCTCTTCTTCTCGTTCGGGGCCTCTAGGTTTTCCCCCTTATCATAATTTTAGGTCTCGGCCCATGTCGTCCGTTTGTCCTTATCTAGGAATTTCTTCTTCTGATCCTTCTCCTCCAGTATCTCCGGGTTCCATCTCTAATTCACCTTCCCCGACTCCGTCGGGTGGTTTTCCTTCTTTTTCCCTGACTCTATCGGGTGATTCTCCTTCTTCTTCCCCGACCTTGTCGGGTGTCTCCTACTTTCCTTCCCCGACCTTGTTAGGTGATTTTCCTTTTTCTTCCTCGACACTGTCGGGTTTTTCTTGTTTTCTTTCCCCGACCCTGTCGAGTGACTCTCATTCTCCTTCTCTGACCCTATCGGGTGACTCTCATTCTCCTTCTCTGACCCTGTCGGATAATTTCCGTTCTCCATCTCGACCACGTTGGATGATTTTCCTTCTCATTCTTCTATTCATTCTTCTTCACCCTTTCGGGGTCACTAGCCTTTTTCATGCTATTTTTAAGACTTTAGTCTACCTTGATCTCAACTGACCTCTATCTATTCTGTATTTGGTTCCTCGTTATCAGGGTCTCTGTGCCTTAACGAGGGTGTTCTAGCCCTCGTCTCTCTTCCTTTTTATCCTTCTTTGTCCAGTTTGGTGTCAGCCGCTCCTCCGCATAGAGGAATCTTCAGATCATGTTATCCTCTCCATTTTTGTCCAGACAAGCAAGAAATACAAAGCTCATGTTGTGACCCCTGTGGTTTGATGATGGTTTCAGTGAGTCAATATGTTTTGAATGATTGGCAACATCCTAATTGCATGGATTAACTTTACTGCATTTACTATTGACTTTGCATTGACTCCTGTAGCATTGGCTACTTTGATGAAATTAACTTAGTCAGTGTTAGTCAAGCTTTCAGCATGTATGCTAGTTGTTCTTCAAGCACACTAGGGCATATGCTAGCTTTCCAATGTCAGTGCATGTTTTTCTCCCTCACGCAAAGTCTGTGCACATAAGTCTCAAGGTCGGTGTACATTTGCCCTATGCATTTTATAAGGTCTGTGCATGTGGAATGTCTGCCATGCGAAGTCAGTGCACATTTGCTAGCAATAGCAGTTGATGTCTGTGCACACTTCACATATGCATAATGAAGTCTGTGCATGTTTTCTTCAACGAATATATAGGTCAGTGCACATTCACTTTTAACATACACAAGGTCGGTGCGCATTTAGTGTTGAGCTTGTTAGAGTATATGCAGAGTTTGTGTAAGCCATGCTAGCATCGATGCACATTTCATGTTAGCATTGTTAGCATTGGTGCACTTTTGGTGTTAGCCATATTGGAGTCGGTGCATGTGTTGCATGAAGGTCAGTGCTAGTCTCTAAGGTCGTGCATATAGTCAGTGTGAGTATGCAAGGTCTTGTGCATAAAGTCGGTGCATCTTTTGCTTCATGCCATATTAAGTCGGTGCACGCTTCATAGAACTACATATGAGGTCTGTGCAGGTTTTATGTCTTGAGCTAGACAATGTCAGTGCAGGTTCTGTTCTGCACACATGTAGGTCAATGCATTCCTTGTCTATGTACACACAAGGTCGGTGCTAGTGCGTCAAGCCCTCATATCTAGTCTGTGCATGTTTGTAATGAATGCTTGATGGGTCTGTGCATATTAGCAATAGTTAACTCTCTGCTTGTTACTCTGCCAGGTCAGCCAATGGTCAAGCATCTACTGAGCAAACTGCACGTGTCATTTAAAGTAGCAAGCGAATGGCACCTGATCTGAGGAAAGGTTTATAACAGATGATCCTGCCACGTGGAAAGTAAAAGTCCAGTGATGATAACACGTGAATAAATCTGGATCATATCTGACATCAAATTTAGGCAGGAATTGTGGCTATCACGCGCCCATCTCCTGAAGGTTATACAAGGAGGGCCGATCGCTCAGTTTCAAGGAGAGAGCAGTAGAAGGCTAGCCACTAAAATGAAGTAGAGAAGAGGGTGAGCATCCAGAAAACTGAAATTGAGAATAGAGAAGATTCCTAAGTGAGGCTGATCACATGAAGGAGAAAAGATAGAATTGAGGAAGAGCAGTGCGTGGGAGTTCAGTGAGTGAATGTGTTTTATGTTCTTGGTTCAAAACCAGAACCAGTATGCTCAATTTAAGAGCTACATTTTCTCAATTCAGAGCTACATTATCTTATTTTCTTAGTTTCTTTGATTTGTTTTTACAAACCTTTGTTTACTCAAGCTGTGTGTCAGCGGATTGTTAAAGCTGTAGGTCAGCGGTTGGATAAGCTGTATTGCCCAGCGACAGAGGAAGAGTTCTCTGGATAACTTAAGCTGTAAGGCTCAGTGTCTGTAGGGAACTTGTTCCCCAAAGTTGTGGATCAGCCGTAGCAAGCTGTAAAGCTCAACAGTGAAGCCTTACTCAATTGAGTAAGGGGTGGACGTAGATCTCTGGACGAGATCGAACCACCTAAAAATTCCTTGTGTCTGTGGTTGCCATATTAAGTGTGTTTGTTGCATTTATACTGCTAGTCTGTCTAAATTAATTGCCTGATTTCTTGTTCGTTTATGAGATAGAAGAAGGTATATAAGGATTCCACACAAAGGGTAGGTCAAGCTTACGTGGAAAGTGAATCACTTGTGTGAGGAGTCTCCTAGAGTCAAATTTCTGCCAAGTACCTCTTCCAAGTTCATTAATGTGCAATCGATCAATTGGCAATTAAGTCAGTCACTATATCTGCTAATTTTTTTGCAAATTGATATTGATCTATGAGTTGAATGTTCAGTGATTGCCTTGGTTGTTGATAGTAAGTAATTTTAAATTCAACATATATAGTTTCACTTTGTCAATTTTACGGGAAAAGATCTATTCACCCCCCTCTAGATCTACTTAACACTTGGTATCAGAGCCTAACTCTTCTACAGGGACTAACATCCTGAAGAGGTAGCCATTATGGATGCTAGAGCATTAACAGCCGAAGGTCATTCAACAAGTAAGCCTCCCTACTTTGACAGTTCTAACTATTCCTATTAGAAGAACCGTATGCAGGTATTTCTGAGAGCTAAAGAATATGAAATCTGGAAGGTTGTCACCAAGGGTCCTTTCAATTTGTCTGAGAATGAGGAATTATGGACACGAGAGAAGATCCGAAAGTCTACACTGAACTGCAGTGCTATCAACGCCATCCAGTGTGCTCTACATCCCACAGAATTTTCTAGGATTTCATCCTACGCTACAATGAAAGAGATGTGGGATAAACTAGAGGTGATTTATGAAGGAACTTCACAAGTAAGGGAGACCAAGGCAAACATGCTGGTCTCGGAGTATGAGGCTTTCAAGTTGAAGCCAAATGAGAATATCACTGAAATGTATGCTCGTCTTATGGTCATCACCAACAGTCTTAGAAGCTTGGGTAAGAAGTATAGTGATTATGAGTTGGTGAGGAAAATTCGGCGTTCTCTGACTCCTATATGGCATACTAAGGCCACCGTGATTGAGGAGTCTAGGAACTTAGCTTCTACAACTATGGATGAGCTGATAGGTTCTCTCATGGCCTATGAAATGAATCTACCTAGATCAGATGAGTTAGAGAAAAAGAAGAAACCCATTGCATTGAAGGCAACATCTAGTAGCAAGGGGTCATCTAGTGGAAGTAGCTCTTATGGATCTGAAATTGATAATGATCAGTTTGCTATGTTGACCCGTCAGTTTAAAAGATTTCTGAGAAAAGAAGGAAGATAATTCAGATGGAAAAATCAGGCTGGCAGGAGATATTCAAGGTATAAATCTAGTTCTGCCAAAAGGAATGATACTAATGTTTGTTATAATTGTAGGAGATCTGGCCATATGAAGGCAGATTGTCCAGAGCTTCAAAAAGAAAAGCCAAAAATGATGAATAATAAAGGAAAGGCTATGATCAGTACTTGGAGTGACGAGGATATGACAGTCATAGCTGCATCTCTAAATGTGAAGAGGAAAGAAGCCAAATCTATCTAATGGCCCAGAACAATGAAAATGATGAAGATGGTCAGGTAACCTCTCCCTTTGAGAATTACACTATTTCTGATTGGGAGGATGCATATGCTAAGCTTCTGAAAATTTTGATGATGTTAAAAAGGAGAATAGGCATTTAAAAAGAAAGTTAACTCTCTCATAAATGATACTACATTGTCTGATAAAATTGCCTATCTTCAAACTAAAAAGGATGTTTTAAAGAAATATTGTGATGAATATGATGAAATAAAAATTGCATCGATTGATGCTAGAAAAGAAAATGAAACACTGCAAAATGTTGTTGATGATCTGATGCTTAGATTGCAGAATTTTGAAACGGAAATGAAAATTGTGAATGAAAAATATGATGCTGTGTTAGGGGTAAACACTGAGTTGAAAAAGAATATAGAGAATCAAGAAAAACAAAACAAGGATAAACAACAAACCATTGAGAGCATGACCCAAGGGACTGAAAATCTGAATGCTCTCTTGGGAACTAAAGTGAATTTTAGAAGAGAGGGGCTAGGCTTTAATCCAACTGCTAAAAAGAGTTTTGAAATCAAGATTGTCTCATTTGTGGCAGAAAAGGGAAAAGGACCTCTCATTAAAATGAGCAGTGGAAATGCTCCAGAAAGGACTGCAAATTTCAAAATGCCCAGTGCAAAGGACAAGGGAAAATAGAAAATTAATGTGTCAAGTTGTGTGAGCACACACTACCCCACACCTCAGGGCAGATTTCAGGTTAGGGGTCAAACTTCACATACACCAAAACTCCAGACTAGGTTCACCAAGTCTCCATAGAAAATTCAGAAAAAGACCCAACCTATACCCATGCACACTTCAGGTGGGTCTAAGGTGTTCGGGAGACAAGACTCAAACAGGGATAACTTAAGTCAATTTTACTATTCCAGAACTCCAACCAACACTTTACACCAATTCACACACTCTCACCAATTCAGTAGGTCTGGCAAGGATAGAACTAATTTAAGGTCAACACATCATTCACACCCTAGTCAGAATTTCAGAGCTCATGATGGAAAGTGGTTTGGACAAGTCAAGTATAGAAATCCAAGAAACCACAGCTACTATGTTCAGCCTGGGACCACCACTGGCTACACTACAATGGATGCCCATTGGCCTAAGCACTGGCACAAACATGATCAATCTGTTAATAACAATGGTGTCAGAACATAGAACAGAACATGAAAGATTCAAGCTGTAAATGCTAAAAAGAAGAATAACAACAAGAAGAAACAAACAACTCCCAAACAGATGTGGATTCCAAAGCATTTGTTGTCTTGTTTAAATAATGTTACTTATATTCTGGAGCCCAAATGTTTTTGGATTCCAAATTCTTCTGCTTAATTGTCATTGCAGGTATGCCTTGCAGCCAAGCATAATATGTGGTACTTTGACAGTGGCTGCTCCAGGCACATGACTGGGGACAACGTAAAATTTTGTATGTTGGCCGAAAAGAGTGCAGGACAGGTCACCTTTGGAGGTAATACCAAAGGAAAAATACATGGGTTAGGTAAGGTAGGTAAGTGTACTACCAGCTGTATTGATGAAGTATTGCTTGTTGAAGGCCTTGCTTATAATCTGCTTAGCATTAGCCAGCTTTGTGATAAAGGTCATAGAGTAGTTTTTGATTCTCATGGCTATAACATCTATGATCCTACTTCTAATATTGTTAAGTTTTCTGGTAAGAGAGTGAATAATATCTACTTGGTAGATTTAGATGACATTGAACATTCCAACTTATGTCTCACAGCAAATAAAGATGATTTGGCCTATCTCTGGCATCGTAGAATTGGTCATGCTAGTTACACTGTTCTTCATAAATTGAATAAACATTGCATGGTTAGAGGACTCCCTGAAATCTCCTTTAAAAATGAAAAAAAAATATGTGATGCATGCACCCAGTCCAAGCAAACCAGGAAGTCATTCAAATCCTGAACTATGAACCTATCCTCTAGACCTTATGAGCTAATTCATATGGATCTTTTTGGACCTACAAGATCAGTTAGCTTATCAGGAAGAAGATATGGATTTGTACTTATTGATGACTTTTCTAGATTTACATGGGTGTTTTTCCTCACACAAAAATGATGCTTTTACTGAATTTCAAGAGTTCTATCTGAAAATTAGACAGGAAAATGTCAATTCTATTCTTAACATTCTGTCTGATCATGGTGGTGAGTTTGAAAACTCACAATTTGAAATCTTTTACAGGAAAAATGGTATCACGCATGGTTCTCCTCACCTAGGACACCTGAGCAAAATGGAGTAGTGGAGAGGAGGAACCGAACCCTTGTAGAGATGGCTCGGACCATGTTAGTAGAAGGTAACCTACTTAGGAAGTTCTGGGCTGAAGCAGTTAATACTGCATGCCACATTGTCAACAGAGCTATGGTAAGGCCATTCACCCAGAAAACTCCTTATGAAATTCTCAAGGGTAAGAAACCTTCATTAGCTTATTTCAAGGTTTTCGGATGTAAATATTTTGTGCATGTTAATAATAAAAGAGACCTTGACAAATATGAATCTAAAAGTGATCCTGAAATATTTCTAAGATATTCAGAAAAATCCAGAGTCTATAGGATATATAATTTAAACTCTAAAATAGTAGAAGAATCTCCACATGTGGTCTTTGATGAAACTATGACTAAATCTGATAATGGTTTGTGCAGGGAAAAGAATAATGGTAAAATTCTGAAAGATGAGGATTCTGAAGATCAAGCTGAAGAAAATAATGCAGAGCAATCTGATGATCAGGAGGAGGTAATAGAGAACCAAGGTAATCAAATTATAAATGTCAGATTTCATAGAGATCATCCCATAGATAACATAATTGGTAATTTGCATGACCCTCTTAGGACCAGATCACACTTTAGAGCTGAAAATGAATTAAATTCTATTGCACTAATTTCTTAAATTGAACCCAAAGATATTGACAGTGCTTTTATAGATGTGCATTGGATCAATGCCATGCACGAGGAGTTGAACCAGTTTGAAAGGAACAAGATATGAGACCTAGTTCCTCCACCTGAACATGGCATTGTCATAGGCACTAAGTGGGTTTTTAGGAATAAAACAGATGAGCAGAGAAATATTGTTAGAAATAAGGCTAGACTGGTAACTCCGGGTTATAACCAAGAATATGGTATTGATTTTGAAGAATCATATGTTGTGTTAGATGGAAGCACTCTGTCACCACGAAGTGTGGATCTAGAGGGGGATGAATAGATTAATGGCCTAATTTAACAGTTCATTGAGGCTCTAATGCGGAAATTAAATTGATCTACTAGATCACTAGCTAGAGTGTTTGAACTGAGTAGAAATAAAGCGATCTGAGAATTGAATCACAAAAATCAATAGCACATCAGATCATAAGCAATCACACAAACACATGACACACCAGATTTTAGGTGGTTCGGTCAACAGACCTACGTCCACCCCACACTCAACCCAAGTGTGGCTTACTGCTGCGCAACACAGCTTGCGTCCGCTGGGCAATACAGCTTAGACTACAACCGCTGAGCTTCACAGGTTGCTGTCCGAGACCAAGTCTCACCCGTTGAGGAATTACAACTTCACCTGTCCAGAGGCTACACCTCTGAAAACCGCTGGGCACTACAGCTTACCCAACCAGTGGAATCCTCCACTGCAAACACTGACACACAGCTTGAAGACAAAGTTTCAGAAAGCAAAATAGAATCAAACTAAAACAAGAAATCTCAAAAGAGAATATAGCTCGCAATGAGCAAACTCAGCTCTGGTATCTGAACCAAGAGACTGAGGAACATTCAGACAAGCTCTCTCAACTCCTCTCTCTCAATCTTCTCTTCTCTCTCTTTTTCTTCTCTCTAGATCGTGTATATTCTTCACTGCTGCTATCTGGCTCTCCTCTGCTTCAGTCAATCACTGATCACGATCAACCTTCTTCTGAGGAAGAAGGCTTCCTTTTATAGCAGCAGCAGAGGGCGTGTGTCTTACACATTTCCCGCCCTAACACCTTGGCTGCGTGGCAGCATTTCAGTCTACAGGATGACACGTGTCACGATCCTGAGCCATCTCCATTCTTGGATCACGTGCCCTTATTAACCTCCATGAAATAGCACCTGCTAGGGCATCAATCATAAAGTGTTCTTCAGACAGTTATACAAGATGTAAAGAGATTGCACGTAGTTTGTATGCTACAGTGTTTGCGTGTCTTTTTATCTTATTTATTATTTCACGTGTCGATCAACCGATTAACAAACTGTTAATTAACTGACTGATTGATGACGCGGACGTGCCAGTCACGTGAGTGACGAGTTTATTATGCGCTCATTCTGACCCGTGTCGGGCGAAAGTGAGGTTCGGTCGGGACCGGTAGTCCGCCATACCATAAAGGTTATGGCGTTAATTACATCCCCCATGAGGAGGGAACACCTTTGATTAATTACTGAGATAGTGGGTTGTCGAGGCCGGAATAAAGGATGCAACATTATGAGCACGACAAGATCACATGCGATTTATTTATCATGCATGGGGAGACATGATTCATTAAATTAGAGACCTTGGGTACGTGGCGGAGGACGTGGGTCCAAAGACCACCATCGCGCATAGCGAAAACTTCCGATCGGGGGTAACCCGACCTTCTGTCAACGCCATTTGATATACCCGAGGGTCTATGCAAGCATGCAGGCATGATGATGATAACTATACTGAGCATGGAAACAGAATTATGACAGTGAACAATGCTTAATCACATTCATTGATCCCCGTCAGAAGAGAGGGAAACGATAGCACAAGGGTGATGACGAAAGCAAAGTGTTCACACACATGATATTCAACATGGTAAAGAGGTTATTTGGAGCATGAACAACCCTTTCCTTACTTAACCTACCGCTGATTAGGGTAGTCAATATCGACCATGGGAGGCCAGGGTTGCCTTGAGAGCGAACGAGAGATTAGAACGACATAAAGATGTGAAATGGCACGAGAGATAGCTTCCACGGCGCGGTAAAGCGTAGGTAAAAAGGGGTTAATCCGGCGTGGTAAAGCGTAGGTGAATCGTTAATCCGGCGCGGCCTTATAACAAGCTAAAACGGCGAGCAGGGAATGGGGTGCGCCGGTCAAAGGCACGCTGGGAATGGGCCCAAGAAAAAAAGGGAAATCGTGAGTCACATGTTAATACGGCGCGGTGGGGGGCCGCGCCGTATTAAGGCGCGCCGGCTAAGACCACGCCGTTTTGACTTATTTTTTGAGCATTTCTGAAACCCTTTGAGTTTATTTGAGTTTTTACTAAAAGTTATGGAGTTATTTGAACCAACTAATCATTTTATTAAAGTCCAGGACCCTCTGGAAACTATGTAGTGAGTCAGTGCGAGGTTCATACTTGAGCACTGAGTCAATTGAGTCCAGAATGAGTATCTCATTATAGCTTTAGTTATGCTGAGTCTGTCCAAAATTTGACAGCATCTCCCCTGAACATGAAGAGTTGCAGGGGAGAATCGGGGTCATACTCACTCGTGGAGTAAGCCCCTAAACCGCCGGTCTGCACAGAGGCATCCAGCAAAATCCCATCGGATAGGATACCCCGAGGACTAGCCTGCGAGGGGCACCAAGACTCCGGAGGTGAAGAGACAGAGGGACGAAGCCGTCGATGATGGGAGCAGCACCCCGAGGACTAGCCTGCGAGGGGTGGACAACCCACAGCTTACGGCACATCCTATGGAGGAATCGACCACCAAGAGGGTGAAGCTCCAAGGGCTGGCCTACGAGAAGCATACATCTCTTGGCCTCGATTGGGTCTCAGATTGTCGGGGCTAAGCCTGTTAGGCTAAGACCCCTGTTGCTATCTGCTATGGCCTTGGGGAAACATCTACCATCGAGGGGTAGAGTTCTCGATCGCCCAGCAGCTATGTGAAGTATTGGGGAATGTCCCCCTCCCCGGGTGATTGAAACGAAATAAAAGAATCTCAGAACGGTTTACATGACTATGATGCAGAAGGGGGTAGTCAATGCACAGGCGAGACGAGCCAAACATAGAGGCATATGCTCGAAGAGTTACGGCGCAATGTTAAGTCGATGCATCTTGCAATCTCAAGAACGACTCCCACCTCGCGAGCCACAGGGCAACAGGAAGAGAAGAGTCAATGGGAGTTAGACCCTTGACAGCACGGTGGAAAGAAGCATACGCAGAAGCGTAGCTCTGTCCACGGAGGGGATGTGAAGACCCTCAAATCAGACACGAGCACAGTAGAAAGGAAAAACCCCGGGGAGGGGTGTTTCTGTAGCCCACGGTGCTTCGGGGCATGATCGGGGCTTTGGGGAAACCAGAACCGGAGAAAACATGCGGAAGACCTTAAACATACACATCGATGTACATAGAGAAGGAGACATAAGTTTCAAATCATTCATTCAACCTGCTGGTCCAGACATTCATATACACATTGTCATCCCAGAAACGGGAATGGGCCATCGTATACACGTTAAGAATCTGGCGCCGGCATCATTGCTCGGTCGCCGTTCATCGTTTGCAGAGGAAAAATACATTAAAGAGAAGAAGTCGTAGAGGAGGGGAGGGGTCAGCTCATATCATTGCCATCCCTCCCCTCTCTTGCTTACAGTTGGTAGACGGAAACCCCGAAAGAGGAAAATTCATGAAAAGCGGAGAGAGATAGATGCCGGCGCCCACCTGTTCTCAAAATAGAGTATCGGCCCACTTCTCCTTCTCCGGCTCCAGAGGACTTCACCCAGAATAGAGGAAGAAGGCCGTCGAAGGATGCTCGGACAGAAACTCCCCTCTTTCAAGAAAGCTCTCTCTCTCTCTCTCGAAAACTTCTCTTGGAAGAGAACTCTCTTATCTCCTTTTCTTTCTTTCTATCTTTTTCTCTCCTTCTTCTCAGCCCTTTTCTTCTCGTTTCGAATAGCCATCTGTATATATACATGATCGAGCCCCAAGCCTCATACGGCGTGAAGAACTGTGCACCGGGAAGGGCTTCATGGGTCTTTGCGCGCCGGAATAGCCAGGCCCTGGATGGGGTTCAGCGCGTCGGGATAAAGGGCATCAAGTGGGGGGCGCGCCGGTTTATGGCGCGCCAGGCTAATGCTCCTCGTGCGCTTCGAGCCAGTTGATGAGTCCGGGGATGATTCCGGGGGTCACCGTGAACATTTATCTTGTCAATGCTCCTGGAAACTTCGACGAGATGTCTTGTAGAAGCTCCCAGGCTGACGTACGGCCATTCCTGAGACTCTAGATAGCTTTGATCTGATCATACGGGCTTTCCATTGACACGGCCTTTGGCTCTATGATTCCTGCTGCTGGCTCGGTCTGGCTCCTTCCCAAAGCTCCTTAGGGGGTTGGATAACACCAGGGATAGTTCTGCCTGAGCTGGGCGATTATTCGGCCACTAACGGGCCCATCTTGGGAGGAAGCCGTACCCGTCCGGGTGATCGGGATCTTCTGCCGTCAGAGCTTTCGGTCCTCCGTCTCGGAGAACCAGGGGAACTCCTTCACCTTCAGGAGAGCCTTTCATAAGGTAGGAAGCCACTGGGTAGACCATCGTCCTTGATCGGACAACAGGTGTAGTGTATGCGGCACGAGAGAGTCGATGCTGGTTCATTGGGCAGGCTTGATCGTACTGCCGGTTGATTGTGAGTTTGTCTCGGCTCTCTTGAGGTAAGGTCCTCGTGTCTATATGGGGTGACTCGAGGCTCTAGCAGCTTGAGAAATCTTCAACATGTTGATCTTTATCAGCTTCTGTGCTTCAGCGGGCTGGGTCATTCGTCCTTATGGCTTGGCCGCTGACGATCATATGTTGGGTGCCAACATACAGCCGATGTATAGACATGTCACAAGGGAGTGAATAGACTTAGAGTGCATGCTACATCAATTTATAGACTTTGAACGCATGCAATGCAGCATGGCAATGTATAGACTTGCTCAGTTCAGCTGGTGGATGTACAGACTTGATAGTGTGTAATGCACCATGCATATATCAAAGTATGTACATCAAGAATGAATGCCATTTGAAGAATGTACAGACTTGTGTTATGAACGATGCACAAATGCATAGTGTATGGACATGGTGAGCATGCAGCACCCAATGTACAGACTTGACCGATGTACAGACTTCACGCGATGTATAGACTTAGTTAAAGAAGAGATGCATGAACTATGCACATGCATGAAGAGCAGACGATGTACAGACTTGCATGAGACGCTGGGTATGTTGAGACACAACATGAGACACTAAGTGAGACACAACATGAGACCCAGAACTGCAAAGAATGTATAGACTTGCTGAACTATCGTATTGACATAAGACCAATGAATGTGCAGACTTTGTGTAATGTGCAAGCAATGTGCAGACTTGCTAGCAAACACTGTGCTAACTATGCCATGAATGTATAGACTTGTGCAGATAGATGATGTACATATTTCCATAAGACACAACATGAGACGCTAAGTGAGACGGATCTTATCATGCACTAACTTATCATTGAAGCAAATACTGAATGGTCAGGCATGTCGTCCACGGATGTACAGCCTTTGAACGTGTGTAATGTGCAAACGTTGTACAGACTTGCTGATGTGTAATGCAGTGTGCACAAGGTGAAGTATGCACAACAAAAATGAATGCACTGACATGCCATCAACCATTGTACAGACTTTATGTTCACTATGCAGACATTGTACAGACTTGCTAAGTCTTGAGTTAAGCATGAACGCACAATGCACAGACTATGCGTGTGCATGTATGGTCTTTGAGTACATGACATTGCCTTACGTCTGTATGCAATGGAGTGTATAGACTTTATATGCATGAATGCACCATGTATAGACTTTGCGTGCAAGACACTGTATATGCATGAACGATGAACAGACCTTGCTACATGTATAGACTTTATTAACTGACACAACAAAGGATGTGTTTGCTATCATCAAAACTACAGGGGCACAACAATCTCCCCCTTTTTGATGATGGCAACACTATGGGTTACACCGACTCTAAATGCATACTATGAGATGAAATAACCAATGCAAGTTCTAATAAGATCTCCCCCTTTGCCATAATATAATGCATACACTCCCCCTTTATAATAACAATGTATACACACCCCCTGAATTCATCAAACAGATAATATATTCTCCCCCTTTGCCATCAACAAAGAGGAGGGAAAGTGTAAGGGAAGAAGGATATCTGACTGGCATTCTGAGCAAATAGTTCAGGAATTAAGCATTCTAAAGCACAGAGCCTTCAGTCATATGAATTTAGAAACTGCTTAGAGATTGAATTCTGGTTTGAAGGTTATAAAAATTAGAGTTCAAGCACTACAATCCTTGAATGAGTTTGCTGTGCATGATAATAGTAATAAACCAGAATCACATTTGAGCATGAGAGATTTAGTTTCAAAGTATCTTACAGTCTTAGACTCAGTAAAATTTGTTAAGAGATACCAGGTCATGTATTGAAGTTAAACAATTTGACATACCTGAGTTTTCTTTTTGAAGGAACATCATTTTCAATTTTATTTCATTAAGGGCATTCAGGTACCATTTGTCTTTTTGCATAAGGGTACACGTTTATCAGACGCCAATATCCCTAAATACTCAACATGATGGACCATTCTGCCTATGATCAAATTCAACAGGACTGATTTACACCTTTTTGTGTGAGGATACACGTTTATGAGACGCAGGTATCCCCAGGTACTTAGTGAAACCACCTTACTATTTTGACCATTTATACAGAGATAACTGATGCACATCATGACATAAGTGTTATCCATTTCTTTGATAGATCACTCAGTTTCTCAGTGCTTTACCGGTCATTGCTCTGCCACATTATTTTTCAAGGATTTTCAATATTTTTCTTAGCTGTCCTTTATTTGTTTCAGAATGACTTGTTTAAGGACTATACACATACTTAGCCTTCTCTAACAGGATTTCATGTGAGTTTTTAGATTTCAGATACAGTTAACTTTGTCTGACATGTAATGAAATAAGGGTTGAGAGCTTTACCAATTATCAGCATTCTTATTTACTGATTGCAATCTTTAAACTCTAAAGTTTATAAAATTTAAACAATTAAGTCAGTCCTTAAGTAATTAAAATTCTTATAAAGGAAGAAGTCTGTTTTCTATTGCTTAATAATTAAAACTGACTAACAGATTGCCATATTGTCGACTCAACTCATTCAGGGTCAAGGGGTTTAATGAAATCAAGAGAGAAACGAGTTTAAGTATCAATGAAGTTAATGACCTCTCTGAATTACATACAACACTCCCCCTGTCCATATGCATGTGGTTTTGCAAATGAATGGAAATAATTAGAGGAAAGAGAGCTTAGACATAGTCATGGCTGAATGATATGCAATGAGGATCATGAGTGTGATGCCAATTGATATGTCATGAAAAATATGAATGTTATGCATGCATGGTCTGGTGCAGCATTCAACAACCACAGAGTTTTATTTAGACTACCAGATGTAAATGCGGATTAGAATTTTATTCAAACCACCTGAAAATTTATTCATCATGCTGAAATTTACACAAGCCAAGTTCTCTTCTAAGAAATTTGAACCTTTCATTCCCTAGTGGCTTAGTAAAGATATCAGCAATTTGTTTTTCTGTTTCAATAAAATTCAATTCAATTTCCTTTTTATTGATAGCATCTCAAAGAAAATGGTGTTTGATCTCAATATGCTTAGTCCTGGAATGATGAACAGGATTTTTAGCTAAACATATAGCACTACTATTATCACATAAAATTGGAATACATCCCAATTTTATCTGATAATCAGACAGTTGGTGCTTGATCCAAAGTACTTGGGCTACACAGTTGCCAGCTGCGACATATTCAGCCTCAACTGTGAACAAAACTACTATGTGTTGCTTTTTAGATGCCCAAAACACTAGACAACCACCTAGGAATTGATAGTAGCCACTAGTGCTTTTTCTATCTACTCGACACCCAGCATAGTCTGCATTAGTGTAGGCTAGAAGTTCTAACTCACACCTAGCAGTATACCATAGACCAAGCTCTTGAGTGCCTAGTAGATACCTAAAAGTCCTTTTCACAGACTTAAGGTGTGATTCTTTAGGACTATCCTGAAATCTAGAACATAGACACACTGCAAAATGAATATCAGGCCTAGATGCTGTAAGATATAAAAGGGATCCGATCATACCTATATATAGCTTTTGGTAAATTGGTTTACCTTGAGGGTCTATATCTAAACTGGTCGAGGTACCCATTGGAGTAGCTATTTCTTTGATGTTGTCCATCTTGTATTTCTTTAGTAAATTCCTTATGTACTTAGACTGAGTGATGAAGGTTCCATCTTTTGACTGTGTAACCTGCAGTCCAAGAAATAATTTGAGCTCGCCCATTGAGCTCATTTCAAATTCATTAGTCATAATCTGAGAAAACTCCTCATGCAGTTTGGGGTTAGTTGACCCAAAAACTATGTCATCCACATAAATTTGAACAATAAGTATATATGGATGACTTACCTTAGTGAACAAAGTTTGATCAACTACTCCTCTTATGAAGTTCTTATCTGTGAGAAATTTGCTCAACCTGTCATACCAAGCTCTAGGGGCTTGCTTAAGACCATAGAGAGCTTTATTAAGTTTATAAACATGATTGGGGAAGTCTAAACATTCAAAGCCAGGAGGCTGCCTCACATAGACATCCTCACTAATTTTCCCATTCAGAAAAGCAGATTTTACATCCATCTACTTGAGATTTATTCCTAAGGAGCATGCATAAGCCAATAAAATTCTAATTGCCTCTAACCTGGCTACAGGGGCAAAAGACTCTTCAAAATCTATTCCAAATTCTTGGTTATACCCCTGAGCAACAAGTCTGGCCTTATTCTTAACTACATTCCCTAACTCATCAGTTTTATTCCTAAATACCTATTTAGTCCCTATGACTGTCCCACTATCAGGAGGTGGGACCAAGTGCCACACCTTATTCCTGTCAAATTGATTGAGCTCCTCATGCATGGCATTAGTCCAATGCACATCCTTGAGAGCACAGTCAATGGACTTCGGTTCTACATGAGAAACAAGAGCATATGCATTCAGTTCATTTTGAATTCTAAAATGGCCTCTAGTCCTAGGAGGGTCATGCAAATTGCCAATCACATGTAGAACCCAAGTCCATGTTGACAATTGATTATCATGATTTTCACTTACCTCCCCCTGAACTGTAGACTCTTCTCCATTAACCTCTTCATTTTCTTCCTCATCTTCCGATTTGTCTGCAGGGTTCCCTTGTTTCAGAATATCACCATTGTCTTCATTCCTGTATTAGTCTTTACCAAAGATTCATCAAAAACAATATGTGGAGATTCTTCAACAGATTTGGAGTTTAGATTATACACTCTATATGCCCGGGTGTTTTCAGAGTAACCAAGAAAAATTCCTGGTTCACCTTTAGGTTCAAATTTATCAAGGTCTCTTTTATCATTTATATGAATAAAGCATTTGCAACCAAAAACTTTGAAATGAGCAATTAAATGTTTCTTACCCTTTATGATCTCATAAGGTGTTTTCTGGGTAGAAGGTCTTACCATAGCTCTGTTGATTACATAACATGCAGTATTTACAGCTTCAGCCCAGAACTTCCTTGGCAGACCACCTTCAACCAAGAGTGTGCGACCCATCTCCACCAGGGTTCTGTTTCTCCTCTCCACAACTCCATTCTGCTCGGGTTTCCTTGGTGAGGAGAACTTGTGATGCATACCATTTGTTCTGTAGAAATCCTCAAGCTGTGAGTTTTCAAACTCACCTCCATGATCAGTTAAAATGTTTTCAATTTTCTGGTTTATCTTAAGATAGAACTCCTGAAATTATGTGAATGCATCACTTTTCTGTGACAGGAAGTATACCCAAGTGTACCTAGAGAAGTCATCTACCAGAACAAACCCATACTTCCTCCCTGATAAGCTGACAGACCTGGTTGGCCCAAAAAGGTCCATGTCTATCAGCTCATAGGGTTTAGAGGACAGATTTTCTGTTCTAGATTTGAATGACTTTCTAGTTAACTTGGACTGAGTACATGCATCAGAGAGTTTATTTTCTTTCTTAAAAGAAACTTCAGGAAGTCCTCTAACCATGCTGTGCTTATTCAATTTATGCAATACTGTTTAACTAGCATGGCCTAACCTACGATGTCACAAGAAGGCTTAATCTTCTTTGCTAGCAATGAGGCATAGGTTAGAATGTGATATGTCATCTAAATCTATCATATATGTATTATTAATTCTTTTACCAGAAAACTTAACAAAGTCAGAATCAGGTTCAAACACTTTACAGCATTGAGAGTCAAAAAGAACTTTATACCCTTTATCACATAACTGGCTGATGCTATGTAAATTATATGCTAAACCTTCAACCAGCATGACATCTTCAATGCAACAGGTAGTACACTTACCTACCTTACCTGACCCGACAATTCTACCTTTTGTGTTGCTACCAAAGGTGACAAGGCCTCCATGTTTCTCTATCAGCATGCAGAACTTGGCCTTATCTCCTATCATATGCCTGGAGCAGCCACTATCCAGGTACCACATATTGTTCTTGGCTGCCAGGCATACCTGCACACACAATTAGGTAGAGAATTTTGGAACCCAAGTCTGTTTGGGCTCCAGAGCAGATGAAATGCAGGTAAAGCATGAAAGCAAACTTTTTGGAATCCACATTTGTTTAAAAGAATTCTGTTCATTGGATTTTACAGATTTCTTTTTGTTGTTATTCCTCTTCTTTTTGTTGTTTTTCTTCTTGTTGGCACCAGCATAATTATTGACAGATTTGTTGCTTCTGTGCCAGTGCCTTGGCTAGGGTGCATTCACAAAATTGTGGCGATAGTAGTTCCTGGGCTGGCTGAAGAAATGCATGTTCCTAGGTGTCCAATTGCCATACCCACCAAGCCAATTTCCGGTGCAAGGTCTGTGAGACTTAGTGGCCATACCATGAGGTTTATATGCATGTGTAGGCTGACCCCTAACCTGAGACTGAGCTTTAGGATTTGGCTTTGATGTACCAGCTCTGCTATGCTCACCAATCTTTTGTTTGCCCTTCTCCTCAGCACTGGGCTTCTTCAGGTTCACAGTTTTATTTATAGAATTATCTGAATTCATGTTAATGACAGGTCTTTTCTCTTTCTGTGCAACAAATGATATAGTCTTCATTGCAAAACTTTTAGTTGCACTAGAATTAAATCCAAGACCTTCTCTCCTGAAGTTGGCTTTTGACCCTAATAAGGCATTTAAGTTCTCTGAACCTTGGGTCATCTTTCCTATTATTCTCAGCTTGTCCTCATTATCTTTCTGAACATCTTCAACAGATTTCCTCAGTTCAGTGTTCACACTTAGGACAGCTTCATACTTTTCATTTACAAGCTTCATCTCACTCTCATATTTTTGTATTTTCAATTTCCATTCATCAATTGCATTTTCTAGCCTCTCATTCTCTTCCTTAGAAATTTTTAACTCATGCTTGATTTCTTCAATTTTAGAACATGTGAGTTTCAGCTTAGCATTTTCAGATTCGAGGCATGCAATTTTATCAGTCAAGGTTTTGTCATTTTGCATGGAATTTATTTTTCTTCTTAGATGCCTATTTTCTTTTCTAATATCATCTAGTTTATCAGCAATATCATGATAGGCATCTACCTAATCAGCAATGGTAAAATTATCAAATCGATAGGGTACCTCATCAAAATCTTCCTCTCTATCTTCAGAACTGGTTGCCATAAGACACATAGGTTTTTCTGATTCTTCCTTACTGTCGAGCTGCTGCTCAAGGTACCTTCATCCTCATCACTCCAGGTACTTACCATGGCTTTCCCTTTAGTGTTCTTTATCTTGAACTTGTCCTTGTGCTTCTGATTCTCTAGACAATCAACTTTCAGATGGCCAGACTTCCTGCATTGGTAACACATATTAGTTTCAGTTTTCCTTACAGGATTAGATTTATACCTTGTATCCCGTCGGCCACCACCATGGTTTCTTCGGCTGAATCGCCTTCTTTCCTGAGGAACCGCCTAAATTCTCTGGTGATCATTGCTATCTCATCACCTTCTATTTCTTCTATAGACAGGCTCTCCTCGGATGATGATCCATTATAGCTGGATCGGCTGGATTTGCTAGCACCAGCTTTCAGAGCGATCGATTTTTTCTTCTTCTCAGCTTCCTCTATCTTCGGCAGATGTATTTCATAAGCCATCAGCGATCCATTCAACTCATCTGCCCTGGTGTTGTGCAGATCCCTTGACTCTTCCATTATAGTAGCTTTAGTGTGCCAAATAGGAGTCAGGGAACACATGATTTTCCTTACAATCTCATATTCTGAATATGTCTTCCCAAGACCTCTGAGACCGTTTGTGATGACTATCAGTCGAGCGTACATCTCCTTGATGGTCTCATTGGGCTTCATCCTGAAAGCTTCATACTCTGACACCAGGAGGTTTGCCTTCGTCTCTTTGACCTGAGAGGTCCCTTCGTAGATAGCCTCCAGCTTATTCCACATCTCTTTGGCTGAAGTGCAAGATGATACACGAGAGAACTTTGTGGGGTGCAGGGCGCACTGAATTGCATTGATGGCGCTCCAGTTCAGAGTGGACCTTCGGATCTCTTCTTTGGTCCAGACATCCTCATTCGGGGATAGCTCAAAAGGTCCTTTACTCACCACCTTCCAAGTCTCATAATCCTTCGCCCTCAAGAAGACTTGCATACGGTTCTTCCAGTATGCATAATTTGATCCATCAAAGTAAGGGGGCCTGGTGGTAGAATGTTCTTCAGCGATCAACCCTCTTGCATCCATCTGTACCTTCCTCTTCGGGCTGTAAGTCCCTGTAGAGGAGTTAGGCTCTGATACCAACTGTTGTGTTAGATGGAAGCACTCTGTCACCACGAAGTGTGGATCTAGAGGGGGGTAAATAGATCAATGGCCTAATTTAATAGTTCAATAAGGCTCTAATACAGAAATTAAATTGATCTACTAGATCACTAGCTAGAGTGTTTGAACTGAGCATAAATAAAGCGATCTGAGAATAGAATCACGAAAAGCAATAGCACATCAGATCATAAGCAATAACACAGACACATGACACACCAGATTTTAGGTGGTTCGGTCAATAGACCTACGTCCACCCCACACTCAACCCAAGTGTGGCTTATTGCTACGCAACACAGCTTGCGTTCGCTGGGTAATACAACCTAGCCTACAACCGCTAAGCTTCACAGCTTGCTGTTCGAGACCAAGTCTCACCCGTTGAGGAATTACAGCTTCACCTGTCCAGAGGCTACACCTCTGCAAACCGTTGGGGACTACAGCTTACCCGACCAGAGGAATCCTCCACTGCAAACGCTGACACATAGCTTGAAGATAAAGTTTCGGAAAGTAAAATAGAATCAAACGAAAACAAGAAATCTCAAAAGAGAATATAGCTCCCAATGAGCAAACTCAGCTCTAGTATCTGAACCAAGAGACTGAGGAACATTCAGACAAGCTCTCTCAACTCCTCTCTCTCAATCTTCTCATCTCTCTCTTTTTCTTCTCTCGGGATCGTGTATATTCTTCACTGCTGCTCTCTGGCTCTCCTCTGCTTCAGTCAATCACTGATCACGATCAACCTTCTTATGAGGAAGAAGGCTTTCTTTTATAGCAGCAGCAGAGGGCGTGTGTCTTCCACATTTCCCGCCCTAACACCTTGGCTGCGTGGCAGCATTTCAGTCTGCAGGATGACACGTGCCACGATCCTGAGCCATCTCTATTCTTGGATCACGTGCCCTTATTAACCTCCACGAAATAGCACCTGCCAGGGCATCAATCATAAAGTGTTCTTCAAATAGTTATACAAGATGTAAAGAGATTGCACGTAGTATGTATGCTACAGCCGATGTATAGACATGTCACAAGGGAGTGTATAGACTTAGAGTGCATGCTACAGTAATTTATAGACTTTGAACGCGTGCAATGCAGCATGGCAATGTATAGACTTGCTCAATTCAGCTGGTGGATGTACATACTTGATAGTGTGTAATGCAGCACGCATATATCAAAGTGTGTACATCAAGAATGAATGCCATTTGAAGAATGTATAGACTTGTGTTCTGAACGATGCACAAATGCATAGTGTATGGACTTGGTGAGCATGCAGCACCCAATGTACAGACTTGACCAATGTACAGACTTCACGTGATGTATAGACTTAGTTAAAGAAGAGATGCATGAACTATGCACATGCATGAAGAGCAGACGATGTACAGACTTGCATGAGACGCTGGGTATGTTGAGGCACAACATGAGACGCTAAGTGAGACACAACATGAGACCCAGAACTGCAAAGAATGCATAGACTTGCTGAACTGTCGTATTGACATAAGACCAATGAATGTGCAGACTTTGTGTAATGTGCAAGCAATGTGCAGACTTGCTAGCAAACACTGTACTGACTATGCCATGAATGTATAGACTTGTGCAGACAGACGATGTACATATTTCCATAAGACACAACATGATACGCTAAGTGAGACAGATCTTATCATGCACTGACTTATCCTTGAAGCAAATATTGAATGCTCAGGCATGTCGTCCACGGATGTACAGACTTTGAACGTGCGTAATGTGCAAACATTGTACAGACTTGCTAATGTGTAATGCAGTGTGCATAAGGTGAAGTATGCACAACAAAAATGAATGCACTGACATGCCATCAACTTATGTTCACTATGCAGATGTTGTATAGACTTGCTAAATCTGGAGTTAAGCATGAACGCACAATGCACAGACTATGCATGTGCATGTATGGACTTTGAGTACATGACATTGCCTTACGTCTGTATGCAACGGAGTGTATAGACTTTATATGCATGAATGCACCATCTAGACTTTGCGTGCAAGACACTGTATATGCATGAACGATGAATAGACCTTGCTACATGTATAGACTTTATTAACTGACACAGCAAAGGATGTGTAGACTTGTGACTCATAGTGTTTGCTATCATCAAAACTACAGGGGCACAACATCATATGCCCCTGTAGCTAGGTTAGAGGCCATCAGAATACTCTTAGCCTATGCATGCTCTTTAGGAATAACATTGCAGCAGATGGATATAAAATATGCTTTTCTAAATGGAGAAATAAAAGAGGATGTGTTTGTTAGATAGTCTCCTGGCTTTGAATGCATTGATTATCCTAATCACATTTACAAATTGAATAAAGCTCTCTATGGATTGAAACAAGCTCCAAGAGCTTAGTATGACAGGCTTAGTAAGTTTCTCACTGAAAAGAAGTTCACAAGAGGTGAGGTTGACCAAACCTTGTTCACTAAGGTATGTAATGCTGACATCATCATCGTGCAAATCTATGTAGATGATATTATCTTTGGCTCAACTAACCCAATTTTATGTGAGGAATTTTTTGATTTAATGACAAAAGAATTTGAGATGAGTTCAATGGGTGAGCTAAAACTGTTTCTTGGACTAAGGAAGGTGCATTCATAACTCAGCCCAAGTACATCAAAAACCTATTGAATAAATTCAATTTGGAAATTTTGAAGGAAATTTCAGCACCCATAGGTACATCAATTAATCTTGATGATGACCCAAAAGGTAAATGTGTAGATCCCAAATTATTCAGAGGTATGATCGGATCCCTTCTTTATCTCACTGCCTCTAGGCCTGATATCCTGTTTTCCGTGTGTTTGTGTGCTAGGTTTCAAGCTAGTCCTAAAGAGTCACATCTAAGTGCTGTTAAGAGGATTTTTAGGTATCTATCAGACACCCTAGAACTATGACTTTGGTATCCTGCTAAGTGTGAGCTAGATCTCATAGCCTACACTGATGCAGATTATGCAGGGTGCAGGTAGATAGGAAAAGCACTAGTGGGTATTGCCACTACTTAGGTTGTTGTCTAGTGACATGGGCTTCTAAAAAGTAACACACTTGTTGCTCTATCTACGGCTGAGGTAGAGTATGTTGTAGCTGGGAACTGTGCAGCTCAGGTTCTCTACATCAAGCACCAACTTATTGATTATCTAATAAAATTGGGATGCATTCCAATTTTATGTGATAATACTAGTGCTATATCACTCACTAAAAATCATGTTCATCACTCTAGGACTAAGCACATAGAAATCAAACACCATTTTCTTAGGGATGAAGTAAATAAACATGAAATTGAATTGCACTTCATTGAATCTAAAAAACAGATAGCTGATATGTTTACTAAACCTCTGGGTAATGATAGATTCAAATTCTTGAGAAGAGAATTAGGTTTATGTAAATTTCAGCATGATGATTAGTTTCAATTTCATTCATGATTGAGCCTTTTGATGTGATTTGTGTACTAAGTATCCTTGAATAAAATCTAGCTATTGCTCTGAGAATGATGGTTTGTCTGTCTGAAAATCCATTTTTGAATAAACTCTCTGAATAGATTAGCATCAATTCACTGATCTGAATAAATGATCTGGTCTGTTCAATGATTGTATGTTAATTATCTCTGAATAAAAGTTCAGACCTTATCTTGTGCTAACTTCAAAAATTTCATACATTAGTTATCTTGATTTCAGAGGTACATCAAATGCTATGAGATGGAAGGACAGATTTGGTCTGTCTGAAAGTCCATACTATGTGTTGAGGATAAACCTTCACCTAGTACCCTGAATCAAGAGTTTGTCTCAGCACTGCATTTCATTTCATATCATGTCATGCATTATTACATCTGAACTTCTGCAAAGTGATGCTTCTAGGACAGGTGATTGCACTGCATTTCACTTCATGATAGTATGTCTAGAGAAGCATACATAATTGTGATTGAATAATTGAATTAAGATACATGTAGACAGGGGGAGATTTCTAAGAAAAATGGCATATCTATGCATGCTGCAAGGTGTCAGGGGCAGTATTGATCATTTCTGTCCATCTGTCATTCAGATCTCTTCTACATCATTCCTATTCTGACATAATGGCAGTTTAATAATATGTTCATAATTTTAAGCAACAGAAATCAGACATCTTCTATTACAAGAATCTTGCTTGTTTCTTGAATGAACTGATGGTTTAAATTTTATAATCTTTAGAATTCAAAGACTGCATTCAGTAAATAGGAATGTTGATAATTGATAATAGCTCTCAACCACTTATATCATTACATGGTTGATAAAGTTTTCTTGTATCTGAAATCTGCTAAGTTGATGAAATCTTGGTTAAGAAAACTAAGTATGTGTATTGTTTTTAAACAAGTCTCTCTGAAACTTATAAAGGATAGCAAATCAAAAGTATGAAAAAGAAAATAGTAAATATAAATAAATGGCAGAACAATGACTAAGCACCGAGAAACTGAGTGCTTCATTAAAGAAATGAAGAACACTAAAGTCATGAAGTGGCTTAGTTTATCTCTGTTCATATGGCCAAAATAATAAGTACTGAGAAACTAAGTGCTCCATCAAAGAAATGGAAAACACTTATGTCATGAAGTGTCTTAAGATATTGTGTTCATATGATCAAAATGTTGTTCCTTCATCTAAAATTCAGAATTGTCATATTGTTTAACCTCAATACATATCTTGGTCACTTCCACAGATTATCACTGATTTTTAGAAAGTAAGATACCATTAAACAGATTCTCTCATGATCAATGTGATTGTGGTTTATTGATATTATCAGACACAGCAAACGTATCCATTGAATGAAGTGCATAAATCCTAATCTTTATCATCTTTAAACCAGAAATTTGCCAAGATTGCAATGTATTGATTCATATATATGAAGACTTTGAACTTTGTAATGCTTAATTTTGAACTATTAAACAGGGTGTCAGTCAGATTTCTCTACTTCCTTCTGCTCTATTTTTGGCATACTTCTCCTTCTGGAGGATTCATCATTGCACGGGTAGTAAAAAGGGGAGAATGTCTTTAGTGAGTATCTGCAATTCATTGTCCACATCCCTTCCTATTTGCTAATGACAAAGGGGGAGAGATTAGATGTTGGTATCATGAGTGAGATATTTTTGTTGAAATTGAATGCTTTGACTGGAATTTAAAAATTTTATCATGACTACTCTGACTAAACTGAACTGAATACATTTCATCAAAATACATCTAATATAGTTGGTTGCTATCATCAAAAAGGGGGAGATTGTTGTGACCCCTCTGGTTTGATGGTGATTTCAGTGAGTCAGTAAGTTTTGAATGATTGGCAACAACCTAATTGCCTGGATTAACTTTACTGCATTTACTGTTGACTTTGCATTGACTCCTGTAGCATTGGCTACTTTGATGAAATTAACTTAGTCAGTGTTAGTCAAGCGTTCAGCATGTATGCTAGTTGTTCTTTAAGCACACTAGGGCAGATGCTAGCTTTCCAATGTCAGTGCATGTTTTTATCCCTCACGCAAAGTATGTGCACATAAGTCTCAAGGTCAGTGCACATTTGCCCTATGCATGTTATAAGGTATGTGCATGTGGACTGTCTACCAAGCGAAGTCAGTGCACATTTGCTAGCAATAGCAGTTGAGGTCTGTGCACACTTCACATATGCACAATGAAGTCTGTGCATGTTTTCTGCAACGAATATATAGGTCAGTGCACAATCACTTTTAACATACACAAGGTCGGTGCACATTTAGTGTTGAGCTTGTTAGAGTCTATGCAGAGTCTGTGTAAGCCATGCTAGCGTCGATGCACATTTCATGTTAGCATTGTTAGCGTTGGTGCACTTTTGGTGTTAGCCATATTGGAGTCGGTGCAAGTGTTGCATGAAGGTCAGTGCTAGTCTCCAAGGTCGTGCATATAGTCAGTGTTAGTATGCAAGGTCTTGTGCATAAAGTCGGTGCATCTTTGCTTTGTGCCATATCAAGTTAGTGCACGCTTCATAGAACTGCATATAAGGTCTGTGCAATTTTTGTGTCTTAAGCTAGACAAGGTCAGTGCATATTTGTTTTGCACACATGTAGGTTAGTGCATTCCTTGTCTACGTACACACAAGGTCGGTGCTAGTGCGTCAAGCCCTCATATCTAGTCCGTGCATGTTTGTAATGAATGCTTGATGGGTCTGTGCATATTAGCAATAGTTAACTCTCTGCTTGTGACTCTGCCAGGTCAGCCAATGGTCGAGCATCTACTGAGCAAACTGCATGTGTCATTTAAAGTACCAAGCAAATGGCACTTGATCCAAAGAAAGGCTTATAACAGACAATCCTGTCACGTGGAAAGTAAAAGCCCAGTGATGATAACACGTGGATAAATCTGGATCAGATCTAACATCAAATTTGGGCGGGAATTGTGGCTACCACGCGCCCATCTCCTGAAGGTTATACAAGGAGGGCCGATCGCCTAGTTTCAAGGAGAGAGCAGCAGAAGGCTAGCCACATAAAATGAAGTAGGGAAGAGGGTGAGCATCTAGAAAACTGAAATTAAGAATAGAGAAGATTCCTGAGTGAGGCTGATCAATTGAATGAGAAAGGATAGAATTGAGGAAGAGTAATGCGTGGGAGTTCAGTGAGTGAGTGTGTTTTGTGTTCCTGGTTCTTGGTTCAAAACCAGAACAAGTCTGTGCAATTTAAGAGCTACATTCGCTCAATTCAGAGCTACATTCTCTTGTTTTCTTAGTTTCCTTGATTTGTTTTTACAAACCTTTGTTTACTCAAGCTGTGTGTCAGCGGATTGTTAAAGCTATAGGTCAACAGTTGGCTAATCTGTATTGCCCAGCGACAGAGGAAGATTTCTCTGGATAGCTTAAGCTGTAAGGCTCAACGTTTGAAGGGAACTTGTTCCCCAAAGCTGTGGATCAGCCGTAGCAAGCTGTAAAGCTCAATAGTGAAGCCTTACTCAGTTGAGTAAGGGGTGAACGTAGATCTCTGGAGGAGATCGAACAACCTAAAAACTCCTTGTGTCTGTGGTTGCCATAATAAGTGTGTTCGCTGCATTTCTACTGTTGGTCTGTGTCACGCCCTGAACCGATAGCAGCGGGAAGTGATGCTCAGAACGTGGCAGCAAAACAATCATGATAATTCGAGCAGAAAATAAATGAACACAAAAATTGATATTCAAAACATGGAGGCCATTAATTAAGAAAAATATAATTTTATTAATATTTAAAAATTTAAATATAACTTGACTCGATAAAAGAAATAAAGAAGAGAAAATAGCAAGACCACTATACAATTAGACTCGAGAAAACAAGAAGACTCAAGTCTCAAGGCTCTAGGTTCACTCGATCATGATGTCCCGATCCTAATTTCAAGCGTTCCATCTATCGCATTACCTGAAAAGGATGGAGATAAGGGGGGGAGGGGGTAAGTGAAAGCCTAGTAGGAATTACACTCTATCACCAGGTGAAGTTTAAGTAATTACCCACTTTCATGAATTTATAAATTAAGCGAGAAATTCAATAAAACAAGCTGGTAACCAACAAGACCAGAAGATAATTGATAGCTAGATGGAAAGGAACATTTGCAAATCGAGGTAGCAAAATAAATAACCAGAATTTCATGTGAGTGGCCACATGCCAAGTCAAGTCAAGTCAATACATCATGCACGATGATAAGTGAATGGCGATTTATCAAGTCAAGTCGAGTGAAGTCAAGTCATGTCGTGTCACGCAAGCAAGCACTTCATACTTTCAAGCAAGTATAGCAAGTATCACGAGAGTGTGGAATGTCGTAGACTCAACACGATAGATAGTACTCGGTGACAATGCCACACCTAGTCATTCACCTCCCCGGGGATCAAGTACATTTCGAGTGCACCTCCCAGGACAAGACTGAGCCCTAGAATATGTTTGCCTTGGCATTGATTTGTTTGGATCATAGATCCCACGAAATCTAGACATCCACAATGTTTAATGGCCAAGAGTTCCAAGGTTTAAGCTATGTAACTTACCAACTAAGATCAAATGATATTTCAATAGAATTGGAATGGATATCAAGTGGAAGAACAATGATCAAGCAAGATTTTGTAGTTCAAGTCCAACCTTGATATGACTGATGTCACAACAACAGAACACGGAAGATCATATTAAATCTCGATTGTAGCGGTCAATAACTGGGCCGCTAAGGTGATATTGACGGTCTAACCTTAGACCGCGAACGGTTAAGTATAACAGGCTCTTAAAGCGAACCCAAAAGGTCCTCAATTTATCCCAAATCAGAACGGGTCCAAACAAGAGTTCAGCCCACGAAGCTACAGTCAAACAGAATGGATTGGGCCATGTTAGAATTGACTAGGCTCAAAAGAATCAGACTAAACCCAAGCCCATTACTTAACCAGGCCAAGAAAATGATAGCGGTCTAAACTTGGGCTGCCAAGGTCGCTTAGCGGACTCATGCTGGGCCGCTAAGGTCACCGATCAGTCCAGTTTGGACTGGCCCAAAACATGAATCAAATCACGTTCATGGGTTCAGGTCTTGGGGTACAACCCGCTAGGCGTCCTGGTGGGAATCCCAGGCTCACGGGGACTTACAGAGGTCTCATAATAGTGGTCCTAGTCCGACAGAAGGAATATCCGGCAGAGAGTCCCAACAATCACAAGATTGAGGCTAGATGAAACATGGAAAACGAGAGGTCAGCCAATCCCACCCAGTGGTATGACTCTCAACAGTGATATCAAAATAACAATTCATAATAGCAAGGTTCAAAATTTACAAGATTTACAACCAAACTTTCATCACGTTTCATATGAGCATTTAACTTATGTCAAAACAACTTTCATGTAAATAATAAAAATTAAAGGTCTATAATCATGATACTGGATTATCATCACATTCTGCGTTGTTACAGGTCAAGATGTCATACTAAAACATAGTAAGTTCTTAGTTAAAATGCATGAAATAAAGTTTAAAACACCATGCCAGAGGACAGAAACGATTGATATAATAGCCACCAGAATCATAAAACGGTCTATCGTAGGGCCGTTTCATATCAGAAAATAGGTATACATAAATTTTATAATTTTTAGAAACACAGGGTCTGTTGCAGTTTATCGTGGGGCCGCCAGGCCCTGGTGACGGTTTATCGTAAGACCGCCAAAGTTCTAGCGGTCACTGGAAGGACCATCAATAAGCCCGAGATCTCACCGACGGCGAGCCTCGACACGTCATGATAAAAACTTCAATTTCATGCGATATGGTGAACAAAAATTGGGGAAAATGATGTCATTTGAAAGAGCACTCAAAACTGCATAAGATCACATGCTTTGATTTAGATTTAACACGTGTAAATTAAACATAAACAAGTTAACATGGAAGTTTATTCTTTCGGGTATACCTCGGCGTAAACATGAAATTAGGGCAGCATAGTGTATAAAATTTAGGCAATTAAGTATCAAAAGAAAGGGCTCAGAAAGATGAATAAGATGGTATAATTAGAATTTTGTTTAGCCTAAGAGACTCCTACCAATTTGGGAAGAAAGAGGAAGACGCGCTAAATCCTAATCTGCCAACACTGACGATCCTCGCCCTAATTCACCCTCGATCGACCACGATTGCTTGCGCCACCTGTTGGAAAACAAAAAGGAGGTCCAGGGCTACGAAAGCCCTCTATTTATGGCGTCCAAGGAGGTTTCTAGAGGTCGAATTGGACTCAAGAGTCCAAGGAAGAAAAATTGGCGAAAAATCTCGCACCTTGACCAAATCCGCACCACCGCCACCGAGAGAAGCATCTAGAGGCTAGGGTTTTAGAGGGGAAACGATCTACTAGGGTTAACCTATCATTTGGGACTAGTTTGGGCTCTATTGGTTGAGAATTGGGCTCTAATTAAATCGTTTAAGGTTAACCCATTAATTAAGAACAACAAATTTGGCCATTAACTCTGTAATTCAGCCAAGTTAAGATTTTATTAGGGGTCGGCCAAGTTGACATAATTGTTAAACACTTCGTTTTCTACAAGAATATAGTTTTGCCATATTTTTATAAATTAGTCAAAATTTTGGCCTACGGGTGAAATTTAATTAATTTAATTTACACCAACTAAATTCAAATCAACGCAGAAAATTCGATTGTATCTTAGAATATGAAGGTCTTTTCATGATGATTGTAGAAAAATAATTATTGATATAATTTGGCCACTTTAAAAAATAAATAATATTCTTTTAATTAAGAAAATCATTGAAGTCGTTAAATAACAAGGAAAATAGCTATAATTTCAATTCAAACTTCAAAATTTTACTTTTATATTTTATTATTTAACCGGGGTGTTACACCCTCTCCCACTTTAAGGAATTTGGTCCGCAAATTCGTCAATCGACATTAGCTATTTTCAAAATAACATGGTAATCATACAACTAATGGAATGCAAAAGAATTTAACTAGAGTTAAGGATGAGGGAGAACGATACCTTATATAATTCTTCATTGATAGAAATTAGTTGTAATTTACTTATAGAAGTAGCTTAGGACAACTAGCCATTACATGATCTTTATTTCCGCTACGAAGACACGCACCGCTCCTGTAGCAACCCTGATAAAAATAAGATTTTTAAATAAATAAAATTAAAATAAAAGATAAATAAATAGATGACAAAGAGCCTAAATGAGTAAATCATTGATCAAGAGGAAAATAACGCCTTTTATCAAGGCGCTGATTCAAAAGGACACGCCTCTATCTAAGGCGTTAATTTAAAAGGGACGCCTAGAAAATAGGGCGTCAAAATTCAAACGACGGGAAAATAAAATTAAGGAAAGGAAATGAAACGCCCTCTGCATGGGCGCATTTTACATAAGAAATGACGCTTGAGAAGGCGTCAATTTAAATTAACGCCCTCGCTTAAGACGTTAATTCAGATCGAGTTTTGTTCGACCCAGGAGTCTATCCAGGGCAAGTTCTGGATAACTACGTCGAAGATGGAATATGGTAAGGACTCTATCATGGAAGTATTACTTCCAATGGAACTCTAACCCTATTAGGATCCCCAAAATCCTATAAATACCCTCCTAATCGACCCAGATCGCTATTTGGCGATTTGAGCTATCGTTCTGCTGAAAGGAGAGGTTTTGTTCTTCTTATTGTTTCTTCCAAACCGCAGAAGCATGAGGATTCTAATGCTTCTTCATCTTCTTCTTACAGGTTAAGGAGTTCCTGTATTCCTGAAGAACGAAGGTTCTTCATCAAGCATCATCTTCTTCTTCTTCTGCCGGTGATCAGAAGACTCTGTTGCAAAACAGAGTATCATTTTTCTTCACATATCTTCACCCAGATAGTCATCAGGTAGGTTTTCTCAGGAACGTAGCTCAAACTAGCATAAGATCTTTAATAAATACCATCAGTCATCCATGCATATAGTTTTATTGCGATTTCAAAAGTTTTCTCTAAAAATTAAAAGAAACGCCCTTGACCAGGGTGCTAATTTAAAGAAGCGACCCACACTAGGGCGCTAATTATTGTTTTGACGCCCTGCCCAGAAGTCGTCAATTGCATGTAATTAATAAATACCCACGTTTAAAATTTAATATCTATGTAATAATGAATCTAATATATTGCATGAGTATACCTGTGAAATCCTGCTATTTTTCCTATCATGATCATGTACCCTCTTTCCTGAAATTTTATTATCTGAAAATTTGTAAATTCTTGAATTCACAACCTTGTCTAGGTCGTCTCCTACTGAACTGACGCCCCAGATCAGGGCGCTAATTGAAAAGTAACGCCCCTGTCCAGGGCGCGTTATTGTTAAAATTGTAGAATATTGATTTTCTGTAGAATAGAAATATTGAAGGGACGACTGATGTACAAGTCGTCAAATTTGTAAATAAACACCCCTATAGAAGGCGTTAATTTGATAAGTAATGACTTAGATTAAGTCGCTATTTTCCTGTGACACTATTTTACACTGTTACTGTTAACCGACGGTTTCATATGTATATATATACATATCTATATGTATCGGCACTATATTCCAGTCCGTGAATATAGTCCCATATTTCATGATGTTTTAACGTTACCCCCTTAACTCTCATTGACATACAAGCTCTCCATTAGACACTCCGTTCCTTTGGACTAGCGAGTTAGTCATAGAGATCTCCGTAAGTCTCCTCGAGCCTTGGATTCCCTCAAGGCTGACTGAGCTGGTTGTACCATAAAAGTCCATTACACAATCTTTGCCATGTCACTCTATAGAAACATGGTATACCGGCCCTCATGTCATGCCATGTGTATGATATGAGAATTATCTTAATGAACGGGGTAAAGCATGACATTGTTATGATGTTCTTGTAAACCCCAATTCTATAACAACATTGTTATGATGTTCTTGTAGACCCCAATTCCATATTAAACTTGATGTTCTTGTGGACCTCAATTCTATATAAAGAATGTCCATACTTGTTTGTCATGGTACCCAAGTTAGGGAACCAATTCCACCTAATTTTATCGATAATCGTGATTTTACCGTTATTATCGCCTAACTATGTCAAGTGTCATATTTTTGGACTCTATTCTATCAAAGTCTATCCTACGTGTCTGCAAGCTTTATCCTTGAAATTCCATATTGGCTATATACAAAAGTGGATGTTAAAATACATGATTAATGCCTGCGCATATAGGGCCCGATCTGGTCCTGGGAGGAGCACCCGAAAGTACTTGTGCCCATGGGAGTTGATTGATCACGGTATTGGCATTATACCGAAGTGCATGACTAGCTTGATTGAACAGTCCACAAATCTTGTACTTGTACTCGACTTGATATTACATGACTTGCGTGGCCCGAGAAAGGGTAATTACTTGCTTGACTTGAAACAAAATAGCCAAGTTCCGACATGACATGATGCGTTTACTTGCTTGAATATCTTGATGTCTTTTTGATATAAGTTCTTGAAAGTTCAGGACTAGTTCTTCTTGCTATCGTATTGTTATACACTCTCTTTATCTTGTCGTTTTATGCGAGCATGCATAGCTATAGTGCATTCATGAAAGATGTAATCACTTAAACCCCTTGCTAGTTCTTGAGATATAATTTCCTACTGAGCGTTCGCTCACTTAGTGTTTCCCTACTTTTCAGATAAGTCCGACGATGAGGGAACTCAAACGGATGGGGAAAATCAAGAGTGAAAGAGATAGAGCTTCTTCCGTGTTATCTAGTCTTTTTCATATTTTCTTGAGTCAACCTTGTATTTTTCCTTTATTTTAGTTAGTACTTCAAAGGTTTGTAATAGACATATTCTTATGAAGGAATAAAAGATTGGGTTATCTTTACTTTTGCGCATCTCTGATTTTGGTGTCGAATACACTAATACTCTGATTGACATGATTGATATAAACTCGTCACGCATCTCCGGGTATCTTCCGCTCTCGGGATGTGACAGTTTTTGTGGTATCAGAGCCTAGGGTATTCAATTCTTAGGAAATCCAAGTCCAAGGATAGGTACAATCCTTTAACCGGTGAGATTGGGTAGAACCAAGGGATAAAGTTAACATAGAAATGCTAGCTTCCAAAGGAAATCACGTATTAATCTAGTTACTGTAATTGTAGGGCGATGGCTGCCGAACGTGCCCAGTGGCGCAACATGCAGCGTACACTTCAAGGCATGACTCAGGTGCTGCAACAAGTAGCACAGGGAGGTGCACAACGAGCCGGAAGTCTCCACCAAGTCTTCAAGAACATGAACCCTCCCAGATTCATGGGTTCTACTGTTCCGGACGACGCAGAGCACTGGATCAGGGAGACGGAGCGTATATTCCGTGTTATGCAGTGCACGGATCTAGATAAAGTCTTATTAGCTACCTTTCAGTTAGAAAGGGATGCCCGATGCTGGTGGGAATCAATAGAAGCTACTTTAAATCAAGACCAAATTACTTGGGAGGAATTTGTTGAACATTTCAACAATAAATATTTTTCAGACCGAGTCCAAGAAAAGAAAGCTACCGAATTTGCACTACAAGAAAAATCGCGGATAGCGACCGACCTAGCGGTCGCTATTCAGTCATAGATCGGTCGCAAATCTCCATTGCGACTGAACAGAGACTATCTAGCGACCGAACATGTCGGTCGCTATATACTAGTCGCTATATAGCGACCGACATAATTCGGTCGCAGTATCAGTCGTTACCAGAGACCGATTATAATCGGTCGCCTGATCGGTCGCTAATTAAGTCGGTCTCAATTCGGTCGCTATTCGGTCTCTAATTATGTTGTATTTTTAAAAATAAAATTAACCTATTGGATTTATTCGGTCTCAATTCGGTCGCTAGTCGGTCGCCAAGTATAATTATTTAATAAAAGAAATATAACGTATAGTCGCTATTCGGTCGCAATTCAGTCTCCATGCGGTCGCTAATTTTGCATTATTTTTTTTTTAAAAATTTATTTAAACTGATAAATAAATTACCTGATAAATAACAAATTCATAACATAAATATAAAATCAACTACACAGACAACAATATCGACAAATCTCAAATTCATCACATACAAGCACCTGATAAATAACAATTTCATAAAACAATAATAAATCAACTACACGGATCACAATCTCCACGAACCTCAAATTACACACAATTAAAATAAAATCACAAATTAATCATACATCCATAATAATAAAATGACAACATACACAACTAAAATAAAATCACAAATCCTCCACATATGTCTCATCCTGGTCGTCGTCTCGTCCAACATCATCCTGGTCGTCGTCTCGTCCAACATCTCGCGACGGATGATCCTGTATATCATTTAAAAAAATTATAATCAAATCCTTAATAAAGAAATCAAGCATTAACAAGACTTAATAAAGAAATCAAGCATTAACAAGAGTATGCCAATAGTTTAAGCCAGCTCATTTTCATATATATAAATACACACACACAATATAAGTTCAAATTTCATCTTGTATTTTAAAAATGAAGTTTGAGCGCCGAGCTCAAACCGGGCATCCGATTTGGATTCCGTCAGTTCTGACAAGTCACTTTCATCTCCCCGGTCGTATTGGAATGATCGGCACGGCCATCCGACCGGTATTTCGAATTTTAGACCCCCGGACCCGTCCTAACAGTTCATTTGAACTAAGTGTATTTTAAAAATGAAGTTTGAGCGCCGAGCTCAAACCGGGCATCCGATTTGGATTCCGTCAGTTCTGACAAGTCACTTTCATCTCCCCGGTCGTATTGGAATGATCGGCACGGCCATCCGACCGGTATTTCAGATTTTAGAACCAAATGCCCCGTCCTAACAGTTCATTTGAACTAAGTGTATTTTAAAAATGAAGTTTGAGCGCCGAGCTCAAACCGGGCATCCGATTTGGATTCCGTCAGTTCTGACAAGTCACTTTCATCTCCCCGGTCGTATTGGAATGATCGGCACGGCCATCCGACCGGTATTTCGAATTTTAGACCCCCGGACCCGTCCTAACAGTTCATTTGAACTAAGTGTATTTTAAAAATGAAGTTTGAGCGCCGAGCTCAAACCGGGCATCCGATTTGGATTCCGTCAGTTCTGACAAGTCACTTTCATCTCCCCGGTCGTATTGGAATGATCGGCACGGCCATCCGACCGGTATTTCAGATTTTAGAACCAAATGCCCCGTCCTAACAGTTCATTTGAACTAAGTGTATTTTAAAAATGAAGTTTGAGCGCCGAGCTCAAACCGGGCATCCGATTTGGATTCCGTCAGTTCTGACAAGTCACTTTCATCTCCCCGGTCGTATTGGAATGACCGGCACGGCCATCCGACCGGTATTTCAGATTTTAGACCCCCGGACCCGTCCTAACAGTTCATTTGAAATAAGTGTATTTTAAAAATGAAGTTTGAGCGCCGAGCTCAAACCGGGCATCCGATTTGGATTCCGTCAGTTCTGACAAGTCACTTTCATCTCCCCGGTCGTATTGGAATGATCGGCACGGCCATCCGACCGGTATTTCGAATTTTAGACCCCCGGACCCGTCCTAACAGTTCATTTGAACTAAGTGTATTTTAAAAATGAAGTTTGAGCGCCGAGCTCAAACCGGGCATCCGATTTGGATTCCGTCAGTTCTGACAAGTCACTTTCATCTCCCCGGTCGTATTGGAATGATCGGCACGGCCATCCGACCGGTATTTCAGATTTTAGAACCAAATGCCCCGTCCTAACAGTTCATTTGAACTAAGTGTATTTTAAAAATGAAGTTTGAGCGCCGAGCTCAAACCGGGCATCCGATTTGGATTCCGTCAGTTCTGACAAGTCACTTTCATCTCCCCGGTCGTATTGGAATGACCGGCACGGCCATCCGACCGGTATTTCAGATTTTAGACCCCCGGACCCGTCCTAACAGTTCATTTGAAATAAGTGTATTTTAAAAATGAAGTTTGAGCGCCGAGCTCAAACCGGGCATCCGATTTGGATTCCGTCAGTTCTGACAAGTCACTTTCATCTCCCCGGTCGTATTGGAATGATCGGCACGGCCATCCGACCGGTATTTCGAATTTTAGACCCCCGGACCCGTCCTAACAGTTCATTTGAACTAAGTGTATTTTAAAAATGAAGTTTGAGCGCCGAGCTCAAACCGGGCATCCGATTTTTAAGTGACGGTCAAAATCACGGGTATTTTAAAAACTAAGTTTGAGCGCCGAGCTTAAACACTTACTAATAAGTGGTTAAGAAAATAATCAAAATCAATAAAGGTATATCAGAGAGGAGTGAGAAGACGCAGCCAAAATTTTTAACAAACAACACAAACACATATAGTAATTAACCACCTAAGTGCGATCAAACATTCACAGACTGTCCAAACGGGACAATTCAAGACTTTGAGTTAGATATACACATTCTCATCATTCAAAATGAGAACGTGCATATCAATCCCAAAGTCTTGAACGGGTAGGTTGATTGGCACGGGCTTAACACGCTCTCCTAAGATGCGTGCAATGTTAGGTTGCACCCACGCATCTCAGCTCACATACAACACCCAACTAATTAAATATTGACAAGATAATAACACAATCTAAAAACATAGCAGTAACATGTGAAATTGGCAATACATGTACACAATGAAAACATGAATTTTATTTTAACATCCAACATAAAGACAACACTTTCACTAGCTATTTAGCAGAAATAAAATATAGCATGATACTTTTTAGCTTAAAGACAACACTGTCACTAGCTATGCAGAAATCAAGTAAAGAAATTGATAGTATCGTCACTGAATAAGACAATAATAAAACACACTTTACTTTTCATCCAACACTATCCAAACAGTACTCTTAGCTAATGACATGTTTTAGATATTCTAAAATTAAGAAACTGAGCTACAATTCTAAAATGTCAATGTTTCTCTAATACTCATGTCATGTAAATTTAAACATATCAATAATTTATGAGGTTGTCAACCACGACTGCTAATCTTTTTTTTTTTTGAAAATCTACAAGATGACTAGTAGCTTCCATTGACAGATTCCCCATTTTAAAAAGGCGCGGGTTTACATGATTTGCAACGTCTCGACAGTCCTCAACTATTGTGCCTAGAAGATATTATCTCGTAGGGGTATGTCTAAAATTATTGCAAATTCTGATGAAATGGCCCACATCTGGGTATTATGGAAAGACCATCTGCATGTTTCTCTGGTTACTAGAGATGATCAGCAAATTACTCTTCTCATGGGTCTTAATGGTCAAGTCCCTTTTCACTTAACTGCAGTATATGCAAAATGCAATGTGATTGAGAGAAAGGGTCTTTGGACTTCTTTAATTAACGTCCACTCTAACATTTCTGGTCCTTGGATGGTGGCAGGAGACTTCAACTACATTACTGATACAAAGGAAAAAATTGGTGGTAATGATCCTAATTCGATTGCAATGACTGATTTTAAGGACTGTATATCAAATTGTGCACTTTTGGATACTGGTTTCAAAGGATCTTCCTACACTTGGCATAACAATCAATCAGGAAGCAGGGGTATTTGGGCCAGACTGGATAGAATTCTAACCAATTCTGATTGGATGGCTCATTATGCCTTCTCCGTTGAACATCTTTCCAGGGAAGTCTCAGATCATGCCCCTCTACTTGTGTTGCAGACTCCCCAGATTAAAAGGAAAACCAGATTCTGTTTCCAAAAAATGTGGACTTATCATGACCATCTTCTTGCTGATGTTAAAAAGTGTTGGGATACTAGTCCTTTAGCTTCTTCACCTACCTTAACCCTTTATCTTAAGCTCAAGAGTCTCAGGCAAATGCTTAAAGTTTGGAATTATCAAGTCTTTGGTAATATTCATAATAATGTGGCAAAAGCGGAGGATGATGTTATTAAGGCAGAACACGCTTATGACACCCAGCCTTCCACTACAAATCAGACTGCCCTGGATGAGGCTAAACTTGTTCTGTCCAAAATGTTGCTTCAGGAGGAATGCTTTTGGAGACAGAAATCTAGAGTCCGATGGCTCACTGAAGGGGATAGAAATACCAGATTCTTTCACTCTACCACTTTAGCTAAGAGGAAAAAAATGTGCATATCTCAACTTCAAAACTCTGCAGGCCTATTAGAAAAATGGTGCACAATAACTGGTTTTCTATTCTTATAAATGGTACCCCTGCTGGATTCTTCAAATCTTCAAGAGGGGTGCGTCAAGGTGATCCAATTGCTCCCTCACTATTTATCATTGCAGAAGAGGTACTCAGTAGATCTCTGACAAAAGCCTTCCAATGTGGCCTCATAGAATGGTATGCTAGTCCTAGACATTGCCCGAATATTTCACATCTTTTGTTTGCGGATGATTCCATCATTTTTTGCAATGGCAATCTTATTTCAATAAGGAATCTCCTTAAGATACTACAAGATTATGAAAGAGCTTCAGGGCAGTCAATAAACACAGGTAAAAGTGGTTTTTTCATACACTCCAGGAATAATAACTCTACTGCCAGGAAAATTCAGGATGTCACTGGTTTTGTTAAACACTCCTTCCCTCATAAGTATCTTGGTTTTCCCCTGATCAAAGGAAGATGCAAGAAAATTCACTACACTGGTATTCTACACAATATTCAGAGGAGGATTTCAGGTTGGAAATGTGGGATGCTCTCCTAGGGAGCAAAACTAGTCCTTATCAAGCATGTCCTGATCTCATTGCCCATATACTTTCTTACATCTTCTTCACTGCATATTGGAACTCACCAAGCTATTGAAAAATCACTTGCCAATTTCTTCTGGGGTTCATCTGATCATGGTCACAGGAAGCACTGGAGAAAATGGAACAAAATCTGCACTCCTATCTCTTAAGGTGGACTGGGTATTATATCACTAAGGAATATGGAAACTCCCTTAAGTGTTAAAATGTTGTGGCAAGCTCTTCATTCAAATTCATTATGGGCCGAGTATTTCAGAGCCAAATATATTAGGAACTGTCCTCTCATCCAGGTTCAGTTTACAAATATGAAGGGTTTTGAAAGGAGAAGGTGGATCACTGCAAAAAATTTAATTATTCAGCATAAGAGGGTCATTATTGGAGATGGCAGCAGGACAAGCTTCTGGTATGACAGATGGATAGGCCAACACACCCTTGCTGATTTTGCATTGGCTGATAACACCATCAACCCTATGCTCTCTGTTCGGGACTTTATTGTACAGATGAATTCAGAAGACACAAATTGGCCTAACAGGTTTTTTACTGAAGAAATTAGCACTGCTTTGAAGCATGTTAAACTCAATCAGGAACATGACCTACCTGCTTGGAGCCTTTCTTCTTCGGGGAACTGTTCAGTCTCATCCACCCAAAAGGCTATTAGCAGGAACCAAGAGACTCAGACTTTCAATCAGTGGACTAGCATTTGGTCACCATGGCTGCCTTCCAAGATCTCCATTCATCTGTGGAAAATTATCAACAAGTGTCTTCCTCTGGATTGCAACATTCAGAAGATAGGGATTCCAATTTGTTCAAAATGCTGCTGCTGCAAGACCCCACAGACTGAAAATTATAACCACTTATTTATTTTCGGTGATTGGGCTTCTTACATATGGACATATTTCAGATCTAAGGGGTTGCAAATTGAAGAAAATTCAGCTACCTCAATGATACTCAACAATTTATGCTCCACTCAGAAAAAATCAATGTTTGGCCTATTTGGTCTAGCTGCTGTCGGAGTTAGTATGTGGGAGATTTGGTGTGCTAGAAATTCAGACAAATATGATGACTCCAAAACTTCCTGCCAGGGTCTCCTCCACAAAATCAGATACAAAGTCAAAGAAATATGTCAGATTTCCTCACTACCCGAAGCCAATCAGGAACATATCAGAATTCTGGATGCTCTAGGAATTCAATTTGCTAAACCAAAGCAGCTTAGAGCTATAGCCATTAAATGGTTTTGCCCTCCTTGGCCTTCTTTAAAACTAAATACTGATGGAGCATCTAAAGCCAATGGTGAATCTGGTGGAGGTGGGGTCATAAGAGATCACCTTGGAAATGTCATCCTAGCTTTCAGCCACTACTATGGATTCTCAAATAGCATCATTGCTGAGGCCCCTGCCCTATTAGATGGAATGAAGTATATCAAAATCACTGGTTCCACAGCAGCAATAATTGAATGTGACTCTCAAACTATTGTCAATATTATCAAAAGGAAAGCCACCTGCCCTTGGTCGATATTGTCCTATGTCAGGGAGATATGGAGCCTCCTTAATCCTGCAGATACCATTAATCACATCTTTAGAGAAGGGAACACTGTGGCTGATTCCTTAGCTTCTTTAGCTTGTAAGTTGAAATGTAATGCATCCTATTCCTCCTCTGAGCTTCCTACTCTCATTAGAGGTGCTGTTAGGCTTGATAAACTGGGTATGCCCAGTGTCCGCTTGATGTAATTTATCTTTACAATTGCTTTTACTCAATAAAATACCCACTGGTGGTTAGGTGGTAGAGTTCTTCTCTCAACCTTTCCACTAGGCAGGGCTTTCACATAAAAAAAAAAGAAGATAGTGAAACCCTTCAGTTTCAGAATGCTATAGGCAGTCTCCATGCATGCATGTGGAAATGACAATGTCTATAAAGCAAATTAAACCTTAAGTCAAAGTTTTGAATTCTTCAGCTAAAATCAATATGTAACTTCTACAGTCCACTGATAGTTTGCAGAGAGTTGAGTTGTTTGAACAAAGATTTATTGTTTTATGAATTTGGCACGTAAACTGTCGGGAGACATGTAATCACCTCTGCACGTGGATTGTGCTAGCTTTCACAGAAAAATTCCACACCTAAGTACATAACCATGCATGACTATGCATAAATCTTTGAAGTCGATTCTGCTGGTTCGGGTGCCGGAGGGGGTGACACAGAGAGAGAGGGATCAGAGAGAGAGAGGGTGCCAGGTGGAACCTTTAATGTTGTAGTCGGCGAGGGTGCGGCCGTCCTCCAGATGCTTCCCGGCGAAGATGAGATGCTGCTGGTTCGGGGAAATGCCCTCCTTGCCCTGGATCTTAGCCTTCACGTTGTCGATCGTGTCCGAGGAGTCGACCTCCAAGGTGAACTGTGCTTTGACCGCAGGGGGAGGGGGGGCTCCGGCGGAGGGGGGCTCGGGCGGGAGGCCGCAGGGGGAGGGGGGCTCGGGCGGAGGTTGGCTCGGGCGGGAGGCCGCAGGGGGAGGGGGGGCTCCGGCGGAGGGGGGCTCGGGCGGGAGGCCGCAGGGGGAGGGGGGCTCGGGCGGGAGGCCGCAGGGGGAGGGGGGGCTCCGGCGGAGGGGGGCGGAGGCCGCAGGGGGAGGGGGGCTCGGGCGGGAGGCCGCAGGGGGAGGGGGGCTCCGGCGGAGGGGGGCGGAGGCCGCAGGGGGAGGGGGGGCTCCGGCGGAAGGGGGCTCGGGCGGGAGGCCGCAGGGGGAGGGGGGCTCTGGCGGGAGGCCGCAGGGGGAGGGGGGGCTCCGGCGGAGGGGGGCTCGGGCGGGAGGGGCGTGGGGGGGCTAGGGCGGAGAGGGGGCCGCAGGGGGAGGGGGCTCGGGCGGGGGCTCGGGCGGGAGGGGGGGCTCGGGCGGAGAGGGGCTCGGGCGGGCGGGGGCCGCAGTGGGGAGTATAACGGGATCAGCGACTGATTGGAGACCGAAGTAAATTCGGTCGCAAGAACAGCGACCGATTGGAGACCGAACTAAATTCGGTCGCCAAAACGGTCTCACATATGCGACCGATTATTTCGGTCGCCGAATTGGTCTCTATTTGGGACCGACTAGCGACCGATTTAATCGGTCTCTAAGTCGGTCGCTATAGCCACTTTTTCTTGTAGTGTTGCCGCACTCAAGCAACGGTCATTATCGGTGGCGGAGTACGAGGCACAATTCTCTAGATTGTCTCAGTATGCTAAGCACTTAGTTAGCACCGAGAAGATGAAAGCTAGGAGGTTCCTAAACGGGCTCAGGCCCCAATATATTACCCAGCTGGCACCAATGGATATTCAGGTCTACTCAGAGATAGTACGCCGAGCTCAATTGTTAGAAGATGCCACGGAGCTATCAGATAGAATCCGTGGGAAGCATAAGAAGGAACACGTTACAAGTTCGGGTTCCTTTAAACCCAACTTCAAGAAGAGGCCTAGCACTGGAGGTACTTCTTCTCAAGACCAAAAATTTATGAAGACCAAGCCCTTCTCTATCACTACTACACCTTCGAATATAATATGCAAGCATTGTGACAAGAGTGGTCATAAAGCCGAAGAGTGCTGGAGGAAACTTGGAGCATGTCGGTGACGACCCGAGATCCGGATACCGGGAGGAGCCCGATACCATTCGAATCTCGAACTGCCGCCCACGAGCCGGGAGGGCTCGGAAGGGCTAAAAGGAGTGTGGAGGCACAAAGAAATAGGAAATAAAGCAGGACAATTCAATAATTAACATAAATAAATAAACAACTACGACAGAGTCCAGTCCCACAGAAAGTACAGTCTAAAGCAGTAAAACGTACCACATGCCAAGTGAACACTCGGCCCGGCAAGCTGGCAACTGAGAACCTCCGCTCCGCACCCTCGAACCACGAGGAAGAACCGCCACACCTGAAAAGCAGGGAATGAGTCTCCAAAACAGAGACTCAGCAGGGATCCCGCGGAACCCCAACCGGAAACGACGGCGGTAGCGGAAAGGAACGCTACAACTACAGCAGGAACAACAAACCGGTGGCCGGTCAACACTCGGCACTACAGCTACTCCTACTGTACCAGAAACACACCCCAGACTCACGGTCAAGGGCTACCGAACTACACTAGTATCGCTTATCGAAGTGAAAAACCCACGGCAACCACGCCGTAGAGGCCTGTCTCCCAGAACACGGCCAACCTGGACACGCTGTCAAAAGTGCAACCCGGACACCTGGTCACGGGTACCGCACGACAAGACACAACCTCGGTAAAGTCACTAGCACTAGCCTCATGGCACGAAAACCGACACGCGCCACGGTGAAACAATCGAAAACTCAACGGTCAACACGACCGAAACCCGAAGGTCGAAGTCACACGACTGACAGTCTGTCACTCTCTGTCCAGAACAGGAGTACCTCCAACTAGAAGAACGACCGGATGCGTCCGCTGACGTCTTACACCGCGTCACAAGTGTCTAGCTACGACGCCCTAGGCGTGAGACTCAGACACACACAGTAACCTGTACCACAACAAGGACTAGCTGGGGTCACGCTCGTCAGCGCGTGTCCTAAGCCCCCAACTACGTGTGCATACACAGACCATCTGCTCTAGGTCGGGTCCTCTAGCTGGCTTTCCCCCCCACCGGACTCTGGTGGCAAAGGCAAGGGGCCGACGGAAACCAGCCTAAAAACCGCGTCTCACCGGGTCGCGCTCTCCACCACTCCCAGGTGGGTCCGCACACGCGTGCGCAGAAAGCTACGACTAGTGGAGGATCACTGAGAGAGTAGACTCTCAAAACAACAGAAAACGACGTCTGAACCTAACGAAGTACGGGGACCATCCCACGTAGCAGCACCATCGCACGGTGACCACGATCGGAGAAGAAACGGGACACACAGTCCACGGCCAAACACATAACCCACTCGGGAATCATCTTCCAGGAAGACTCACGACATGCGGGGGAACCCCACCGCACACATACCGATACACGGTGACTCGATCGAGCGAGAATACGGAAACCCGAAACGCCTGGGGTCACCCGGACTCACCAAGCCCACGGGCACGCTTATCGAGGTAACACGGCACCTCCAGACACCCCAAAACACGGTAACAAAACCCACGGGGTGCCCGGGACACTCACAAGGCCAAAGGTCGACCACTGCGTCACAACCGGGTAGACCGGAGACCAACACAACCCAATCGGAACACTAGTAAACCGCCCGGACCCTTACACTCATGAGCACGCAAATCAAGGTAAACGGAACCCCCGGACACCCCAAAGACACGGTCACGGAACTCCACGGGGTGTCCAAGGCACACACGGCCCACGAGGAGCACAATCAGCCGCAGACCGCCCGCCCCGGGCAGCCCGGCTGGTCCCTCCAAGAACGCGCTATAGGTCCATAGCGCGTTCAAGCAGAACGCGCTAGGAGCCTATAGCGCGACAAGCCAGGTCGCGCTATGTTTCCATAGCGCGACAGTCCAGAACGCGCCGTAGCCCTATAGCGCGACAGGAACCGCCATAATGTTCATCTTCTCCGATGAACGCGCCCCGTCGGGGCAGCGCGACCCTCAAGAACGTGCTACTGGAAGCTAGCGCGTTCTCAGTCCGCGCCCGAAAACGGTAGAAACGGCGGGAAAATCCATTCCACGCCCCGATCACCCCCGGGTGATGGGGAAACAAAGGGGGAAGCATTCCCCAACCCCTCTGGCACCGAGAGGACCCATTTGAACCCCAAACACACGTTTAAAACACAAGATTCGGCTCACACCCCAAAAACATGCATTTTTCCCAAATCACCCCGTTTAGCCCGCTCGGCTCACCACGGCCTACGAAACTCGCGGGAATTGAAGTACACGGGTTGAGGGTCCATCTCCCTACCTCCACCGAAGATTCGACGCATCGTGGACGCCGATCCACGAAGAAAACGCCGTTTAAACCCTCGCCGGTTCACGATCCCACGAACCGCCTCCACCACCGCGATCCTCATCCCGTACCCGTCGCTCCATGCCCCACGAGCCACGCCGCCCCGCCCTCGCCGCCTCCGTCGGCCGCCCGGAGTGAGAGGGGGAGAGGAGAGAACGTGAGAGAAGAGAGAGGGAGGGAAGAGAGAAATGAGATGGGGAGAGAGAAAAAGGAGGTTATTATATAGAAAATCCGGAAATTCCCGAAAATACCGAAAAATAGAAAATCACATTTCTGCGATCCTCGGAACACACCGATCGCAACGGTACCACTCGCGCCCTGGTGAACAGCCCGGTTCACCCGTAACGAGGTTCCGAAGGAATTACCGAAACACACACCGGGAATCGGAAAACACACGCGGAAAAGCCGCGGAACGCTTCCGGGCCTCCAAAACAACTCCGGATCGCGCCGATCCGAACATGAAAGATGTCCGAAACGAAATTTCGGGCACCTCGGAGTCGGACACTCCAAGAAACCAGATCCGGGACCCATGAACAAGGATCCGAAAAATCCGGGGCATTACAGCCCTCCCCCCTTAAAGAAATTTCATCCTCGAAATTCAGGACTAACACCAAGTCACAGGGGAAAAATGCCGTAACCCACTGACAACGCCGTCAGAACCCCAACATAGAAAAACCTCGATCCTCGCAAAAGCGCCAATCATGAGGAAATACAGCCAGACCATAATCACGAACAACGCCACGCTCCGCACGCCGCACACACATCGGCCACTAGAGCAGGCATAAGACAAGGGCACAAGTCTGGTATCACCTCAAACACAACGGAAAACACCCACGGCATCGCTGCCACCCTCTCGCTCACCGAGGGAACGCAATTCTCGCCACGAAAACCAATCCACCGGTCAACGCCCACGCTCGGCGGACCAACCAAACGCCAGCTTCACAACCGCTGATCGATCTCACACCCTGCACCAGGGGTAACCAATCACTGAGCTTCCATCAGCTCACACCTCAGAAACTGCCACCAGAAGGCCTCGCTTGCACGCCGCTCTCTCCATTCTCGAACCCTTACAACCAGCATCTTCTGTCTCTGAAAAGACCATCCACTAGTCGCCAGACATTCGCCAACGGAAAACCTCCACCGGCCCAGCAGGCACGATCCAACACATGATAGGCCATCTGTTGACTCATGCACAGACCAACACCACCTCCAATCTCGAACCTCACGCCAACTCTACCCTCTCAGGGGAGCACTGCAAAACCACATGACTCCATCTCCACACAGTCCTCACGTCACTCGACTCAGACTTACGGGGAATCCTCCCTTGCTGGCCACAGACTGAGGATCAACATCCAACACCAACCTCTCATCAGAGACCACTCTCCGACGCCAATCTCACGAAAAAAAGGCCTCCGCCCACAGGCGTCACTCTTCCATCTGGTCTCATCAAATCCTTCGATCAATCCAAATGGACACCTGCCAATGCCATGAACCACAATATCTCAAGCAACGGCACGCCAACCAACATGTCTCACACCGTCGGAGACAACGCACACCGATGAACCAATCCTCCACTGCTCTACACTTCTCAGAAATCCACCCGCAGCAACCAACGCTACGATCCACGCACTCTAATCCACACGCACAGCCACCACAACGCCAACTCGAGATCCACCATCTCGACAACCATCTGCAACCCCGCAGACTCCGATCCTCCACACATCGGGAACCGCGACACCAACCGTAAATCTCAAAAATAGCGCCCAGTTGACACTCATCCTTCCGGAACAGCGCCAACACCCTTACACATCAGGGAACGAGCAACGATTCTCACAGGCAACCACCTTGCCAAGACAAAGAGCACGTCTCGCACGAACTTCATGACACACAAGGCCAACCAATCCGGACAAGCAATGCAAGACGACGAACCTTAGCCAAACACGATTCTCTCCAACCAAAGGAGAACCCAATCGCACCTCCGACCAACGGAAGGAAAACTCCACACTCGACCTGACCTCGAGCCTCACGCATGCTGGGAATAGCACCTTCCAGCACCAAGAAAACTATCACTTCCTGTCAGGTCAGCTCCTCCGACAACACTTACCAAGTGTCCCGTCGGACCATGAGCACAACATCTCTCGATGCACCACCGCTACAATCCCCCGAACTGCAACACGCCCTCCGACAACCTCTGCCCAACGCAACACAACCAGGGCCACCACCGATGAGGGAGAAGACTCTCGACCTCGATCTTTAGACCCCACACCGGCACAAAAGCCGTGAACAACAACCACCTTCACAGCGCCGCACAGCGCACTCAAACTCTCAAGCGAGAAACAAAGCGAAAAACATGCACGAAACCCTATGCCAACTGCTGACTGTACTGGACCTTACGGACTCTGATCACTGCAATATCTCGAATTCCTATGTACGTCCACAACCATGCTCTGATACCAGCTGTGACGACCCGAGATCCGGATACCGGGAGGAGCCCGATACCATTCGAATCTCGAACCGCCGCCCACGAGCCGGGAGGGCTCGGAAGGGCTAAAAGGAGTGTGGAGGCACAAAGAAATAGGAAATAAAGCAGGACAATTCAATAATTAACATAAATAAATAAACAACTACGACAGAGTCCAGTCCCACAGAAAGTACAGTCTAAAGCAGTAAAACGTACCACATGCCAAGTGAACACTCGGCCCGGCAAGCTGGCAACTGAGAACCTCCGCTCCGCACCCTCGAACCACGAGGAAGAACCGCCACACCTGAAAAGCAGGGAATGAGTCTCCAAAACAGAGACTCAGCAGGGATCCCGCGGAACCCCAACCGGAAACGACGGCGGTAGCGGAAAGGAACGCTACAACTACAGCAGGAACAACAAACCGGTGGCCGGTCAACACTCGGCACTACAGCTACTCCTACTGTACCAGAAACACACCCCAGACTCACGGTCAAGGGCTACCGAACTACACTAGTATCGCTTATCGAAGTGAAAAACCCACGGCAACCACGCCGTAGAGGCCTGTCTCCCAGAACACGGCCAACCTGGACACGCTGTCAAAAGTGCAAAACGGACACCTGGTCACGGGTACCGCACGACAAGACACAACCTCGGTAAAGTCACTAGCACTAGCCTCACGGCACGAAAACCGACACGCGCCACGGCGAAACAATCGAAAACTCAACGGTCAACATGACCGAAACCCGAAGGTCGAAGTCACACGACTGACAGTCTGTCACTCTCTGTCCAGAACAGGAGTACCTCCCACTAGAAGAACGACCGGATGCGTCCGCTGACGTCTTACACCGCGTCACAAGTGTCTAGCTACGACGCCCTAGGCGTGAGACTCAGACACACACAGTAACCAGTACCACAACAAGGACTAGCTGGGGTCACGCTCGTCAGCGCGTGTCCTAAGCCCCCAACTACGTGTGCACACACAGACCATCTGCTCTAGGTCGGGTCCTCTAGCTGGCTTTCCCCCGCACCGGACTCTGGTGGCAAAGGCAAGGGGCCGACGGAAACCAGCCTAAAAACCGCGTCTCACCGGGTCGCGCTCTCCACCACTCCCAGGTGGGTCCGCACACACGTGCGCAGGAAGCTACGACTAGTGGAGGATCACTGAGAGAGTAGACTATCAAAACAACAGAAAACGACGTCCGAACCTAACGAAGTACGGGGACCATCCCACGTAGCAGCACCATCGCACGGTGACCACGATCGGAGAAGAAACGGGACGCACAGTCCACGGCCAAACACATAACCCACTCGGGAATCATCTTCCAGGAAGACTCACGACATGCGGGGGAACCCCACCGCACACATACCGATACACAGTGACTCGATCGAGCGAGAATACGGAAACCCGAAACGCCTGGGGTCACCCGGACTCACCAAGCCCACGGGCACGCTTATCGAGGTAACACGGCACCTCCAGACACCCCAAAACACGGTAACAAAACCCACGGGGTGCCCGGGACACTCACAAGGCCAAAGGTCGACCACTGCGTCACAACCGGGTCGACCGAAGACCAACACAACCCAATCGGAACACTAGTAAACCGCCCGGACCCTTACACTCACGAGCACGCAAATCAAGGTAAACGGAACCCCCGGACACCCCAAAGACACGGTCACGGAACTCCACGGGGTGTCCAAGGCACACACGGCCCACGAGGAGCACAATCAGCCGCAGACCGCCCGCCCCGGGCAGCCCGACTGGGCCCTCCAAGAACGCGCTATAGGTCCATAGCGCGTTCAAGCAGAACGCGCTAGGAGCCTATAGCGCGACAAGCCAGGTCACGCTATGTTTCCATAGCGCGACAGTCCAGAACGCGCCGTAGCCCTATAGCGCGACAGGAACCGCCATACTGTTCATCTTCTCCGATGAACGCGCCCCGTCGGGGCTGCGCGACCCTCAAGAACGCGCTACTGGAAGCTAGCGCGTTCTCAGTCCGCGCCCGAAAACGGTAGAAACGGCAGGAAAATCCATTCCACGCCCCGATCACCCCCGGGTGATGGGGAAACAAAGGGGGAAGCATTCCCCAACCCCTCTGGCACCGAGAGGACCCATTTGAACCCCAAAAACACGTTTAAAACACAAGATTCGGCTCACATCCCAAAAACATGCATTTTTCCCAAATCACCCCATTTAGCCCGCTCGGCTCACCACGGCCTACGAAACTCGCGGGAATTGAAGTACACGGGTTGAGGGTCCATCTCCCTACCTCCACCGAAGATTCGACGCACCGTGGACGTCGATCCACGAAGAAAACGCCGTTTAAACCCTCGCCGGTTCACGATCCCACGAACCGCCTCCACCACCGCGATCCTCATCCCGTACCCGTCGCTCCATGCCCCACGAGCCACGCCGCCCCGCCCTCGCCGCCTCCGTCGGCCGCCCGGAGTGAGAGGGGGAGAGGAGAGAACGTGAGAGAAGAGAGAGGGAGGGAAGAGAGAAATGAGATGGGGAGAGAGAAAAAGGAGGTTATTATATAGAAAATCCAGAAATTCCCAAAAATACCGAAAAATAGAAAATCACATTTCTGCGATCCTCGGAACACACCGATCGCAACGGTACCACTCGCGCCCTGGTGAACAGCCCGGTTCACCCGTAACGAGGTTCCGAAGGAATTACCGAAACACACACCGGGAATCGGAAAACACACGCGGAAAAGCCGCGGAACGCTTCCGGGCCTCCGAAACAACTCCGGATCGCGCCGATCCGAACACGAAAGATGTCCGAAACGAAATTTCGAGCACCTCGGAGTCGGACACTCCAAGAAACCAGATCCGGGACCCATGAACAAGGATCCGAAAAATCCGAGGCATTACAATGTCTCCGTTGCGGGAGCCGTGAGCATCGGATTCCCGATTGCCTATTACTTAATGATCAAACCGGTGACGGAAAGCGCCCGGTAACCAAGAACGCTCGTCTTCACGCAATTAAGGAGACCGAAGAAGAAGAAGGCGGACTAGTAGAAGGTACACTGAAAGTTTGTTCCAAGTATGCACATGTCTTATTTGATACGGGTGCATCACATTCTTTTATTTCCAAGAAGTTTGCTAACCCACTACCTATGGAACCGGAATGGATGAAAATAATTTTATCTACTCCTCTCGGAAACGAAACCGATATTACTCACCATTATCAAAACTGTGAAGTCTTGGTAAAAGGAAGAAATCTTCCTATCGATCTCATATGTTTAGATCTAAAGGAGTATGATGTCATACTAGGAGCGGATTGGTTATCCAAATACCAGGCAACAGTCGATTGCCGCAATAGCAAGGTTGCTTTCGTGGACTTTCCAGAACTAGTCTATTCTAGCCCTAAGAGTCGGAGTGAGTCGCCTCTTATTTCGGCTCTCCGAGCTAGCAAGCTAATAAGGAAAGGATGTGTATCTTTCCTTGCATTTGTCACGATTAAGGAGGCTAAGGAAACTAAGATAGAAGATATCCCAGTTGTGCATGAATTTCCGGACGTATTTCTGGAAGATTTGCCTGGATTACCCCTGCAAAGAGAAGTGGCCTTCACCATCGATTTAGTTCCTGGTGCGGGTCCAGTTTCTAAGGCACCGTATAGAATGTCGCCTGCTGAACTCAAGGAGTTAAAGGAGCAATTGATGGAACTCATTAAGAAAGGATTCATAAGACCAAGTACTTCCCCATGGGGAGCACCTGTATTATTTGTAAAGAAGAAAGATGGATCCATGAGGTTATGCATCGACTATCGACAGTTGAATCATCTCACTATCAAGAACAAGTATCCACTGCCGAGAATCGATGAGTTGTTTGATCAAATTTCAGGATCCAAGTGTTTTTTCCAAAATTGATCTTAGGTCAGGATATCATCAGTTAAGAATCAAGGATGAGGACATTCATAAGACTGCATTCAGAAGCAGGTACGGCCATTATGAATTTGTTGTTATGCCTTTCGGACTAACGAATGCCCCTGCTGCCTTTATGCAGTTAATGACTAGTATATTCAGGCCTTATTTGGATCAATTCGTGGTGGTCTTCATCGATGATATATTGATTTATTCCAAGACCAAGGAAGAGCATGAGGAGCATTTAAGGATTGCATTACAAATATTGAGGACGAACCAATTATATGCCAAACTCAGCATGTGTGAATTCTGGCTCGAAGAAGTGACTTTTCTCGGACATGTTATATCAAAGGATGGCTTATCAGTAGATCCATCAAAAGTTGAATCTGTAAGAAATTGGGAAAGACCAACCAATGCTAGCGAGATCCAAAGTTTCTTAGGTCTTGCCGGCTATTACAGGCGATTCATCAAAGATTTCTCTAAGATCGCCGTACCACTTATGAGGTTAACTCGCAAGGAGATCCGTTACGAATGGAGTGAGGAATGTGAAAGAAGCTTCCAAACTCTCAAGGATCATCTTACTACAGCTCCTGTCTTAGCTTTACCAATGGAAGGAGAGAAATTCGAGGTATACACTGATGCTTCTGGCATTGACCTCGGATGTGTTCTAATGCAACAAGGAAAGGTTATAGCTTACTCTTCTCGTCAATTAAAGAAGCATGAAGAGAACTACCCCGTCCATGACTTAGAATTAGCCGCGGTAGTATTTGCACTAAAGATCTGGAGACATTATCTATATGGAGTACAGTTTACTATATACTCTGATCACAAGAGTCTCAAGTATCTCTTTTCACAAAAGGAACTAAATATGAGGCAAAGACGTTGGCTAGAATATCTCAAGGATTTCGACTTCAATATACAATATCATCCCGGAAAGGGTAACCATGTAGCAGATGCCCTTAGTCGAAAGCCGAGAGCACTGTTAGCCAATTGTATGATTCAAGAATGGAAATTGCTGGAGCAATTCTCTGAACTCAATATAAGCATGGACACAGACTTTCAATGTGTCACATTATCTCATATAAGCATTCATCCAGACCTATTATCTGAAATACGAGCGCTTCAAGATAATGATCCAATATTAGTAGAGATCAAAGGCAAACTGGAAGGACAATCTGATTTCCAAATAACTTGTGAAGGAAGATTAATGTTCAGGAATAGAACTTGCATACCGGATTGTCCCGAGTTAAAGAAGAAGATCTTCGATGAAGCTCATGGATCAAGGTACACGATTCATCCAGGATCAACCAAAATGTACCAAGATGTGAAGAGGAATTTTTGGTGGCCCAACATGAAAAGGGAAATAGCAGACTATGTATCACGCTATCTCACTTGCCAACAGGTCAAGGCGGAACACCAAAAGCCTGCTGGAAAATTACATCCTCTAGATATTCCCAAATGGAAGTGGGAGAATATTAGCATGGATTTCATCATGGGTTTATCTAAATCAAAAGGAGGACATGATTGAATATGGGTTATTATTGACCGATTGACTAAATCGGCGCATTTCTTGCCAATAAAGAGCCGATGGTCAGTTGATGTTTTGGCTGCATTATACATCAAGGACATAGTCAGATTACATGGTATTCCTGTTTCAATCGTGTCTTACAGAGATCCCCGTTTTACTTCTCATTTTTGGAAAGGACTACAACATTCGTTGGGAATAAGGCCTAACTTTAGTACAGCTTTTCATCCTCAAACGGATGGTCAGACCGAGAGAACTAACCAGGTGGTTGAAGATATGCTCAGAGCTTGCATCATTGATTTCGATGGAAGCTGGCATGATCACATGCCGTTGGTGGAATTTGCATACAATAATAGCTACCAGGCAAGTATACAAATGGCACCTTTCGAAGCTTTATACGGAATGAGTTACCGATCACCCTTATGTTGGGACGAAGTTGGAGAGAAACAACTATTAGGTCCAGACATGGTAAGGGATACCACTGAGAAGATACAATTGATTAAAGAAAGACTGCGAGTTGCTCAGTCTAGGCAAAAGGCTTATGCCGATACAAGAAAGAGAGATCTTGAATTCCATGTTGGAGATCATGTATTTCTCAAGATATCGCCTGGATGTGGCATACGGAGATTTGGTGTTAAGGGCAAGCTTACACCAAGATTCATCGGACCCTTCGAGATACTGGAACGAGTTGGCGAGGTTGCTTATCGCATCGCATTGCCTCCTCAACTGTCCGATGTACATAATGTATTCCATATATCTATGTTGAAGAAGTATGTGCACGATCCATCACATATTATTGATCATGGAGACTTAGTGATACAGAAGGATCTCACATATGAGCAGAAGCCTATGAAGATACTAGATCGTGAAGTACGTACCCTAAGGAATAAGGCTATTCCCATGCTTAAGGTACAATGAAATAAGAACTCCGAACATGAAGCTACATGGGAGACCGAGGAATCCATGAGGAAGCGATTTCCAGAATTATTTTAAAGTATATACTCTACGCTCTCCACTTATATATATACTATTGAATTTGGGGACCAAATTCTTTTAAGTAGGGGAGGGTGTAGCAACCCTGATAAAAATAAGATTTTTAAATAAATCAAATTAAAATAAAAGATAAATAAATAGATGGCAAAGAGCCTAAATGAGTAAATCATTGATCAAGAGGAAAATAACGCCTTTTATCAAGGCACTGATTCAAAAGGAAACGCCTCTGTCTAAGGCGTTAATTTAAAAGGGACGCCTAGAAAATAGGGCGTCAAAATTCAAACGACGGGAAAATAAAATTAAGGAAAAGAAATGAAACGCCCTCTGCATGGGCGCGTTTTACATAAGAAATGACGCTTGAGAAGGCGTCAATTTAAATTAACGCCCTCGCTTAAGACGTTAATTCAGATCGAGTTTCGTTCGACCCAAGAGTCTATCCAGGGCAAGTTCTGGATAACTACGTCGAAGGTGGAATATGGTAAGGACTCTATCATGGAAGTATTACTTCCAATGGAACTCTAACCCTATTAGGATCCCCAAAATCCTATAAATACCCTCCTAATCGACCCAGATCACTATTTGGCGATTTGAGCTATCGTTCTGCTGAAAGGAGAGGTTTTGTTCTTCTTATTGTTTCTTCCAAACCGCAGAAGCATGAGGATTCTAATGCTTCTTCGTCTTCTTCTTACAGGTTAAGGAGTTCCTGTCTTCCTGAAGAACGAAGGTTCTTCATCAAGCATCATCTTCTTCTTCTTCTGTCGGTGATCAGAAGACTCTGTTGCAAAACAGAGTATCGCTTTTCTTCACATATCTTCACCCAGATAGTCATCAGGTAGGTTTTCTCAGGAACGTAGCCCAAACTAGCATAAGATCTTTAATAAATACCATCAGTCATCCATGCATATAGTTTTATTGCGATTTCAAAAGTTTTCTCTAAAAATTAAAAGAAACGCCCTTGACCAGGGCGCTAATTTAAAGAAGCGACCCACACTAGGGCGCTAATTATTGTTTTGACGCCCTGCCCAGAAGTCATCAATTGCATGTACTTAATAAATACCCACGTTTAAAATTTAATATCTATGTAATAATGAATCTAATATATTGCATGAGTATACCTGTGAAATCCTGCTATTTTTCCTGTCATGATCATGTACCCTCTTTCCTGAAATTTTATTATCTGAAAATTTGTAAATTCTTGAATTCACGACCTTGTCTAGGTCGTCTCCTACTGAACTGACGTCCCAGATCAGGGCGCTAATTGAAAAGTAACGCCCCTGTCCAGGGCGCGTTATTGTTAAAATTACAGAATATTGATTTTCTGCAGAATAGAAATATTGAAGGGACGACTGATGTACAAGTCATCAAATTTGTAAATAAACGCCCCTATAGAAGGTGTTAATTTGATAAGTAATGACTTAGATTAAGTCGCTATTTTCCTGTGACACAATTTTACACTGTACTGTTAACCGACGGTTTTATATGTATATATATACATATCTATATGTATCGGCACTATATTCCAGTCCGTGAATATAGTCCCACGTTTCATGATGTTTTAACGTTACCCCCTTAACTCTCATTGACATACAAGCTCTCCATTGGATACTCCGTTCCTTTGGACTAGCGAGTTAGTAATAGAGACCTCCGTAAGTCTCCTCGAGCATTGGATTCCCTCAAGGCCGACTGAGCTGGTTGTACCATAAAAACCCATTACACAATCTTTGCCATGTCACTCTATAGAAACATGGTATACCGGCCCTCATGTCATGCCATGTGTATGATATGAGAATTATCTTAATGAACGGGGTAAAGCATGACATTGTTATGATGTTCTTGTAAACCCCAATTCTATAACAACATTTTTATGATGTTCTTGTAGACCCCAATTCTATATTAAACTTGATGTTCTTGTGGACCTCAATTCTATATAAAGAATGTCCATACTTGTTTATCATGGTACCCAAGTTAGGGAACCAATTCCACCTAGTTTTATCAATAATCATGATTTTACCGTTATTATCGCCTAACTATGTCAAGTGTCATATTTTTAGACTCTATTCTATCAAAGTCTATGCTACGTGTCTACAAGCTTTATCCTTGAAATTCCATATTGGCTATATATAAAAGTGGATGTTAAAATACATGATTAATGCCTGCGCATGTAGGGCCCGATCTGGTCCTGGGAGGAGCACCCGAAAGTACTTGTGCCCATGGGAGTTGATTGATCACGGTATTGGCATTATACCGAAGTACATGACTAGCTTGATTGAACATTCCACAAATCTTGTACTGGACTTGATATTACATGACTTGCGTGGCCCGAGAAAGGGTAATTACTTGCTTGACTTGAAACAAAATAGCCAAGTTCCGACATGACATGATGCGTTTACTTGCTTGAATATTTTGATGTCTTTTTGATATAAGTTCATGACTAGTTCTTCTTGCTATCGTATTATTATACACTCTCTTTATCTTGTCGTTTTATGCGAGCATGCATAGCTATAGTGCATTCATGAAAGATGTAATCACTTAAACCCCTTGCTAGTTCTTGAGATATAATTTTCTACTGAGCGTTCGCTCACTTAGTGTTTCCCTACTTTTCAGGTAAGTCCGACGATGAGGGAACTTAAACGGATGGGGAAAATCAAGAGTGAAAGAGATAGAGCTTCTTCCGTGTTATCTAGTCTTTTTCATATTTTCTTGAGTCAACCTTGTATTTTTCCTTTATTTTAGTTAGTACTTCAAAGGTTTGTAATAGACATATTCTTATGAAGGAATAAAGGATTGGGTTATCTTTACTTTTGCGCATCTCTGATTTTGGTGTCGAATACACTAATACTCTGATTAACATGATTAATATAAACTCGTCACGCGTCTCCGGGTATCTTCCGCTCTCGGGGCGTGACAGCTCCTTCGCCATCACTCATTGATTGGATGACCAAATTTGTGACAGTGAAAACATTTCAATTGCGAAAGGTTATTCCTTTTCTTCTTATTACTTCAAATCTTTTTATGATGGACTCGCCACCTTCTAGCGAAATCGAACCTTAGCTTACTCGTAGACCCTCTTGCTTTCATTTCAAAAAGGAGCTTAGATACCTACAAAATAATTAGAAGGTTAAAATTTTTATTATCCTTACACGTCGTGCTACGCAATCTTACATATATTTTATTTCTTAACCCGAAGCACTACCCAATCTCACCAGGTGACTTGAGGGATGACAAGGATTACACGACCTATTACTTAGGGTAACAGACAAGAACCTAGGACTCAACAACCGAGGCTCTGATACCACTTCTGTCACGCCCCGAACCGATAGCAGCGGGAAGCGATGCTCGGAACGTGGCAGCGAAATAGTCATAATAATTCGAGCAGAAAATAAATGAACACAAAAATTGATATTCAAAACATGGAGGCCATTAATTTGAGAAAAATATAATTTTATTAATATTTGGAAATTTAACTATAACTTGACTCGATAAAAGAAATAAAGAAGAGAAAATAGCAAGACCACTATACAACTAGACTCAAGAAAACAAGAAGACTCAAGTCTCAAGGCTCCAGGTTCACTCGATCACGCTGTCTCCATCCCAATTTTAAGCGTTCCATCTATCGCATTACTTGAAAAGGATGGAGATAAGGGGGGGGGGGGGTGAGCGAAAGCTCAGTAGAATTACACTCTATCACCAGGCGAAGTTTAAGTAATTAGCCATTTTCATGAATGTATAAATAAAGCAAGAAATTCAATAAAACAAGCTGGTAACCAACAAGACTAGAAGATAATTGATAGCTAGATGGAAAGGAACATTTGCAAATCGAGGTAGCAAAATAAATAACCAGAATTTTACATGAGTGGCCACATGCCAAGTCAAGTCAAGTCAATACATCATGCACGATGATAAGTGAATGGCCATGTATCAAGTCAAGTCGAGTCATGTCAAGTCATGTCATGTCACGCTCGTAAGCACTTCATGCTTTCAAGCAAGTATATCAAGTATCACGAGAATGTGGAATGTCGTAGACTCAACACGCTAGATAGTACTCAGTGACAATACCACACCTAGTCATTCACCTCCCCGAGGATCAAGTACATTTTGGGTGCGCCTCCCAGGACCATACTGGGCCCTTGAATATGTTTGCCTTGGCATTGATTTGTTTGGATCATAGATCCCACGAAATCTAGACATCCACAATGTTTAATGGCCAAGAGTTCCAAGGTTTAGGCTATGTAACTTACCAACTAAGATCAAATGATATTTCAATAGAATTGGAATGGATATCAAGTGGAAGAACAAGGATCAAGCAAGATTTCGTAGTTCAAGGCCAACCTTGATATGACTACTGTCAAAAGAACAAAACATAGAAGATCTTATTAAATCTTGATTGTAGCGGTCAATAACTGGGCCGCTAAGGTGATATTGATGATCTAACCTTAGACCGCGAACGGTTAAGTATAACAGGCTCTTAAAGCAAACCCAAAAGGTCCTCAATTTAGCCCAAATCAGAATGGGTCCAAACAAGAGTTCAGCCCACGAAGCTAAAGTAAAATGGAACGGATTGGGCCATGTTAGAATTGACTAGGCTCAAAAGAATCAGACTAAACCCGAGCCCATTACTTAACCATGCAAAGAAAATGATAGCGGTCTAAACCTAGGCCGCCATGGTCGCTTAGCGGTCTCATGTTGGGTCGCTAAGGTCACCGATCAGTCCAGTTTGGACTGGCCCAAAACACGAATCAAATCACGTTCATGGGTTCAGGTCGTGGGGTACAACCGGCCTGACGTCCTGGTGGGAATCCCAGGCTCACGAGGACTTACGGCGGTCTCATAATAGTGGTCCTAGTCTGACTGAAGAAATATCCAGCAGAGAGTCCCAACTATCACAAGATTGAGGCTAGATGAAACACGGAAAACGAGACGATGCGGTCAGCCAATCCCACTGGAGTGGTATGACTGTCAACAGTGATATCAAAATAACAATTCATAATAGCATGGTCCAAAATTTACATGATTTGCAACCAAACTTTTATCACGTTTCATATGAGCACTTAACTTATGTCAAAACAACTTTCATGTAAATAATAAAAATTAAAGGTCTATAATCATGATAGTAGATTATCATCACGTTCTGCATTGTTACAGGTCAAGATGTCATACTAAAACATAGTAAGTTCTTAGTTAAAACGCATGAAATAAAGTTTAAAACACCCTACCAGAGGACAGAAACGGTCGATATAATAGCCTGTAGAATCATAAAACGGTCTATCGTAGGGCTGTTTCATATCATAAAATAAGTATACATAAATTTTATAATTTTTAGAAACACAGGACCTGTGGCGATTTATCATGGGACCGCCAGACCCTGGTGACGGTTTATCGTAAGACCGCCAGAGTTCTAGCGGTCACTGGAAGGACCGTCAATAAGCCCGAGATCTCACCAACGGTGAGCCTCGACACATCATGATAAAAACTTCGATTTCATGCGATAAGGTGAACAGAAATTGGGGGAAATGATGTCATTTGAAAGAGCACTCAAAACTGCATAAGATCACATGCTTTGATTTAGATTTAACACGTCTAAATTAAACATAAACAAGTTAACATGGAAGTTTATTCTTTCAGGTATACCTTAGTGTAAAACATGAAATTAGGGCAGCATAGTGTATAAAATTTAGGCAATTAGGTATCAAAAGAAAGGGCTCAGGAAGACAAATAAGATGGTATAATTAGAATTTTGTTTAGTCTGAGAGACACCTATCAATTTGGAGAAGAAAGAGGAAGACGCGATAAATCCTAATCCGCGAACACCGACGATCCTCGCCCTAATTTGCCCTCGATCGACCACGATTGCTTGCGCCACCTGTTGGAAAACAAAAAGGAGGTCTAGGGCTGTGAAAGCCGCTTATTTATGGCATCCAAGGAGGTTTCTAGAGGTCGAATTGGACTCAAGAGTCCAAGGAAGAAAAATCGGCGAAAAATCTCGCACCTTGACCAAATCCGCGCCACCGCCACTGAGAGAAGCATCTAGAGGCTAGAGTTTTAGAGGAAAAATGATCTACTAGGGTTAACCTATCATTTGGGACTGGTTTGGGCTCGATTGGTTGAGAATTGGGCTCTAATTAAATCATTTAATGTTAACCCACTAAGAACAACGAATTTGGCCATTAACTCTGTAATTCAGCCTAGTTAAATTTTATTAGGGGTCGGCCCAGTTGACATAATTGTTAAACACTTCATTTTCTACAAGAATATAATTTTTCCATATTTTTAGAAATTAGTCAAAATTTTGGCCTACGGGTGAAATTTAGTTAATTTAATTTATACCTATTAAATTCGTATCAACGCAGAAAATTCGATTGCATCTTGGAATATGAAAGTCTTTTCATGGTGAATGTAGAAAAATAATTATTGATATAATTTGGCCACTTTCAAAAATAAATAATATTCTTTTAATTAATAAAATCATTGAAGTCGTTAAATAACAAGGAAAATATCTATAATTCCAATTCATACTTTAGAATTTTACTTTTATATTTTATTATTGAACCAGGGTGTTACAGTCTGTCTGAATTAACTGCCTGATTTCTTGTTCGTTTATGAGCTAGAAGAAGGTATATAAAAGGATTCCACACAAAGGGTAGGTCAAGCTTATCTTGTGTGAGGAGTCTCCTAGAGTCGAACCTCCGCCAAGTACCTCTTCCAAGTTCATTAATGTGCAATCGATCAATTGGCAATTAAGTCAGTCACTATATCTACTAATATTTTTACAAATTGATATTGATCTATAAGTTGAATGTTCTGTGATTGCCTTGGTTGTTGATAGTAAGTAATTTTAAATTCCGCATATATAGTTTCACTTTGTCAATTTTACGGGGAAAGATCTATTCACCCCCCTCTAGATCTACTTAACAGCTCATGCTACTCAAAACTTAATGGTCAAGATCCCTTCAGGACATTGGTTTCCGTGCCATGGATTTGCAAGATATCTTTATTTTGTGCAAAAATGTGTTGTTACTATTATTCTATTATTCCTGCGCATTGTTAAGATAATGTTGATTCCTCAACATGGTTGAGTGACTTTAGGAAGTTTGCTTAATTTAGTCAAAATTAGTCGCTCTGCAGCATTCTTAGGCTGGTGATAGCTCCGCACTGGGAGTCCAGTTTCTTTCCTCTATTGTTGAGGGTGGCCTTTAAGCATGGGTTTTCCACACACTTCACGGCAAGCCATAGTCGATTCCTCTGAGGCACACCGTTGCTGCTTTGGCCATACCATAGGTATGCACAAAGGTTTTTTCTTTTCTCTGCTCGACCGAGTGCAGGGACAAGAGATTGATGGATGAGATGACCGACCTAGGTGCTCACTAATATGAGAGAGGTCTCAAATAGGGGCAATCTTGACCCTCGAAAGTGAGCTTTCATGCTATATCTAGCCAATAAGGGCTACCAAAATGAGAAAATAATCCAGTGCAAAATTATAATTAGAAGGCATGGCAAGAGTGGCAGTATAGTTCCCTGCGGGACGTCATGACGCCAATTGCATGCGTGCCTGATAAATATGGGTCTAAAAATCAAAGACACAAAACCCCAGCGCAACAAACTATATCTTTGAGAGGTAGTGGCCTGGAAGAAATTTGAGTCCTGATATCTAACACCCTGTATTAAGCTTATCCCCATTGTTCTTCTACTTCTCCCTCTTAGTCTGGGTTGTATCCCGGGTATGGCCTTAGTAGGGACACCATTTTTTAGAGGCGGTTGGTTGTGGCGAGCTACCCTCACATGCACGCCCTGCTCAAGGGAAATCTTTGATGAAAGAGGGAGGAACAATGACCCTTTGCCAGTGGTTTGAGCCCGTCTACGTGTTACATATTACTTCATAAAAAAGCCAAAAAAATCAAATATTTTCAAAATAAAAAAATTATATATTATCAAAAAAATCCAAAAAAATCATATATTGTAAAATCAAAAAAATCAGATATGTCAAAAAAATTTCAAAAAATCATATAATGTCAAAATTCCAAAAAAAATCAGATAGTCAACCCCCCCCCAAAAAAATCAAAACTGTCAAAAATCTAAAAATATGTGTCTTTTATTTTTACGTATCTTTATTTTGAGAACGGATATGATTCATTTGCCCAGTGTGCAGGTCGCAGGTGTTCAAGCTCTTCCTGGATCCTTATCATTCGCTCTATCTCCTGTTCACATGCTTTTCAATCTGTTCTCTTTTCTTCAATCTTGTCTCTCGATCTGTTCTGAAGCTCATGTCCTTCTCATACTTTGGTTAGCATTGCTCAATTTTGATCATATCTTTGTGAGAGGGCTCTTTGCCTCACGATTGTGAACCCGGCGGTTCTGCTTTGTCTGATCTTGGGCTTGATTGAAGAGCATGTCTATCATGTCTCGTGTTGTCTCATCCCCTATGGTCATCCCTCGTGTTCTTGTCCCAACCATGTGTTGTCCTACCACGTGTTCTTGTCTAAACCATGTGTTGTCCCACTGCATGTTGTTTTGTCCCACCACGTTCATTCATGCATGTTGTCTGTTCATGTCATATTTTGCATATGTTGCTTGTTCGTTCATTCTTCGTTGTGTTATTTTATCTTTCGTTCATTTGGTTGTTATGTTTTCATTATGTTCATGCTTGTTTGTTCATGTTGTTGGTTGTCTTATTTGAAACTCTCATAAAAATTTGAAAATCAAAAATCTAAAAGAAAAAATTATCGTTTCGCTTGGTAGGTAAGTCATGTATGGCTCTCTATCCCTTCTCTCTGTTGCATTACTATATGGTATCTACATTATTATATCCTCTCAAGGACCGGCTGGTCGCCCATGTGTTCTACTATCTGATGTTCCCCTTTAACAAAAGTGATGATGATCTAGGAGCATACGGTTAATCGTTGGATATGCCACTCGTTTGAGCCGGGTGGGGGATGATGGACTCTGTCTCGCACGCCGTGGTTGTAAGAAGACTCTTGACCCCGTCTTGCTCAGTCTAGCAATAGTATCCTTACGTACTTTCTATTTAGCATTCTTTGCATTCGTTTTGTTGATTTTTTATTTTAGCCCAGCATGCATCATATCATTTTGAGCATTCACGCCTCCTGATACTCTCAAGGCTTTCTCCTCAGCAATGGTTAATTGCACTACAATTCTCTTGGATAAGAGATCTTCATTCCACTCCGAATTTGAACGTCTTCTCTGATCTGCCCGTTTAGTCTGGTTGGCCAGCGTGATTCCTATCTAGATTTTGTCTCAATTTTATTTCCCTTTTCCAACTTTTCAGTTGCGTTCTTTCTTATCCCCTAATTGTCTGTGGATTGTGTCCCCGATGATGTTGGTCGTGTTTCCTTTCCTTCCTTAGTTTAGTTCTCCAGGCATGTCTCATTCTTGTCAACCATTCCAGGTGATTAGTTCGGCGTTTTCGGGAGAATTCCTATCGCTTGTTAGTCATGATGGGTGTCTTTTGTCTTGATGTCCGCTTTTCAGTTCTCTCCACTTCATCTCCATTTCACGTCGCTTTCGCTCGTTTCCTTGCAAAGCGAACATCAAGGAGGGGTATCTGTTGACATCCGTTTTTAGCCCGCAAGTTGCGTTATTTCTCTTATTCATCATTTTTGATGTCCCGAATTAACCATTGTTTTGGAGCCTTCATTGGATGGATTTTGAGCCCATTTCATTATTCTATTCCCTTTTAAGCCTTGGAGATCATGATTTCTTAGAGCCGTAGAGCTTATCTTATCAACTTCTGGCCTTCCAAGTCGACTTGAGGCCCATTTAGGGCGACTTCCATCAAACATTCGACGCATTTCACTGCGCAGTCCTGAACGCGGCCCATTTTCATGCCCTTATGTTCCTCTATTCATCAAGTGTCCTTCACCAAAGTTGTTCATTTTTTAAAGCTTAACAATTTCTTCTTCTACGCCATTGGATCAGAATTCTCCACCGTTTTCAAGTCCCAACACTTTTATATGTTCTCACCCCATTTTCTCTCTCTTTTGCTCCTCTTCTCATCTTGCTCTCTTATTAAAAGATGTTCAATTTTTTGTTATCTACAATTTCTTCTTCTACCACTGTTACTGGTTCTGCACCATTTTCGAGATATTCTTTGATTTCCAAAGTCACGCGAGCCTGGCAGCCACCCCAGGAAAGTGGTCAACTGTTGACCGCTACCTAGAGTTAGGCGGCCAAATGTTGACCGCTTCATGAAGAAAGCAGTCAACAATTGACCGTCATGAATAGTATTTTTTATTTTTTATTTTATTTTTATTATTTTTAAAATGTCAAATAATGGTCTTCTTGAGACAGCTACTATCAAAAAATGGTCTCAAGAAGATCGTTTTTTCAATTTTTGTGCCATTTTCGGACCTTCTCGCCTCTATCATCTGGCGGTCGCCTCCTAGACCATTTTTCTTGACCATGCAGTCCTCCTATGACCGTTTTCTTCATGAAGCGGCCGCACGATAGACCGTTTCTCCAACAGAGAGTCCAGATGATCCTGAACTCCGATTTCTTCGCCGCAAGACTCTCTGGTCGTTTTGTGCACGTCGGGGTCTCCTTGTCAGGGCTCTATCTTATTGAATATTCCACCAAATCAACTCCCATTTGTTCTATCTTTTCTCCTTACTATTATCTCGAGTTTAAGCCATAGAACTCAAATTTTAGTGGAGTAAATCTGCGGGAATTGTGGACGCAAGTTCTAGGTTTACGCATTTTCGTGCAATAAATTCTTCCAAATTAGGCTCCGGGCCCTTCTTGCGGTGTGAATATCTTCCAGATCCTTCCACCAAATAGAGTCATGTTTGTTCCTAGATTTTATCGTAACTATTATATCAAGATTGATCCATAGATCTCGAGATATGGTGGTCTCTATCCTTTGGAATCAAGGGAGAATGTTTCAGGTTTTTGCATCTTCGATATAAAGGACCCTGTGCGACCTTCGCACAGGGGGGCTCTTTCTCGACTCGGTGCCAAGCCATGTCGGATTGTCTATTCACAACTTCGACCCCACTTCAAAGAGGGAAGTATTAACTTTGGTTTCCATCTCTTTGGGCTCGTTTTCATCACTCTATTCTTAGTTCTCTTCCCCTACTTTTTCAAAATCATCACAATTTGCATTTTTCTGCTGCACGTCTGCATTTTTCTCCGTTTTGCACATCACTTTTCTCTTTATTCTCTTCATCAAATTTCATGATTTCAAATCATATGCATGCACAACACATCCACCTTTTATTTGCACTTGTTTACAAGGGTTAAAAATCCTCCCCCAGAGAGTACATTTGGACGTGAGGCCCTTGCTTTCTAGTCAGCTGGAAGGCGAGGAGGTGCACCCACGATCGGTTCCCCGCATCCCTTTCAAAGCACGATCACGTTGTAGCGGTTCGTCATCAGGCCGCGTCTTCCTCCTCATTTTCCAAGGTACACGACGCCATCTTCATCCATTCTCCATCTTTTTAGTGCTGTAAAACCTTGGTGGCGATCACGATTAGTTCCCTTTTTTTCATCACCCCTTTTCTCTATATGCAATTTCATGATGATACGCATGTTTATATGTTCATAGTTTGGGTGCTGGGTAGATTAATCTATCTAAAATGAACACCACTACTTTCTATTCTTCAAAACACTTTTCTGACTTTGGCAAAGTTCATGGGCTTGCTCCTAATTATGCTTGATACTTACGTTTTTTATTTCATTTAGTGCATCACCATGAGTAGTCAATCAAAGGTATTTGTTTGTTAGAGTGATGTACTGATTGCCAATTATCTAATTGGGAAATTCTAACTAAAATTTCAAAGCCAAACCTCTATCTTTCAAATCTAGGTTTTACCTCCATAACACCTAAATAGCTGTCTAGTCCTGCTTGTACTGAGACCACTTTACATCACCTGCATATGTGGGGCTATTGTCTGGATAGTTAGAGCGAGAACTGTTTCATTATTTCCATCTCCTTTGTAACATCGTGTCACAGTCACAGAGATTCTATAGCTGATGTCTCACTCCCCATTTTCCTTCATTGTGGTCATAGTGGCTCCGTATGTTCTTTGTTCTTACCAATTACCCAAGGACTTTTTGGTTGGTATGGTCTCATCCTTTGTTGACACTTCACAGTCATCCTCTTCCTTACTGCCAATTTATCTGCAGCTGTGTAAGCTTTCTGAGCTGATTGGTTCATCAACCTAATACTTTGTTCTAACACTATTGATGTTGCAATGTTTGATTCCTCCCCTGCTGCCATTGCTACTTTTGTGTGGGCATTCTGCTAATGTAGACCATTTGCCAAGAAGCTTCCACCTGATACATTATTTATGTTTTTGGATCCAGGACTGTACCTCAGATCCAATTAAAATAAGTTGCAATCTGGCTTGCTGTTTTACTCTTTCTAACTTGGTTATTTCACTCCAACCCAGCTAGTTAAAGTCATTTTTCCTTCTCCTTCACCTGATGGTTCAACCTTATCTCATTCAGTTCACTTTTCTTTCTTCCCTTCTTGTTGGTCGATAGTAACACAGTTGGCTCCTTTTTACCTGTGAAATTGCACTGGATGTACAGTCTGCATTGCAGACATCAGCATCCATCTAGCTGATGGTGCTTATATCTACTGAGTTTCCCAACCAAGGTTTAAAAAATTGGTTTTAGTAATAGAATTGGTCAGGGCTGGTTCTGACTAATTCTAAGCTTGTATATAACATTTGATAAAAATACTAATAAATGCTTATGAATGTCAGATCATTAAAGCCAAATTTTAAAAGATCTGGCTCCAAGCTAGTTTATATTTCTGAAGCTGGCTCACAGCTGGTTCAGTCCAGTTTCAGGCAAGTTCCAGGTGGCTAAAGGCTTGTTTTACCATTTTAAAATTATTTTAATATGAAACTGACCGGTTCAATAGATCGGTGGGCATTCTTTAGCATTCTGCATATGGACCATTTTAAAACCAAAGTGATTGAATGCATTTATTGGGAACGAACTTGAAGAATGAACACTATTAAAACGTGCTGAACCAGACCAATTCTGATTGGTTTTAGTCTGAACCAGGTGGTTTTTATTACCATGTTCTTGACATTCTGATCTCCCCGGTTGGATCCATTTTCTCATTTGATGCCTTGTTTATGAGTTTTCAGATTTTTCCCCCTTCATACTAGGTCTACTTGATATTCTTCCAGTTCTCAGGTTTAGGTTTGTAAATAATGGCACTGTGGCAGAAGGAATGATCATCCCTCCCTCTTAATGCCTACCAAGCTGCTCCTATTTATAGGCCCTTGAGCATGGTCTTTTATATATCATGTAGCAGCATGTGGGGTTTCTGTTAGATATTCATGTAGGAGCAGCTGATGTGTTATTTCTGGATTCATCAAATTGTTGGCACCATCTGGCTGATCCATGTGCCATCCATGTGTCGCCGACTAACAATCTGGCCTCTTTCAATATGTTAACAATTTTTTTTAAATAAGTTTACATGACAAAGGACCCTAACTCACTGGAAGCTTAATAATTGTTTGAGAGACTTAACTATAATAATGAGCCTATAAGGAATTTATGCCATGGAACACAAATTACACTGTACCTTTCTCCAATATTTATTAAATTATTTCATACTTGTTGAGAGTCTGTTGTCTTTGTTGTGACTCCTCTGTGTTGATGGTGTTGACATGTAACTTTACTTCATATGGCAACATATTGTTTTGATTGATTGGCAACACTGTTTATGTTTTGATGAAATTACTTTATCAGATTGTCTGTGTGTGCTATGCATTTTATCTTGTTTTCATACTGAACACACACTCAAAGTCTCAAAGTATATACATTGCTACAGTAACGTAAGTCTGTACACTGTCCGTGTCTCTTGCAGCATCCTAGCAAGTGTGTACATTGCCTGTCGATTGCAAAGTGTATACATTGTTATGGGTCGACCCCCTGTTCTCATGAGTCGACTCATCTGTTTGTGCATAGTCTACACATTGCCCGTCGACTGCAAAGTCCATACATCCACAGTGCATTGCATAGTCTATACACTGTTCGTCTCATTTAGAGTCTAAGGCGAAGTCTGTACATTGAGCGTCTCATGCAAGTCCACACATTGGCCTTCAGGCTTGAAAGTCTGTACATTGGACTGTGTCAACTCATTGCATTGGCTAAGTCTATACACTGTCCGTCTCATTTAGAGTCTAAGGCAAAGTATGTACATTGGACGGTGTCAGGTGAAGTCTGTACATTGAGCGTCTCAATGAGCATCTCAAGTAAGTCCACACATTGGACTATAGCATGCATTTGTCAATGGCATCTAAGTCTGTACATTGAGCGTCTCATGTAAGTCCACACATTGGACTGTAGCATGCATTTGTCAATGGCATCTATGTCTGTACAATGAGCGTCTTCCTTAGCGTCTTGATCTTCCAAGTCTATACAGGCTTCTGTTTTACAAAGTCTGTACATTGGTCTCAGATTCCAAAGTCTATACATTGCCTATTGATTGCAAAGTCTATGCAGAGTTCAAGAGTTCGAAGTCTATACATTCATTCACTGTAGCTTGCATGAGGTAAAGTATGTACATTGGCCTCCATGCCTCAAGTCCATACATTGGACTGTTTGGCCAAGTCTGTACATCGCTGTTTGCCAAAGTCTATACATTGGCATCTGTTCCTTCGTTGCGATTCAAAGTCTGCACATTGGGTTATTTACCTACGTTCAGCTTCGAAGTCTATACATCAATGCCTTTACCTACGTTGCAGTTCAAAGTCTATACAGTCGATGTTTTCCATTGCTTCAAGTCTATACAGCCGTTCGTTTAGAAAGTCTATACATCTGTCTTCACCTCAAGCCTGTACAGTCCTTTGCTGACAAGTCTTCACATCGTGAAGTCTATACACTCAACTCCTTCACATCTTGCAAAGTCTATACATTGCATCCATCAGTCGTGAAGTCTATACATCGCTTGTCTTCATTCGAGTCTCATAAGTATGTACATCGTGCATCAGTTCTGAAGTCTATACATCGTCTGTCTTCAATTGAGTCTCACTGAAGTCTACACATTGCATCTTCATTCATGAAGTCTACACATTGCATTTTCATTTGCGAAGTCTGTACATTGCATTGATCTTCACTTAGTCTATACATTGACAGTCTTCATATCACCTAAGTCTGTACAGCTGTTGCTTCATACAGCAAGTCTGTACATCGCTTTCACTTATATGAAGTCTATACAACGTAGTTCTTCTGATAAGTCTATACAGAGTTGTTATTTAATCTGATCATCCGATACTCTGTCTGACAGGGATTCTCTACTGAGATTGCTGACATGGCTCGTGATCCCAGGAGGACGAGGTGACCAGATGCTACCACGTGGATGGAAGCACCTCGAATCTGGAGAATTCCGTGGGAGGGAAAACGTGGAAGCCACGCGCCCTTATCCACCTGCTACTGTTATATATAGCAGTCTTCATCTTCTGGAAAAGGCCGATCGAAGTTGGCGAAGTCTATACATCCAGTCTGAAGTAGCAGCCACCGAGATCCACTGTGAGAGGAAGAAAAGCAGAGAAGAAGAAAAGGAGAGAAGAAGAAAGTGAGAAGAGATGAGTTGAGAGAGTTATATGAGAGCTTGTGAATCAGTCTCTTGGTCCAGTTACCAGAGCTGATATTGCTCAACTTTGAGCTACAGTCGTTTTGGTTTTCTTCCATTCGATTGTGTGTTTTATTTGTTTTCAGTCTTGCTATTTTCTCTTTGAAAACTCTTGTTCTATCAAGCTGTTAGTCAGCGGTTTCAAGCTGTGAGGCAGCGAGTTGCAGAGGTGTTCCTCTGGTTGGCTAAGCTGTAGTGCCTAGCAGAGCAAGCTGTGAAGCTCAGCTGTTGCAGAGGGTGTTCCTCTGGTCGGGATAAGCTGTAAGCCCCAACAGTTGTTGGCAAGCTGTAGAGCCCAGCAGATTGAAGCTGTGTATCAGTAGTAATCCACATTCAAGTTGAATGTGGGGTGGACGTAGGTCGGATTGACCGAACCACCTAAAAGTCTTTGTGCCTCTCGTGTGTTTGATTGCTTGTTCAGCAGATCTTGTGTGTTTCATTCGGTGCATTGGCTGTGTTCGTTTAGTGTTCTTCTAATTCCGCATTTGATTCTAGGCCTAATTTTTAAATAGCCAGTTGATCTATTCACCCCCCCCTCTAGATCCACATCCTGTGGTGATAGAGCCTTCCATCTAACTTCAACACTTGGTATCAGAGCTAGACTCTTCTACAGGGACTTACCGCCCGAAGAGGATAAGCACAGATGGACGGAAGAGGGATGATAGCTGAAGGACACTCCACATCCAAGCCCCCGTACTTCGACGGAACCAACTACGCATACTGGAAGCACCGTATGCAGGTATTCTTGAGGGCTAAAGATTATGAAATTTGGAAGGTGGTTAGCAAGGGACCTTTTGAGCTGTCCCCAAATGAAGATGTATGGACCAAGGAGGAAATTAGAAGGTCCACGCTCAACTGGAGTGCAATCAATGCAATCCAGTGCTCTCTGCATCCCACCGAGTTCTCACGAATATCTGCCTGCTCCTCAGCGAAGGAAATGTGGGATGCACTTGAAGTCATCTATGAGGGGACTTCACAAGTCAGAGAGACTAAGACTAATCTACTGGTTTCAGAATACGAAGCTTTCAAGATGAAGCCTAATGAGACGATCAAAGAAATGTATGCTCGGCTGACTATTATCACAAATGGTCTCAGAGGCTTCGGGAAAAAATATTCTGAGTATGATGTAGTCTGGAAGATCTTGCGATCCTTGACTCCAATTTGGCACACCAAGGCCACAGTTATGGAAGAGTCAAGAGATCTGCACAATACTAAGGCAGATGAGCTGATCGGATCTCTAATGGCTTATGAGATGAATCTGTCGAAGATAGAGGAGGCTAACAGAAAGAGGAAGCCTATAGCTCTGAAGGCTGGTGCTAGCAGATCCAGTCGATCCAGCCCCAACGGATCATCAATTGAAGAGAGCTTGTTTGAAGAAGAAGTGGCAAATGCTGATATTGCCATGATTACTAGGGAATTCCGGAGATTTCTCAAGAAGGAAGGAAGAAGATTCAGCCGAAGAAATCTCAACAGTGGCCGCCGAGACACAAGGTATAAATCAAACCCTAAAAGAAAGCTGAGACTAATGTTTGCTATCAATGCAGGAAGGCTGGTCACTTTAAAGCTGAATGTCCGACAAATCAGAACCTCAAGGACAAGTCTAAGAAAAAGAACACAAGAGGGAAAGCTATGGTGAGTACCTGGAGTGATGAGGACGAGGGATCTTTGAGCAACACTTCGGACAGTGAAGTTGAAGCTGAGAAGCCAATATGTCTCACGGCAACCAGCTCAGAAGATAGAGAGGAAGAATCAGATGAGGTATCCTCTCGCTATGAAAATTTTACTATTACTGATTGGATGGTTGCTTATGATGAACTTACTGATAGAGTAGATGAGGTCAGAAAAAAAAACTGGCATCTACGAAGAAAAATTAAAATCATGCAAAATGATACTTCATTGTCTGATAAAATTGCCTACTTAGAAACTGAGAACAGTAAGCTGAAACTCACATGTTCTGAATTTGAAGAAATCAATAAAGAATTGAAAATTTCTAAGGAAGAAAATGTGAGATTAGACAATGAAATTGATGCATGGAAACTAAAAATTCAGAATTATGAAAATGAGATAAAAATTGTTTCTGAAAAATATGAAGTTGTCCTCAATGTGAATAATGAGTTAAAAAAAATCTATTGATGAAGTTCAGAAAGATAATGAGGATAAGCTAAAAACAATTGAGAAAATGACTCAAGGATCTGAAAATTTAGATGCATTATTGGGGTCAAAGGTAAATTTCAGAAGAGAGGGCCTAGGATTCAACTCTAGTGCAACTAAAAGCTTTGGAATGAAAACAATTTCCTTTGTTGCACAAAAAGAGAAAGGACCTATGATCAACATGAATTCTAATAATGCTGTAAAGATAAATTTGAATCTGAAAAGGCTAAATGCAGAGGAGAAGGGCAAACAGAAAGTAGGTGAGCCTAGTAGAATTGGAAATTCCAAACCTAGCTCTAGTGCTCAACCCAAGGTTAGGGGTCAGCCTGCTCAGGTAAACAAACCCCATGTCAATGGCAAAAAGTCTTCACCACCATCATCACAGAAAAGGACCCAACCAAAACCTATGAATAGGTCAGCAGGGTCAAGGGTGCAGGGAAGACAAAATATATTCAGAAGTCAGCCCAACAAATTCAATCCACCTAGAGTTCAGTCCTACTACCCCACACAGCCAATCTATCCTCATGGGTTTGGGTGGACTAGAACTCAAGGGATGCATACAGGGTATGTTCATCAACCTACACACTTTTACAGACCCTATGTCAGAAATTGGGAAAATGGGTATGGTAGTCGGATGCCTAGGAATTATCAACATTTCCACAGCCAGCCCAGGAACTACTATGGCCAAAACTTTATGAATGCAACCTGGCCGAAGCATTGGCACAACAACAATAATTCTGTGAATAACTCTGTTGGTGCAAATAAAAAGAAAATCAAGAAAAACAAGAAAAGGCAAAATAAAAAGAAATCTGGAAAATCCACTGAATAGAACTGCTTCAAACAAATGTGGATTCCTAAAAATCTGCTTTTTTGTTTTAACTGCTTTTCATCTTCTCTGGAGCCCAATCAGTCTTGGGTTCCAAGCTCTTTGCCCTAATTGTGTGTGCAGGTATGCCTGGCAGCCAAGAGCAACTTGTGGTACTTGGACAATGGCTGCTCCAGGCATATGACAAGAGATAAGGCCAAGTTTTGCATGCTAACTGAAAAGCTAGGAGGCTTTGTCACCTTTGGAAGCAACACAAAGGGTAGGATCATTGGATCAGGTAAGGTAGGTAAGTGTTCTACCTGCTGCATTGATGATGTTATGCTGGTTGAAGGGTTAGCTTACAATTTACTTAGTATCAGCCAGTTGTGTGATAAGGGTCATAAGGTTTTTGAACCTGATTCAGAAATTGTAAAATTCTCTAGAAAAAGAATAAATAACACATACATGATAGATCTAGATGATATTCAACATTCTAACCTATGTCTTACTGCCAGTAGAGAAGATTTAGCATTGTTATGGCATCATAGGTTAGGCCATGCGAGTTATACTATTTTGCATAAACTAAATAAGCATAGCATGGTTAGAGGACTCCCTGAAGTCTCTTTTAAAAAGGATAATAAATTTTTTAATGCATGCATTCAGTCCAAGTTGACTAGAAAATCATTCAAATCTAGGACAGAAAACCTATCCACTAAACCTTATGAACTGATACACATGGACCTATTTGGGCCAACAAGGTTTGTTAGTTTATCAGGGAAGAGGTATGGGTTTGTCTTAGTAGATGATTTTTCTAGGTATACTTGGGTATTTTTTCTGTCACATAAGAATGATGCATTCTCAGAATTTCAGGAGTTCTGTATAAGAATAAATCAGAAAATTGAAAATATTTTGACTGATCATGGAGGTGAGTTTGAAAACTCACACTTTGAAGAATTTTGCAGGTCAAGTGGGATTCATCATAAGTTCTCCTCACCCAGGACACCTGAGCAGAATGGTGTTGTCGAGAGGAGGAACAGAACTCTAGTGGAAATGGGCCGAACTCTCTTAGTTGAAGGTCAATTGCCAAGAAAATTCTGGGCTGAAGCAGTCAACACAGCCTGTTATGTAATTAACAGGGCAATGGTAAGACCTTCCACCCAGAAAACCCCTTATGAGATTTTGAGAGGTAAGAAACCTTCAATCGCCCACTTCAAGGTCTTTGGTTGTAAATGTTTTATACATATAAATGACAAGGGGGACCTTGATAAATTTGAGCCAAAAGGTGAACCAGGAATCTTCCTCGGTTATTCTGAAAATACCCAGGCTTATAGAGTGTTCAATTTAAACTCAAAAATTGTTGAAGAATCTCCACACATTATCTTTGATGAAACCTTGATGGAAACTAATCATGGTTATTGCAGGAACGAAGATGGGAACATTTTGAAAGATGAAAACTCTGCAGACCAGTCTGATGGTGAGGAAGATAAAGAAGAGCAAAATGAAGAAGAACCTGAAGTTCAGGGGGAGGTAAGTGAAATTCCTGAAACTCAGATTGTTAATATTAGATATCTTAAAGATCACCCTGTGAATAATGTCATTGGCAATCTGAATGATCTCCCTAGAACTAGAGGTCACTTTAGAATTCAGGATGAATTAAATGCATATGCTCTTGTCTCTCAAATTGAACCCAAGTCCATTGACTGTGCCCTCAAGGATATGCATTGGATTAATGCCATGCATGAGGAGCTTAATCAGTTCGACAGGAACAAGGTGTGGCACTTGGTCCCACCTCCTGATCATGGAACAGTCATAGGGACTAGGTGGATTTTCAAGAATAAATCTGATGAATTAGGGAATATTGTTAAAAATAAAGCCAGACTTGTTGCTCAGGGGTACAACCAGGAGTTTGGTATTGACTTTAAAGAGTCGTTTGCCCCTGTAGCCAGATTAGAAGTTGTTAGAATTTTATTAGCTTATGCATGTTCCCTAGGTATAGTCCTCCAGCAGATGGATGTAAAATCTGCATTCTTGAATGGGGAAATTAATGAGGATGTCTATGTTAGACAGCCCCCTAGGTTTGAATGTCTAGATTTCCCTAATCATGTTTACAAATTAAATAAAGCTCTCTATGGTCTTAAGCAAGCTCCCAGAGCTTGGTACGACATGTTGAACAAGTTCCTCACTGATCAAAATTTCACTAGAGGAGTAGTTGATCAGACCTTGTTTACAAAGGTGAGTCATTCTGAAATTCTTATTGTATAGATTTATGTGAATGATATCATTTTTGGGTCAACTAACCCCAAATTGTGTGAGGAATTTTCTAAAACAATGACTAATAAATTTGAAATGAGCTCAATGGGTGAGCTCAAATTGTTTCTTGGACTGCAGGTTACACAAACAAAGGATGGAATGTTTATCACTCAGTCCAAGTACACAAGGGATCTACTCAAGAAATACAAGATGGATAACCTTAAAGAGATAGCTTCTCCAATGGGTACCTCTACAAGCTTGGATGAAGACACTAAAGGTAACCCATTTGACCAGAAATTATACAGAGGTATGATCGGATCCCTTCTCTACTTAACAGCATCTAGGCCTGATATTCAGTTCGCTGTAGGATTATGTGCTAGGTTTCAGGCCAGTCCTAAAGAAAATCATTTTAAAGCAGTGAAAAGGATTTTTAGATATCTGCTAGGCACCCAAGAGCTAGGATTATGGTATCCTGCTAGGTGTGAGTTAGAGCTTCTAGCTTACTCTGATGCTGATTATGCTGGGTGTCGAGTAGATAGAAAAAGTACTAGTGGCTATTGTCAATTCCTTGGTGGCTGTCTAGTATCTTGGGCATCTAAGAAACAACACATTGTAGCCTTGTCTACAGCTGAGGCTGAATATGTTACAGCAGGTAATTGTGTTGCCCAAGTACTTTGGATTAAGCACCAACTAGATAATTATCAGATAAAACTGGAATGTATTCCAATTTTATGTGATAATACTAGTGTCATATGCCTTGCTAAAAATCCTGCTCATCATTCTAGGACTAAGCACATAGAAATAAAACATCATTTTCTAAGAGATGCTGTGAACAAAAAGGAAATTGAACTGGACTTCATTGAAACAGACAAACAAGTTGCTAATATCTTTATCAAGCCACTTGGAAATGAAAATTTTAAATTTTTTAGAAGAGAACGTGGCTTGTGTAAATTTCAGCATAATGAATGAACTCTTTGTTGACTTGAATAAAACTTTTGAGCTGCTTTGAATAAACTTCTGATTTGGACTTGCTGTTGATAGATTGAATAAATATTGTGCAACAGACTTATGATAATGCATGACTCTCATATTTTTTATTGCACTCATGATCATCATTACATATATATGTCTAGATGCATGATATGTCTATATTTCTGCATGATTGTATTGCACTGCATTTCTCTGCATAATATAGCATAATAGGTCTGAATAAGCATGAATTTCAAAATCATTTGTTCGGTCACTATTTACAAAACCACATGCACATAGACAGGGGGAGTATTGCATATGATTCAGAGTTGAGTCTGACAGTATGGCAATCTTTTAGTCAGTTCTAATATTAAGCAATAGAAAACATATTTCTTCTCTCATAAGAACTTTAATTGCTTAAAGACTGACTTAATGGTTTAAATTTATAATCTTTAGAGTTGAAAGACTACAATCCGTAAACAAGGATGCTGAAAATTGATAAACCTCTCAACCCTTATCTTATTTCATGTCAGACAAAGCTAATTATATCTGAAATCTGAAAACTCATTTGAAATCATGTTAGAGAAGCTAGTTATATGTATTGTCCTTAAACAAGTCATTCTGAAACAAATGAAGGGCAGCTAAGAAAGATATTGAAAAATATTGAAAATTATTTAAAAATAGCATTGACAGAGCAATGACTGGTAAATCACTGAGAAACTGAGTTATCCATCAAAGAAGTGGACACTACTCATGTCATGAGGTGTATTAGCTATCTCTGTATAAAATGATCAAAGCAGTAGGTTGTTTTCACTGAGTACCTGGGGATAACTGGCGTCTAATAAACGTGTACCCTCACACAAAAAGGTGTCAATCAATTCTATTGAGTTTGATCATAGGCAAGATGGTCCATCATGTTGAGTATCTAGGCGTATTGGCGTCTGATAAACGTATACCCTTACGTAAAAAGATTTTTGGTACCTGAATGCCCTAAATGAAATATATTGAAAATGCTGTTCCTTCAAAGAAATTTCATGGATGTCAATTGTTTAATTTCAATACATGACTTGGTTTCTCTTAACACATTTTACTGAGTCTATGAAAGTAAGATATTCTAAACATGAATATCTCATGTAAATATGACTCTGGTTTATTATTTTATCATGCATATCTACCTTATCCAATGAATGTAGTGCATGAACTCTCGTTTTTATAACCTTTAAACCAGAATTTCAATTTCTAAGCCATTTCTCAGTTCATATGACTGAAGGTTCTGTGCTTTAGTTGCTTAATTTCTGAACTACTTGCTAAGAATGCCAGTCAGCTGAACTTTCTTTTTCCTTCCCTTGCACTCACTTTCCCTCCTATTTGCTAATGGCAAAGGGGGAGAATATTGTCTGAATTCATTCCTTCAGTTCAGGGGGAGAATTCTGAAATGAGAATTCTGATTCAGGGGGAGTGTATGCATCTGCATCATGGTATGGCAAAAGGGGGAAATTTTGTTACAAGGGAGTTGCTTACATTTTGTAGCATGCAGCATGTCATTCATAGCATCTACATGCATCTGCATAACAATCTGAATAACAAATCATGTCGGTCATCAAAAAATGCATCTGTATGATAGGATGTTGCTACTCTATATGATAGGGGGTTGCCATCATCCAAAAGGGGGAGATTGTTGTGACTCCTCTGTGTTGATGGTGTTGACATGTAACTTTACTTCATATGACAACATATTGTTTTGATTGATTGGCAACACTGTTTATATTTTGATGAAATTACTTTATCGGATTGTCTGTGTGTGCTATGCATTTTATCTTGTTTTCACATTGAACACACACTCAAAGTCTCAAAGTATATACATTGCTACAGTAACGTAAGTCTGTACACGGTCCGTGTCTCTTGCAGCATCCTAGCAAGTGTGTACATTGCCTGTCAATTGCAAAGTGTATACATTGTTATGGGTCGACCCCCTGTTCTCATGAGTCGACTCATCTGTTTGTGCATAGTCTACACATTGCCCGTCGACTGCAAAATCCATACATCCACAGTGCATTGCGTAGTCTATACACTGTCCATCTCATTTAGAGTCTAAGGTGAAGTCTGTACATTGAGCGTCTCAATGAGTGTCTCATGCAAGTCCACACATTGGCCTTCAGGCTTGAAAGTCTGTACATTGGACTGCGTCAACTCATTGCATTGGCTAAGTCTATACACTGTCCGTCTCATTTAGAGTCTAAGGCAAAGTATGTACATTGGACGGTGTCAGGTGAAGTCTGTACATTGAGCCTCTCAATGAGCGTCTCATGTAAGTCCACACATTGGACTGTAGCATGCATTTGTCAATGGCATCTAAGTCTGTACATTGAGCGTCTCAATGAGCGTCTCATGTAAGTCCACACATTGGACTGTAGCATGCATTTGTCAATGGCATCTAAGTCTGTACAATGAGCGTCTTCCTTAGCGTCTTGATCTTCCAAGTCTATACAGGCTTCTGTTTTACAAAGTCTGTACATTGGTCTCAGATTCCAAAGTCTATACATCGCCTGTTGCCTGCAAAGTCTATGCAGAGCTCAAGAGTTCGAAGTCTATAGATTCATTCACTGTAGCTTGCATGAGGTAAAGTCTGTACATTGGCCTCCATGCCTCAAGTCCATACATTGGACTGTTTGGCCAAGTCTGTACATCGCTGTTTGCCAAAGTCTGTACATTGGCATTTGTTCCTTCGTTGCGATTCAAAGTCTGCACATTGGGTTATTTACCTACGTTCAGCTTCGAAGTCTATACATCGATGCCTTTACCTACGTTGCAGTTCAAAGTCTATACAGTCGATGTTTTCCATTGCTTCAAGTCTATACAGCCGTTCGTTTAGAAAGTCTATACATCTGTCTTCACCTCAAGCCTGTACAGTCCTTTACTGACAAGTCTTCACATCGTGAAGTCTATACACTCAACTCCTTCACATCTTGCAAAGTCTGTACATTGCATCCATCAGTCGTGAAGTCCATACATCGCTTGTCTTCATTCGAGTCTCATTAAGTATGTACATCGTGCATCAGTTCTGAAGTCTATACATCGTCTGTCTTCAATTGAGTCTCACTGAAGTCTACACATTGCATCTTCATTCATGAAGTCTACACATTGCATTTTCATTTGCGAAGTCTGTACATTGCATTGATCTTCACTTAGTCTATACATTGACAGTCTTCATATCAACTAAGTCTGTATAGCGGTTGCCTCATACAGCAAGTCTGTACATCACTTTCACTTATATGAAGTCTATACAACGTAGTTCTTCTGATAAGTCTATACAGAGTTGTTATTTAATCTGATCATCCGATAATCTGTCTGATAGGGATTCTCTACTGAGATTGCTGACATGGCTCGTGATCCCAGGAGGACGAGGTGACCAGATGCTGCCACGTGGATGGAAGCACCTCGAATCTGGAGAATTCCTTGGGTGGGAAAACATGGAAGCCACGTGCCCTTATCCACCTGGTGCTGTTATATATAGCAGTCTTCATCTTCTGGAAAAGGCCGATCGAAGTTGGAGAAGTCTATACATCCAGTCTGAAGCAGCGGCCACCGAGATCCACTGTGAGAGGAAGAAAAGCAGAGAAGAAGAAAAGGAGAGAAGAAGAAAGTGAGAAGTGATGAGTTGAGAGAGTTATATGAGAGCTTGTGAATCAGTCTCTTGGTCCAGTTACCAGAGCTGATATTGCTCAACTTTGAGCTACAGTCGTTTTGGTTTTCTTCCATTCGATTGTGTGTTTTGTTTGTTTTCAGTCTTGCTATTTTCTCTTTGAAAACTCTTGTTCTATCAAGCTGTTAGTCAGCAGTTTCAAGCTGTGAGGCAGCGGGTTGCAGAGGTGTTCCTCTGGTCGGCTAAGCTGTAGTGCCCAGCAGAGCAAGCTGTGAAGTTCAGCTGTTGCAGAGGGTGTTCCTCTGGTCGGGATAAGTTGTAAGCCCCAGCAGTTGTTGGCAAGCTATAGAGCCCAGCAGATTGAAGCTGTGTATCAACAGTAATCCACATTCGAGTTGAATGTGGGGTGGACGTAGGTCGGATTGACCGAACCACCTAAAAGTCTTTGTGCCTCTCGTGTGTTTGATTGCTTGTTCAGCAGATCTTGTGTGTTTCATTCAGTGCATTGGCTGTGTTCGTTTAGTGTTCTTCTATTTCCGCATTTGATTCTAGGCCTAATTTTTAAATAGCCAGTTGATCTATTCACCCCCCCCTCTAGATCCACATCATGTGGTGATATAGCCTTCCATCTAACTTCAACAGTCTTGCTAGCACAACCATAACATTGATTCAAAAAAAACATGTTAGAATTGGAGAGAATGGTTTGAAACAGTGATGACACATCAACCTGACACTGTTTCATCAATTTGTACACCAAGAGGGGGCTTTCCTAAGGAAAATTCAGCCTATGAGGCACCATGGCTGCAAATGAGGCACTATGAGATGATGAAATTGAATAGTAGCATGACTGCAATTGAGGCACTATGGCTGCAAAAAGGACACCAAGGAGGGGCTTTCCTAAGGAAAGTTCATCCATTACTTCCAAAAGACTCCTCTAACTGCCCACCACCCACGGTGAATACTATTAGCAACAAAGATTATGATTTTTTTGTTATTATCTCAGAAATAATGACAAAATAATATAATCTTGAGCGGAAAGCATGCAGATAAGATCAGCTATGGTTTCTTATTTTTGTCATTTGTTTCATTCTAAATTTAGGTGGGAATTGATATCATGGAGACTTTCACATAGAACTGCATAAGTAGTAGAGAAGTATTGGACAATGAAGGAAAGAAAAAAATGTGTGCAAACTAAGCTTTTTAGAACCACTTATGCAAGAGCACATCTACGTATGAAGCCAAGAATAGGTGAATCAAGCAAGGGTAGAATAACTTAATGGATCTTATGTAGATGTCCATGTTTGTTAGTGGACAAGTAGTAAGAGAAGCCAATTTTGTGCAATAGCTTGCTACCATCTATATAGAATTATTCATAGAAAAAGTGAAAAACTAGTGAGTAAATGATCAAGCAGAACCACAAACTACTAGCAATCATCAAATCTTGAAGACTTGATCTCAGCAGCCGTAGCTCACAAATCCCATGAATAAACATGCTTAAAGACTTGCAAGATCATGTGTTTTCAGAGTGGTGACAAAATTTAAATGCATATGCCTTGACTTACATGCATTGCTGCTACACTGCACAGGAGGTCACGTGATTGTTCCAGCAAGGTGTTTATTACACTCCATCATTGGATTAATGCCATGCATAAGGGTGCTCATCTCCTCTACCCAGAAAATGGCAAAAGAGTTTTATTACACTCTTCATATTGCCTATACAACTGCTGACAGAATCATAGCCAAATGTCCTCATCTCTCACAGGAAATACTTAAACCAGTTTCTTTGGAACATTAAACAATCTGCTGGATACCACCACTATTTCACAATTTCATAATACAAGCTCCACATTTCTGCTTTACCTGGGTTAAGAACCCAATGATGGATATAGCAAACCCCACAGTCATGGCAGATGATGACTTGCTAATGAAAGATGATATCATGAAGGCAAATCCAAGCTGCATAAATTATATATGTAAGATACTGAAGAAACAGAGGGAAAAAATGAGCATGATTCAGTATGCTACTGTCCTTGTAAAAAAGCATAATGCAAACAAAATTCTTCTTGAGAACTAGACTTCATAAAAAGAATAATAAGTTCAGCAACTCGTGAACATGAAAAAAAATACAACTTACCATATTAAATTGGAAAAGAAAGAAAAGGAGGAACAAAATTGCAAAACTGTTGTGCAAGAAAAAGTTGAACTGAAACATCATTCCAAAAAGTATTGTGAAAAGAGCTACAAGTGTGAGAAAAGTCGCCCAGATGAGCCAAGACAACTAGTAGGCAAACTCATATAATCCCATTATCGACATCGCCTGCAATCTCAGACATGGAAATTTACATTATTTCTCTCTTCAAAATTTGTATGGACATAACACAAGTTAAATAATAAGATACTTTATACAACCTACTCAGGGAAAAATTGTAACTAATGAAGTTTAAGCTTCTTCTTTGTAACCACAGAACTAATATGAAACACAAAATTGAACATGGCTATTGCTAGGGGAAAAGTTGGTCTAACCGTCCCAACAGCAGAGAAAGTATCAACGGTGGGATGTGCAAATTCCTTCAGTCCAAGAGACCACCTAAAGTTTGGATCTGTGCAACCATATAACATTCACATCAACTATCGGATAAGCAAACTAGAAATGACAAGACAGGACAGGATTTTCACTAGTTCAGACTAAACTAGATCTAATCTACCATACAGAACTCCATGCATTTGACTACCTCACATAACTCCATGCTTTTCCTGAGGTCTGGATTACTCACTAAAGAAAAATCGTTTCAAAACAATTAGAAGAAATAAAGTTCTGAGCAAAACCAAAAAAAAGGAAAGCAAACTAGTATAACCAAACTAACCTAAATCCCTAGGAGAATGACTGAGGTGAGAAGGAACACTGGCATTGAGCCTACAAGTGGTAACACTAGCATTGGTATGGCCTTTATTGCTACTGCAAAAGGCTGCATGCTTGTGCTTGTGCTTACCATGCCTGCCTCTGTAAGCCTTGAAAGGTATATTGATGGGATAACAAAAGGCTATGTCATTGACACCGCCAGCATGAGCATCAATCTATCCACAATGTAACAAGTCAGACATAATGGCACGTAGCACTTTGAATAAAGGTAACGTAACACTAAAGCTCACCTCTAACTGTGGTCTTAGGTCACTATTATGGATAAAAGCATATGTATGTATAATATGCTTGGAAATGAGCAACACATATATTAAAAATAAGAAAGAAAGAAAGAAACATAAGAAAAAAGAAGCCTCATTGTTTATCAGACAAGACCATGAACATATGACAACATTTGCTAATAGACATGGGAGTTTTCTATTCCAAGTCATTCACAAATGGTACCAATTATAGATCCATCTAGACTCCATATACATCGATTGACAACAAATTGTGACAACAGATGTTCCAACTGAATGCAGAGAGTACAACAAATAGATGTCACAAAGTTCCCAGGGTGAATACAATATACCGAAGATCACAGAAATAATTGAACACGAATGAATGTAGCAAATTACCTAGAAGAATTGTTTGTTGCTGTGAATGGAAGTCCAAGCTCATGACATTAGAGCCTTGGTTCAGTGTCCGAACCACAGTTTGGGGAAGATCTAGTGAATAAATATTCAGAAGATGTGTAGGACTAGGGAATGACACCTACAAAAATTAGTAAACAGGTTTACACAAGTGAGGGATAGGGCTGTAGGTTAACAACATAAGTAAAAAGAAGCCTCATTTTTTATCAGACAAGACCATGAACATATGACAACATTTTCTAATAGACATGGGAGTTTTCTATTCCAAGTCATTCACAAATGGTACCAATTATAGATCCATCTAGACTCCATATACATCGATTGACAACAAATTGTGCCAACATTTGTTCCAACTGAATGCAGAGATTACAACAAACGAATGTCACAGAGTTCCCAAGGTGAATACAATATACCAAAGATGACAGAAAGAATTGAACACCAACGAATGCAGTAAATTACCTAGAAGAATTGTTTGTTGATGTGGATGGATGTCCAAGCTTACGACATTAGAGCCTTGGTTCAGTGTTCAAACCACAGTTTGGGGAAGATCATCTAGTGAATAAATATTTAAAAGATGTGTAGGACTAGGGAATGACACCTACAAAAATCAGTAAACAGGTTTACACAAGTGAGGGATAGGGCTAGAGGTTAACAACCAATATTAGTTTGAAGAATAATGTCTAGGAATGGTGACTACAAAGTATGAGGAAGATAGGGGTGGTGAAAAGGGAGTCTATACATTGAAGCTGCCATGATGTAGGCTGCAAGGGTTGTTTCAGAAACTGACCAACATGTGGCATTGTCCAAATAGAGGGCTCTAGCTGAAATGGGGCCGATAAAAGCTATGCCTAGTTTTAGGAATGGAGTAGATGTATTCTGATTGTTGTATGGCTTGCAAATAGGAAGTTGTGACATACAATTTATAGAGGATTAGTCATGGGGTATCATACAGAAGATGTTATGTGGCTTGTAAATTGGTTGTTTGGGCTTCAAAAGAAGATGGAAATTTCCCTCACATATTGCCAGAGACACCTGAAGTGAGCTTCTAAAACCCAATTTATCCCCTACATAGGCTACTATAAAGTATATGTACATTTCTGGTATTATCATGTGAAACCCATGCGGAAAGCAGGGTTGTACGTCCCCTTGTTAAGTTGAACATGTGACCTCTGTGTGTAAACTATAATCTTCATGCTGATAGACACACCTGCTTAGCCATTTATAAGGTCTAGTACCCAAACTTCTTTTTTCCAAAAGAAAGTGTGGGCTTTACCACCAATTTTATTAAATAAATAGAGGAAGTAAAATAAGTGAGGAGAGATTCCTTGCCCTAGAGAAAAGAAAATTAAAACATCTATAAATGAAGTAGGGATTTGATGTGGCACTCTCATGACATGCTGCCAACAACTAGTAGAAACCAAGAAGATGCCGACTCCAATGGAAAAGCAAAGAAAGGGCTCCAAAATGAATATTTTATGTAAGTGGTACTTCCCCGAACTTTGTTGTTGTCCAATATATGTTGGAGTGGAGTCACTGCTTGGTGGCTACATAGGGGACATGAGGAGGGACTTTAGCCCACATCGGATCCAAGGACATGAAAAAGGATTTATGTCCATAATGGATCCAGGGACATGAGCAGGGACTTTGGTCCCATATCAGATCCAGGTGCACAGTAAATTTGTATGGGGTGAGAGGGGGTGGAGGTATGGGGGCATTGAAGAGTCACCTCAATTAGTTGTTAGTCCCCACCCCAAACCCCTTTTAACACTCATTATTCTCCCTTCCCAAAATATAAATCCAACCACTAGATGCAGTTTGCATCCAACATCTAATATATTATTACAGATAAGAGAAGCACCATTTTTTGAGAAATCCAATTTTGATAGAAAAAATTAATTAGATCAGACAGATATAATTAACTGCAATTCCATTTCTTTTAATTTCATCATAACAAGAGCTAGAAACACATTTCTCATTCCACTAACACATTTGCAGCCCTATTTGCATGTTTGGTAGACTTGGAAGATGGGTCCATTCAAAACAAACAGGGTCTAAAGACTGTAATGAGCATTTCAAGTGAGGGGAACTTTTATAGACAAGTAAGAGGTCAAGTTGCCATCTTTTGACGCACACCCAAACTTCTCATATGGTAAAGAAACAAAGGAAACAATTGAAATGACAATTAAGTTGATCCATATCTTGAAATAAAAATTCTGGAATGTTATAACCTCCATTCATATAAAATCACCACAGCGTAAGAAAAACAAACACCAGGTGAACCTTACTTGAGTGTGGCTTCTGCACTCTCGACGGTCACCTTATCATCAATAGCATCACGGTGAGGAAGCCCTAGTTCAAAGTAGTTTATGTTCAAATCTAGAAATGGGAAAATCAGCTACAAGACACACCAAAGTGCAATTCTTTTCAGCTGAGAAATAATGGAGAGCATACATACAAAATAGAAACACAACAGAGTTGTAGAAGAATCAAATGATCGCATCATTATTACCTATCCTTGATAAATTTCTAGATGACACGAGTCATTTCATCGTCTGAGTTCAAAGATAGAACACCAAAGGCAATCCATAACCCTGTGTCACCCAGCCCCAGTTGTGGTTAGGCCCTGCGGAGGTGGGCAACTGTAGCGAAGCTGAGGAAGAGCCCGACGGCTATTGCGGCTAGGCCCAACGGCTCTTGCGGCTTGTACGGAGGTGTGAGGGGTGAGAAAGGGGCCATGGAGAAGAGGAGGTAGAGGGGTGAAGGAGAAGATGGAGGAAGAGTATGCACTGGAGGTGAGGAGGCGGAGGGGTGGAGGAGAAGATGGATCAAGACCAGGGCCGTCTTGTACCTTCACAGCCTCGTAGGTGAGTAGGATTCAGTGCTTGCAGGTTAGGAGTTAATGTTAGTGCAGGGGCGACGACCTGCGACGTGGTGGTTTAGCAGTAGAGCAAGAGCGGAACGACTGACGTCGGTTACGGCTTGGACCTGAGGTTGGCAACTGTACGTAGCGGTGCTGAGGAAGGGTGAGCGGCTCCTGCGGCTACTGAGGAACCACACCGGAGGTTGAGCAGAAGGGAGCCATGGAGGTGATGAGGCAGAGGATATGGATCCACACCGGAGGTTGAGGAGGGGGAGAGGCGGAGGGAGAAGACGATGAGGAAGATTCTGCGGCACGCGGGAGGGTGCCAGGATGTGAGAGGAGGCGGAGTGCTGGAGAAGATGGATCAAAGAGGGATTCCACACATGGGAAGGATCGAAGTTGATCGACGGAGTGATGGTTATGTTAGCGCGGGATCTCGTGGCGCTCAAGCGAAAAAAATTTAGGGGCATTTTTAATCGAATTCTCTTTTCCTGTGTTATTATTTTGTGGCAATTTTAAAATGCCCCTGTATCAAGTTTTAAGTAAGGAAGAAAATCAAAATACTTTAGAGGCAATATTGAATATAAAAGGCCTCTATTTATGATAAATTTAAAGTAGTTTTAATAAATGTCTCTAAATAAACTACCCTTATATCTCTAATTTTTTTTAGTGTCTTACTCCCTTCCTTTCTTTCTGATGGGAATCAACACTGGGCACTAATATTTTATTTTTACATTTGTATTCTTTTGTTTACTTTTTTATCCATGGGTTAATTGGGTTTGTAATTGTATGGCATTATAAGCCAATGGGTTAGTCTATAAAAATCATTCGGTTTCTTTGCAAAAAGGCCGCGTAGGCCCGGTGGGACCCCCACCCTCTCTCCCATTGGGCCACCTAGGCTCTCTAGGACTCATGTGGGGCTGGTCTATGGTCCAAGATAGACTCTTGACCAAGCCCCCCATGTTGACTCCATGAATGGGGCGGCCCCTCCTTTATCCCCATGTGGGATTTAAATAATCCCCCCTATTAATTGTTTATATTTGTTGTATTTGACCACATGGGAGAAAATTCTTCTCTCCCCTAATTACCCCTCCATAACTCTAGATCTGAGGTTAGTTTAGGTCATTTACATTTCATATAAAACCCATGTATTTTCCATATTTTGATAGATTAATGAGAAGAAATTAGAAAATTGGCATTTGCCTCCATGAACCCAAGGGCGCACCCCCCCTCTCTCTCCCCCCCCCTTGCAGCTGAGAAAGCTAAACTTTTGAGGTGAAAAGACTCCCTATCTGGTCCTCTTCGGAGTGTGAAGCTTAGCACCGCCACCGCCGCCACCGACATTGAGCCGCCGTCGCACCACCACCGCCTCGTCATCAGAGTTCTCCCCACCTCTGGATAGAAGCCTAAAGGTTGATTTTTATCTCCAAATCAGGAGATCTTATCGATCTCAAAAATGGAGGGTGAGTTCCCCACGTTCTTCCCATCCTCCACAAAATTTTCAAGCCATTCCCCCTTTGTTTACCCCGTTCCTTTTAATTTCCCGTTGTCTACACAATTTGTCCCTAAGCAGATCTGTGTTCAACGGCCAACCTCTTCCCATATTTGATCCCGTTTTCGATTTCATATCACTCTAAAATTTGGATTGGAACTTCTGTCCACCAAATCCCTTCCCTATAAATTTTTTCATGATTTTTTGAATTTGTTTACCCCTCTTAAAAGTCACTGCAAAATCTGGAATCTGTTCTGTCTCCTACAGTCAAGATCCGACCACCCTCTGCCATAAAATCCATTCCCCTTTTCAAACCACCTCCGAAAAATACACAAAAATTGTTGGCATGTTCCTTACTTACCCCTCCATCTCCCATAAGAATCCCAACTCCCAGATCCATAGTCTGAGTCACGGTCAAATCATGTTTTCAGGCATATCCCAATCTACCCAGTCAGTCCTGAGTCTATCTGTCCGTCTGTTACAAATTCATCCAAAGAAAATATAGAGGCAGGAAAATTCCAGTAACACTAGGTGGTAGAATATCTGCAAGCTAGCTTCGCAACGGCGCTGGTTTCGCGTCGATCCGACGTCGGAGCTGATCGCAGTAGTTATTTCCGCCGAGTCGCGCAGTGTTGAAACAATAGAACAGGTTCGGGACAACAAGCTGCCGCACTGAGTAGCAGCGCGTCGGAACCGTCGAAGCTGCCCAAAAGCCACCCGTCAACCCAAGTGCGATACTACCGGGTCCCACTATAGCTCTTTACCTCCCTGCGTGGAGTGGGTAATAAAATTCACATCTGTAATATTTGGCTAACCACTGTATCGGGAGTACGAGTCTTGGCCGGGAACGTCTTCCCCATGCCCAGTAGCATGGAGGTATCGTGTCCGCTCCCCTCACTTGGCATTTTTGCTTTACTCGTATGTATTTGTATGCCGCTGCATGAGTGTGTTAGAAAAAATTAGCTCGTTATAATTTTATCACTGCTGCGACAGTGAGTGAGTGGAACCCGTCCCGTGACTCGATTCGAGCACGCAGAAAAGTTGATACCTGAAACTCATTGCCGGTTCCTCAACCGCGCACGTCCGCACGCTTCCCTCACCAGGGACGTCCGCAAGCTAGAGTCACAGGTTCATGTCCCGTCCCGCATCAAATTGGTATTAGAGCGGGTTAGAGTCTAGGGTAGTCAGTCCAAGGTTTCATATTGCAACCTTTACCGGGTATATTAAAAGGTGCCTCTGGAACGATAGGTTACACCTATTGGGAAGGTGACACAATGGCGTGAGTGCGATCTTCGGATCAAACCTCCACCATGTACCGGATACTGGTTGAGTATAGGTTTGTATTCGAGTCTGCATTTTACCCCTTGTCACCATGTAGAGTGTCTAGGTGCTTGCATTAGTTTTGCATAAAAAAAAAAGAAAAAGAGTCTCTTGCATGCCAACTTATTCGCAACTATGGCCAATCCCTACGCCCAAGTCCGAATTAAAATGATACACACCCTCACGGATAGGATGGACAAGCGTGACCGAGACACGCGGGAATATTTTTGCCGTGCTAAGGCTAGGCTTAATGCCATAAAGGATAGGATGGATGCTACCGATCGATCTCTCCAAGGTCTGGTTAGATGAGTCTCTACCCTAGAGGAAGCCCAGATCATGCCCGTCCAAGGCAACAATTCCGTGTCTGAGTACATTAGGGACTTCAATGAGTACTGGTTGGGAATTGGAGTTGGAGAGAAGAGCAGCACGACCGCATTTCAGTTCCGGAGAGGTTTGCAGCTTCACTACCAGTTTGAATTACTTTGGCGTGACATGACCACTCTGGAGCATTCTTATCAGGTCGCTCTAGAGGTTGAGCCTCTCGAGTCAAGGTTTGATGCTGCCCTACGGCGAGCATCTACCTGTCAGCAGAGCGCCGAGTCGGACGGCCGGCCACATGAGCCCACGAGACAGGACGCTCCTGTCCCACGGCCTCATCTACCCCAGCCGGGGAACCCTTTCCCTATAGCTCCTTTGCCACCTACTTTACCTTCCGATCTTTATTCGAAGCCACCTCATTTGGAGCCACCTGTGTTTCTAACGGGAAAGATATTCATCGTCGAGCCACTTCTTAGCTGGCTCAAGATAGGCTTGGTCCCTAATGCACCTTGTTACCCATCCATGGACCCCGCACTACAACTAGTGCCCGTCAACTCATTCCACAGCACTTTTCAGTCTTCTCAGCATGTTGATACAATGGAAGACCTCATTAAGGGATTAGATTGGCAATTGAAGTTGACGTGTATGTTGGCCCGAGGCTTCGACCAACCCAATCGTCATAGCTTCACACATCCAGCCTTAGGGTCCATTACCCCCGTGTGCACCGTGGGTCATGTCACTACGGAGGTTCTTGTATTCCTCCCCATGTCGGCCGAGCCTAACTTCATTCCACTTATCCCGAGGGAGGAACCATGTTTTCTATATATGACCGCCGTCCCACCTACCACAATGAATGAAGGTGATCATTTACACCTTCAAGAATTTCAACCTTGGGACCGTGTCATGAGGGAACCCATATCGAGGGGTAACACATTCTTTGATCCCTTCGATCTCTTCCTTAGTGAGCCTCGTGACCCACAACCAACATTCCACCTTGTTAGGGAAGTCCCCTATCACACCGCTACCCCACAGGCCAGTCAACCTACACTCCGCAAGGAGCCCATTCATTGGGGTATGGAAGAAAGTAAATTCGGCTCTCCTAGCCCACCCAAACCTTTCACGCCTAGCCCACCCAAACCTTCCTAATCCAAAGGGCTGTCAGTGTATGAATGGTGCATGCTAGGATGTCTAGGATTCCATTCCACCAATATTAGGTTGCATCGTGTGTATGCATGGCACACATTCGGATGTCCTGGTCCACCATTGCATATGTATGGGTCGGTCTAACAGTAAGTTTGTTTAGGGTCTTGTGTGAGTCCATGTCTTTGTTTATTTGTTCAGAGTCTGTACAAGCATGTGTCGAGCATATTAGGAGTTGCATAGTCGGTTTATTGCAAGCTCGCGATGTCAGTCCTTTTTCGAGTGTGAGGCAAGTCGGGTCTAATGCGTACGTTGGAGACTTTCCTGAATTTGAGATCAACTCTACCTCAATATCTCGGATCTAGTCACATAAAGGGACCCAGCGGTGATTCCTAGTGAGTCTTTGAGCCATCTCCTCCCTTTGAGAGTGACCCCACCCTGGAGTGTCCATAACTAGCCTCATTCCCATAGCAACGTGAGCATATAGAACATATACGGGATGAGCAGGTGACGATTACTTGGAGTGTAGTGTACTCCACGCTACCTGGTACGGTGACAAATCAGCAGGAGCCACACAAGCAGCCGGCACCCCTTACTCGACGAGGTCGAGTTCTTCCCACCTCGGGAGAATTGATGGGAATCAACACCGGACACTAACATTTTATTTTTACATTTGTATCCTTTTATTTGCATTTATATCCATGGGTTAATTGGGGTTACAATTGTATGACATTATAAGCCAATCGGTTAGTCTTTAAAAATCATTCGGTTTCATTGCAAAAAGGCCGTGTAGGCCCGGCGGGACACCCACCCGCTCTCCCATTGGGCCACCTAGGCTCACTAGGACCCATGTGGGGCTGGTCTATGGTCCAAGATAGACTATTGACCAAGCCCCCCATGTTGACTCCATGAAGGGGGCACCCCTCCTTTGTCCCCATGTTTTTATTTTAATAATCCCCCCCCCTTTAAATGTTTATATTTGTTGTATTTGACCACATGGGAGAAAATTCTCCTCTCCCCTAATTACCCCTCCCTAACCCTAGATATGAGTTTAGTTTAGGTCATTTACATTTCATATAATTCCCACGTATTTTCCATATTTTGATAGATTAATGAGAAGAAATCAGAAAATTGGCATTTACCTCCAAGAGCCCAAGGGCGCACCCCCTCTCTCTCCTCCCCCTTGCAGCTGAGAAAGCTGATCTTTTGATGTGAGAAGCCTCCATAGCTGGCCCTCTTCTGAGTGTGAAGCTCAGCACTGCCGCCGCCGCCGCCATCGAGCCGCCGTCACACCACCATCGCCTCATCATCAGAGTTCTGCCCACCTCTGAACAGACGCCTAAAGGTTGATTTTTATCTCCTAATCAGAAGATCTGATCGAGCTCAAAATTGGAGGGTGAGTTCCCCACGTTGTTCCCATCCACCACAAACATTTTCAAGCCAATCCCCCTTTGTTTGTCCCCCGTTCCATTTAATTTCCCGTTGTCTACACAATCTGTCCCTGTGCAGATCTGTGTTCCAGCAGCCAACCTCTTCCCATATTTGATCCCTTTTTCGATTTCAGATCACTCTGAAATTTTGATTGAAACTCTTGTCCACCAAAGCCCTTCTCCAAATTTTTTTCATGATTTTATGAATTTGTTTACCTCTCCTAAAAGTAACTGCAAAATTCAGAATCTGTTCTATCTCCTACAATCAAGATCCGACCACCCTCTCCCATAAAATCATTATCCCTGTCAAACCACCTCAGAAAAATACACAAAAATTATTGGCATGTTCCTTACTTCCCCCTCCATCTCCCATAAAAATCCCAACTCCCAGATCCATAGTCTAACCCGCGGTCAAACCACGTTTTCAGGCAGATCCCAATCTACCCAGTCAGTCCTGAGTCTGTCCGTCTGTCTGTTACAAATTTCACCAAAGAAAATATAGAGGCAGGAAAATTCTTGTAACACCCGGTGGTTGAAGATCTCTAAGCCAGCTTCGCAATGGCGCTGGTTTCTTGTCTATTCGACGTCAGATCTGATCACAGTAGTTATTTCCGCCGAGTCACGTAGTGCTCAAACAATAGAACAGGTTTGGGACAGCAAGCTGCCACATCGAGTAGTAGCGCGTCAGAACCATCGAAGCTGCCCAAAAGCGGCCCGTCAACCCAAGTGCGATACTATCGGGTCCCACTGTAGCCCTTTACCTCCCTGCATGGAGTGGGCAATAAAATTCACATCTGTAATATTTGGCTAACTACTGTATCGGGAGTACAAGTCTTGGCTGGGAACGTCTTCCCCACACTCGATAGGGGTGGAGGTATCGTGTCCGCTCCCCTCACTCGGTATTTTTGCTTTACTCGTATGTATTCGTATGCCACTACATGAGTGTGTTAGGATAAATTAGCTCGTTATAATTTTATCACTGCTGCGAGAGTGAGTGAGTGGAACATGTCCCGTGACTCGATCCGAGCATGTGAAAAAGCCGATACCCGAGACTTATTGTCGATTCCTCAACCACGTACGTCCACACGCTTCCCTCGTCAGGGACGTCCGCGAGCTAGAGTCCCAGGTTCGCATTCCGTCCCGCATCACTTTCTCTTAGGTTTTCTACTGAAGGCTCAAGGGACGTTGGCTTCTTCTTAGAGCGGCATCGACCTTCCTTCATGCAGGAGGCTAGTATATATAGAAGATCTGGTGGAGATGTTTCCCTCCAGAATCCTGCAAAAGTAATTGGCTGGATATTAAAAACCTTCTTTGATGTATTCCTTCTTTGTGATTGGTCTAGCGTAAAGTAGGTCTCTTGATGAGGTGAGCTCCTTCCCTGGCGGCCTTTGATAGGTCCATGGCAGCAGAGAAGAGTCAAGGTAGTTTTCCCTCCAAGATCCTTCAATTTGAATTGCTGGAGTAAGCAAGTGAGGTTTGACCAAAAGTGCCTGCATCATCTTTAATTATCATGAGCTGGCTTTTAGAGAGGGACGTCCTTTTGTCTTGGTTGATGTACTAGAGGGAAAACCACCTGATCAGTCCCCTCTTAGGATATAAGAGACAGTCTTATAGAGAAGACTTTTACAGATTTGGTCTCGGGCATAGTCTTCCTCAAAAAGTTGTTCTAAGATGTTATAATGAAATGGCAGGACCTCTGACCTAAGAGCCTTCCTCCAGACCTTGAAATCCATGATTCTAGAGGTTTATGGTTGCTATATTTTCTCTCTGGAAGATCTCTGAAGTGTTGCAATTTCTAATAAATTTAGACTTGAAGGTCTTCAGGTGCGTCGACACAGCGTTGTAGATTCTCAAAACTGCTGGTGAGCTAGCTTGGATGGAGTTGACGCAGTGTGGGCACTTGCGTTGGCGTAGCCTTAAGGACTCTGCTATTGCTGGCGAGCTCGTGTTGACGGCGTCGACGCTGTGAAGAGGTGCATTGATGCAGCGTATGTTGATTTTGCTCGTTTCAGCTTTGCAAGCCATTTTACACTGCTAACGGATATTTTTCACTGTTATAGGCTATTTTATACCCTTAACGAGCTATTTGTCACCCTTATTTGTCAATAGTCATTGCCACTACTGCAGTTCTCACCCTTGCAATTTCAATGTGGCTGGCGTTGACGCAGCGACGCATTGCGTTAGCGCAACCTTCACCTGTGGGTCTCAACAGAACTAGAGTCAACTCCAAAGCCTTCTTGAGTCGACTCTGCTTCTTTGCTTTTTACTCTTTTAGCCCCTTGTTCTTGCAGCTGGTGATTAACTTGAACTTGACTCAATTGAGCTTGACTTTAACTGGATCAAGGTGGCTGGCGAGAGGTTGACTGGTCTTGGTGTTGACTTTGACTTTGACCAAAGTTGACTTGAGTCAACATGAATTTGAACATGGCTAGTGTTACTTTGACTGGTGATGACTTTGACTAGAGTCAACATAATTTGGTCAACTTTGACTGCAGTCAACTCTTCTTCATCCTCTTTTCAGCTTCTCAGCCTTGTCTTCCATTTGTCAATGTTATAACTCATTTGTCACCCCTACGACCCATTTATCACCCTTAAGGCTTCATTTGTCTTCCTTAACATGTCATTTGTCACCACTAGCCATTTTGAGCCGCCGCCCTATGCTTCTTCGAGTCTGCTTGAGGTGACCTATTTGTCACCCTTAACTAACTATTCTTCACTCATAGAGGCCATTTGTCAGTGCTAGAGGTCTATTTGTCACCCTTATTCAAGAGCTTGACTACTTAAAGCTTGATGCTGGAGAGGGTTTGGAGTCGACACAGTGAGGACTTGGAGTCAACTCCACCTCATCTTTTTCATGCTTTTTACAATGCAAAGCCTCATTCAGCCTATTCTTTGTTCAAGATCGACTTCTTGCATGGTTTTGCTATAGTATGGATTCTACTGACTAAGACCTTCTCCTGCAAGCTTTCAAGGAGCTTGTTTGCTCAAGACATTGAGATCTTTACACAAGAGAGTTATTTCATGATGGGTATAACATGGAGGCATCAAAAGCATTGTCATACACAATAAGACATAGTTGCATCAATTCAATAGAGTTATACTGAATCTTACTCAGACATCATCAAAACATCATTTATCCAACATGGAATACATGGTGACATCTCTAGAGTGGCATCCTATCGAGTCACAAGTCCTCCTATGGACATTATGTACAAAAGTGGAAATACCCGCATAACAACGCAATGACCCAAGGACCGTCATAAATAACGGAATTCCCTCGTAGCTTGCACACACTTCTAATATGGCTTTCAATGCCTTCATAACACCTTCTGCAACTCATAGTGATATAATCTAGTCAGGGAATTGACTTTCATCTCCGCTGGCTGCTAGTCTCCACACTGTCTAGTAGATTGTCATCTGCCTTACAACTCGATCCCTACCTCACTAACAAGATGGACCCTACACCTAAGTCAGCACCTACCTGCTTTTAGCTGAGCCAGTGTTAGTTGTTCCACAACAGAGCCAGCACCTGCCAGCTCATTACCAAGCCATTGCCCACTACTCCATCTTTTGAGCAAATGCCTCGCTCCCCTAAACTCAGAGTTCGTGCCTTCTCTTTTGCTCATACTAAGACTGGTCTCCTTACCTCTGCTCATCCCTGTTGTGATACTATTACTGTGTCATTGTTGCATAGATCAAGCCCTCCCGACGTCACAGCTCCCAGGTGTTGGGTGAGCAATAGGATCTAGAGGGGGGGGTGATTATATCCCTTTAAAAATATGCCCAATTAAAAATGAATCAAGTGCAGAACACTAAATGAACTGCGGAAGCATGTAACTCTATACCGATAAAGTGAAGGACACCAACATCACAGCTCAGGATGAAATGATGAAACAATGTGGAGCACCTTTATCGCTCGGATGAGGCAGACAGAGTGTCTGCAGCACTAGAGAACACATGTCGGCTAAGCAGAGAACAAGTAGACAAGGCCGAACCGACGCATCTATGGGTGAGTGCAGCAATGAGTTCGAAGCACCTGTTGTGCCGAACAGAGATCAAATGCGTGTGTGCACAAAACCAAGAAATAATACTCGCGACGAGCACCTAGCGGATGCAGTGTGTAGGGCAAACAATCAGTAGCTCTGAAATGAGAAAGTGAATACAATAATCAGTAAACCATCCTATGAATGGGGAATAGAAGTAATGGATACGAACACAAACAAGCAACCACCAATGCACATGACTTTTAAGGTGGTTCGGTCTGTAAACTCGTAGACCTACGTTCACCCCTCACCGAAACACAGTGAGGCTTCTCGCTGACCCACAACTTAATGGGGATGAACCCTGAAACACACAAATGTTGTGTGGGAATGGCTGATCAAGAGGGGGGGTTAATAGATCTGCCCCTTTTTTTCACAATAAAACAATGAATGCAGCGGAATAAAAACAACTAGTGAGTAAAGCGAGAACCTACACGCAAGATGAAGGAATGTAGAAAGCCAACGAGCCTAGGCAAGCATCTAGCGCATGGCAAACACACGATCAAACCATGAGAACAAGGATTTTTAAGGTGTTTCAGACTCAAACCCGAGTCCTACGTCCACCCCTCACTTAAACCATGTGAGGCTTCTCTAGTGCCACTGCACTAAACCACTGATAACACAGCAACTGGCACACATGGCCTAACACAGACTAGAGACACCCTCTGACTGTCTTCCTACAACAACCGGTAGGGACGGTTCACAGTTTTAGCAAACGGAATCATACATAGAAAAGGAATAATGTAAAAGCTCAGGCAGGAAGGATGAAGCTCAATGCTTAACGCAAATGTCCTCGTCTGAGATGTGGAGAGCTTGCCTTGCTGCGTTGAGGTTCGTTGCTTCTTTGGTGATGACTTTTCATTGCAAAAAAATGAACGGGTGGGTGATAAGATTGTGGCCTTGAATAGGATCTTCACGAAAGGCTTGGAGCTCTTGCCGTCTCCTCCTTCTTTCTCCTTTTTCCTTTATTTTGGACCCTGCTCGGGCTCCTTGAGATCTTCTCCTTCTTCTTCAAGGGACGCCAGCAACACCAGCAGCAACACTCACTTCTGCTGGTCGATCTCTCTGGTCCATACCCCCTTCACCAGCAGCAGCTTACCCTAAGTTTTTGGTGCCTGCACCGCGCCCTATGTGCATGGAATTGCGCCACTCAGATCACCCAGCAGAGTGAGCTTTCCCTCCAAAAAGATTATCCATTGATTGGTCCGATAGGGGCAGAAATTAAAAGATGCATTTTTCTGACTGGATTTTCTTTGAGTGCCTTGGAAGAAATTATTTGAGAAAGACCCATTTCTTTTACTCTAGATCTAGGCATTTAATGACTCTCAGGTAAGAGATCTTGCAGCCTGTATTCCCATTGGCTATGGTTACTTTTCAGGACAGTGTACCTTTCTAGGAGCATCTCCCAGTGGTTGGTTGCAAAAAGGTAGCAGACTTTTCCCAGATTTGAACCCTGTCACAGCAGCCTCCAAAAGGTGTTTTCAAATGTGGCCATTGGCTAGGACATGTGATAGACTTGGAACCTTCCTCCAGACCTTGAAATCCATGATTTTGGGGATTTGTGGTATGACTTTTTGCTCTCTAGATTGCCCTTCAATTTGATAGAAAATTGACTTAAAATAATGCAGAGATAACTATGGTGTCGACCTGTACAGGTGATGAGGTCGACCTGTCTTGATGAAGGGGCGGTTATAACACTCTCTGAAAGGCCCACAGGTTGACCTCTTGAAACAGGCAGGTCGACACTGCAAAGCAAAAATACGTTTATAACGCTCTCTGGGAGGGTCATAAGTCGACCTCCTAGAAGAGGCAGGTCGACACCACTCTTTGACCTTCAATGGACTGATGGCGCTTGAGCTGGTGTGGTCGACACTTCTGGGCTGTGAGGTCGACACCACCACTGTAAAAACTATCTTTGAGGGATTTTTTGAGGTGACTTGGGCGCGTGCATTGGGCTTCATCTTTTGCCATCTCTTATGACTTATTTGGCTTATTTGTCCTAAGAATATCAATCAATGTCAGCAATCAAGGGATGAGAATATTAATGACTCATAGTGTTGGAAAGCATCAAAACCACAGAGACACAACATTCTCCCCATTTTTGATGATGACAACACTGTGAGTCATTATTGGCAATGTGACCCGAATCAAGCATTTTCGTGACACAGCATGAACTTTTTCTCCTTAAGCGAAAACGGATTTGCTCTCCCCCTTAATAAATGACTCAAGTATTTCTCCCCCTTTGACATCAGCCAAAAAAAAGGCAATAAAAGTGGTGGAGAGGAAGAAGAGAATAGACGGGAGAAGTTGATAAAGAAGGTATGAGAATGACGCATTTTGGAGAAATACAACCCATGATAGAAGTAATCACAATCTAATAGTAATCTCATAATCCAGAGAATAACAATTGTTCCGAATCGACCAGTATACAGAACTTAGAACATGTCCTCATTGAATTTGCATGGTTCAAATCTAATGAAATATGAGTTTATCAATAGAATTTGAAAAACATCTATATTCATGTTTTAATAGAAATGAACCAGAATTGATGGGAATCAACACCGGGCACTGATATTTTTCTATTACATTTATGTCCTTTTATTTACATTTATACCCTTGTGTAATTGGGTACGCAATTGTATGGCAAGTATAAGCCAAAATGTGAGTCTCTAGGTTTTAGTGGGTTTATTTGCAAAAGTCCAGTAGGTATAGCAAGGGGCCCCCTCCTTCTTCCCCATTGGTCCACCAAAGCCCTAGGGTCCATGTGGGGCTGGTCAAATGTCCAAGGTGGACTTCTAGATGGCTTGACCATTCAAGGGGACAAAGAGTGAAAAAATTCAAAAATAATGGCCCTTAAATTCAAGGGGGCGCCCCCCTTTTATATTAGTTTAATAGGTTTTATATTTTTATTTTAATTGGGTCAAAACACATGGTAGAATTAATTCCTCTCTCCCCCATTTGCCACCTCCTAACCCTAGATCTAGGGATAGTTTTGGTCATTTTACATTTCTGATATAAACCTTGTATTTTATGAATTACATAGCATTAATGAGAGAGAAAATTCATTTGTGCTCACAAGGCCCAAGGGAGCCCTTCTCTCCCCCTCTAGAGCTGTGAGAGCTCTGATTTCATATGTGTGCAGCATCTTCTCCACCACCACTTTGAGTGTGAAGCTCAGCACCGTCGCCGCCGCCGCCATCGAGCCGCCGTCGCACCGCCACCGCCAACTCGCCGGAGATCTATCTACATTAGGACATAGGTCCAGTGTCCGAATTTTAGCTCCTAAACCTCAGATCTGACTAAGTTGAGATTTTGAGGGTAGGTTCACCATATCAATCCCCATCTCCAGAAAAATTCCTCCGAATTTAAGCCTTCATTTCATTTTCCTTTCCATTTACGTTTCTAGACCCATACAGATCTGTCCCTGTGCAGATCTTGTCACAGTAGCCTTGTTCTTCCATTGTTTGACCCCCTTCCCAATTTCTGATTGAGTCCAAATTTGGACTAGGTGTTCTGGCCACCAAAACCCACCTCCACAAATTTTTCCACGAATTTAGGAGTTCTTCTTCCCCTCTGAAAAATTAAAACTCAGTCTAAAAATCTGTTCTATCTTGTGCAGTCTAGATCTGACCCCTGTCCAGTCAAAAATCCATTTCCCCTGTTAAACCTCCTCTATAAAATCTACAAAAAATATTTCCGTCTTCCTTACTTCCCGCTCCCAGACTTTCATCAAAGGCCCAACTTCCAGATCCGACGTTTTCTCTCTGGTCAATGCTCATTCTCAGGTAGATCCAAATCTATCCTGCCTAATCTAGTTCTGTGAACCAGCAAGTTGTAAATTCGACCAAGGCCATTAAAGAGACAGACAAAATTCCTTCTTTAGCTATAGCTCATAACTCTCTGAGTCGGCTTTCCAACGGCGCTAGTCTTGTGTCAATCAGAGGTCGGGCCTGATCGCAGCAGTTGCTCTCACCGGGCCGTGCACTACAAAATAGCAGAATCAGTTTGTGGATAGCAAGCCGCACCGATCGCCCGGCCGGCCGACTCCCCTTCCACAAGGCGAACCAGTACGACCCTTTCCCAAAGATCACCCCCCCAGGCATCCCCGTCACAGCGGGGCCACTCTAGGCCCACTCGGCCCCACCGACCAGTACGTGGGCGCCACAACCAACAGCTTGCGCCATCCGAGCTACGCCGATGGAGTGTCCAAATTGTTGCCCGTCAACCCAAGATCGGTCCTCTTGGGCCTACTTGTAGCCATTTACCTCCCTGCGTTGAGTGGGCAGTAAAATCATTTGTTGTAATTATTGTAATATTTTTACCGGGAGTTACCGTACTTGGCCGGGGCCGTCTTCCCTACGCCCGACACATGGAGGTATCGTGTCCACTCCACATCTCGTCATTTGCTTTACTCGTATTTATTTGTATATGCCGCTGCGAGTGACAGAATTATTAGCCCGATATATTATTATCACTGCTGCGAGAGAGTACGTGTGACTCGTCCCGTGACTCAATCCGAGTACACGCAGAAGAGCCAAATACCCGAGACTCACTGTCGGTTTCTCAACCGCGCACGATCCCGCGTTTCCCTCGCTTAGGGATGAGTTGCGAGCTAGAGTCCCAGGTTCGCTGGTCCATCCCGCATCAAGAATTGCATGTCAAAATCATGTTTAACCTTCCTTTGTCTTACTCATTCATATTCGATGACTCCTTTGGGAATTACATAAGCTAGTATTGAGGTTAAATAAGCATGACTTTCTTATGGAATTCTTAGAATTTTAGCACCTTTTCTTTATCTTTTGCTATCAGGGTCATATTTTTCTTTGAGCAAAAGATAAATTTTACGAGCAATTAAGTCCAGTGCATGCCTTGTATCCTTGAGAATACACGTTGTTTAGACGCCAGTATCCCTAGGTACTCGGTGTGACTAACTGTCATGCCTCAGATTGAACAGAGATAGCATTGTCACCTCATGACATATCTAACCTCATTTCTTTGATGAGGGGACATATTTCTCAGCAACTGTGCCATTGCTTTGCCTTGGATTTTTCTTCAACTTACTGCAGAGTTAAAAAAGCCACCTCGTGACACAGCCCACTTGTCTTCTTTGACAAGGGACATGGTTTCTCAGTGAACCAATGTCATTGCTCTGACAAAAATTAGCATTTAAGAATTTCAGCTATTCAGAGTGTTTAAAAATAATACTAAGCTTCAATATCTCAACCAAGGTTGCCTTGAAATTGGAATTTTCAGAATTCGGGAAGTATCATTCAGTGCACAACATGTAAACACTGGTTAAGGTCTATTAAAAAATTTGAACACAGATGATTTTAAAACACTCGTATCAAAGCTCAATGAAATCATTAAACCTGAACCATTTTTATAGGATGGATAAGCACAAGGTCATAAAATAGAAGATTCTTACTTTAAATTCCACTCAGTTTTATGATCATGGTACCCAGATTGGAAGCTACTGAATTTCAGATTTTTCAAGAAGGTGATCAGAACAGCCAGTAGTAGCAACAAGAAATGACCCATTGAATTTTTTGATAAGCATGATTATCAAGTGAAAAGAATGAGCAGTGAACACTCCCCCACAGGATATGCAGTGAGTTTAAACAGAGGGTAGTGTTCAAGAGGAAGAGACCTACGAGGTCGACCTGAATAGGTCTAAGGTCCACCTAAGTGCCACCTAGAGGTCAACCTGAGTGGTGCTGGGGTCGACCTGATCATCAGCAAGATATCAAAACATGATATGGAAGTTCATGCCAATGGTTGTACACTTATTAAAGTTGACAAAATGAAGACAGCATGTATGCAAGAACAGTTCAAAGAAGTTGCTCCCCCTTGCAATATGGCCTAAATGCCATATCGACTCATGGTACTCGGCAGAGGTGTATCCCCAAGCATGATGAATGCTTTCAGGCATGCATAACCTACCTTTCCACAAATCACCATTTTATATACCATGGTCAAGCAAAAATAATGCAGCAACTAATGTAATGCATCATGAACATAGACCTATCAAACCGTGCATGCCAATGCATAAAGACATGTATTGATATGAAAAGTATATGCATCAGATTTTCTATACAGCCTTTTTATTTCAGTTCAGCATAATTAACAAGCAACCAAGGTGAAATAAAGATGTCCACCAATTCAATTCTTATTCAATTGAGGTCTGCATAGACCAAGCTCCCTTCTAAGTGTTGAAAACCTATCATTACACAAGGGCTTGGTAAATATGTCAGTAACTTGGTTCAATATATCAATAAAATACAGTTCAAAATTTTCTTAAGGACCTCATCTCTAATGAAGTGATGCCTAATTTCAATGTGCTTGGTCCTAGAGTGCTGGATTGGATTTTTTGCAAGATTGACTGCACTAGTGTTATCACACAGAATCGGGATACAACAAAGATCCACTAAGTAATCTTGGAGTTGGTGTTTAATCTGCAACACTTGGGTGCCACAACTCCCCGTAGCAACATATTATGCCTCTACAGTTGAGAGGGCAACCGAGAGTTATTTCTTGGAGGACCAAGAGACTAAATACCCGGCCAGAAATTGGCAATAATCACTAGTGCTCTTGCGATCCAGCTTGCATCCAACGTAATCCGCATCTGAATAAGAGATAAGAGATAGATCACAAGATGACGAATACCACAATATCAAATCTTGAGTCCCGACAAGATATCTAAGGATACGTTTGACGATAATCAAGTGAGATTCTCTAGGACTAGCTTGAAATCTAGCACAAAGGCATACACTAAACTGGATGTCTGGCCTAGATGTAGTTAAGTAAAGCAATGAGCCAATCATACCTCTATAAATTTTTGTATCCACCAATTTACCTCTCTCATCCGCATCCAGTGATGTAGTGGTTCCCATAGGAGTTGCAATTGTCTTACAAGTTGTCATGTCAAACCTTTTCAGCAACTCCTTGATATATTTAGCTTGACTTATGAAGCACCCATCTGCACTTTGGCTGACCTACAAGCCAAGAAAGAATCGATGTTCTCCCATCAAACTCATCTCGAACTCACTAGTCATAAGATTGGAAAATTCCTCACACATTTTAGATTTTATAGATCTAAACATAATATCATGAACATAAATTTGAACTATCAAGATGTCCTTACCTTGCCTTTTGGTGAAGAGTGTTTGATCTATTTACCTATTGTATACCCTTTCTCGGTGAGGAATGAGCTTAGACTATCATACCAAGCTCTTGGTGCTTGCTTTAAGCCATAGAGTGCCCTGACTAGTTTATACACATAATCTTCATGATTAGAACTTTCAAAAGCTGGGGGCTGCTCCACATAAACTTCCTCATTTATTGCAATTTTATTTTTTGTGAACATGCAAATGCAAGCAAAATCCTAATGGCTTCAAGTCTAGCTACCAGAGCAAAGGATTCTTCGAAATCTACCCCAAATTCTTGATTGTAACCTTGAGCCACCAATCTGGCCTTAATCCTTATTATCTTGCCATCTTCACTAAGCTTGTTCCTAAAGACCCATTTGATACCTATGATAGATTTTGATGATGGTCTAGGAACAAGATGCCATACATTATTTCTTTCAAACGGGTTTAATTTATCTTGCATGGAATTTATCCAGTTTTCATCTTTCAAAGCTTCTTTCACATTCTTTGGTTTAGTTTGTGAGACAAGTGCAATTTGATCCAATTCTTCAACAATTCTAAAATGCGACCTGATTCTAGGTGGGTCATTTAAGCTACCAATAATATTTTCCAAAGGATGATCTTTAAGTGCTCAAATATCGGTAGTGCCATTACCTTCACTGATAGCTTGATTCCTTATATTACTTGGTTCTCCCAAGTCATCATCTCCTCTTGCCTATTCTTGTGGAAGATCATGCTTTTCCTTTGTGGTCAAGAATTCCCCATCGTCATCATCTTTCCTACAAGGCTTGTCATCTTTAGTATCATCATTGAATTCATCAAAAGTGACATGGGGTGCTTCTTCCACAACTTGAGTTTTGATATTGTAAATTATATAAGCCCTAGATCGATCAGAATAACCAAGAAATATACCCTCATCGCTCCTGAGCTCGAACTTATCCAATTCACCTTTATCATTGTTATGGATGAAACATTTAGATTCGAACACTTTTAAGTGAGAGAGGGAAGGCTTTTTACCTTTTAGCAGCTCATAAGGAGTCTTTTTGGTGAATGACCTTACCATGGAGCGGTTAATGATGTAACATGTTGTATTTACCACTTCAGCCGAAAATCTCCTTGGGAGTTGTCGTTCAGCTAGCATTGTTCTAGCCATCTCAATGAGTGTTCGATTTCTCCTCTCAACTACCCTATTTTGTTCAGAAGTTCTTGGTAATGAAAATCTATGTTATATTCCTTCAGCCCTGCAGAAATCATAAAACTCAGCATTATTGAATTCACCACCATGGTCAGATTGAATGTTAGAAAATTTAAACTCACCATATTGCTTTATCTTCATGTAGAGTACCTGAAACTCATCAAAAGCATCATTCTCATATGAAAGAAAGAATACCCATGTGAACCTAGAGAAATCATCGACTAATACATATCCATATCTTCTACCACTTAGACTAGCAGTTCTTGTTGACCCAAATAAGTCCATATGAATTAGTTCTAGTGGTTTAGATGATATATTTTCAGATCTATTTTTGAATGATTTTCTTGTTTGTTTCCCTAGGGCACATGCATCATAGATTTTATTATCTTGCTTAAAAGAGAGTTCAGGCAGCCCTTTCACCAATGAATGTTTCATGAGTTTATGCAAGACATTGTAGTTAGCATGTCCTAGTCTACGATGTCATAACCATGCAAGTTCAGATTTTTGTGTAGCAAGACAGGGATTTAAATGTGCATGATCATCTAAGTCAACCACGTATACATTATTGACACTCTTACCAGAAAATTTTACTTTCTCAGATTTTGGTTCCATAATTTTGCATTCATGAGAGTCAAATATTACTCTATGACCTTTATCAAATAATTGTCTTATGCTCAGTAAGTTGTATTCCAGACTTTCAACTAACAAGACATTTTCAATATAGTTGGAGAGATTCTTACCTATATTACATGTACCGATGATTTTTCCTTTTTTTATTCCCTCCAAATGTGACATGTCCACTTCCTTTCTCCCCAAGAAGATAGAATTTGTTTCTGTCCCCGGTCATGTGCCTTGAGCAGCCGCTATCCAGGTACCATCGATTATGCACGGCTGCAAGACACTCTGCACAAGGAATTAAGTAAAAATGTTTGGAACCCACCAGAATTTGTGTCCCATCAAATTCTTCAATTCTTCAAGACATGTTACAATACTCTTTGGAATCCACATTTTCTTATCATTTTAGATTTTCTTGCTTACTGCCATATTTATGTTCTTATTGTCCATTTTCACATTATTCTCTTGTTTCTCACTTCTTGATTTGTTATGGATGTGTGAAAAGGATTATTTTTGGTTCCAATGACTTGTTTTCAATTGATGGAAGGTGTTATGGTTTATGGGAAAATGATCTTGACCGAGCCAGTGTGTGTGTGAGGCATAGTGGGCCCAACCATATGATGGTGTCGACCTGGGTGTGTTGAAGTGTCGACCTGTTCTTTGTGCTACCTACTTATAACTGCCTCTGGATGACTAAAGTGTCGACCTCCTGTGACTGGAGTGTCGACCTGTGCTTTGTTTTCCCCAGTTATAACGGTTTCTGTCTGGTTGGAATGTCGACCTCCTGTAAGTGTAGTGTCGACCTGTGCCATTTCTATTTTAGTGATGTGTAGACTTGGATTGTGAATGAGGTCGACCTGCCTGGGTTTTTTGAAAGATTTGCTTGGGATTTCCTGGGGTTTTCACTTCATCTGATTCAACCTTTTATTTTCCCTTGCTATTGGATTTTTCTTGGTTTTGGATGGGTTTTGTGTTTGATGTGGAAGCATACGTGGATGATACAAAAGTGAGACTTTTAAATCCAACTTGCTTTTTGTTTGTGGGATTAACACTCAACCCTTCCTTGTTGAAATTTTTTTTTTACCTAGCAATGCATCTAGGTTTTCCCTGTCATCTATAAACTTTTCCAAAGATTGTTGTTTTTCATTCAGTTCTTTTTGCAGATTTTCAATATTTCTAAGTAGTTGAGAATTGACTTGTTTGATAGCCTCATATTTCTCATTACACAATTTACTGTCACTTTCATAACTTTGCATTCTTAGACTCATATTGTCAATTTCATTTCTTAAGTCTTCATTTTTAACTTCCAAGTTAGCCATTTCTTTTCTTCCATTTTCCTAATCTTCAATCATTTTCTTTAGATCATCAATTTCATATTCAAAGGAGACAATTTTATCATTCATGTTATGGTCATGCACCATTGAGTTGATTTTCTTTTTCAAGGCTTTATTTTCGATTTTGTACATATCATACCTATCCATAAGCTCTGTGTAGACTTCTTCCCAATTACTAACAGTAAAGTGTTCGAAAGGAGAATGTACCTCAGATTCTTCATCTCCCTTGGCCATAAGGCAGAAGTCTTTATTTTCTTTCTCTGTGGAGCTTGATTCATCATCATCTTCTTCTTCATCACTCCATGTGCATACCATGGCCTTGTTCTTCATTTTCCCTTTCCATTTGGCAGCATTCTTCACTCATTCAGGACACTCAGTCATGGCATGTCCTGGTTTGCTGCACGAATAACAAATGATTTTGTGAGTTCTCTTTGAATTTTTAGAATTTGATCTATAACCTTTCTTTACCTGGGGCTTACTTTTCATGAAGCCCTTACCTTCCTTTCTCATAAAACTTCTAAACTTACGAGTGAGCATGGCCATTTGATCCTCATCTTGCTCACTGGTGGATGTCTCACCTTCCTCGGAGGTAGTTTGATTGTAAGATCTAGCCTTTAGAGCCAAAGGCTTCTTCTTACTTACCTCTTTTCCCTTATTCTTTAAGTTAATCTCATGGGTCATAAGAGATCCTATAAGCTCTTCTACCTTGGTGGTTGATAAATCTCTGGACTCTTCGACCACTGTTGCTTTGGTATGCCAAGCAGGGGTTAATGATCGGAGAATTTTTCTCACTATGTCCTGCTCTGTATATTTCATTCACAGATCAGTTAAGCTATTTGTGAGCATAGTTAAACAAGCATACATATCTTGAATGGATTTATCAGGCTTCATTCTGAACATTTCATATTTAGAAATTAAAATGTTGGCTTTGGTTTCACACACCTGAGATGTGCCTTCGTATATTACCTCTAAGCGATCCCACAGCTCTTTGGCTGTTGTACATGTTGATACACTTGAAAATTCCACTGGATGAAGAGAGCACTGCATAATGTGCTTAGCACTCCAGTTGACTGTAGATCTTCTTATCTGCTCTTGAGTCCAAGTATCCTCATCTTCTGGAAGCTCATAGGGACCCTTGCTTACAACTCGCCAGAGCTCATAGTCTTGGGCGCAGATGAATACCTGCATACGGTTTTTCCGGTGAGGATAGTTAGATCCAGTGAAGAAGGGTAGTTTGTTAACAGAATGTCCTTCGGGCATAAGTCCCTTGGACGCCATTCCACCATTTCTCTCACGGTCGTTGGACCCCATCATGAGAGATTGGCTTTGATATCACGTGTAGTGTGGGAATAGCTAATCTAGAGGGTAGGGGTGAATAGATATGCCCCTCTTTTTCACAGTAAAACAATGAATACTGCGGAAAAAAAACAACTAGTAAGTAAAGTGAGAACCTACACGCAAGATGAAGGAATGTAGATAGACAATGAGCCTAGGCAAGCATCTAGTGCATGGCAAACATACAATCAAACCATGAGAACAAGGATTTTTAAGGTGGTTCGGACTCAAACTAGAGTCCTATGTCCACCCCTCACTTAAACCAAGTGAGGCTTCTCTAGTTCCACTGCACTAAACCACTGATAACACAGCAACATGCACACATGGCCTACCACAGACCAGAGACACCCTCTGACTGTCTTCCTACAACAACCGGTAGGGACGGTTCCCAGTTTTAGCAAACGGAACAATAAACAGAAAAGGAATAATGTAAAAGCTCAGGCAGGATGGATGAATCTCAATGCTTAATGCAAATGTCCTCATTTGAGATGTGAAGAGCTTGGCTTGGTGTGTTGAGGTTCATTGCTTCTTTGGTGATGACTTTTCTTTGCAAAACAACGAACAGGTGGATGATAAGCTTGCGGCCTTGAACATGATCTTCACGAAAGGCTTGGAGCTCTTGCCTTCTCCTCCTTCTTCTTTCTCCTTTTTCTTTGTTCTGGACGCAGCTCGGGCTCCTTGAGATTTTCTCCTTCTTCTTCAAGGGACGCCAGCAACACCAGCTGTAGCACTCACTTCTGCCAGTCGATCTCTCTAGTCCATACCCCCTTCACTAGCAGCACCTTACCCTATGTTTTAGGTGCCTGCACCGCTCCCTATGTCGATGGAATTGGGCCACTTAGATCGCCCAGTAGAGGGAGCTTTCCCTCCAAAAATCATGTCCACTGATTGTTTCGAGAGGGGCAGAAAAGATGCATTTTTCGGACTTGATTTTCTTTGAGTGCCTTGGAAAACATTATTTGAGAAAGACCCATTTCTTTGACTCTAGATCTGGGCATTTAATGACTCTCAGGTAAGAGATCATGCAGCCTGCATTCCCATTGGCTCTGGTTACTTTTCATGACATTGTACCTTTCTAGGAGCATCTCCCATTGGTTGGCGGCAAAAAGGTAGCAGACTTTTCCCAAATTGGAACCCTGTCATAGCAGCCTCCAAAAGGTGTTTTCAGATGTAGTCATGATGGCTAGGACATGTGACAGACTTGGAACCTTCCTCCAGACTTTGAAATCCATGTTTATGGGGATTTGTGGTATGACTTTTCCCTCTCTGGATTGTGTTGATGGTTTTTCTCTTGTGTGATGTGATGTGATGATGTGATGATGAATATGAATGTAGTGGTATGAGAGATATATGTAAGTGAATGAGTGAACAGGTGATAATCCAACTCAAACAATCATCAAAATTAGAAGCATGGGCATGTCATCAATGTTCATGAGGAAGAAAAATAAAAACACACGTCGGGGCGTGGAGCAAAGGAATAAAACAAAAAAAACACACACCATAGGTGTGAAGCAAATGGAGTAAATAGAAGAGCAAGCAAGATGACAATGATGAACAATACCCAACTAAGGAAGTATGATCGCCATCAAGGTAATTAAAATAGCAAAGCTAAGCTAAATACCTTGGAAATATGAGGATGAAACACCCGCCTACGAGAGATGAAATCTGGAACTCTGCGAGCACAAACGGTCTAATATCAGGCCTCTAACGAACAAGAGACGGCCTTACGATAAATCGTCACAGATCTGCAAACGGTCCTAAACGCAAATGCTAGAGCGCACGGAACAGCAAGTTGGGACTTGGATCTCCACCTCTTCCGGCCGGCCAGAAGAGTTAGGCCTCGTGCTAGGAACTCTGTAGACCTGCAAAAGAGTTTAAAAGAACAGAAAAAGTATCCATATTAGCCCTATGACAAGTGTAGTATCTATAATGCAAATAAACTAAAGTGCATGCAAAAGGAAGGGTGGATACCTAGGAGGTTTGGTTTTTTAACCCCTGTGGGGCATGGAAAAGATGGGGAGATGTTTAAAGATGATGCAAAGATGCTAGGAATGTGGAAGAAGAAGAGGGAAGATGCTTATGAATGCTATGAAGAGGGGGATAAACTAAGGAAGAAAATAACACTATGAACCCTTGAAACATAATACTCCCTGGACTTTGAAGGCTAATGGACGTAGACAACACTTCTCCTTGATGGGTACTCGCTCCAGAACGCGACAGCACCTCGACGTAAACTCCAGAAATCTCCTCTTTAACCCATGAACTTAAGGATCCTATTTATAGGCCCTCAAACTCTTGGTTCGAGCTGCAGAGATTCCAGCGAAAAAGTAGGGTGAAACTTAGCAAACTCTTGAATATAGCACTCCCAAGAGTTCATAGAAACAAACGGGAGCTTGTAAGGATCACTATCGAGAGGGAAATCACCAAATCAAAACTCTACTTCGACCACGGTGTAGCAGAGGAAGATCAGTAAATCAGGACTCTCTACCACCATAAACGGTCCTACGATAAACCACCACTTGGAATTAACGGTCCTACGATAAATTACCATTTGGAATTAACGGTCCAAGATAAGGTCAACGGGCGAAAACTTCGTGAATAGGACTCTGGAACCAAGAAACTGTCTAAAGTAAAACTGCCACAATGCCTCTAACGGTCTTACGATAAACCTCTAGAGCTGAACGGATAACAATGGATAAGACTGAAGGTAAGACGTTAGCTCTGGACTCTGGCGTCAGCAAACGGCTCATAGATAGACCGCCAAACATCGTCAAACGCCCATATGATAGACTGCTAGAGACAGTGTCGTGGTAAAATGAATGAAAAGCCTACTAAACTTCAACCCGCAGAAAACAAATAAGGAGCGAGACCCAATCAAGGAGAATGACGCATGAAATAACCCTCAAAACTGACCAAGATGACTCAATAAACGGCGTATAACTTGAAGCATCATAAAGATAAATAAGGAGATGACCCAACTCATTGGTCACAAAACGGGTGTCAACAGATGCCCCTCCTTAACATCCTCTTTGCATGGGAACGAGCGGAGGTGAAATGAAAGCGACATGGAACATGGATGTGAAGGAGAAATGAAGCGGAGTGGACTGAAAAGCGGGCGTTAAGGTAAATCGACACCCCTCCTTAACCAACGAGCGATAGGAATCTTCCAGAAAACTTCGAACCAATCACAAGGAGCGGTAAACAGTACGACGCATGCCTGGAGGAACTAACAACTAAAGGAAAATAAAAACACAACCAACCTTCTCACTGGAACACACCGCTGATAGGCAATCGAAGCAAGCGGAAAAGTAAAGAGTGTTGTGTCTCTATGTTTTGATGATAGCAAACACCATGAGTCAATATGTGTTTGCCATTTGTTGCATGATTCAATATGTGTTTTACTGCAATCCTCTTGTGTATTTGGTCATGCCTTTGCTCATTGCATATAGGTCAGTGCATGCATTGTTACATGCATTAGTCGTCTAGAGCCAAAGTCCGTGCACACTTGCTTGGACTTAGGATGTGCATGCTAGGCTTAAGGGATATTGGCTCGGTGCATTCCTTGCATCCTGCACATTCTGTTCGCTTGTAGAAGGTCGGTGCATATTGACTGCTCAGCTTACTTAGCTCGGTGCATGTTGCTTCTAAGGTTTGAGCATGCACGTTTGAGGTCGGTATAGCTATCGCTCAAGCATAAAACATGGTCGGTGTAGTTTTTTCATCTTATGCACAATCCTGGTAGGTGCAACCTTTGCACCTAGCTTGTAAAGGTCGATGCACTTCACTAAAGCATGTATATCCCATGTTGGTGCATACGTTGCCCGGGTACATAAGGTCGGTGCGGATTATATTCTGCTCGCACCAAGTCGGTGCATTCTTTGCCCGCACACACATAAGGTCGGTGCAATCTTTATATCAGGCTGCATAAGGTCGGTGCAATCCTTGTTTATGCGCTATGTAAGTCTGTGCATGATCTACATTTTGCACGGCAAACTCCGAGCACCTCACTGTAGCAATGTTGCTAAGGTCCGTGCAACATATCTTCGTCTATGTGATACATGGTCTGTGCATATATGCTCTCACGTTGCATTTGTTGTTTACATAGTCCGTGCATGTCTTTGCTGTTTGATCTATGCATATGTGCATATAGACTTATATGGTCTGTGCTTAGATTCATATACGCACTATGAAGTCAGTGCATCCTTCATACTTAACTGAAATTCATTTATGCAAAATGACTCTCATATCAGTAGGTCAATACACAGTGGCTATTAATTCATGACTACGATATGTTTGACAAAATGCCTCTATTGTGTCTGACAGGGACTTAAGCGTATCTCATCTCCTGCTCGTGATAAGTAAGACGTGGTCCAGGGTTTCACGGAGCTCGTGTGTGACATCAGAACCATTTATTGGGGGACGTGATGCAAGGCAGACTGGTCCAAAAAGAAGCTGACACGTGGTTCATCGCTACATCTGCACCTGACGCATGGCTTCTTTGGGAATGACGGGAACAAGCTCTCCACACGCCTGAAGCGAGAGCTTGTGGGACCCAAGTCTAAAGCTCCATAAGAAGGCCTCTCCTACGATCAAAAAGATAGAGATGACGAGAAAATAGAAAAAGGCATCAGAAGAATTTTGAGAGAGAGAAAGAAAGAGAGAGCAGAGCTAAAGGAAGGGAGTTTGTAAGAACGAGAAAGAAGAGGAAAAAGATGGCAGAATCTGAGCAGCTGAGAAAAAGAAGAGTGAGCCGAAGTCTGATAAGAAGAAGAAGAAGAAGAAGAAGAAGAAAGATAGTTAATGAGTGAAGAAGAAGCTGAGAGCCAGAGTGAGAGAGAAGAAAATCGTGTGAAGGAGAAAGAGTGTGCAACCAGCGCACCCTGAAGATTTGATCATGAATTGACACGTGGATCAAATCCACAGTCATTGTGCTCCTCGGAGCTATATATGTTTTTTTTTCTCTTGTTTTGTTTTTTGTTTGTTCTTTTCATATTCTTAGTGTTTTGCTGTTTCCCTTGTTTGGGATCGGGGTTTCTCCTGTGGTCTCAGGAGAAGGGAGATTAGTTCTCCGGTTTGCTAGTGACTGTGTGTCACTAGTGGTTACCCTCTGGGGTGGAGGAAGAGAGGTGAGTGCTCCTCTGTTCAAGTTGTTAGGTAGTGTTTGTAGGCAAGCTGTGAGGCCCAGTGATTTCAAGCTGTGTGGCAGCGGAATCCACACTCAGGTTTGAGTGTGGGGAGGATGTAGGTCTTAAGGACCGAACCACCTAAAGATCTACCGTGTAGTTGTTTGATTGTGGTGTGCTCCTCCATATCTTCTACCCCCCTTCTCCAGTCTCTTGAGCGTTCATAACTGGAAGCCACCTTGTGTGTTTTCAGCTTGGAGTTGTTGATGAGGTTAAGTGTTTATCAGAGTGCTTACTAGAATCTTGTGTTTCTTACTGCTTCTCTTGGGAACAGTTCTCTGAGCAAATTTCTGTGAGTTATGTCTTGCGATGATCTCTTTGTTGACTAATAGGATTTCTTATATAGACTCACTGAGTTCCTCTTGAGTCTATTATAGTGATTGCTGCTTCTTTATGTTCATGTGCATGTCTAGGTAGATTGATCTATCTGCTCTTATCACTGGTAGAGTCCTGATTTGAGGGAAAAGTTTTATTCCACAAAAGGTTTTAATCGGGGATTCATTAACCACCCCTCTGAATCCGTGCCTTGCACCTCAACAATTGGTATCAGATCGGGTTGCTGTCTTATCGGATCCAACTATCCACAGTAGATCATGCAGCCTCTTTGGTGCATTTCTGAACATATCTATTTCGGTGCACTAAATTGTTCGCTGATTTGTGTTAATGGCTCATACACCAGTTTTCAATGGGTCATATTTTAATTCGTGGCTTAGCAGTCTGCGTAGCTTTTTTATATCTGTTGATACTGATATGTGGAAATTAATTTCACACGGTCCTCACAGATTACCAAAGGCAGAGTCCAAATGGACTAACAGTCACAGATCAAAGCTTGAATAAAATCAGAAAGTTTTTAATCTGATGAAAGTAGCTACTGACAAGGCCCTACATTCTTACTTTCATGACTGCAGGTCCGCTAAGGACATTCTGGATAAGCTGAAGCTAGTTCACAGGAGAAATGAGGACATCTGCATGATGGATAACGGAAGTAATCAAAATGGCAGCCAAGATGAAGAAGAGGACGATGATGAGGTAAATCCTTTTGAGAACTATACTATATATGACTGGGAGAATGCATATGTTGACTTATTAAAGTCTCATGACAAGTTGAGAAAACAATATAAAAATTGAAAAAGGGTACTGGGTTGGATAGCTCAAATTCGTTTTCTTGTGAAAAATGTATGGAATTGAAACAATCTCATGATGCTTGTTTGCCTGATAATCAAAAGCTTAAAAAACAAATCGGATTGCTAAAAACTAAAAATAAAGAACTAGCGAATGAGATATCTGAACTTGAAGAAAAACTCAGCTCAACTAATGATGATCAGATTCTCGTTAGTAATCTTGTGCAATATGGGAAATTGCTGAAAGATCTTGAACGTGTTAATTCAGATCTAAACAAACTGAAATCTGAAAATGAATCTCTCAGGAAAACTATTAAAGAAAATGAAATTTTTTTTGAGAAACTTAAACATGAGAAAAACTTGTTTGCTGAAAAATTTGAAGCCATCAAATTTGTAAACATAGAGCTGCAGAAAAATGTTGAAAAATAGTAAAAAGATTTGCAGGAGTTTGAAGCTAGAAGAAAACATGAAGTTAATCCAGAGGATCAGATTATTCTTGATGAGTTAATTCAAAATGACACTCTGGCTAAGGAAAATGAAAAGTTAAAATAGCTGAACTCTGCTATGTCTGAAAGTCTTCTAGCCTTAGAAAGAGGAAAAACTGTTTGTATTGAATATTCTGAAAAACTGAGCAATCTAGAACAAGAAATTGAGAAATATAAAACTGCTAAGAAAGTACTAAATGAAGCTGTTAATTGCAGTGAACAAGAGATTGCTAGCTATGAAATAAATACTACATCACTAAAAATTGAGATTCAGGATTTGAAAGCTTGCCTGTCTAAATTTGTTAGTGGGCAAGATAATCTGAACAAGCTATTGGGAACAAAGGTCAACTTTCAGAAGGAAGGGTTGGGCTATAACCCTGCAAATAAAAAGAATTTTAAAAATAAAATTCAAACATCTTTTGTTTCTAGCTCTACTTCTCACATTTCTCAGAACCCACTTGTTTTTCAGTTTTTGGCTCAGAAATCTATACAACCAACTGATCCACTTAAGAACAAAAAGGTTCCTGCCACTTCACTACATGATGTTCAAAAATCATCCACGCATACACATACACATGCACACATAAAGCAAATGTCATGCCATTACTATCATAGAATTGGTCACTTAATGCATGAGTGTAAATTGAAAGATAAAGACGATCTGAACGCTAGAAAAATGCATGCTAGGGGTTCCTCTATCAAGAAATTTTCTGCCACTAATAAAAAGAATATCACTTGCTTTAATTGTGGTAAGGTAGGACATGTAGGTGCACAATGCTGGTTTACAAATAGTAAGAAAAGCTCACTTCATATCATACAAAATTCTCTGCAAACCAACATGGTTTTAATAAGAACAAATCTGTTCCTGTAAACCAGCACATCACTTGCTATAACTGTAACAAATCTGGTCACAAGGCCACCGAATGCTGGTCAGGCTCTTTAAGAAGAAATCCAATTAGCTGCTCTCAATGTTGAAAGCATGGCCATACAGTCAAGGACTGTTGGCATGTGCAGGGTAGAAATGAGAAGTTCAAATATGCTAGATACCCTGCTAGGGAGAATGTGCATGGTAGAAATAAAAAGAAAATTTTCCATGATAATGCTAATATACAGAAAAGAAATCCAAAACCTATTGTTTCATGTTATTACTGCGGGCAATTTTGGCACTCAATGAATGACTGTCGTTTAATGATATTTGATGACTCAAAAGCCCAAACACTGTCGAAAGCACCCATCAAAGGTGCTATTAACCATGCAGGACCCAAGACGGTTTGGGTACCTGTCCATGCCAAATAGTGTGCTAACTTGCAGGTGTGCCTTGGAGCGGAGAAATAAAAGGGGTAATAAACCAAGGCACCGAACTAGGTAAAACCCCGCGTCTACAAAATTCAGGTAACATCCTGGTACTCGTCAAGTTGATTACTTGAATTCTCCTGTTAGATGCATATCATGTTTTATCTGTATTCTGAATTTCATGCATACATTCTCATATCTTAAATTGACTTTAACACATCAAATGCATATGAATACTATTTGAAATTTGTCTGTATTACATTATATATCTTACACAAACATTTGTTGCATAGTTCATTGAAAAACTGATGCATATACTTCATTGTCATGTATGATCATTATGGTATATCAAATGGTAAGCAACTAAAGGGCAGATGAAATCTGTCTGGAGGTTCTTACTATGTGTGAGGTGATCCTTAAGACCAAGTCCTCTCCCTGGTACCATGGGTCATGCTGTACATAGATCAGTCCAAGTGTCCATGAGCATAAATCATCAAACTCTCTGCATAACTATCAATTGCATATGCTGCATTCAGAATGTCATATATGGCATTCTATTAAAAAGGAGTCAGTGCATTTGCATACATGTATTGATTACATTTGATTCATTTTGAAAACTCTAAAAAGGTTGATTCGGTGCATTTAGTCAAGGAGCGTGTGTTTGTCCCTGCATCATGTTTATGTCCCTTGTGTCCATGCATTGTTCTTAAAAGAAGTCACTGCATATGCATGCATATAGTTAATTATACTGCATTTATTTTTGAAAATTCTAAAAGAAGTGATTTTATGCATATAGACAGGGGGAGCATTGAAATTCTTCAGTTCTGTCACTAGTTGAATTCTCACTATCTATTCACTTGATTCATCTTGCCATATCCACATGTCAATGACTCACATCATCAAATAATTTTAGTTGGATGACTGATTCTCATCTAAATTCTGATTTTTGAAACTCTGCCTGATACTTCTTACTTTGCTAAATGAGAGCTTCATTTGGTCAGATTGAATTCAATTCCAGACTTTCCTATTGGCTTCTGAATTTCTGATCTAACTCATCTTCAAATTTCCTACTCTTCATGAAATATAAGTCAACTCACTTGAATAACTGTGCATAGTAAGCATGTGTCACATCCCGAGCCTTTACTACAGTGGAAGACCAGCTCGAGAAACGCGAACAGTCGGCATGGTAAGTCTCTTGCAAGCAAGAACGATCAGAGCGTACGATAATCACACATAAAGATGCAATTGCATAATATTTATTCAACTTCAACTTTCATTTTATTATCCATCAAATATTCAAATACAATCACTATTTCAACTTCCTTCATCATACTAGACTCTAGAAAATAGAAAAGTACATAGACTCAATCTAAACATGTAGAATTCCTAAGTCTTCACTCATTCTTCATTCACTCTCGGACCCGCTATGTGTAAATTCTGAATCCGATCCTGACTCACTTCCACCTCCTGAAAAGATTAGAAATAGGCAATGAGCACACTTGCCCAGTAGGCATCTTCGCATCAACATGAAGGCACTATTAAAGTAATTAACATTTAGCTATAAAGAATAAGGTAAAATCATGCGAATGTGATCAATCACGTGACTAAATCAAAGTAATAAGATGTTCATGTATGATAGAATGAGCAAGTATGAACTAGAATAAATGTAACAATTATGAACAAGAATGTAGCATGGCCTTTTATGAACAAGAATGTACTAGCAAGTAACATACTCATCACCCAAACATCTTTTGCTTGTAAGCAAGTAGTTGGTGAATTTCTGTGGAATATCATTTAAAAAGTAAGAAAGTCATGTACAAGTAATTTCATGATGCCCGTGGATCTTCACTTATTTATAGAGAAAGTACACCCATCGTAATGCGATGTAAGTAGCATCATAGCCCATGGTTTATAATAGTATGTTTTCGGCAATCTGTCGAGGGGACTAGCATAGAGCCCTTGAACACAATCAGTGCTCGATCGTATCTTCAAGTATAAATCAAACTATTTCCATGTTTCAAGCAATAAAATATAGCCAAGAACGTGAATAAGTTCATGATAACAATAATCAACAATGAACGCTTCAACTTAGGACATGAGAGATCAAGAATAATTTAAGACGATGTTATGCTCATGGAAATAATTTGGCAGCATAACGGTACATTCCATATCTTCATAATTTAAGTTAAGTTTCTTTGGACAATATGACAAGTCCTAGACCATCAATAATCCATCTAGGAACTTTAGAATATCAACCCTTGGGTCAAACCTTGGGTTAAAGAATTTAGAACTGTGACGGTCTAATACTGGGCCGTTATATGAACATAGCGGTCGAGTGTTGGGCCATTAGAAAGGTTGAATCCAGAAACAAGGAAATTGGATTCAGTACAATGTGACGGTCATATATTGGACCGTTATATGTGCCTGACGGTCGAATATAGATCCGTTAAATATCCAGAATCCGAAAATATCGATAGTGCTTTCTAACAATTGGGCTTTCATGGTACAAACAACTCGGCGATCTAGCAAGAATCCCAGGCTCGTGGAGAATTACGGAGGCCTTGAAACAAGATTTCCTAGTCCATTAGAAGGAATATCCAATAGAGAGGTCCTCAAGTTCAAGAATATGTTCCTATAGTGCACAAGTGTAAACTAATGGTCATATACCTGAATATATGCCATGTACTTAGAGAAATTGACTCTATAGATAGAAAGAATGGGTAACGATATAAAATCATGATAAAACTCATCAATATCTTTTCTAAATCAAGGTTTACATACAAAACTATAGTGCTTTGGGCTTGAAATTATCATCTACTTGAAAATAACTCTAAAGTACATAAATCATGCAATTTCTAACATGAATCAACACCTGAACTTAAAAATCATGAAAACAGGTTAAGATCTATTTAACTAGGCATATATATATATATATATATATATATATAAGCGATTTGAGCCAATCTTAATTCTACCTTAAGTTGACAGAACACAGTGCTGTGTTACGGACTTGTCTGGGCGCGTCACAATATGATAATAGTCCACTGTAGGTTTGTCAGAGATCTCAGAACCCTGCAACCGTTTACAGAGGTGTGACGGATCAAGATAAGTCCGTTACACGTCCCTGGCGGTCTTACGATAGACCGTTAGGTCCTCTGCTACCAGAAAATAGAAACTATAGAAATCTATGATTAATTCATGGCATGCTAACTACTCTAATCATGTCAAAATGAGAAAAGGCTATCTAGATGCATAGGTAGTAATGAAATAACGAGAGATAGCTTTTTATTTTCAATTAGGGTTGAAGGCAAGCATGAAGGTGTATACTAATCTTAAAACATGAAATTTATGAAGTATAATGCATGAAATCCAAATAAACTAGAGGGCTTTTATCCCTCACAATGTGTTTTTGCCATTCATGAGATAACCTACCTCTTAACTGGGCTTTAAACTTCAAATTTGAGTCTTCAAGGGTCGCCCTAGTTCTTCTCTTCCTGTGATTTTTCATCAACTTCACGTTGCCCTATCTCTCCAATCTCTTGACCTAAAGATGTGAAATTTGAAGGTTTGGAAGATGAAATTAAGAGGAAAAAAAGTTCTAAAGCACCTAACTCTAATTACCTCGTTTAGACTCTCTAATTTCTCGATCTTCAGCACCCTATCGCAAAGTTTCCTGGGTTGGCGTGATGAAACCAACAACTTTGGAAGATTCTAACTCCTTGGATACTCGACCTCCTGACATAAAATTTTGAGAGTTGTCAGACCTTAGTATTAGAAACAAAAAGTTTCAAAGGACTTATCCAAAACTCTATCTCCTTACCTTGATTCTTCATGAGGCAAAAGTAAGGGTCGCTCAGTTCAGAACTGGGTCCTATTTATAGAGTTTTGGCTAGGGATCAAGGATTTGAACGATTTTAGAATCCTTAATTGGAAAAACCTAATCTCTAAGAGTCCTTAGCAATGTTATAAGTTCTCCCAAGTTGGTCTCTAGCCAAGAGAATCCTAAAGTTATGTGACTGTAGCAGTCGTCCGATAGACCGTTACATCAATTGGGCGTGGACATTCATCCTAATTCAAACTCTTTGGTTAATTATCTACTAAATTATCTAATATAATGGTATTTATCCTTAGAATTCGTGAATATGCTAAATAACCTTCTAGAATTCGAGTCAAACTTAATGGACTTGGTCCTTAAACCTATTGGGCTTCAATTATCAAAGCTGGATTAGTTATTTAACATAATTGGGCCTTATAATCCCAACATAAATTCATTTTTTAGTCCAATTTGCCCTTTATAAATTCTTAATAAATTCCAAAATATTCTATAAATAATCCAAATTTATTTATATATATTTTTGGGTCACTACACCCACCCCCTCTTAGAAGAATTTGGTCCCCAAATTCAATATATATGGGTTGTGGAGAGTGTACTTACTGTTGAAGAGTTCCGGGAATCTTTTCCGCATGGCTTCTTCCGTTTACCATATTGCTTCAGTCGGCCATGATTCCTTCCATTGAATTTTGACCATAGGAATAACTTTATTCCTTAGTTGACGCACTTCTCGATATATAATCTTTATTGGTTTTTGTTGGTATGTCATATCCTTATGAATCTCCAAATTATCGTAAGTAATAACATGGTCAGGATCATATAGAGACGTGAAATACGTCATGAACTCCTGCTAACTATGGAGGTAAAGCCAGTCTATAAGCCACTTCACCAACCCTTTCGAGAATTTCAAATGGGCCAATGAATCTTGGAGTTAGTTTTCTTTTAATGCAAAATCTTCGAATACCACGGCCTGGAGAAACTTTCAGATATACATGATCTCCCACCTGAAACTCCAAGTCGCGTCTCTGATTGTCAGCATAAGATTTTTGCCTATCTTGCGCCATCTTCATTCTTTCTTGAATGAGCTTGATCTTGTCTGTAGAATCCCTGATAAGGTCAGGGCCTAGGAATTGCTCTTCCCCTATTTCGTTCCAACATATTGGTGATCTACAGCCTTTTCCATATAAAGCTTCAAAGGGCGTCATCTGTATGCTGACTTGATAACTGTTGTTGTATGCAAATTCTACCAGAGGCAAGTGATCATGCCAACTTCCTCCAAAATCAATTGCACAAGCCCTGAGCATATCTTCTACTACTTGATTTGTTCTTTCAGTTTGACCATCTATTTGTAGGTGAAATGCTGTGCTAAAATTCAATCTAGTCCCTAGTGAATGTTGTAGGCCCTTCCAGAATTGTGATGTGAATCGAGGATCTCTATCAGATACAATAGTGACAGGGACACCATATAATTTGACAATTTCTTTCATGTATAATGCTTCTAGAATATCCACAGACCATCGACTTTTTATTATTATGAAGTGTGCGGATTTAGTCAATCGGTCTTTGATCACCCATATTCCGTCGTGTCCTCCTATGGTCTTGGGTAAACCCATAATGAAGTCCATCCCTATGCTCTCCCATTTCCATTCGGGAATATTTAAGGGATGTAATTTACCTGCAGGTCTAAAATTATCTGCTTTTACTTGTTGGCAGGTGAGACAACGGGACACGAAATCAGCTATTTCTCTCTTCATATTGGGCCACCAGAAATTTCTTTTGAGATCTTGATACATCTTAGTACCACATGGATGAATGGTGTACTTGGATTTATGTGCTTCTTCTAGGATCAGTTTCTTTATATCCTCATGATCTAGTACACATATTCGGCCCTTGAATAACAATCTTCCGTCTTTGGAAATAGAAAAATTTGGCATTTGTTCAAGATTGGCTTTACTTTCCAGTAATAATGGATCATCATTTTGCAACTTGACCAGATCCTCTACTATTGTAGGTTGAGCTTGGATGTAAGCTATGAAACAATCCTCTTCCTTCGTGTCAATATCTAAGTTTAACTGAGCAAATTGAGGGATAAAGTTAGTCATACTGATCATAAGACTTGATAGCTTTCCCATCGATTTTCTGCTGAGTGAATCTGCTACAGCATTAGCCTTGCCAGGATGATATTGAATAGCAAAATCAAAGTCCTTGAGGTATTCTAACCACCTCCTCTGCCTCATATTAAGCTCCTTTTGAGAAAATAAATATTTCAAGCTCTTGTGGTCCGAATAGACCGTAAACTTCTCTCCATAGAGATAATGACGCCACATTTTTAAGGCGAAAATAACAGCTACCAATTCTAAATCGTGCACAGGATAATTTTCCTCGTGACGTTTCAATTGTCTTGAAGAATAGCACATTACCTTTCCATTCTGCATGAGGACGCATCCTAAGCCAATGCCAGATGCATCCGTATACACTTCGAATCCACCACCTTCCATCGATAGTGATAGAATAGGAGCTGTAGTAAGATGGTTCTTAAGATTTTGAAAGCTCTTTTCACATTCCTTTGACCAGACAAAATGATTTTCTTTTCTTGTAAGTCTTGTTAAAGGAACAACAATTTTTGAGAAGTCCTTAATGAATCTCCTATAATAACCAGCTAGACCCAGAAAACTTCTTACTTCTGATACAGTCGTTGGCCGGCTCCAATTTCTGACAGCTTCGACTTTCGAAGGATCCCCATCGATACATTCCTTTGAAATAATGTGGCCTAGGAATGAAACTTCCTTGAGCCAGAATTCACATTCATTAAGCTTGACATAGAGCTTGTGTTCTCTAAGTGTTTGCAAAGTTATCCTCAAATGTTCTTCATGTTCCTCTTTTGTCTTGGAATATATCAAGATGTCATCAATGAAGATGATGATGAACTGGTCCAGATGTGGCTGGAAAACACTGTTCATAAGCTGCATAAATACGGCTGGGGCATTTGTTATCCCAAACGGCATTACCACAAATTCATAGTGGCCATAACGACTTCGAAAAGCCGATTTATAAATGTCTTCTTCTTTAATTCTAAGATGATGATAACTTGACCTGAGGTCTATCTTGGAGAAATATTCTACTCCCGAAAGCGGATCAAAGAGCTCATCAATACGCGGCAACGGATATTTATTCTTGATTATGAGTTGATTCAGTCGTCGGTAGTCTATGCATAGCCTGAGAGAGCCATCCTTCTTCTTGACAAATAGCACCGGCGCACCCCAAGGGGATGTGCTAGGTCTAATGAAGCCCTTATCTAGTAGTTCCTGCAACTGCCTCTTTAGTTCCTTAAGTTCCGTGGGGGACATCTTGTAAGGGGCTATAGAAACAGGTGCTGCTCCTGGAATGAGTTCAATAGTGAAGTTCACTTCCCTCTCGGGTGGTAAACTGGATAATTCGGATGGGAATATATCTGGGAACTCATTTACAATAGGAATGTCTGCTATGATAATTTCCTTGGACTTGGTAACAATGACAGAAGCAAGGAAAGCTTCACATCCTTGCGAGATAAGTTTGCAAGCGTGAAGAGAAGTTATGATAGTGGGATGTTTCCTATACTTGGTGCCAAGGAAAGAAAGTATTGGAAGATCGAGCTTTCGAGAGGATATAATCCTATTTCGACAGTTAATATCTGCATTGTGATATATGAGCCAATCTACCCCTAAAATGGCATCATAACCTTTCATGTCGAGGAATACTATGTTTGCGGGAAGGTTGTGACCTTGTACTATTACCTCATTATCAGGATAATACTCGGTAAGCTTTCTTCCAGAACCTAGGCGTGTAGTAATAGCAAGATCTAAAGGTAAGGGAACTGATACAATTGGTAATGTTTTTGCAAAAGTAGTGGAGATAAAAGAATGGGAGGCACCAGTATCAAATAGCACAAATGTAGGATGAGAACATATTTGAAGGGTACCTTCCATAAGTCCGCCATCCTTGGGCGCTTCTTCTTCTTCTTCTAGAACGGCATTGAGGCGAGCATGCCTCCTACGTCCACCACCAAATGACTGGTCCTTCATAAGGGGGCAATCTTGCATACGATGCTCCCTGGTTCCACAATGTAGACACGCACCAAGGCGCTTTCAACATTCTTCAGCCGAATGGCCGAACTTCTCACAAAATGTGCAAGCCGTGGCGACTTGCTCCTTCTCCTCTTTGGCTTTCTTATTCTTCTGGGAACTTCCACCATTCCCGCTCCGGGATCTTTTCTTATTATCATGGCTTTAGTAGGGTTCCGTGATGCTGAATTTGTCCTTCTTATAACACCGATCAGATCTTCGGCTGGATTCTTCTCCCTTTTCTTTTAATTTCTCGACCTTCTCTAAGGTCCTTTCGCATAAATACGCCCGCTGAACCATCTCCGCATAGGTACGGATGTTTTGGGTCCCGAATTGTTGAATGAAACCAGGTCGTAACCCGTCCATAAATCGATTGGCCTTCAATAAATCGGTACTGATTAAATATTGTGCATAAGGTGCTAGCCTGGAGAATTGAAGTTCATATTCAGCAACTGTCATCATTCCTTGATGAAGAGAGGCGAACTCCATAGCCTTTCTTTCTTTCACATGCTCAGAAAAGTACTTAGCATGAAAAAAAGTGAGAAAACCGTCCCATGTATGAGGTGCATCGGTCGGAGGTGCCGGAACCGACTTCCACCATGTGTGATCATCCTTGTTGAGTTGGAAAGTTACAAGACGCACCTTCTCTTGATCGGTGCATTGGATGACGTCAAATATACGGTTCATCTCGTCAATCCAGTTCTCTGCTTCGTCCGGATTAGAAGAACCATAGAAATGTGGAGGGTTTAAACTCTGGAAATTGCGATGTAAGTCACCAGCCCTTGCCCCTGTGCCAGCCTAGGCCATAGTTTGTAACGCCTGCGTTAGGCCTCCAACCGTTTGTTGCATACCATTCAGATCTACGCGATGAGCCATTGTAAAGTGAGGTACCTGAGAGAAATATAACAACTTGTTACTTCTCGTGGAATTTGGAAGAAAATAAATCTTAAAGCTAATTAACTATCTTATCCCGAGCTCTACCCAGTTCTCGCATGGGTATAGAAATTTCTTCCTTAGTTCATAGGTAGGGGTCCTTAAATCTTGGACTTATCCTATGACATGCTTCTTCTCCCTAAGTCCTGAGACTTAGGCTCTGATACCAACTTAACTGTCATGTCCCGAGCCTTTACTACAGCGGAAGACTAGCTCGTGAAATGTGAACAGCGGGCATGGTAAGCCTCTTGCAAGCAAGCACGATTAGAGCGCAAGACAATCACACATAAAGATGCAATTGCACAATATTTATTCAACTTCAACTTTCATTTCATTATCCATCAAATATTCAAATACAATCACTATTTCAACTTCCTTCATCATACTAGACTCAAGAAAATAGAAAAGTACATAGACTCAATCTAAACATGTAGACTTCCAAAGTCTTCACTCATTATTCATTCACTCTCAGACACGCTATGTGTATATTCCGAATCCGATCTTGACTCACTTCCACCTCCTAAAAAGATTGAAAATAGGTAATGAGCACACTTACCTAGTAGGTATCTTCTCATCAACATGAAGGCACTATTAAAGTAATTAACATTTTAGCCTTAAAGAATAAGGTAAAATCATGCAAATGCGATCAATCACGCGACTAAATCAAAGTAATAAGACGTTCATGTAGGATAGAATGAGCAAGTATGAACTAGAAAGAATGTAACAATTATGAACAAGAATATAGCATGGCCTTTTATGAACAAGAACGTACTAGCAAGTCACATACTCATCACCCAAACATCTTTTGCTTGTGAGCAAGTAGTTGGTGAATTTCTGTGGAATATCATTTAAGAAGCAAGAAAGTCATGTACAAGTAATTTCATGATGCCTATGGATCTTCACTTATTTATAGAGAAAGTACTCCCAGCGCAATGCGACGCCAGTAGCATCATATCCCATGGTTTATAATAGTATGTTTTCGGCAATCAGCCGAGGGGACTAGTATAGAGCCCTTGAACACAATCAGTGCTCGATCACATCTTCAAATATAAATCAAGCTATTTCCAAGTTTCAAGCAATAAAATATGGCCAAGAACATGAATAAGTTCATGATAACAATAATCAACAATGAACGCTTCAACTTAGGACATGAGATATCAAGAATAATTTAAGACGATGTTATGCTCATGGAAATATTTTGGCAGCATAACGGTACATTCCATATCTTCATAATTTAAGTTAAGTTTCTGTGGACAATATGACAAGTCATGGACCATCAATAATCCATCTAGGAACTTTAGAATATCAACCCTTGGGTCAAACCTCGGGTTAAAGAATTTAGAACTATGATGGTCTAATACTGGGCCGTTACATGAACATAACGGTCGAGTGTTGGGCCGTTAGAAAGGTTGAATCCAGAAACAAATAAATTGGATTCAGTATAATGTGACGGTCATATATTGGACCGTTATATGTGCCTGACAGTCGAATATAGATCCGTTAAATATCCAAAATCCGAAAACATCGATAGTGCTTTCTAACAATTGGGCTTTCATGGTACAACCAACTCGACATCCTAGTGGGAATCCCTGGCTCGCGGAGAATTACGGAGGCCTTGAAATAAGATTTCCTAGTCTATTGGAAGGAATATCCAATAGAGAGGTCCTCAAGTTCAAGAATATGTTCCTATAGTGCACAAGTGTAAACTAATGGTCATATACCTGAATATATGCCATGTACTTAGGGAAATTGACTCTATAGAAAGAAAGAATGGGTAACGATATAAAATCATGATAAAACTCATCAATATCTTTTCTAAATCAAGGTTTACGTACAAAACTATAGTGCTTTGGGCTTGAAATTATCATCTACTTGAAAATAACTCTAAAGTACATAAATCATGCAATTTCTAACATGAATCAACACCTGAACTTAAAAATCATGAAAATAGGTTAAGATCTATTTAACTAGGCATATATATATATATATATAAGCGATTTGAGCCAATCTTAATTCTGCTTTAAGTTGACAGAACACAGTGCTTTGTAACGGACTTGTCTGGGTGCGTCACAATATGATAGCGGTCCACTATTGGTCCGTCAGAGATCTCAGAACCCTGCAACTGTTTACAGAGGTGTGAGGGATCAAGGTAGGTCTGTTACACGTCCCTGGCGGTCTTACGATAGACCGTTAGGTCCTCTGCTACCAGAAAATAGAAACTATAGAAATCTATGATTAATTCATGGCATGCTAACTACTCTAATCATGTCAAAGTGAGAAAAGGCTATCTGGATGCATAGGTAGTAATGAAATAACGAGAGAGAGCTTTTTATCTTCAATTAAGGTTGAAGGAAAGCATGAAGGTGTATACTAATCCTAAAACATGAAATTTATGAAGTATAATGCACGAAATCCAAATAAACTAGAGGGCTTTTATCCCTAACAATGTGTTTTTACCGTTCATGAGATAACCTACCTCTTAACTTGGCTTTAAACTTCTAATTTGAGTCTTCAAGTGTCGCCCTAGTTCTTCTCTTCCTGTGATTTTTCAGCAACTTCAAGTTACCCTATCTCTCCAATCTCTTAACCTAAAGATGTGAAATTTGGAGGTTAGGAAGATGAAACTAAGAGGAACAAAAAGTTCTAAAGCATCTAACTCTAATTACCTCGTTTAGACTCTCTACTTTCCTGATCTTCAGCGCCCTGTCGCATAGTTTTCTGGGTTGGCATTATGAAACCAGCAACTTTGGAAGATCCTAACTCCTTGGATACTCGACCTCCTAATATGAAATTTTGCGAGTTGTCATACCTTAGTATTAGAAACAAAAAGTTCTAAAAGACTTTCCCGAAATTCTATCTCCTTATCTTGATTCTTCACGAGCCAAAAGTAAGGGTCGCTCAGTTCAGAATTGGGTCCTATTTATAGAGTTTTGGCTAGGGTTCAAGGATTTGAACGATTTTAGAGTCCTTAATTGGCAAAACCTAATCTCTAAGAGTCCTTAGAAATGTTATAAGTTCTCCCAAGTTAGTCTCTAGCCAAGAGAATCCCAAAGTTCCAATCTTATTGCAACTTCTTATTCTCATGGAATCCGCTGAGTGTAACGGACCAGGACTGGTGTGTTACGTGATCGTAGCGGTCGCCCGATAGACCGTTACATCAACTTGGCGTGGACATTCATCTTAATTCAAACTCTTTGGTTAATTGTCCACTAAATTATCTAACCAAAGGGTATTTATCCTTAAAATTCGTGAATAGGTTAATTAACCTTCTACAATATGGGTCAAACTTAATGGACTTGGTCCTTAAACCTATTGGGCTTCAATTATCATAGCTGGATTAGTTATTTAACATAATTGGGCCTTATAATCCCAACATTAATTCATTTTTTAGTCGAATTTGCCCTTTATAAATTCCTAATAAATTCTAAAAAATTCTATAAATAATCCAAAAATTATTTACATAAATTTTTGGGTCACTACAGCATGAGTTTTGAATTCATCATACTCTACACATGCTTGTTTATGTTTCTAATATTTTCTGCTGCTCCTATATTTGCTGAAGGGAAGAGTGCTCTAATTTGAGATCTAGTTGCTATCTAAATAAACTGCCATCTCTGTACTCCTTGAATTCCTATCTGTCTAAAACACCTCTAGCCATCTCTGGTGCACTTATGAAAAACTTCACTTACTCCTGGTGTTTGTTCTTGCTGCTGACTTCCTTGATAATTCTAGTTGTTTTTGAAAACATTCTCTTGATCTACCTAATTTGAGAAGATTTCAATATATATATCATGATCATAAATCTGAAAATTTTCTCAATAAGGAATCTTCCATTATACATGATTATGAATGTCTAAAAGACTGTGTTGGTTTAAGCTTAATGTATTCCATGAGTTTGGATTTGAATAACTTGAAAATATCTGAGTCAGCTTTAATAAACCTTAACCAACACTTTCACATTGTGTCATTTTGACTTTTCTGAAATCTGAAATCTTTATATTCACAACTTTCCTTGGATGAGTTGCATGAAATAAGTATTGTTTGTAAACGTATGAGAGTCTTAAAAATATCTAAGGACCAATTCAGTCAGAGTAATGATTGTGGCCACCGAGAAGCCATGTCCATTGACCATGATGTCTAAGAGGACTGTGTCATGAAGTGCCATAATTAACTCTGTTTAAAATTCATTTTTTAAAAATTTGGCAGAGCAATGACATGCACACTGAGAAACACACTTTACTCATCAAAGAAATGAGTTAAGGTATGTCATGAGGTGTCGATGATTAACTTTGTTCATGGTGAAGCATGACTGTCGGTCATTCCAAGTGCTTAGGGATATTGGCGTCTAAACAACGTATATCCTCTAGCTACAAGGTATGTACTGAACTAGATTGCTCTTAAAATTCTTGCATGAAGTTTCTTGTTGATCAAAAGATATATCTGAAAATTATTTGCAAGTGAAATTCTAAAAGAACCGTTGATGAAAATCAAATGTTTTCTTGTCTGTCTACTCTCAATTTTATTGATTGTAACTCCTAAAGGAATTCTTGAGGTAAAGTGAGTAAGATGAAGGAAGGTTCGACTAGATGTTAATGTGAGGGCTTGGTTCATTTTTATTAAAACCTGATTTCAGATATGAGTATAGAATTTTATTGAAAAACTGCATATACATCATACTTAAACCAGGTTGGTCTCTAAAGATTCATCAATAAGCCCTTATAATGGAAGATTCTTAAACTTTCTCATCTCCAGATTTATGAGATTGATATCCCATTGAAAACCCTTCTTAATCCATTGGAAATCCTGTTAGAATGCCTGTGCTCAATTTCCACTCACTGCTAAATTCAAAATGAATTGTACTCACTGTTCTTGATATCCTTTGGGGCTTGACCTGATGACTGATGACTGCTTTCCATTCAAATTCCTCTACTTTTCTCGAACAAGGAAGCTTGAATCATCAGCATCTTTCTGGTATTAAGGGGGAGATTAATCTGATTTCCCCTTGCTTAGTTTGAAATTTCGTCTAGGCTGCCTTCTGTCAGTCCCCTATCATCACATCTTAATGGGGAGAACAATTACTCTCATGTGTGTGTATTTCTCTACTGACTATCTCAGTTTCCACATTGTCTCCAATGTAGGACCCTCCTTTCTTAATTGAGCTTTGGGGGAGAATTTGTGAAATTCATTCCACACTGCTCTTACATTTGATCCCTTCTTTTTGATGTTGTCAAAGGGGGAGAAAATTTGTGAGTCATTGTTTCCTGCCCTGTTCATTATTAGTGTTGCCTGCTCACCTATGTTGTTTAGTATAGCATATGACCCATAGTGTTACCATCATCAAAAAGGGGGAGATTGTTGTGTCTCTATGTTTTGATGATAGCAAACACCATGAGTCAATATGCGTTTGCCATTTGTTGCATGATTCAATATGTGTTTTACTACATTCCTCTTGTGTATTTGGTCATGCCTTTGCTCATTGCATATAGGTCAGTGCATGCATTGTTACATGCATTAGTCGTCTAGAGCCAAAGTCCGTGCACACTTGCTTGGACTTAGGATGTGCATGCTAGGCTTAAGGGATATTGGCTCGGTGCATTCCTTGCATCTTGCACATTCTGTTCGCTCGTAGAAGGTCGGTGCATATTGACTACTCTGCTACTTAGCTCGGTGCATGTTGCTTCTAAGGTTTGAGCATGCACATTTGAGGTCGGTACATCTATCACTCATGCATAAAACACGGTCGGTGCAGTTTTTTCATCTTATGCACAATCCCGGTAGGTGCAATCTTTGCACCTAGCTTGTAAAGGTCGATGCACTTCACTGAAGCATGTATATCCCATGTCGGTGCATATGTTGCCCGGGTACATAAGGTCAGTGCAGATTATATTATGCACGCACCAAGTCAGTGCATTCTTTGCCCGCACACACATAAGGTCGGTGCAATCTGTATATCAGGCTGCATGAGGTTGGTGCAATCCTTGTTTATGCACTATGTAAGTCTGTGCATGATCTGCATTTTGCATGGCAAACTCCGTGCACCTCACTGTAGCAATGCTGCTATGTTCTGTGCAACATATCTTCCTCTATGTGATACATGGTCTGTGCATATATGGTCTCGCGTTTCATTTGTTCTTTACATAGCTCGTGCATGTCTTTGCTGTTTGATCTGTGCATATGTGCATATAGACTTATATTGTATGTGCTTAGATTCATATACGCACTATGAAGTCAGTGCATCCTTCATACTTAACAGAAATTCATTTATGCAAAATGACAGTCATATCAGTAGGTCAATACACAGTGGCTATTAATTCATGACTACGATATGTTTGACAAAATTCCTCTATTGTGTCGGATAGGGACTTAAGCGTATCTCATCTCCTGCTTGTGATAAGTAAGTGAGGTACGTGGTCCAAGGTTCCACTGAGCTCGTGTGTGACATCAGAACCATTTATTGGGGGACGTGATCCAAGGTAGACCGATCCAAAAAGAAGCTGACACGTGGTTCATCGCTACATCTGCACCTGACGCATGGCTTCTCTGGGAATGGCGGGAACAAGCTCTCCACACGCCTGAAGCGAGAGCTTGTGGGACCCAAGTCTAAAGCTCCATAAGAATGCCTCTCCTGCGATCAAAAAGATAGAGATGACGACAAAATAGAAAAGGGCATTAGAAGAATTCTGAGAGAGAGAGAGAAGGAAAGAGAGAGCAGAGCTAAGAAAAGTGAGTTTGTGAGAAAGAGAAAGAAGAGGAAAAAGACGACAGAATCTGAGCAGCTGAGAAAAAGAAGAGTGAGCCGAAGTCTGATAAGAAGAAGAAGAAGAAGAAGAAAGATAGTTAATGAGTGAAGAAGAAGCTTAGAGCTAGAGTGATAGAGAAGAAAATCATGAGAAGGAGAAAGAGTGTGCAGCCAGTGCATCCTGAAGATTTGATCATGAATTGACACGTGGATCAAATCCACAATCATTGTGCTCCTCAGAGCTATATATGTTTTTGGTTCTCTTGTTTTGTTTTTCGTTTGTTCTTTTCATATTCTCAGTGTATTTCTGTTTCCCTTGTTTGGGATCGGGGTTCCTCCTGTGGTCTCAGGATAAGGGAGATTAGTTCTTCGGTTTGCTAGTGACTGTGTGCCACTAGTGGTTCCCTCTGAGTTTCGAAGGAAGGGAGATTTGTTCTCCGGTTTGCTAGTGACTGTGTGTCACTAGTGGTTACCCTCCGGGTTGGAGGAAGAGAGGAGAGTGCTCCTCTGTTCAAGCTGTTAGGCAGCATTTGTAGGCAAGCTGTGAGGCCCAGCGGTTTCAAGCTGTGTGGCAGCGGAATCCACACTCAGATTTGAGTGTGGGGTGGATGTAGGTCTTAACGATCGAACCACCTAAAAATCTACCGTGCAGTGGTTAGATTATGGTGTGCTCCTCCATATCTTCTACCCCCCTTCTCAGGTCTCTTGAGCATTCATAACTGGAAGCCTCCTTTTGTGTTTTCAGCTTGGAGTTATTGATGCGGTTAAATGTTTGTCAGAATGCTTACTAGAATCTTGTGCTTCTTACTGCTTCTCTTGGGAAGAGTTCTCTAAGCAAATTTCTGTGAGTTATGTCTTGCGATGATCTCTTTGTTGACTAATAGGATTTCTTATATAGACTCACCGAGTTCCTCTTGAGTCTATTATAGTGATTGTTGCTTCTTTATGTTCATGTGCATGTCTAGCTAGATTGATCTATCTGATCTTATCATCGCTAGAGTCCTGATTCAAGGGAAAGGTTTTATTCCATAAAAGTTTTTAATCGGGGATTCATTCACCCCACCTCTGAATCCGTGCCTTGAACCTCAACAAAGAGACGAGTAACTAAACTCCAGACAGGAATCCTCACCTAACCAAACCGAGCAAAAAGACCAAAGGAAACCTTCCAACTTAGAGTGGAATTACTCTCCTTACTCAAGACCATGGACACAATAGTTATCCACCATTACTGAGACACTTCAGACAGATGAGGGCACATGAATGCTCAAAAGATACGCATGATGCATGCTGGGCTAAAATAAAGAAATCATCAAAACAAATGCCAAAAAAGATAAAATAGCAAGATACTCGAGAATAGTATTGCTAGACCGGATAAATCAGGGTCAAGACACTATCTGCAACCACGGCGTGCAAGATCGAACCATCGTCCCCCAATTCTTCAAACCTAACGGCCTATCCAACGATTAAACACATGCACCTAGATCCTCATAATTTTTGTTAGAGGGGAACATCAAATCCTAGAACACATGAATGACCAGCCGGTTCTCGAGGTAATATATCATAGATACCATATAGTAATGCATTAAGGGACTAGGGATCGAGATACTTACCTGACTTACCTGCTTGGTGAGATGACAACATGAGATGGCGTTCATGATTTTGCAAATGAAAGCGTTAGCCATCAACAATTAGATCATAAATGAGCATGAAGCACAACAGCTATATCCTTTGAAGCATAAAACATAATAGATAAAGCTTTGCAATTCATCTAGTAACTCAGCGTAAAAATGGTCTAAGATAGAACCGCTACACTAGCCCAAACGGTCTAAATATGGACCGCTAAAGTACGTCGGTTCACATCCTTCGCGGAAGAACACCCTGATAATAAATGGTCGAAGGTAGGACCCCCCGAAGACTATAACGGTCTAACGATAGACTGCCAAATTTTCTGAGCGTTCAAAAAACAAATCGATCGCTCTTCCCCCCATTCACACTCATTCAATCAAACACCCAAAATCGAGCACCCCCCCACTCTACTCCGGCGACCCACCGGAGACCACCGCACGTCCAACACACGGCCACCGTGATGGGGAAGAAGAGGGCGATCAAACGCCTCCAATGACGGATAGCAGATGAGAGGACACCGCTGGCGGCGGTGGCGGACCCACCGGAAAGAGAGGAGCCATCGATGGCCCAAACAGAGGGAAATGAAGCCACCACGACCGAGGGAGAACATGATGGTGATGGAAGTGAAGGGGAGGAGGTTCCCACGGCGGAGGCAGCACCCGTGGCGGAGGCAGCACCCGTGGCGGAGGCAACCGGCCGGTCATCGGAGGTACGCCGACGGCCCCCAAAAACCTAATTTTTATTTTTTTTCAATTTTGAATGCATATGCATGGGTATGGAATGGCAAGGGAATGGGTCTGAGGATCCATTAGAACAAATTGTAAGCCATTTTGGCCATTTCCACTGCATGGGGAAACAGAGAAGATGATGCCCGTTCACGGGTCTTGTAGCGGTCATTCCAGTGACCGCCACACCCTCAGACGGCCCATACTATAGCCGCTAGAGGACTCAGACGGCCCAAGATATGGCCGCCAGAGTATCAGAGACATGACTTTGTTTTTTTGTATTTTATCTTATTTGATTTTGTTGTTGTTTTTGTTTATATAAAATGTAACGAAAATGCAATGCAATTACTGACTTATGTTCTAAATGTGCGCAGGGGAAGAGACGAACTCGGTTTCCTGGCAGCAAGTCCGAGCCGTATATCAGGCATTGCCCGACTACCAGAGAGATAGACTAGCCGCCATGGGCTTCGGGGAGCTGTTGAGCATCGAAGTGATGCAGATAGACATAGCACTACTATATGCTCTGCACGAGAGATGGGATCCAGTCAGCAGGGCTTTCATCTTCCCGTGGGGCCACATGATCCCCACGCTGGAAGACATAGCGAAGATCACCGGACTGCGGGTCCATGGAGCGCCGGTGACAGGATGGACTTACGGAGATTACCGAGAGATGGCGCAGGAGCTGCTAGGATTGGATTTGCTGAGGCCAGGGCATCAGTCGTCAATGCTGGGATGAGCGACACTCCAGGAGAGCCTGGGGCTGAGGGGAGCTGCTATCTCAGTAGGGGAGATACCAGAGGAGCACATAGGGAGAGTGATAGACTAGGTCCGGGGTAGAGTGGCAGCAGAGCCGGGACTCGAGGGAGACATCACTTTGCGGCACTTCCTGATTTTGCTGTTCGGGAAGCTTCTTTTTGCGACCAGAGCTGACGGAGTGAGTGTCAGGCTCCTCCCTTTGCTGAGAGACTTAGATAGAGTAGGAGGGTACGCCTGGGGAGCAGCGGTCCTGGCATTTCTCTTCGACTCTTTGAGCATGACTGACCGGCAGACCATGTTGGGTGGCTTCTCACCATTCCTATAGGTAAAATGACCTAAACTCTAAACTTTAAATGCCTTTTCTATATGCTTGCTATTATTATATGCTGACACTTGACTTATGCAGGTCTCGAGCTACTTATACCTCCCTGGCTTAGGGCGAGGGAAGGAGCTACACCCCGAGCGGATCCCCATTGCGAGACGGTGGGTGGTAGCACGGGACATGGGATCGATCCTGCGCCTAGCTCGGGCGATCTAGGATGACATCGACACATTCCCATATGTATCGGTAAAACTCTAATCTCAAACTCTTCTATATGCTTTAAATGCTTCTAAATTCCTGACACTGACTATCTAAATGCTAACATGGACTTAATCACCTTTTTAGGTTTGCTGGACACCTTACCGTGATGAGGGTCACAAGGTGCAGCCTTGGGTGGAAGCAGCCCAGGCGTACACCAGGCGAGAGATCTGGCTACACTACATAAACATCATCGACTGATCATGAGGACGAGGGGAGTCCATCAGCTAGAGTTCGAGTTCCCTAAGCGAGATGACGAGCGCTTCGGGAGATCGGCGAAGGGACTCAGCGGTGACATCGACTGGGTCACTCGGGTGATCGACCAGGTGCGGGACTGGACACGGAGAGGTCGGAAGGTGAAGACTCAGCTGACATCGACGAGGCCTACCTGAAGGCCTACGCTTGGAGGTATGGCGACCGGGTATTCTGCGACGTCCGACGATCGGTATGACTTCTAAACTCATGCTCTTTAATTAAATTATCTTTTTCCTATATGCACTGAGACCTTGGTTTGCTATATGCAGCTAGACCCGTAGGGCAGGATAGCGGAGTTGCAGGGCCTCCTCCACTCCACTGTGCAGCAGAGGGACGAGCTCCAGTGTACGCTGGACCTTCTAGTAAACTTCCTTAACCTTAGACTTAATTATGCTTATGCTTATAATAAATGTGATTGACCTTCACTTCTAAAATGTTGCAAGCTGAGGGGGCGCAGCGGCAAGGACCGTATGCTCCATCCTCTTCGTCACAACCTGTAGGAGGCAGGGCTGAGCGAGACACGGACTTTGCTCGGGTAGTGGCTCGGGCTAAGGAGGCCGACGCCATTCTGGCAGAGAGGGTAAGTAAAACCTGAGTTCCTTAGACTTTAAATGCTTATGATGCTTTGCCTTGACTGGCTATGATGAATGCTAATGCAGGCGAGAGAGCTGAGCACGGCACTGACTGAGGCAGAGCGCGCTAGGGCAGAGGTCGAGCGATGGCGTGCAGAGGCAGCCGAGGTGGCCCGTCTCCGTACGGAGGCAGTCGAGGCAGCCCATCTCCGTGTGGAGGTGGAGCGATTGAGAGCTGGAGTAGCAGATTTCGAGCGATATCGGACTAAGGCGAGGGAGCTGAGGGTTGAGGTCTGAGCGCTGGAGAGGGCACTCTGGCTAGTAAACGGACGATCATCCCAGAGCATGTCACAGAGTGTGGCGCATAGTGGACACCGTGACTACCTTACGGGTTCCTCCGGCCAGCGGAGGAATGAGGAGGATGAGCAGAGGCGACGACAGCGAGAGGAGGAGAGTGTCTCCATGGCCCAACCGGTGAAGAGACCCGAGGGTGCCAGTGACAGCGGGGGTCCCAGAGAGGGACCCGTTGGAGTGTGACTTGTACTCCTCCTTTTCTTTTTGATGGACACTTGTACATGACCTTTGATAATGAAATGAATATTTTTGTTGTTTTTTATTTAAGATGCAAATGTGGATGGATGTGAATGCTGACTGACTGACCCACAACCCTAGGACTGACAGAGAGTACAGATAGGAGAGGCACACATAGAGAGAATGGCAGGACTGACTAAGAGGGAAAGAGTTAGGCAAATTCTGACAAAACCTTACAAACGGTCTAATTGTAGACTGCGTGAGGACTCTAACGATCGTACGATAGACCGCTAGTGCAGAAACCCTGTGTAATCCGAGCAGAACTCTTCCGTGAGAGTTCGAACCCGAGGATAGAAGTCTCTAATCTGCACTAGAACACATACTAACTTAAGTTAAGGCTACCCAGCCCTCATCCTAATGTACCAACACTAAAACTAGAGCTCCATTAGTAGGAACAAGCCCAGAAATCGCAGCTCACCATAATTCTTTGCTACAAGCCTTGAAATTTCAAAAAAAAATACCCAAGAACACCATGAAGAGGAGCTTTGAAGCTAGCGCCATGGGGGAGATGGTCTACACCGGGCCAAAGGTTGCTAAGAAGGAGCATGGGGAGCTACAACGACTGACCTCAATCCCCAAGCACTTGAGCTCAAGTTCCTCAAGAGAGGTAGGTTGCATATTGATCAAAAAGTTCATGAATTCCTTAATTTCCTTTTCCTCATGATCATCCTCTCTTCTTTCTCTTCTTCCTTTTCTTTTCGTAGCTTCTTCCTGGCCTAAGATGTGAATCCAACCTAAAGTGGGTGGCTCCCATGATCAAGGAACTCCCTTTAGCGGTCCTCTCAATCCTAAGGGCATGGCACCTTCACCCTTTAGTGGTTCTAGCTAAGAATTTTCAGAAAATCTCCTTGGATTGGTCAAACATTTCAGCCCTTGTAGAACTATGGCATCCAGAAACACACACCTTCCTCTTCCCAAGCTTCGAAGCCACTGTCCTATTAGAGGAGGTAGAAACCTACCTAGCCCTTCCTAAGACTAAGGATGGGGATGAAGACCTAGTGTACCATACGGTTGAGCCCATAGACCCATCATTCATTCTAGGGGATTTCATACACATTCCAAAAGATGCTAGGACCATGATTAGCCCACGCCATATCCATTTGATACCCATGGCTCAATGGATAACAACTTATTGTAAGAACAAGAGCGGGAGATTTGAAGTCATAGCCAAAGCTACCTCAATTTGCTTGTGCGGGGTCTTCCTTTTCACCACCACCGACCACCTCTTGGATATCCAAAATCTCAGCATTATTAGTGAGTTGTGGCGGGATTTATCTATCTCCCAAGCGGTCCTTTCATACCTTTACGAAGGCCTTAGTTCAACTTACATAGGAGGGCCACTCTTCGGGTCAATGATCATCCTTGAGTGTTGGATGGGAGTGAGACTTAAGTTCTTACCCAAGGAGGACTTGCCTTCAGCTAGCCGCATATTCGGGAGCCACCATCTATTCTTCATAGGAGGCGCATTTGGGTTTTCTTCGTAGGTTGAGTGCCGGGTGGCGGACAAGAAGACACGAGATGAATGGCGCCTTTACCTCAACACTTTTCCTATGGATAAGTTCGTGATGCGACCAAGGGTTCTTTGAAGCACTACCCTTAGAGTACCTTGGCGACCGGGCCTAGACCTGTAGCTAGTGGAGGACACTACCTTAGTGATCTACAACCCTCACCGGTGCTATCTTCAAGCTGGGCTACCCCATACTACGGTTCCTGGACTATCACACTTCCCTCCCCTTCTAGCTAGGAAGATGGGGACCGAGGAGGACGAGTGAGCCGTCCGGAATGCACTAACCATGTGGGAAATCAGCCGGGTGCGTGCTTGGCAAGCAGAAGTGGCAGAAGATGAAGAGGGATAATGTGCTTATGTAAAGTAATTGCACAAGATCTGGCCTCGCGCGGATGAAAGAATGAATGTAATTTGAGTTTTTCTTCTTGATGCACTTGAAATGATTAATGAAATAATATTTCACTAAACTTGATTGAATGAATAAGAGATTTGTGTTGGGAAATGGTGCAATGGATTGCTTGATTGAGCTTGAATGGATGAACAAATCAGCTTAAAACAGGATTCTCTGTCTGACAAACGGTCCATTATAGGGCCGCTAAACACGTCTAACGGTATAACAAGAGACCGCTAGAGACAGCGCTCAGGAAAAACTGAGTGTTTTCAACCCTCAGGAGAGGAAAGCGGTTTAATCATGGGCTGCCAGAATACTCTGACGGTCTATTGTAAGACCGCTATAGATAGTTTTACTGAGAGTTGATTTTTCTAACATTTCAGGAAAGGAAATGATCCAACTATGAACCGCCAGAGATGGTTAGCGATCTAATTATAGACCGTGAGAGAGCCTGAGGCAGAAGACTTGTGAGCTTTGAATCTTGGGCACTTGAACCTGTGTCTGCACACACCTAGACAAGAAAATAAGTTAGATACGTTCTTAGACTTAACCCCTTGCCTGAAGCAATGAATAGTTCTTGATATTTGGTCAAGGGTTGGAGCCTTATTAAATAGGCAGAAATATAATGAGAACATGTAATGCATGCAATGTGAGATGCTGGTATTTTTGGATTTTGAAAGATATTTGATTTTTGTGAGGTTTTGAAATATCCGATTTTTGTGGGTTTTGAAATATATGATTTTTTTGGATCTTGAAATATATGGTTTTTTTGGTTTTTGAAATATATGATTTTTTATTTTAAAATATATCATTTTTTTGGATTTTGATATATATAATTTTTTTAGATTTTGAAATATATGATTTTTTGGATCTTGAAATATATCATTTTTTTGGATTTCGAAAGCCAATTTTGTCCCGGCAACAAGGGCCCTACCTGTCCTATTCGGAATCTCCTGAGATCGGCGTGCTTTTTAAAGTGACAACCCCTGGCAAGGACCAATTTGTGTGACGGTGCTTCTATCGAGGCCATACCCAGGGTACTGTCTAGTCCTAAAAGAGAAAATAGGATTCAAGGGGGTAAGCTTAGGCCAGGTATAGAGGTTTTTTCAGAGTTTGAGTTCTTCTCTCAACGACCCTTTCAGAGATTCGGACTGTTGAGTCGGGGCTTTGTGTCCATCATTGAACCTTCATCCACCCTAGGCACGCATACAACCGGGCTCATAACGTCCCGCGGGAAAACTGTACTGCCTTCTTGCCATGCCTAGTCTTATTTTCTCGGAGCTATAGACTTTGAGATATGGGCTTTTGAAATAGATCTTTATTCTTTTTGTTGCGATTGTTGCTCCTTCTCTTTCTTTCCTTTGATGAATTGCTTTCTCTTGTGGAATCAGGTCATAACGGACTGCCCCTATTTGAGACCTCTTCTCATCAGGGTGTCTAGATTAGTCATCGCCCCCTTATTTACCTCTTGCCCCTAGATTCAGCCGAGGAGAGAAACGGACAGGGACTTTGACTTCTCCCGGGCATGGCCAAGGAGCAATGGTACTTACATAATTGGGGAACCCCGACCAGGGACGCCGTGAGGTGTGTGATTTGTCGAATTCGGGGTCCTCTCTCGTGTTCGAGGAAGGGACACCTTGTTACCGGGTGTTCATTAGCCTGCCTCTAAGGGCAAAAGCACTTAAGATACAACCCATTCCAAGCGTGTGACAGCTCCTCACCTTCTGCGTTGACTAAGGGATACACGTTCCCTGGAGAAGCCTCTCCAACGACGAACGGACCTTCCCAGTTATGTTGCAATTTTGACCTAGGACCTCCGGACCTGATGAATTTGCGTTTCAAAACCATATCTCCTATTTGAGATTTGCGTTCAATTACCATCTTTGGCAAATAACGCGAAACTCTCTTTTGATAAATGGACACGTGATCGGACACATTCATCCTCTTCTCATCCAAGAGTTCCAACTAGACGAGCAACGCCTCTTGATGTTCATCGAGATTAAGTTCCTTATCGAGCTGCACGCTTAGGGAAGGGACCAAGATCTCATATGGGAGCACCACCTCCATCCCGTAGGTAAGAGCATAAGGGGTTTGCCCCATAGGAGTACGGACGGAGGTGCGGTAAGCCCATAGAGCTTCCACCAATCGTTCAGGCCAATCAGAAAATTTATGAGATTCACATGTTTTCTTTATGATTCTAAGAAGGGTTTTATTAGTGGCCTCGGCTTGACCGTTGCCTTGAGGATAATATAGAGATGAATGATGCAATGCAATATTGAACTTCTTACAAAGGTCCTTGAGCTCTTGAGAGATGAACTGGGGTCCGTTATTGGTGACGATGCTGCTTGGCACTCCGAACCGCGAGATGATATTCTTCATGATGAAGCGGCACACCGTTGTTACTTTGATCTTTGCGTACGCCTTCGCTTCGGCCCACTTGGTGAAGTACTCCGTGGCGGTAAGGATGAAGGATTTTTGCTTGCTCTGAGAATTGGGATCACCGAGTGGGCCAACAATGTCGAAAGCCCACATAGAGAATGACCAAGGAGCAGAGAGAGGATGAAGAGATGAGGCTGGAGCATGGATTTTGTCAGCGTGGAATTGGCATTTAAGACACCTCCGGATATAGAGGGAGCAATCTTCCTCTAGAGTGGGCCAATAATAACCCTGCCTAAGGATCTTTTTAGCTAGAGCCTGACCTTTAACATGACCTCCACACTCGCTAGAATGGGCTGCTTCGGCCACCTTCAAAGCTTCATCATCATCTAGGCATCTCATGAGCATTCTGTTGAGGGCGTGCCTGTACAATTCTCCCACAATGATAGTCTACTTCGAGGTGGCTCTTCTGATAGCCTTACGCTGTTCGGTGTTTGCCCCTTCAAGGAACGATCCATCTTTGCAGTACAACTCTATTTCATGATACTATGGCAATTCTTCTTCTTCCAGGATCTCTCCTAACTCTGCTAAAGATACTTCCTTCAAATCTTCCTTCTCAGCCCTAGCTTCTACAGTCTTCCTAAGGTTGTGATACCAAGGATCCTGAAGAGAGGGTGCGTCCAATCTCTGAACGACGATAGTCTCAGTACTCCGACTAAGAGGGAAAGATAAAGAGGAAGCAAGTGATGCCAGTGCATCAGCAAGAATGTTCTGAGATCGGGGAGTATGGATATAGATCAACTTGCGGAATTGTCGAGCCAAGAGGGTGACCAAATCTTGATATGGCTTGAGCTTCGGGTCACGAGTGCAGTAAGTGGACAGAACTTGCTGCAGAACGAGCTGTGAGTCTCCTATGATGTTTAAATAGCGCACGCCCAAGAGGTAGGTGTGCTTCAATCCGGCCAGGAGAGCCTCATACATGGCGATGTTGTTGGTAGCAGGAAATCGAAGCTGATAAGCAAAGGGAATCATCACCCCTTCCGGAGTGAGGAGAACGGCACCTATCCCTCAGCCTTGAGAATTGAGCGCACCATTAAAGTGCAGAGACCAGAAGGGATGATGGGTAAGGATAGAGAGATACTCGTCAGGGAAATCATCCTGAATAGAGTCTGTGCAGGGGATAGGAAAATGGGCAAGATGCTCAGCGATGGCATATCCTTTGACTGCCTTTTGAATGACGAATGTGATATCAAACTGAGATAGGAAGCTCTGCCAGCGAGCTAACCTACTAGAAAGGATGGACTTTTCTAAAAGATAATGGATCGGGTCCATTATAGAGATCAACCTAACTAGGTGGGCTAGAAAGTAGTGTTTCAATTTCTGAGCTACCCATACTAAGGCGGCACAAGTCTTTTCCATGGCGGTGTATTTGGCCTCCGCTGGGTAAAATAACCTGGAGAGATAATAAGCTGCCCGCTCTTTGCCTTCGTCATCTACTTGTGCTAAGACCACCCCCAGGGAGTCCTCGATAACAGAAATGTATAGGATCAGGGGTTTCCCAGGACAGGAGGTTGCAAAACTGGGGGATTGATCAAATATTCCTTTAAGTCCTCATAGGCCTTTCGACAATCTTGATTCCATTCAAACTTGACCCCCGCCTTTAGCAATTGATAAAATGGGCGGCACCTCTGGGAATGTTGGGATATGAATCTTCTAATGAATTGTAATCGACCAATCAGTCCTCGAAGTTACGTGATATTCATTTGGAGGATGAATCTCCATGACGGCCTTTGCTTTATTATGATCAATCTGAATCCCTCGTTTGCTGACTATGAAGCCTAGCAACTTCCCTGAAGAGACTCCGAAAACACATTTCTTTGGATTCATCTTTAACTGGTACTCCCTGGCTCTCTGAGCACCTTAGCCATAATGGCGGGGTGTTCTTCTTTGGTCCTCGACATCATCAAGATGTCATCCACGTAGGCTTCCATATAGACATGCATCATGTCGTGGAATATAGCCATCATCGCCGTTTGATAGGTGGCGCCGGCATTCTTCAAATCGAATGGCATAACCACATAGCAATACGTGCCCTAGGGCATGGTGAAGGAGGTTTTCTCTTGATCTTCGGGAGCGAGACAGATTTGGTTATATACTGAATAACCATCCATGAATGACAATACTTCATACCCGGCAGTGCTGTCCACCAAGACATCTATGTGAGGCAGCGGGAAATCATCTTTGGGACATGCTTTGTTAAGATCCCTGAAATCAATGCAAATACGCACCTTTCCATCTTTCTTGATAATAGGGACTCTGTTCGCCACCCACTGGGGATACAAGACAACTCTAATAAACTTGGCCTTGTACAATTTATCGATCTCTGCCTTAATCCTTAAGGCCATGTGGGGGTGAAATCTTCTTGATCTTTGCTTCACGGGTGTTGCCCGTGGTTTAAGTACGAGTCGATGTTCCACTAAAGAGGGGTTAAGACCCAACATGCCCTCGTAAGACCAGGCGAAAGAATCACTGTACTCCCTTAGAACCTTGATTAAATCTTCTTCAACTGCTGAAGGGAGATTAGCGGAAATGATAATGGGCCTGGGGTTTTCTTTAGTTCTCAAAGTTATTTCCTTCATAGGTTCATCTACCGCCAACGATGACTCGTCGAATCTCTTTAATCCTTGTGCATACAGATCGGCGGTGTCATCTCCACTGCTATCCTCATCATCGACCGGGTCTTTTTCATCCATGATTTCATAAACACCTAGTCCATCATCGCTCCACACCCCTTCCTGCTCCTCATCTTCTTCTATCACAATAGCCGTAGTGATAAACTGCGGACACTTCAGAAGTGCATGACATCGCTGAGCTATATCCTATAAGAACCTATCAGGCACATATTTGGAATGATGTGCAAGCGGGCGCGGCTCAAGTAAGGAAGGGTTGGATGACCTAGAACAAGACCCTAATTCTCTAAACATAACAGACTCTACTTCCCTAGACTCGACGAACCCTACATCTAACCTAGGAGAAAGAAACTCTAATGGGAAGGAGGCAGTAGGGGCCTCATGCCCCTGGTAGGACGATGAAGACAAGATAGTGTAATCTTCCACCGAAATCTCCATTTCGAATTTGATATTTTTTTTTGTAGATCAGTGGAGATCATGTAGTAGGAGGGAGAGGATGGTGGAGGAGGAGGGAGTTGACGGGGGAAGAGAGACAGGAATAAGACATCGAAGAAAGAATCGGAAGAAGAAAACCACATATCAGAGAGATTGGATGAGGGGGTCCACATTGTAGAGAGATCAATGGGTGGGCATTGCCCACATGCACATGGTATAATCAACACCTCAGTCGGTAGTTCCGTCAAGAATGGATCAATCATGATTGGAGGTGAATGGGGTATAGATTCCAGCTGTTGGAAGAGAGACATAAGATAGGTGGGAGAACAAGTAAAGATAATGGGCGAGCTCCCCTTTTCCCGTGGACGGTAAGCTAGTTTCTTCGGCTCAAACTGGACAAGCCGCACCTCTTGACTTTCTTCTTCATAAAATAACGTTTCAAAAGCCTGGCTATAATCGACACTGTCATCAACTGCCCCCTTTGGAAGTAATGGTGGGCTGACAAATGCCTGAGCTGCATCTTCTTCTTTCTTGGGCTGACTCGACTGTGCTTTCAAGGTGCTGGGCTGGAGAGGGCCTTTAATAAAATGTTGGTGGTAGTTCCAGGTCAAGGGCCTAGAATTGACAATGCGGACTCTCGGCAGCCGAGACCTCTCCTATTCATCTTTCTTCCTTTGGGGACCGGCTTGGTCCGCCCTTGCAGTTGTGGGTCGAGGCCTCTCCCCGGCTGATAGCCCAATTTCAATATAATATCCTAGCTTTTTGAATCTCGAATATGGGGTTTCACTTTGCTATTCTTTGTTGTAGAGACGGGCTTGCTTGGCGCGTAAGCCCATGGGAAATCCATATCTAGCACTGAAATAACAGGTCGCGTGCTGGGCCACAATGTGGGCAAAATCTTCTCTGTCATGGCCTTCACAGACTGGACTGTGGACGTGCTTTTCACCATAACCACCCTCTCTTGAAAAGGGAATTTGAGACATTGGTGGGCAGTGGATGGCACGACGTTGAGGTTATTGATCCACGGACGACCCAAGATAGTCTTGAACATAGGGTCGATATCCAGAACATAGAATTCAACCGGCAGAGTGAGAGGCCCAAGCTCGGCCTGAATAGTGACCACCCCATGACATGCCCTTCGAGAATTGTCATATGCTGCTATGATTGTCGAGGTCATCCTTAACAGATCTTCTGATAAGTTGCAGGCCCTCAGGGTGCTGAGAGGGCAGACATTGATAGATGCCCCTGTATCTACAAGCGCCGCATCTATGCTGACTTTGTTTAGAGTTATGGAGATGCATAGCAGCATTTGTCGGTCTTCTGGGGGCGCCAGTTATGTTTCAAAAAATGTGATTGCCGGCCCCATTGAGATTGTAGCCAGAGCTATCGGTAGGCTATCCACTGCCATGTCTTCATTAACAATTACCTCTTGCAGAAAGTTTCTGAGTGCATCTTGATGAAGGGTGGATCTCTTTATCAATTCCAGCACAGAGATCTTGGCGGGTACTCTGTCCAGATGGTGCAATAAATCATATTTTGTCCCCGACAGCGGATCTGCCTTCTCCTAATCAATAGTCGGCGGAGAAGACTGAGGATTAGATGCAGGTGCACCAATGGATGGATAATTCCTATGAAATAAACGCCCGCTCCACAAGGCAAGGTTGTAGGCCGGCACTGCCTGGGATGGACTAAAAATAAGAGGCTTAACTGGCCCAGTCAGGTGAATGAGTGGCGCGTAGTGGAGATGATGGTGGGGGGGTTTGATGAAGGTGAAGTTATGATTGGTGCGGGCATTGGTAACGGGTAGAGGTGGTTGGGAGGAGGATGATAGGTGAATGGTTGGCTAGTGGTGCGGTGGTAGCGAGAGTAGACGATGGTGGAGTGGGGGTAGACGGGTTTATGGGAAATGCGGACAGTAGGATGAGAGGTTTGGTGGATGCAGAGGATAGTGGGGTTGGTTGGCTAAGCGGTAGGATTACGGAGGGAGTAGGGCTACGGTGGTTGTGATGAAGGGGCATGAGCCAATGCACTGATGCATCATCATCATAAGGCCATCCGGCGTCGGGAGCCGGGGATTGGACGAGATTAACTTGGGTCGGTGTCGGTGGTTGAGGCTGCGGAGCGGGAGGATGGTTCGGCATGGGGTTTTGATGGATCCCCAAGTCTTGAGCGGGCTGTTGTTGTTGCTGTGGCGGCTACTACTGTGGCGGCGATGCTTGTTGCTGCTACACTTGCTGCCTCTGTGGCTGCCTTCTCTTCTCTTTAAGTTCAATGATGGCCTTGTGCATCTCGGCCCAATCTATACGCTGCACTTCATGCAAGTCGTACACCAAATCTCTGAACTGAAAACACCCTTCAATTGTATGGCCAGGTTGCCTATGGAACATGCAATGTTTCGTCTGATCAACGGCCGGGTTCCAATTAGGCCGTTCCGGAGGAAGTTGAATGGCGTTGATAGACATGAGGGCCGAGAAGATGTCTGTGAGGGACTCGGGCAAAGGAGGATATTGGGCTCTCTTCGGACCTAGGCGCTTATTATTGTTGGTGTAGCCGTTGGGTGGAGGGACATTATGATATTGCAGAGGTTGCGGAGGTTGTTGTGGAGCGAGGAATGTATTTTATGGAGCGGCGAAGGTAGGGTGAGGATTTTGTGGAGCGGAGAAAGCGGGTTGGGTGTTTTGTGGCGTGGAGAACTGGGGATTGCGGGGGTTTGTGGAAAGTGGAATGGCACGGATTGGAAGGGGAACGTAACGGCTTGCACCTGCTCATTAGTTTGGACTCCCTCGGTGACAGGCCCTTGAGGTTTTTTATGATATTTGGGCTTTTGGGCTTCAAAAAGTGAGTGGATTGGGGAGTCTTTGAATTGAGTTTGAATAAAGTGCGCCAGGCTATATAGTTGATGCATGTTTGATATGTCATTCATAGCAAGAATGTTGCGAAATGTTGGGGTAGCATTTGAAATGAGCAACTTAACTTTTCTTCCTCCAGAAGGTGACCCGGCACTCGGGTGGCCATCTGTCTCCACCTATCAGCATAGGTGGCAAATTCTTCATTCGGCTTCATTTTCTCGGCCATTAAATCTGTAAAAGAATATTCCGGGTCAACTCGGTCTTGAAACCTTTGAATAAAATTTTCTTTTACCACTTTGAAACTCTAGGCATCCTCGAGTGGTAAGGCATGGAACCACTCCAAAGCAACTCCATCTAGCGATCGGGGAATAAGTACGCCATAAGGCGATCATCATATTGAAACTGTACCGATTCATACATAAAGTCTCTCATATGAATGAAGGGATTGCTATTCCCATCATATTTGCGGTATGTAGGGAGCTCGGACTGGGGAGGGAACCGGATGTTATGAAAGCTAGGAATTGGAACATCCGCTAAAGATTGTGGGCCAACCCGCTTTTGGAGAAAGTTGAGTTGTTGTTGCATGGCGGCCCATTTATCAAGAAGCTCTTGTTCCTTAGATGGTGCAGGTAAAGCGAGAGGAGTGGGCTCAAAGCGGGGAGCCGAAGGGTGGACAGATGAAAGAGGAGGCCCATAAGAAGGATATTGGGCCGAAGGATGACCCAAATTGGCAAGGACTTGGGCCGCCCCTTGCTGAGGGCGCATGAAATCAGATGGGCCTACATGAACTTGCAGTACTAATGGAATAGCCCGATAAGAATCCACCTGGATAGAAGAAGGGATGATGGGGACATCGCCTACCACTTCCCATTTCTCCATGGGTCCCGATGATCGCCATTGTGTTCGTCTTGATTTCTTGAGTCGAGTTATGTAATTTTCATATTTTTCTGGAGTCATATCATTGTAATTTTTCTTTTATTTGAGTCAAGTCCCTAGGTTAATGAGTCATCTACCTAAGTTTATTATCACTATGTCAGTTAGATTGGTTAATGGGCCCAGTTATATGGGCTTGGCCCAGGGGCGCCCCTTTCCCCCTTGGTTAGTTGTCATTAGTCCAAAAGTCAGGGACTTATGTTGAATTGTGGGATTCCTATAAATAGGACCCCAATCCCACCAGTTGAAGCCAATGAAGTATTAATAGAATTTGCCAAGCATTAGTGCACCTCTCTCTTTCTCTCTAGCTCTCTCTCTCTCTTCTTCTCTCTCTCTCTCTTACTCTCTCTCTCTCTCTAGGGCGCCACTTTCTCTCTCTTCCCCCAAAAATTTCGAAATTCTCTCTCTCTCCTCCTCATTCACTCCTCATTAAACCCCTCTCCCTTCCCTATACCTCACATTTACTCCCCCCCAACCTCCTAGGTGGAATACCATTCTCCTAGACACCTTTCCCCTTCCCCATTCACCCTTTCACCTTCCCAAGGGGGAATCCATTCTCCCAAACACATCTTCCCCTCCCCACGGCAACCCTTCCCATTCTCTAGGCTACCATTAATCCCTTTCCATTAAACCCATTCCAAATCCAAAGGAGGGAAACCATTCCCCCCCCCACCCACTTGTGCCCCCTCACCTTCCCCCTTTCCCTCCAAGCCCAATTTCGCAACTCCCCTCTCAGCCAATGCAAACACCTCCTTCCAGGCCTCATTCTCCCCCTCCCACTTCTTGGAACACCCCCTCCCAGACCCCATCACAACCAAGGGTCATCCCCATACCCATCCACCTCACTTCCCCTCCCATAAACCCCCTTTTCCCCCCCATCTTCTTCAAATTACAGCTCTCAGTTTGAGTGTAGCAGAAAGGGTCGACTTTCAGAAGCAACCACGGAGTCATACGGCAACAACTGAAGTCGTATCATACATTTCTGGAAAGGTCGTCCAATCAGCTTCGCAGGTGAGGTGACCCCGTCCCATTCTGAGTCCGGGGTTGTCCGGGAGGACCGATCTCCCCTGACGGCACAGAGTCTCCCCTGCAGAGTACCTGAACCAGGTTAGAGCCTGTACCACGACAGACCATAGAAGAATTCGGCCTCGAGCTCTTCTACAAAGTTCTCCCCCATCTAGTCGACGTTCAGAATCAAGAAGCGGAGCTTTGTTCCACGTCCGTGGGCTGAAGTAACCATTTTTCTCCCTCGACTGCATGGGTCTGCCTCCCACAGTCTGCAACGACCTGCCTCCACTATTCTGAGTCCCGCAGTCCTCTCCGATGTCAGACGGCCTTCCCGTTAGTTTTGCTACGAAGAGGGCTCGTCACGGTTCCATAAACTCCAGCAGTTTGTGAATCGAAGTCCGGGAGCAGTCGGGGCACTCTCTGCAACCGGCTGTCAAAAATAGGAAGCTGCCGTACCCAGATTCTGTCTCCCTGATCGAACCTTGTCCCGGGCCCGCAACTGCAATAGAAGAATTCCACAAAATTCAGAGGTATCCTAGTCCCAGATACAAAGATTTCCCCTCTGGTCTCATCATCAGCAGAATTCCGGACTAGAAGTTACGACCTCAACAGTGACTGTTAGTCATTCGTCACAGAGTGCAGGCAGATTCGACATCGGCTTCTCCGCTCGAGTTTTCGGCGACTCTCCCCTTCCCGCATGGCCGGCTTATCGCCCCTCCCTGCGCGGAGGTAGTGTTTAAATTGTAACTCTAAGTTCCCCACCCCAAGTCCACCCTTCTGCGAGAGGTGTAGTGAGTGTAATTGTCTAAACAGGGTTCAAGCTTCACCGGTGCCGTGTGCGGGCAACCCACACTTCCCCGCTCGCCCATCGTCTCTGACCGGGGTTGGTTTCTTCAAACCAACCAGGTGAGCTTCTGCCCTTGCTCCATTTACTTCTGTTTGTTTAATATCCATCAAGCTAGTCCGCTGGCTAGTAAGAGAGTGCCCGTTCCCGGATCCACCATCTTGAGTGGTCATCGTGGACAATAGTGAGTGAGTGACCTAGTGCCCCCAAGGCACCCGGCCGCCCTTGATTGTGGGCATCATACCTTCGGGATGGTGAACCTTAGTTGTGCTGGCCCTCTAACAGCAAGGGTCTTTCTCCACCACCTCGACTGACGGCGTCTTCAAAGTTTGCTCAAATCTTGTGATTGTGTTTGCGAATTAAGTCCAAGGAATCATAGCCACTTGCTGCAGCATTATGTCACATCAAATTGGTATCAGAGCAAGTTCTAGACTTGTCTCTACTAAGTCTTGTCCTAGGGCACATAAGCATTTAGAGTCATTCAGTTCATCAACATGGCTACCTCTCTTTGGTCCCACTCGGCCCTCCACAAAGGTCCGATCGACCACCCATTTTCGGACATCCTTATAGATGAGAGTATCACCTTTGATGGGTCACATGCTAGTGATTATGTTAGGTGGGAGACTTTCCTGACAAAACACTTTGATAGGACTAGGGTCTATGGACACGCTAGAGTCCGCAGGGCCACAGGGCGACTTCGGGGACAAGCCAAGAAGGAGTGGGAATGCATAGTGAGCTTAAGGAGGATTTGGAGGCAAGAACCCATAGGATCATGGGAAGAGATGAAAAGTGAGCTTAGGAAGATCTACGCCCCCCGACCCTCCCACTCCTACCGTGAGGACCATAACCCGAAGAGCACTCCCACTCCCCCGTTTCCTCCCAGTCAACCCAAGACCTCCATTAGGACCCAAACCCCACCACCCAAAGGACCCCTAGATTTATTGGAAGAGATAAGGGTTGAGATCAGGAAGATCTTCACTCCCCAACCCTCCCACTCCTACCTTGAGAACCATAACCCAAGGAGCACTCCCACTCCACCTTTCTCTCCCAGTCAACCCAAGACCTCCATTAAGGCCCAAACTCCACCACCCCAAATGATTCCTATCCCGATCACCACCACCATTCAAACCAAAGTGGCCCCCACCCTCACTCCACCTAGGCCCATGACGGTCATCACCCAACCTAAAATTCTCCATCTAACCCACACCCCACAAGCTTCCACGGTCCCCACCACTACCCTTCCATCTTCCCCTAAAAGGGACACACCTCCCAGAATCAATCAACCCAGTCCTCCTCGACCCACCCATCTTCCACTACCAACCCCAATCCTACCCCAACTTAGGTCTCCACTTCTTCCACTCCCAAACCCAACCCAAGTTCGAACACCCTCACCACCCCGGGTGCACCATGCCCCAACCTTCATCACCCCATCCACAAAAGACCTTCCCATTCCCTTGGAGAGCAAAACCCTCACACCCCAAAAGGATAAAAATGTGATTGAGGAATATGAGGCTCCCCTAGATTGGGAGGAAGAATATGAAGCCCAATGCCAAGGGTTGGGTCAAGAAGGCTCCTCTTTATCCAAAGAGACCACAACGAGCCTAACTAGGAACATCCTCCCCCTAGAGTTGCCAGATGACCAACCAAGTCCTCCCACCCATCCTTCCATAAGAATTGTGATTTTAGGGGAACCCCTCATTGAGTGGCTTAAGCAAAACCTCCTCCTCCACATCATGCACCCCCCTATGGAGAATCATTACCCAATTTTGCCCACTCCTCCATTCCACACAACCTACCAATCGTTCTCCTTTGTGGGAGCCATGAGGGACTTGATTAAGAGTATACTTTGGCAAATAGAGGTGACAAACATGTGGGCCTTAGGAGCAAGCCACATGGGGTACCTTAGTTTCTCACACCCCTCCATCGGGACCATCACCTCCATTTACACCAAGGGTCCTTGCATGAGTAAACTCCTATTATTTCTACCAGAGCCTAATGAGTCTTACATCACCCCCTTACCCTCCTACAAGGAGCATTGCATCGGGTCCCACCAGGGTCATGACTTCCACTTCCCTATGTGTGCTAGGGACCCTAGGGCGATCACTTGGATTGAAACCCCCCTCCACGTCACTCAACCCTTAACCCATCTTGATCTGTTTGGCCACTCCCCATGGGCTTCCAAGTACTCATCACTTACCACCCACTCCCTCCTACCCTCACCCACCATGTCAGTCCTAACCCACCCATTCCGAAATTCCGCCCACACTATGAGAGTCAATGCCAAGGGTGACATCAACCTTGGAAATAAGGGAGTGACCCATCCCAAGAACCGCTTCGATCCCCATGAGTGGAAACCCCCAAATCTCACAGATGGGACCATCTTGATAGGAATCCATGTATCACAACCTTTCGTATCATGTGGTCAGGCTAGTCACATCATTTGTGTCACTCACACACTAGGTCCAGTGCACGATAGGTTTACATTTGGACAAGTTGGTCTTCCCCCACTCTTCATCCGTCTCATGCATGATAGGGCCACTTATGGCTGCCCCGGTCCACCTAAGTGCACCAAGGTCCACATGGTTTCTAAGCATAATAGGTCAATTCATGGATGCCCTGGTCCTCCTAAGTCTGTCAAAACCAAACTAACACTTGATAGGGCTGAATTTGGTTGTCCAGGCCCTCCCTTCATCCCTATAGGATCATCATTCATGACATTGCATGGTAACATTCGCAAACACAAAAACAAGAGCAGCAAGGTTCTTAAGGAATTAGCCGATTCCCACTGTCGCCACCAAGAAATCCATGTCGGTGATTTTGTGATGGTGAGGACTGAGATTGTCTCAAAACTGAGGTCTCGTGGAGTAGGCTCCTTTCAGGTATTGAGGCGCCTTGACACAAATGCTTATGTGTTCGACCTCCCAGAAGGGTACGGAGTAAGCCCCACTTTCAATGTGGCTGACCTGGTGCCCTACAAGGGTCCCACGGTGACACCCAGTGAGGAGATCCAGCCTATCCCACCCCTTGAGAGAGCCCCCACACCAACGAGAGCTCCATCTGGCCAGAGAAACCAGCGTGATCAAGTGGAGCGGATATTAGATGAATAGATCACTACCACACGGAGCAAGGCGTATGAGCGATATCTGTTAGGTGGAAGGGACGACCACCTTCGGTTGACGCCTGGGTGATTCGGGAGGTTCTCCAGCAGCTGGATCCTGACCTATCGGAGCAGTACCGCAGCAGGGTGGACCCTTACTCGACAGAGTCGAGTTCTCTACACCCCGGGAGTATGATGGGGACATCGCTTACCACTTCCCATTTCTCCATGGGTCCCGATGATCGCCATTGTGTTCGTCTTGATTTCTTGAGTCGAGTTATGTAATTTTCATATTTTTCTGGAGTCATATCATTGTAATTTTTCTTTTATTTGAGTCAAGTCCCTAGGTTAATGAGTCATCTACCTAAGTTTATTATCATTATGTCAGTTAGATTGGTTAATGGGCCCAGTTATATGGGCTTGGCCCAGGGGCGCCCCTTTCCCCCTTGGTTAGTTGTCATTAGTCCAAAAGTCAGGGACTTATGTTGAATTGTGGGATTCCTATAAATAGGACCCCAATCCCACCAGTTGAAGCTAATGAAGTATTGATAGAATTTGCCAAGCATTAGTGCACCTCTCTCTTTCTCTCTAGCTCTCTCTCTCTCTTCTTCTCTCTCTCTCTTACTCTCTCTCTCTCTAGGGCGCCACTTTCTCTCTCTTCCCCCCAAAATTTCGAAATTCTCTCTCTCTCCTCCTCATTCACTCCTCATTAAACCCCTCTCCCTTCCCTATACCTCACATTTACTCCCCCCCAACCTCCTAGGTGGAATACCATTCTCCTAGACACCTTTCCCCTTCCCCATTCACCCTTTCACCTTCCCAAGGGGGAATCCATTCTCCCAAACACCTCTTCCCCTCCCCAAGGCAACCCTTCCCATTCTCTGGGCTACCATTAATCCCTTTCCATTCAACCCATTCCAAATCCAAAGGAGGGAAACCATTCCCCCCCCCACCCACTTGTGCCCCCTCACCTTCCCCCTTTCCCTCCAAGCCCAATTTCGCAACTCCCCTCTCAGCCACTACAAACACCTCCTTCCAGGCCTCATTCTCCCCCTCCCACTTCTTGGAACACCCCCTCCCAGACCCCATCACAGCCAAGGGTCATCCCCATACCCATCCACCTCACTTCCCCTCCCATAAACCCCCTTTTCCCCCCCATCTTCTTTAAATTACAGCTCTCAGTTCGAGTGTAGCAGAAAGGGTCGACTTGCAGAAGCAACCACGGAGTCATACGGCAACATCTGAAGTCGTATCATACATTTCTGGAAAGGTCGTCCAATCAGCTTCACAGGTGAGGTGACCCCGCCCCATTCTGAGTCCGGGGTTGTCCGGGAGGACCGATCTCCCCCGACGGCGCAGAGTCACCCCTGCAGAGTACCTGAAACAGGTTAGAGCCTGTACCACGATGGTCCACGGAAGAATTCGGCCTCGAGCTCTTCTACAAAGTTCTCCCTCGTCTAGTCGACGTTCAGAATCAAGAAGCGGAGCTTCGTTCCACGTCCGTGGGCCAAAGTTACCATTTTTCTCCCTCGGCTGCGCGGGTCTGTTTCCCACAGTCTGCAATGACCTGCCTCCACTATTCTGACTCCCGCAATCCTCTCCGACATCAGACGGCTTCCCCGTCAGTTTTGCTGCGAAGAGGGCTCATCCACGGTTCCAGAAACTTCAGCAGTTTGTGAATCAGAGTCCAGGAGCAGTCGAGGCACTCTCTGCAAACGGCTGTCAAAAATAGGAAGTTGCCACTCCCAGATTCTGTCTCCCTGATCGAACCTCGTCCTGGGCCCACAACTGCAACATAAGAATTCCACAAAATTCAGAGGCATCCTAGTCCAAGATACAAAGATTTCCCCTCTGGTCTCATCATCAGCAGAATTCCGGACTAGAAGTTACGACCTCAACAGTGACTGTTAGTCATTCGTCACAGAGTGTAGGCAGATTCGACATCGGCTTCTCCGCTCGAGTTTTCGGCGACTCTCCCCTTCCCGCCTGGCCGGCTTATCGCCCCTCCCTGCGTGGAGGTAGTGTTTGAATTGTAACTCTAAGTTCCCCACCCCAAGTCCACCCTCCTGCGAGAGGTGTAGTGAGTGTAATTATCTAAACAGGGTTCAAGCTTCACTAGTGCAGTGTGCGGGGAACCCACACTTCCCCGCTAGCCCATCGTCTCCGACCGGGGTTGGTTTCTTCAAACCAACCAGGTGAGCTTCTGCCCTTGCTCCATTTACTTCTGTTTGTTTAATATCCATCAAGCTAGTCCGCTGGCTAGTAAGAGAGTGCCAGTTCCCCGATCCACTATCTTGAGTGGTCATCGTGGACAATAGTGAGTGAGTGACCTAGTGCCCGCAAGGCACCCGGCCACCCTTGATTGTGGGCATCATACCTTCGGGAGGGTGAACCTTAGTTGTACTGGCCCTCTACCAGCAAGGGTCTTTCTCCACCACCTCGACTCGGCATCATCGAGTCACCACGGGGTACGGGTGCGCACGGTGAGACGACGTCTTCAAAGTTTGCTCAAATCTTGTGATTGTGTTTGCGAATTAAGTCCAAGGAACCATAGCCACTTGCTGCAGCATTGTGTCACATCAAGGGAGGATGGTCTTCCCTTTGTCAAGGGCTTGCTGGGCCGAACCAGCAGACTGGCCCATTTCCAGACTAGAGAATTGAATGGTCCTAGGCCGAACCGGAGTGAGATCAATTGGAATTGGCTGAACAGCAGGCCCATCAAGTCTTGGTTGAGCAATTGAGGCATTGAACAGACCTTGTGTAATCGTGGGAGATGGGGCATTGGACCCATGCAAGGCCTGATAGACATTCTGAAGTTGGGCCGGCTCCCACTGGGCCATCATTTGGAGAACGTGATTAGCAGCATTGGTGGAAGAGAGGGGATTGGTGGGCTGCGCGCCCTCCATGGAGATGGAAGACGGAGGAGGGGCGGACCCTTCTCCGGATTGGAAAGAGATGACCCGAGAGGGGTCTTCTAGAAGCCCTTGAGGAAGAGACTCCTCCTGGGAATGGAGAAGATCAAAAGAGGACATGGCGGATTCAAAGAGAGGATTTGAATAGAAGGTAGAGAAGGAATTGCCCCTAGGTGATGATTCTAGAGATCGGAAGCAACTCCGCTTGCAACGAAAGACCTTAACAAAATGCAAATAACACAAACAACACAGAATGAGAGACTAAAACAAAAGACTCCAAACTTTAAAAAAAATGAAGAAAGGGATGAGAGATACTCAAAATCAACCAAGTTGTTATGATGCACCAATTTTTTTGTTTCATCCTTTAGAACCTTAATGATTTGATTAAAATGTGTTCTCCAACACTAGGTTCTTAATAGGAAGGGTATTTGGGACTTGGCTAACTCTAGGTGCAAACTCTCCCTCACTTATGCAACCTAAACATGGTGTGGTAAAGGTACAACCGGCCAGGCGTCCGTGTGGGAATCCACGGCTCGCGGGGACTTATGGAGGTCCTTGATGTGATCTCCTAGTCAGCCCCAAGGAATATGGAGACGAGAGGTTCACACACCAAGGTAGGAAAATGCAATTAAAGTATGAATATGAATGATCCTGTGTGCACCGGAGTGCATGCAAATTCTAGCCTAAAAACTAACAACCAAATATGCAAACAATGATGCAAATATGTATAAAAACCAAGGAGGAGATCAAATAGCACCCAAGCATGAAAATCACAGCAAAAACTACAGAAATAAACTCAACCTCGGGATTAGTACATGTGACTGGAGAAACGGTCTAATTTGAGACTGCCAGAAAGATAAGACAGCCTATTTCTGGGCCGCTTTTAAGCTGGAAACGACCAAACAATAGACCACCAAGGTAACCAGAGAGCAGAAAACAGCAGGAAATTAAATGGAAAATCCGAGGAAAACATAAGGCCAACTGGGTCAAATCAACAGCAGCAGATCAAACAGAGGCTCAACACGATTGGCACTAGAGGTCCCACCGTGATCGCCAAAAAAATGGGTTGTTGATGGTTTTTCTCTTGTGTGATTTGATGTGATGATGTGATGATGAATATTAATGTAGTGGTATGAGAGATATGTGTAAGTGAATGAGTGAACATGTGATAATCTAACTCAAACAATCATCAAAATCAGAATCATGGGCATGCCATAAATGTTCATGAGGAAGAAAAATAAAAACACACGGCGGGGCATGGAGCAAAGGAATAAAACAAAAAAACACGCACCATAGGTGTGGAGCAAATGGACTAAATAGAAGAGCAAGCAAGATGACAATGATAAACAATACCCAACTAAGGAAGTGTGATCGCCACCAAGGTAATTAAAATAGCAAAGCTAAGCTAAATACCTTGGAAAGAGGAGGATGAAACACTCACCCACGAGAGATGAAATCTGGAACTCTACGAGCACAAACGGTCTAATATCAGGCCGCTAACGAACAAGAGATAGCCTTACAATAAACCGCCATAGATCCGTAAACGGTCCTAAATGCAACCGCCAGAGCGCACGAAACAGCAAGTTGAGACTCGGATCTCCACCTCTCCCGACCAGCTAGAGAAGTTGAGCCTCATGCTAAGAACCTTGTAGACCTACAAAAGAGTGTAAAAGCACAAAAAAAACCCAAATTAGCCGTATGACAAGTGTAGTATCTATAATGCAAATAAACTAAAGTGCATGCAAAAGGAAGGGTGGATACCTGGGAGGTTTGGTTTTTTAACCCCTATGGGGCGTGGAAAAGATGGGGAGATGTTTAAAATTGATGCAAAGATGCTAGGAACGTGGAAGAAGAAGAGGGAACATGCTTATGAATGCTATGAAGAGAGGGAGAAACTAAGGAAGAAAACAACACCATAAACCCTTGAAACTTAATACTCCCTGGACTTTGAAGGCTAATGGACGTAGACAGCACTTCTCCTTGATGGTTACTCGCTCCAGAACGTGGCAGCACCTCGACGTAAACTCCAGAAATCTCCTCTTTTACCCATGAACTTAAGGATCCTATTTATAGGCCCTCAAACTCTAGGTTCGAGTTGGAGAGATTCCAGCAAAAAAGTAGGGTGAAACTTAGCAAACTCTTGAAGATAACACTCCCAAGAGTTCATAGAAACAAATGGGAGCTTCTAAGGATCACTATCGAGAGAGAAATCATCAAATCAAAACTCTACTTCGACCACGGCGTAGCAGAGGAACATCAATAAATCAGGACTCTTTGTCCCCAGAAATGATCCTATGATAAATCGCCACTTGGAATTAACTGTCCAAGTATAGACCGCCAACCTCAGAAGATAAGCTCAACGGGCGAAAACTTCGTGAACAAGACTCTGGAACCAAGAAATGGTCTAAAGTAAAACCGCCACAATGCCTCTAACGGTCTTACAATAAACCGCCAGAGCTCAACGGATAACAATGGATAAGACTGAAGGAAAGACATTGGCTCTGGACTCTGGCGTCAGCAAATGGCTCATAGATAGACCGCCAAACGTCATCAAACGCCCATATGATTGACCGCTCGAGACAGTGTCGTGGTAAAATGAATGAAAGGTCTACTAAGCTTCAACCCACGAAAAATAAAGAAGGAGCAAGACCCAATCAAGGAGAATGACCCATGAAATAAGCCTCAAAATTGACGAAGATGGCTCAATAAATGGTGTATAACTTGGAGCATCATAAAGATAAATAAGGAGATGACCCAACTCATTGGTCATAAAATGGGTGTCAACAGATTGCCCTTCGATTTGATAGAAAATTGGCTTAAAATTCAACGGAGATAACTGTGGTGTTGACCTATACAGGTGGTGAGATCGACCTGTCTTGATGAAGGGGCGATTATAACACTCTCTGGAAGGCCCATAGGTCGACCTCCTGAAATAGGCAGGTCGACACTGCCAAGCAAAAATGCGTTTATAACGCTCTCTGGGAGGGTCACAGGTCGACCTCCTGGAAGAGGCAGGTCGACACCACCCTTTGACCTTCGATGGACTGATGGTGCTTGAGCTGGTGAGGTCGACACTTCTGGACTATGAGGTCGTCACCACTAGTGTAAAAACTATCGTTGAGGGATTTTCTGAGCTGACTTGGGCGCTTGCATTGGGCTTCATCATTTGCCATCTCTTATGACTTATTTGGCTTATCTGTCATGAGAATATCAATCAATGTCAACAATCAAGAGATGAGAATATTAATGACTCATAGTGTTGGAAAGCATCAAAATCACAGGGACGCAACAACAAACACTGACGCACAGCTTGGAACTCGAGGAAAAAATCCTCGAACACACGCTTACCCAAAGCTTGAAGGGTATGCAACCCCAGATTCCGCTAACCCATAGCTTAACTAGATTCCTAAAATAGGGTATCAGAGACACACACAGAACATTGATGCGAATATAGAAAACAAAGTATGGAAAATAGGAAAATGTAGCTCAAATGACCAATATGGATTTCGACTTGAGCCACAAGCCTTTCACAATCAGATCTGGACTGATTCCTCCTTGGCTGCTCTCACTCTCTCTCTCCTCTTGATGATGTAAAACCGACCTAAGACCTATGATGATGCGATGAAGATGTTTTGATACACTTGATGTGAGACCAACTAGGATGCTATGATGATGATACCAATTGATGTGAGACCGACCTTGGACCTAAGTATGCAAGCATCCGGGTTAGGCAGCGGACTCACACTAGCGACTCACTCGCTTGGCGCACGTTAGTGCCCGAAGGTGACTCAGTGATGATGGAGAGGGTCCGAGGCGGGACCTTGGTTCTCCAAGGGCCGGCTAGCTTATTGCAGACCCCAAATGGGCCAAGGGAAGCCCAAATCATGGGCGGCCAACACACCAAGGGTGTGGGTTGAGTGGAAGCTCTCACAACTCGCCCGCGGTTGTCACTCAATTTGGTGGCAATTTAAAATCGGACACTCTCTCACCGCCAACGGAGTAACTATAGCAATACTAAGCTAAGCAAGTCCATTACAGCAATGAGAGATGTTCAGGAGCTCACCTAGCCGGCGTGAGGACGCCGACTCCGGCCGGAGACGGGGGCGAGCAGGGAGGCGAGGGTATGCACCCGCACGCCGCGTCAGTGTCGCTTCAACCTGAAATTGAAAGGAGTACAGCACTACGCCCCATGCAAGGGGGGGGGGGATCTCGGTGTGGGGGTTAATGTATTACTACCAAAAGTTATCTCCACACAGGGAGGGGCCTTCAGCCGGCCAAGCAGAAAGGGAAAATCGAGCTAGACATGCTAAATGGTCACCGTAGCCAGGTCTGCCCACTGTCTGCGCTTCTAGACAGGCAGTCGGCTCTCTGGACGCTGCGGCCACTCCCGAATTTTGCTGAAGACGAAACCTGTGGGAAAACTTTCGTAACTGGACTGGGAAGGTGCCTGAATTTTCTTGATTTCTCCTTGTACAGCTGCTGGTCAGGGTAGGGGCTTGATCAGGGTAGCAGCTCCTCGGTTCTCACGGTTGCAGGTTCCAAGCAGCAAGATGCAGAGGGCGTCACGAACGGTCCCGAGCTCGGAATCCAGTGCCGTTGGAACCGTAGGCGGGTCTACTTTGAAGCGGAACTGAAGGGGATATGAAATGATGTCGGAGTCGACTGGTGGCATCTGATCAGTGACGGAGGTTAGGTGCAGACAGAGGGGAGGTAGATCCGCACGATCAGGGAAGAAAATTGGTAACTCCTGGTTCCAGATGCTGATTGAAGCTCTGCTTGTTGGGGATGGTGGAGGGCTCGAAGTAGAACACTTTTACTGAAGAAAGCTCGATCTGATTCCTAACAGGTATGTCGCAATAGAGCTTCAACTCCGGCTCAGGTGCTCTGCCAGGGAAGCTGCACACAGTCGGGGGAGAAATAGTCTCACGGCCAGCTCGGAGCTTGGATCCAGACGAAACCATCACCGTTGCGAAGATGACTCGAAGATGCTTCCAACGGTACCTCTTGGGACTTCAGATTCACTGGGATGTGATCGGGGTCGCCGCTGCAAGCAGGTGGTCTTCTGCAGATCGCCAGCTGCAACCTAGTAGTATCAAATGGTGTTGGAGTGGGGCAAGGAAGAATGGTGGACATGAGAGAGAGAGGGGGGGTGCGACCCTAACCAAGGGGAGGGGTCTTGGGGGTGCCCTAGGGCTGTGGAGGGAAGGGGGATTTGAATTCAAATGGCCTAGGGAAGTGGTGGGTTGTATGGGGGAGAGGGAAGGGTGCTTGGGGAAGTGGGTAGGGTAGTTGGGGGTTGGAGGGTGGCCTAGTGATTGAGGGATTCCACCTTGGGGTTGGGGGGGAGTTAAATGAGTGTATGGGGAAGGGGAGGGGTCTTAATGAGAGGTGAATGGGGAGGAGAGAGAAAATTTCGAATTTTGGGGTTGGGGAAGAGAGAGAGAGAGGGGGGGACCCCTTAGAGAGAGAGAGAGAGAGAGAGAGAGAGAGAGAGAGAGAGATCTAGTGGGATTTGGAATTGGATTTCAATATTCATGCAATGGTTCATTAGTTCAAAATGTGGGGAATGGGGTCCTATATATAGGCAACCCACATTTTTACAAAAGTCCCTGACATTTGACTCAATGATAAATAACTGAAGGGGTAGGGGCACCCTTGGGCCAAGCCCAATGAATTGGGCCCAATAGCCTAACAAACCAACCTAATGACTCACTAACCTAGGTACATGACTCAAATAAAGGGAAAATTACATGATATTGACTCAAAGAAAATGTGAAGATTACATGACTAGACTCAAAAATAACATGACTAACATAATGGCGCTTACCGACGAACAATCCGAGTCCGGAGAAAATGTGGAGGGGCAAGGGATGCCCTCATCACTTGAGCTTAGATCTTCTCACTGCTACTCACTCCATGTTCCAGCCTCTCTCAGACTTTCTTATCTCTCACATGTTCTTTTGGAAGCTCAGGGATGCTCTTTACTTCTCTCGCATCTTGCTTCTTCTCCAAGGCGAATGGGTGCTATTTATAGCAGAAAAAATGGTTAATCCTCTATTTCCAAAGTATTTTTTGATTGGTCGAATGATAAGAGTTGAACATTCTATCCAAGGACCTTTCTAGAAGCCAGGGCACGTGACCTTGGAGCATGCGCCAATGATTGGACCTTGGACCATGTGCCCAAGAGGGCCCACACTTAAACTTCACAAGTTCCGCCATATGGAATGTGTCGACACACTGACCTTCACTGTGTCGACTCTATCTTTTTGTTGCAGGATGAGAACTGGCTGGATTGCACTCTTGCGTCGACTCCATAGCTTCATTGAGTCAACCCAATCTTCTTGTTTCCTTGTTGCTATCTGTTGCTGCAACTGTTGCTGCTGCTTGTACATGCTACTGCAAGCTGACATTATATGTGTCGATGCACCCAATTATGTGTGTCGACACACTCTTGTAATATGCTTCTGAAACTGATCACTGGAATCAGCCCTATGTTGACACATTGAGAGTATGGTGTCGATGCAACCTGAAGAATGTTGCCCGTATAACAGGTATTGGATTTTGAGGGTGTGTCGACGCACTAGCAGACTTGTATTAACACACTTAGTTGTCCAAGGAGGTTTCTGCCCCAATGGCCTATGGCTTTGCACTGACAAGTCGACACACTCTTGATGTGTGTTGACACACTCTTGTACCTCTGATAGGGCTAATTGATCTGATTAACCAATGTAGGTCGACACACTTCTGATGTGTGTCGACACACTCTATCTGCTTGACTCCTGCTGCCTGGTCTGTCGATTGAGTCTATTAACTTAAACAGAAAGTTAGTCAACCTATCTTTGAATAAAGTCGACCTATCTTTGAACTGATCTCCATATAATGTTGACATCATCAAATCCATATTAGACGCATCAATGAGTCATAGTCAGACATCATCAAAATCAGGGACACAACATGCTCCCCCTTTTTGATGATGGCAACTATGAGTCATTATATGAAAATATTTTCCAAAATATTTGAACATCAAAGATTTCAACATCTAACATTTCAACATATCCCACTTGAGACAACACAACATTTTCCTCTTTAGATAATGGCTCATCAAAATGTATCTCCCCCTTTGCCATCAGCAAAATAAACATAGTTTGATACCAATTACTGAATTATGAGATGAGCATATGAAATCAGATGATACCAATTATAATGTTCAGGTAGATAAAGAAATTCAGACAGAAAACCTGGCCAAATAAGATCAAAATCTCATTACATAGAGCAGCTCAGTAAGCATTTCTTCTCAGCAGACAATAGAGTCAGACAGACTACAATAGGCTCTCCCCTTAGACAGCATGAAAACCAGCATTGTATGAGGAATATAAATGAAGACATGCAGTCATCATGCGAGAATGCATCAAGTCAATTGAAGATTTACAAACCATGCATGATGCCAATGGACAAAGAAAAATATGCTAGCAGATGCATCTCTCCCTTTTGCCATTAGTAAGTCACAAGATCCATAATCTACTTCCCAATCAAAGTAAGCATGCTCTAACATCGAATAGATGAAACAAGAAATCTCATATCAATTGATGAAGATTCGAGAGCAAATGTTGCAGCAAAGAAGCAAGCAACAATCAGATTGCAAATTTTGTGTCGACAGATTTTCAGAAATGGCAATGAACATGTCGACACGAATGCTATACCACATAAATAATAGAGAGCAATCAGATATCAACAAAGAAGTATCCCGATACCAATTGGTTAAGATAATTATAGCAAAGGTAAATTGTTGGAAAAATTGTTGTAGAAGGGAGACTTCCAAGATTGATTCGGATAGAGAATGCACAATCTGAGACATTTCTCATGAATGCAGAGTTACTGATTTCAGAGTCTTATGTTATATAGGTACTAATGATAAAGCCCTTATTTTTTTGATTAGTTGAAGTTTAATGAACTCTAAGTTTATCAATTAAGAACTTTAAAATTTTCTACACTCAGACTTAATAGAAATGAACCAATATTTCATATTAGAGTCCTGTTTAACCTCCCTCCACCTTACTCATTCATTTCCATTGACCCCTTTGGGAGTAACTAGAATTAGTATTGAGGTTAAACATCTTATGATATTTTTGATTTTATCCAAGGGGCTCAGCAATCTTTTTGCTTTTACTGCTACCATTTTCTAATTTTTCTTTTGCTTTTCATTCTTCAAGAGCATTCAGGTGTAGCACACACCTTTTGACGTAAGGATCCACGTTGATCAGACACCAATATCCCCAGTTACTCAGTGTGACTAACCATTCTACTTCATTTAGAATAGAGGTAGCAAGTCACTTCATGACTCCGTCCACTCCACTTCTTTGGTGAAGGGAATCGATTTCTCAATGAGATTTTTCCCATTGCTCTGCCTTTGATCATTCACTTTTAGTACACACCATTTTACGTGAGGATACACATTTTTCAGATGCCAGTATCCCCAGTTACTCGGTGTGACTGAAGTTATTGCTCTTATCATGTGTTGTTCTTTAGGAATTTTCATATTATTCTAATGTTTAAAAACAATACTGAATTCGGAGTTTCTCAAATAAAGATGACTTTGTACTTTTAAAACCTTTTGATTTAAGAAGGTATTGCCGGACACAACATGTCAAGACTAGTTTAGGTCTATTAAAGCTGAATACAATTATTTTCAAGACATTTATATTTAAACTCATGAACTTATTAAGCTTAAACCAATAGTTTATAACCTGGGCAACCATAGAGCTTCATAATAGAAGATTCATGTTTAAAATTTACTCTGATTTATGAACTTGGTAATCAGATCAGAAACTCCTCCTAAATTCTAGCTTGTTCAAGGAATTTGGCACAAGTATAGCCAAGCTTTTAGCAAGCAGAAGATGTTCAAAGATATATTATTCCAAAGAAATTCAGATCTCATGGAGTATCAGAGCCAAGATAAAATTAGCAGATATTTAGCGGAACAAGTGAACTTTAGATCATGTTAGTCGACTTAATCGAGACAGTTAAAAAGTAGGTCAACAGATATTCAGGTTTAAGCATAAGACACTACCCATATAAATGAATGATGCAAAAACTTATTTGTACATGGAATGCAATTTTGTAGATAATAAAATCTCTCCTTGAGAAAGTGCAGTCAATTTAGATGTTGACATGATAATGCTGAAAATTCTGAAGGGGCACTATGCAAACGTGTAGACCAAACTCTTGTCCTGACTCCCCCTTAATATGTGCATGCACTTTTAAAGGCCCTAGTGAGATTTTGACATAAAAGTATCCAGCCAGTGACTTACATGAACATTTGACTCCTGGTACTGGGCAGAGTTAGGTCTCTCGCATAGTGATAGTTTCCAGACAAGCTTGACTTATCTTTCCACATTTCACCATTTGAAATACCAGGTTGTCATTAACCCAATCAAGATTGATGTAGCATGCAATCCTTTGACTTAAATGTACAATTGACCTATGGTAACAGGCAGAGGCATATTCTCGCGCATGGTGATAGCTTTCAGACATGCTTAACCTGTCCTTCTTCATGTCACCATTCGATATACCATAAGGACATGATATGATGATGCATAAAAAATGTAGTGCATTCTAATATGAAAAAAAACATCTTCAAACTCTCCCTTAGCATGATTGTTGACACCTACTTACTTTCTCGAATTAATCAAGGATTAAGCATAGGGAAATGTTCCTTAAATAGAGCAAAATGGCATAACGCCAAGGGTGCTCTACCAGCCGACTTGACCTCAAAAATTGAGATATTTCGTAGGGTCAAACGGCACAAGATAATAACCGGGGATCGTCCCCGCCCAAAGGGCACTACACCAGCCACTTTCCCGACAACCGAGTCGGATCCAAGGTTCGAGACAACCTGTCGTACCGAGGGTCACTCTGAAAAGATTTTGGGATCCTACTAGGATACCCCGCATACGGTATCACACCACTGACACCTCAATGACCGGGTTAACTCGGAGCTCAGAATAGCCTGCCGTACCATACAACTCTTCGCCAAGAAGTGGGGGTTACCCCGACTACCAGACAAGCGGCATCATCATGCCGACACCCCAGTTATCAGGCCAACCCAGGACTCCCAGCAACCCATCGCGTCACATGGTGCATGACGAAAAAGTAGGGAACAACTCCTGACACACCTTCTGCAAGTAGCTTGACACCGGCGAATCCAACATTTACAACACACCTGGGTTCACATCATTCAAGACGGAGCTCAAACGAACATCTGGTTCAGCCGATCTGGGGCCAGATTCAAGTAAGTTATCTCTTCACCAAGTCCACCTGACCCTCATAAGCCCCGGCTCACCTAACCAACCCAAACCCCTGAACCTAGCCAATCATTCTAACCTACATAAATCCCAGACTCACTCGACTATGGCCCATTCAAACCCTTTGCCCCAGCCCGTCTTAACGCCCAATAGGACCTGCATGACTTTCCCCTCTCTTCCAGGTCAAACCAAGCCATTCCGGTCCATCCGAACCCCCTACGGGGAGAGGTTTACTCGGACCAGGAAGCCCCCTGATGTGAAACGAGGGTCGGGGACAAGCGGGCTTCAAGCTACAACTCTGCACGTGCGTCTGCATGGGGGCCTGCAGGGGGCGGTCTAGTGAGGACCACCTCTTGAAGGAGGCGGCCAGTCGCAAGGCTACCTCCTGAAGGTGGCCTTTGATAGTGTTTTTCCATTCCAGAATGCAGTGAACTCGGCCGGCCTCTTCCGTGGACACCTCCAGGGGTCATCTGAGGGATGTTGGGCATTGGAAAAGCATGGGGAGCATAGGGGACAATGGGGAATTGGAAGACATAGCCTAAATAATAATTACTAACCCTATCTAGCTAGGAGAACATTGATAACAGCGGTGGCGGAGGTGGGCGGCAGCGGCGATAGTCAGAGGTGGTGGAGGAGGATGGGGAGGTCAGCTGGGGCCTCACACCCGTCCCCAGCTCAGAGATGGTGTAGCCGGGCTTCTCCTTCACCTTGAGGGTGGCGGTAGTGGTCGGAGACGGCAGCAGTGGCTGTGAAGATTGACAGAGGCGGTGGATGGTAAGGGAGGACGATCGGGGCTTCGGATGGGGCCTCTCGCCTGCTCGCATCTCAGGAACGGTGCACCCGGAGCTGCCGATCTTCCTCCATGGTGGGGGTGGACGTGGGTTTTAGGCATCTCACCCAAGGGGGGTTCCAAACATTTGTATAACACACATAGCCATGGCTAACATACTTTTATCATTGCTTTATTTTGATCATAAGAGGGGGATACATATATAGGGGGTGGGGAAATATGAAATGACACTGATACATTGATGAAAAACATCAGAAAATGACACCCATTGAAGCCCTCGGATAGCGAAACGTCAGAAGTTGGAAGGTCTAGCCGTTCTAGATTCTACGGGGAGTAGGCGGTCCTCTAGAGGCCACCACCTGAAGGAGGCAGTCCTCAGGTGACCGCCTATTTCTTCAAGGATGGTTGGCAATGCTTGGGCTTCTATAGGGAGGAGGCGGCCTCCTGGAGACTGCCACTTTGATTCTGGGTCTGCCAGAGACTGTGTTGATGCCGCTTTCGTTACCATCACCCCCAACCACTTTAGCCCGCGTAAACCCCCTTTACGCGGACCTACCCACCCATTCTTGAACGCGGTCGCCTTCGCGACCGTGTTCTGGAGGGAAAAAACCTCTGGTCAAACCCGCATAAACGCCTGCCCCACGTCAGGGTTGAACGCAGTCGCCTATGCGACCGCGTGCAAAAATGCTCAGTCAAACCCGCATAAAGCCCCCCTTTACGCGGACCAGCCTACCCCGCCTGGGCAAGTCCGCGTAAACCCCCCTCTAAACTCTATAAAACCCCCCAGGGGGGGCCAAGGGTCATAAGATGCATAGAGCTCAACCCCGGGACTACAAACGGCGTGTGAAGGACCTGGTTGGCTGGTTTTGTGTTTGCTAGGCATACGCTGAGGGCATGTGGCATGATTGTTCCTCATATGGTGTTTGGTCAAAACACAAACCTCCTCAAAGGCGGCCCATGCTTTGATGAACGCACCCTATCTGGATGTCGTTGGACTATTGCATGTTGCCCGGATGCTACTTGATGAAAGCACCATGCCCAGGGCCTGCCTCGATATTCATGCACGACCCTAATGCTACTTTTATGAAAGCACCATGCCCGGTCTCTACCATGATATTCATGCACGACACGGATGCTGCTTGATGAAAGCACCCTGCCCGGGCCCTACCTCGATATTCATGCACAGCCCTAGATGTGGCTTGATGAAAGCACTCTGCCTGGTATCTGCCTCGATATTCATGCACAGCCCTGATGTGGCTATATGAAAGCACTCTACCTAGGCACTATCTCGATATTCATGCACGACCCTGATGCTACATTTATGAAAGCACCCTACCCGATCTTTACCTCGATGTTTGTGCATGACCCGGATGATGCTTGATGAAAGCACCCTGCCCGATTCTTGTCTTGATATTCATGCACCACCAGATGTTGCTTGATTAAAGCACCCTACGTAGTTCCTTGCCTTGATGATCATGTGTCACCCAAGTGTCACCTTGATTAGCGTGCCATTAATGTGGTTACCCTAACAATGGGCACACTTCATGAGCCTTGATGCATGATGAAGTGTCAAGCCCCTACTGATGGGGCATCGGAGCTAGGCCATTAAATATGTGGAGTGTGTATTTGTATTAATGTATTTCGTTTGTAATGTGTGTTTGTTTTCAGTTTTATTTGGGTTACTTTGTAAGGCTAGTTATAAGCCAATGGGCTAAGTTCATTTAGACTCCATTAGGGGGTTTATGTTCATATTGGGCCTTAAGGTCACTTAAATCCCAATTGGGCCTCTCCCTCTCTCATGGGCTTCCTAACTTGGAAGGCCCAATAGGCTGGTCAAGGGTCCTGGGGCCAAATAGGTTGGTCTTTGGTCCAAGGTAGAACTTGGACCAAGTTCCCATTCTTGACCAAAGGGAGGAGGGCGCCCCCTCTTTTGTCCCATATGGGGAATTTTTATATTCCCCATCCCCTAAATGCCCATCCCTAACCCTAGATCTTAGGGTAAGAGTGGTCATTTGCCTAGGGTTTCCAATTCATATAAAAGTATTATATTTCTTATTTTCCATAGAATTAATTGAAGAAAAACCAGAATTTTTGCTTAAGAGCCCAAGAGCGCACCCCCTCTCTCTCCCCCCCCTCTACAGCTGAGAAAGCAGCCCCTTCTTGAGGTCTGATTCCTCCTTATCAGTTCTTCCCTGAGTGAGAAGCTCAGCACCGTCGCCGCCGCCGCCGTCGTCGCACCACCGCCGCCATACCGTGTACGTTCTGTCCACCTCTGGACAGCAGCCCAGTGCTTGAATTCTTCCTCCCAATCCACAGATCTGATCGATCTAATATTCTAAGGGTGAGTTCCCCATGTAATCCCCCCTTTCCACAAAAAATTTCATGCCTTGAATCATTCGTTTTCCCCCCGTTGCATTTACATTTTCTAAGATCTACACAGTCTGTCCCAGTGCAGATATGTGTTCCAGCAACCCACCTCTTCATCTATTTGACCTCCTTACCAATTTCAGATTGTTCTGAAATTTGGACTGTGTTTTCTGTCCACCAAATTCCCTCTCCATAATTTGTTTCATGATTTTATGAATTTGTTTACCCATCCTAAAATTCACTGCTAAATCTGGAATCTATTCAGTCTCCTGCAGTCTAGATCCGACCACCCCCTATCTTAAAATACTTCCCACCCTTCAAACCACCTCAGAAAAATACCCAAACATTCATGCACATCCCTTACTACCCCTTTTATCTCCCATAAAATTTCCAAATCCCAGATCCACAGTTTGAGCCTCCGTCAAACCTGATTACTAGGCAGATCCCAGTCTACCCAATCGGTTCTAAGATAGGAAACCTCTGTTCCAAAATTCCCCACGAAGATTCCAGCAACAGTAAAATTCCTGTGACTCCAGGTGTTCGTATATCTTAAAAAGAGGTTCGCAACAACGCCAGTTTCACGTCGATCCGACATCGGATCTGATCGCAGGATTTATTCTTGCCGGGTCATGCAGTTCTGAAATTATAGAATAGGTTCGGGCCAGAAAGTAGCCATGTCCCCGAGTCGGACCGCCTCGCCTTCATCAAGGTGATCCATCGCGACCCCCTCCTGGGGATTGCACCTCTAGGAGCCCTCTTCATGGTGGGACCATTCCCAGCCAGATGGGACGTCGAATCATAGCGTGATCTTCCAGATCGCCAACACTCACCGTCCGGACAGCACCGACGGAGCGGTCCAAATCGCTGCCCGTCAACCCAAGCTTGGTATTCCCGCGTCGTTGTTGTCACCCTTTACCTCCCTACGTGGAGTGGGCAATAAAATCGCTATAATTAAGTTTTGCCATTGTACTAGGATTACGAGTCTAGACTGGGGTCGTCTTCCCCACGTCCGGAGCGTGGAGGTATCATGTTCGCTCCCTACTTTGGCATTTTCTTTCCTCGTATATATTTCTATATGCCGCTGCTTGCATGTGATAGGTTAATCTAGCTCGTTAAATAATTTCAATCACCGCTGCGAGAGAGAGCGAGACCCATCCCGTGACCTGATTTGGGCACGAAAGAGAGTTGACCTCCCAGACTCATTGCCGGTTTCTCAACCGCGCACATCCGCACGCTTCCCTCGCTTAGGGACGTCCCCAAGCTAGAGTCCCAGGTTCGCATCCGAATTGGTCTCGAGTCCGCATTTTGTCCTGCATCACCTGCCTTTATGATCGCTCCCCGAGCACGACCATCGAGGTCTCACGGCGCCCAGCTCCTTCAATCACAGTGGTGCCCCCAGCACCCGACTGCCAGTCCAGACGTGCCTCACCGCCATGGTATCACGCTGCCCAGCCCCATCAGTCACATCGGGGCCCACAGCACTCGATCACCCAGCTACTCTAGTCTTAACGGTGCCCTCGGCACCCGACTATCAGTCTCAGATGCGCCCCGAGCACGACCATCGATGTCTCACAGCGCCCATATCCTTCAGTCACAACGGTGCCCCTGGCACCCGACTGCCAGTCTCAGACACACCCGACTGCCAGGATCTCACGGCACTCAATCCCTCGAGTCACAACGGTGCCCCCGGCACCCAACTGCTGAGTCCAGACGGCGCCGGGTCACTCTAGCCTCAACGGCGCTCAACAACTTCAGTCACAACAGTGCCCTCGGCACCCGACTGCCCAGCTACTCCAGTCAAAGCGGGGCCCGCGGCACTCGACTGCTCCACCACTCGAGTCACAACGGTGCCCCCGACACACGATTACCGAGCCCAGACGGCGCCGGGTCAATCTAGCCTCAATGGCACTCAACAACGTCAGTCACAACGGTGCTCTCGGCACCTGACTGCCCAGCTACTCCAGTCACATTATGGCCCACAACACCCGACTACTCAACTACTCGAGTCATAATGGTGACCCCGGAACCCGACTGCTGAGTCCAGACGACGCCGGGTTACTCTAGCCTCAATGACGCTCAACAACTTCAGTCACAATGGTGCCCTCGGCACCCAACTGCTGAGCTACTCCAGTCACATCGAGGCCCACGACACCCGACCACTCAACCACTCGAGTCACAATGGTGCCCCCAACACCTGACTATTGAGTCCAGACGGCGCTGGGCTACTCTAGCCCCACCTCGAGTAGCTACTCCAGTCACAACGGTGCCCCCGAAACCCGACTGCCCAACTATTCCAGTCACAATGGTGCCCTTGGCACCTGACTGCCCAGCTACTGTAGTCTCAACGGTGCCCCGCGGCACCCGACTGCCCAGCTACTCCTATCACTACGGTGCCTATAGCACCCGAATGTCTAGCTACTCCAGCTACAACAGTGCTCACTTCATGGGGACATCAAAGCCAGGCATCTAACATTTTTAATTTATATTTTTATTGAGTCATTTGGTTCATTTGTAAGACAATTATAAGTCAATGGGCTAGTCATTAGGAATTAATGGGTTTCTTTCCTTAAAAGAGTCCAATAGGGGTTTATTCTCATATTAGGCCATAAAGGCCACTTAGGCCCAATTGGGGCCCTCTCTCTCATTGGGCTTCCTAGCTTCTAGGGCCCATATGGGATGGTCCATGGTCCATGGTGGACTTGGACCAAGTGGAAAATTCAAAATAGGCTTCTTAAGGAGGGCGCCCCCCATTTACCCACCTTTTGTATTTTTGGTATTCTTTTGACCATGGGAGAAGGAATTAGAATTCTCATCCCCTAAGTGCCCCTCCCTAACCCTAGATCTGAGGATTGTTAAGGTCATTTATCTAGGGTTTCCCTTTCATATAAAACTCTTGTATTCAATTATTTTCAAGAGAATTAATGAATAAAAATCAAATTTTCTCCAAAGGGCCATGGGTGCCCCTCTCTCCTCTCTCCTTGCAGCTATGAAGGTTACCTTCTTCCAAGGTTTGAAGCATTGTTCTTGGAGTGATTCCAAGGTCTACCACCTTTGCTGGGTGTGACTCTCAGCCACTGCCACCGCCGCCGCCATCCGCGCCGCCGTCGAGCCGCCACAACCCTATCTTCACCCCGCTGTCCAAGATTCTGAGATCTAGGACAGAACCTCAAAAAAAAGTTGGTACTCCCAATCCAGCCATCGGATGATCATCAAAATTTGATAGATCATTCCCCACGTTGTTACCTCTTTCTCGTTTAAATTTCTCTTCGATCCGCCGCCATTTTCCCCGACTCCCAGTTATTTCCTTCCACCCGCACAATTTGCCTGTTTGCAGATCTGCGAGATAGTATCCTTAAAAATCATTTTTCTCACCCCCTAAACCATCTCATAAAATCACCAAAAATTTTATGAACGTCCCTCACATCCCCCTCTTTCACCCAAATTAATCTCATCACCCAGATCCTTCATTTCCCCTTCGGTCAACCCCTTTTTCAGGCAGATCCCTATCTGTCATGTCTGTTCTATAACCCAATCTAGAAAAATCACAGTGGTACAGAGTTTTTCATTTCAAATCCGACCGTTGGATGGATGTAAATTTCACATATGTTGTATCTCTTTAAGTCTACTTTGCAACGGCGTTGGTTTCACTTTGATCTACCTCCAGATTTGAGCACATAAAGCATTTTTGCCAGGTCGTGCAGATCTTCCCGGTTATTGGACTTTGGGACAGGTCTGGGATCTAAAATCTCCGTCGGTCCTTCGGCTGTGTTCCAGCCACTGCCGACCTCAGGGATCGAAGAGGGACCTCCCACCAACGTCCTAGCCAACCGCCGCCACCATAAGTTTACCAGAAGTCGATGTCCTACGTGCCGCCTATGCTTGCTGTCCAACAGATCGGAATAGTACAAATCCGGACCAACAGCCCGTGTCTGGCCGAAGAGCCCCTCCGACTTGCCGCCCGTCAACCCAAGATCGACACTCCTTGATTACTGTTGTAGCCCTTTATGTCACGCCCCGAACAAGGCGGAAATATCGGGACGTACAGTTAGGGACACGCTAGCAAGAGAGGGAACAAAATCTAAAATAATACACAAGTGCTACAAGATGGAATACTAAATGATCATTAACAGACCACAACTGATACAATAACCTCAAGTTCAACTTAATACAACTGGAATAATCAACCACTAAAACTCAATGACATAACTGAAACTAAATGCTCTCCAAAACACAACTAGAACTGATACACTCAAGACATCACTCCTGCCCTTCCCCATCGGTAAGCGCGTCACCTGAAAAGCCTGGAAAGGGGGAAAACACAACTATGAGCTGACGCTCAGTAGGAAATAACAGACGGGTATAAGTGATTAACAGTTTAATTACATTTTAAAATGTCATGCTACAAATGATAAAAACAATAAAAAGATAACGATAATATCACGAAACGGAATTTAAAGATCTTGCAAGGTCAAGAAATATAATGAATAGAATGGTAAGACAAGAATTTACTACAGGAGATAACGATAAGAAGTTGGCCATATCAAGTCAATTCAAGTCATGTCAAGCACGTATGTATTTTCATTTCCACGTCCAAGTAATCAACAAGTAGAGTAACCACAAGTAGAGTATAGAACAGTAAAGAGTGGAAAGTGAAACGTAGTAGCAAGTAATATAGAGAGTAGTGGAAAGAGTAGTGAGTAGTGGACAGTCCTAGATTTAACAAATGTCAAGTACTGGTGCCAAATGCCACACCTAGTCATTCACCTCCCCGGGGTACATGTAGTGTTCGGGCGCTCTTCCCAGGACCAGACCGAGCCCTTATTTGTTTGCCAGGCATTGATTTCTTTTGGATCAAAGATCCCACGAATCTAGACTTCCACAGTTTATGGCCAGAATTCCAAGGTTTAAGCTAAGTAGCAATAACAACATCAAGTAGGAAAGAGATTCATTTCCAGAATTCCAAGGTGAGTATAATCATCAAGGAGATTGAAATCAAGTCACAACAAGAGTTAATCATGCTGCGCTACTGTAAAACAGCAGCAATCAAACAAGCTAATCAACATATTAATCCTAATCACCAAGTTAAGATATCATGCTTAACCATTATCATTTGTATTAGCCAAAGTGCCAACAAGCTAGAACAAGTTATCAAGGTAAAGAACAAGCTCTCACAGGAGTGAAAAAGAATGCATTAACAGAGATTTAGTTACACCATTAATCATTAATTAAGTGAGTTTCTATTTAATCTTGTATGCATTGAAATGAAGATGGTAAACGGTGCGTTTTTATGCTAAGTTTGCATGTAGGAACCAATCCAAATTTGAAATCAAGAGGGGTACATGAATAGTTCAAAAGTTCTTCAAAAATATAATTTCAATGGGTCTAAGTTAAATGGGTTGATTCCCCATTGATTCGGATCCATTTTCGGTTCGAAAAAACGAAGAAAACGGGTTTTCTGGTGTACGGGTCGACCCCTGCAAAACGGGGTTCTGGAACTGCATGGGTCGACCCCTGGGGTCGACCCTCACGTCTGGGCCGAATGGGTCGACCCCAGGGGTCGACCCTCGGGCTGCCTGGATTGCCAGGTGCATGGGTCGACCCCTGGGGTCGACCCCTGCAAGAACAGCAACGGCTGTTGCTTCCGGAAAATGTGAAATCTCACCCAAAAGGGGTCCAAATGAGTTGAAATTAAAACCATATGATTTAGGAATGTTAATGGACATTCTAGGGTCATAAAACTACAATTTGGAAACACTAATTTCATCAGAAATCACAAGAATCACAACCTATTCTATGAAGAACACAAGTAGACCTAGTTCAGGACATACCTCCACTAAATTGACAAATACTCTCGATATACAAAACCAAATTTAGGGATTTTGGTGTCAAAAGAAAGCTAACTCGATCATGAAGCCAACCATATACTATATGCTACATGAAGATCAAGTTATATAACTCAAAATGAGCCCGTAATCAAGCTCTGGCTTAAGGAATTCTATATGAAACATGTTCTAGATATATTTTTACAAAACTTCGAAATTCATGATGCATGCTCAATGGAATTTGGGGCTTTCTAAGTTAAATGAAAGATAATAACATGCTGATTACTTCATGTGAATTAATTAAAGTTTGCTTGTTAGATCCTACCTCAAATCGGAGAGAGAAACTCGAAACCCTAGGATGAAGAACACTTGGACAGCACCTCACAAAAAGCTCGATTTCTCCACGGATACCTAATGAAAATTGAGGCTTTTGCCACCAATGGATAGAGCTCGATGAGTGGAACAATTTGCTCTACTTATGATCAAGATTTGGTTGAGAATTCCTACCTCAATCGATGGATCAAAGAAGGATGAAGAGAAGCCAACGGCCTACTGACCGACCTCCACAAATCGAACTAGATCTCCTCAGATCCAAAATTTCAGCAAACCCCACAGCAGCCAAATGAAAGAAGACCCGTAGGGCTTCATTTTGATAGCTCATAGAGCTTCTGGAGCCTTCTGAGTTGGGAGTATTCGCTGCTGCAAGCTACGTGTTTAGAAACGGCGCCGAAATCCTAGACTTGACCAAACTATGTCGGCAGCACGTTTTGGGGCTAAGTTTACCTTAAATTGATTGAGGGTAAATGTTCCTTACATTGTGGCCTTCCATTTGCCCCTGATTTCAGATCATTTGGTTGAGTAATCAGGTCGAATTTCGCGTTTTAATCTAAGGGTTAGGTATGAGTCAAAAGTGTGCACATTTGGGTTTGAATTCTAAATAGATCTTACCACGGATTTACCATGGCTTAAAGCCAGAAGGAAAAGTTGTTATCTACATCAATATTAATCTATTTACTATTTTTACAAATTTTTCTGAGGTAGTCGAATTATTACTTATACTATTCCGTAATTAATTAAATATTAAGTTCGGAAGACTAAGTTCACTAATTCCGGCGTAATAAATGATTTTCTTAGGCTTAAATGTAGAAGACAAAGTTGCTAAACAAAATTAATTCTACAAGATGTGATTTTTGGGGATTTTTATAAAATAGTTGAAAAATGACTTATTCTATTAATTAATTAATTAATCTAATTAATTTGGATAATTCTCATTAATTTCGAATAACTTCAAATAAATTTTAAATAATTGCAAATAACTTTCTAAATAAATTTCTAAGGAATTTGGGGTCTTACACTTTACCTCCCTGCGTGGAGTGGGCCGTAAATTCAGTGTTGTAATTATTTATATTTACTATATCGGGAATTACGGATCTTGGCCAGGAAGTCTTCCCCACGCCCGAGCGTGGAGGTACGTTCTCGCTCCTCTCTTTGTCGCGATGCTTATTTAGTATATGTTTGAATACCTCTGCTTGCATGAGATAGGATAACTAGCTCACTTAAAATTCCATCACCGCTGTGAGAAAGAGAGCGTGACCCATCCCGTGACTCGATCCTAGCACGAGTGTGAGCTGACCACCCTTTACTCACTGTCGATTTCTCAACCACACGGATCCACGCATTTCCCTCGCATGGGATGATAGTGAGTTTGCATTTCTTGTTGAGGACACATACTCCTCTTCTAGAGCTCTTTGGTGTCGAGTTTCTCGCATCGTCGCTGGTCGCGTCATCAATTTAGTCACGTCGTCGCCTAGAGTCCCATATTTGCATCAAATTGGTCTCGAGTCCCATTTCGTCCCGCATCAAATTGGTATCAGAGCATGGTTGAGTCTAGGGTAGTCATCAGAGCACTGTTTGAGTCTAGGGTAGTTTTTTCCTAGGTATGCATTTCATTATGATACCAGGTATATCAAAAGGTGTTCCCGGAACGATAGGTTATGCCTATTGGGAAGGTAGCAAACTTGCGTGAGTTCGATCTTCGGATCATAGCTCCGCCACATACTGGATATTGGTTAAGTCTAGGTTCTTCATTTTGCATGAGGTGTCTCATTCAACCTACATTTAGCTTCATCACATGTCCATCCTGTAGTTCTCCCAGTTTCCCATGGATTTCTAGTCGCCCAGGCGATATGAATGGTGGCATAGTACCCAAGGTCTAGGAAACCAACTCTTCTTCTTCCGTAGGCCAGAAGCCTCGAACTTTTATGGCTCCAAAGTCCCGAGCGACTATCTACAGTGGGAAGCCGCCATGGATAAATATTTTGAGTGTTACTTGATGTCCGGAGCCATGGAAGTCAGTTTTGCCAAAGAGAGGCTTTTTTATGACGCTGCCGAGAAGTGGAGAAGCATTAAATGCTTGAGGAATATTAGGAGGCGATGGCCCATTGAGTCATGGTGTGAGATGAAGAATGAGCTTAGGAAGACCTACCTGTCCCACCCAGTCACCTCCTACCAAGAAGGTCATAGTCGGAGATGAAGGGTCCCGCACGTAGATGAGCCTAGGTCAAAGACTAGACATGTTGATTATGAGCGAATCCACCACGATGCCCCTACTCCAAACCCCACCTTTGCTGAACTCTTGAAAATCTTTTCAGATCGGTTGGATAGGATGTGTTCTCATATTGACGAACTCTTGCCCGAACATGAGGAGGTCGTAGCAGGTAGTCTCAACCCGGAGCCATCTACGGAGACCCAAGGTCCTCCCTTTATCATAGAGGATGCCCCTTGCCCATCCGAGGGAGATGCCTTGCCAGAACCTTCACCCTTCGATCTTCATCCGGAGCCATACCTACTTACTAACAGTGAGATAATCATTGAAGAGCCACTACTTAGCTGGCTAAAGAAGGGTTTGGTCCCAAAAGCCTTTTTCTACCCATCCATGGACCCCGCACTACAAATAGTGCCCGCCACCTCGTTTCACACAGCATTCAAGTCTTTTGACCTCATTGAGAATTTGGAAGACCTTATTAGGGGGTTAGACTGGCAGTTGACGTGGACGTATATGCTGGCCCCAGGCTTTGACCTACCTAATAGTCGTAGCTTCACGCATGCAGCATTAGGGTCCATTACCTCTGTGTGCACTGTGGGTCATAGCACCACAGAGGTTCTTTTGTTCCTCCCCATGCCTCATGAGCTTAACTCCATTCCGCTTGTCCCAAGGGAGGAACTGTGCCTTCCACGTGAGACCACTGTCCCATCAACCATGATGATGGAAGATGACCATCTACACGTTCAAGAATTCCAAACATGGGACTGTGTAGTGAGGGAGCCCATCGCAACGGGTTACACATTCTTTGATCCCTTCGATCCCTTCCCTAGTGAACCTCTTGACCCACGATATCTACTCCACTTCTTCAAAGAAGTTCACTATCACACCCCTACCCCACAGGCCAGTCATCTTACACGTAGGAAGGAGCCCGTTCATTAGGGTGATGAAGAAGGTGACTTTGGCTCTCCTGGCCCTCCCAACTCTCAAGTCTAATAGGAACTCATTGTAGGAATGGTTCATATTATGATCTCTAGGAGTCCCCAATCCCGCCAACATTAGGTTGCATCGTGTGTATACCAGTCACACACATGGGTGTCTTGGACCACCACTGCATATGTATGGGTCTACATAGCATTAGGTTTGTCTAGGGTCATATGTGAGTCTGCTTTTCCTTTATTTGTACAGTTTGTTCAGAGTCTGCACATGCATTTGTCGAGCATATTAGGAGTTGCATAGTCATCGACTAATGCTAGCAACGCACAATGTAAAGAGTTGCTTGATGCTCATAGGCACCACCGTGAGTTCCAAGAGGATGAATATGTCATGATCATGGTCAAACCTGAATGATTACCTGCAGGAACTGTGAAGAAAATTACAAACTCGCGGTGCCAGTCCCATTCGAGTGTGAGGCAAGATGGGTCTAATGCGTACGTTGTAGACTTGCCAGAAGAATTTGGGACCAGCTCCACGATCAAACGTCTCAGATCTAGTTACCTATAAGGCCCCAGTGGTCATTCCCAATGAACCTTTCGAGCCATCTCCTCCCTTTGAGTGTGACCCCGCCCCTGAGTGTCCACCACTAACCACATTCTCACAGTAGCGTGAGCATATAGAACATATACAGTATGAGCAGGTGACAATTACTAAGAGTGGAGCGTACCCGCGCTATCTGGTATGGTGGAGAGAACGGCCCATATCTGAAGACACGTGGATCATGTTGCATCCCCTGTGGTTCTAGAGTTTTGATGATGACAAATATTATGTCTCATTATGTTTATATTTATATCCTTGATGATATGATCCTGATGTATTATGAGAAACTGTCAAAACAGGTTTAAGAATGACTCACAGGTCATGAAAAGGAAGTCAACCCAAGTCAAAGTCAACTCAGTGACAGGTAAGGTCAATGCACAGTCAGATCAGGTAATGCTTGCACCTTCATACTGAAACAAGTCATTTTATCAAACAGTTTGTATTCATGAGCCTTCACGTTCATTTTGGTCATAGGGTTGGTGCAATGTAGGTTAGTGCAAGTCTTTGTATTTTGCATACATAGATCTGTGCACTTTTGCACTCTGTTCACATGAACATATGAGGTCGGTGCTATTTTGTGTCTCATGGGCGTAACATAGTCTGTGCATATTTGCACATTCCTATACACTCACATGTCTTTAGAGTCGGTGCATGTTTGGTTCTGCATAGAGTCTATACAGTCGGTGCATGTTTTTCCTCCTTAATACAATGTCTGTGCACGTTGTGCATTATGCAAGACTAGGTCTGTGCAGATTTTATCTTGAACATACACAGTCGGTGCTATTGCCTGTAGCACTGCATTTAGGTCCTTGCATCATTTATGTCCGTGCATTTCTTCCCTCAAGCAAATTCAGGTCAATGCATTCTTTGCCTCGGTGCAAGGTTTACCTCGGTGCAAGGTTTGGTTTGCACCAAGTCGGTGCAACTTTTGGTTAAACGTAGGTATAAGTCTCACCACATAGTCGATGTAAATCACTATAGCTCTGGTCTGTGCATGTTTTTCTCCATGAACACCAAGTCGATGCAAATCATTGTTGCTGCATCTGAAGGTCCATGCATATAGAAACTCGGTGCAATACACTGTTGCTGCATATGAAGGTCCATGCATATAGAAACTCGGATAGAAACTCGGTGCAATACACTATTGCTGCATCTGAAGGTCCGTGCATATAGAAACTCGGTGCAATACACTGTTGCTGCATCTGAAGGTCCGTGCATATAGAAAGTTGGTGCAATATACTGTGCATGTTCGTTTATGTCTGTCAGCATACGAACTAGGTGCAAGTCACTGTAGATCTCGGTACATGGCAAAAGCCTATTCACAGTCGGTGCAGGTTTTTATCTTAGACATATTATAGTCGGTGCAAACTTTGCACTGAGCTCTTCTCTATTCTAGGTTTGTGCAAGGTCTGCTCTTCCACGTGATGAACTCTAATTTTCTGCAAGTGATCCTAAACGATACTCTGTCTTTTGCAGGGAACAATCTCGTTCGCAGTAGAGGCACATGACCTCTGAAATGTCATAAGGCTTGCTCGTTGATAAAGGGGCAAATGATAGGCTCGTGATCCGAGGAAAGGATGCTTCTATTCCCTAACACGTGGACCAATGGAATGTCAGTAGGGTTCTATTTCTTGATCCATACGAAGCCCATGCTCCTATATAAAGCTATATTACCCTTCGAAGAAGGGTGCTGGTGCTGGAAGAGAGGCCGCCAGAAGAAAAGAAAGGAGAGCCAAAAGAAGAAGAAGAAGAAGAAGACGAAGAGAGGTAGTCAGTGAGTGAATAAGAAGCTGAGAGCCAGAGTGAGATAGAAGAAAATCATGAGAAGGAGAAATAGTGTGCAACCAGTACATCCTAAAGATCTGTTCGTGAATTGACTCGTGGATCAAATCCATAATCATTGTGCTCCTCGGAGCTATATCTGTTTTTGTTTCTCTTGTTTGTTTTTTGTTTGTTCTTTTCATATCCTTAGTACTTTCCGTTTCCCTTGTTTGGGATCGGGGTTCCTCATGTGGACTCAGGAGAAGGGAGACGTAGTCTCCGGTTGCAAGTAGTGGTGTGCTACTTGTGGGTTTCCCTCCGGTTTGGAGGAAGGGAGGATTGGTCCTCCGGTTCGCAAGTGACTGGGTGTCACGTGTGGTTTCCCTCTGGTGTGGAGGAAGGGAGATTCGTCTCCAGTTCTGGTCTTGTGGGTAGCAAGTCCAGGTGCCAAGCTTCTGTGGGTTGCTGAACTTGGTTTGAGGGATTTGTCTCCCTCGATTGGTCAAGTTGTTAGGCAGCATTTGTTGCAGACTGAGTCTGTTGTTCTCGCGTTTGCAAGGGAAGCCTCACTCCGGTTTGGAGTGAGGGGTGGACGTAGGTAGACTAGAGGTCTTGCCGAACAACCTAAAAATCATGGTGTTCTATGGTTTGATTTGACGTTCTACTCCATATCTTCTACCACCCTTCGCAGGAAGTTTCATGAGCGCTATATGGTTGATGGTTGTCTCACTTGACTCGTTTATCAGCCTACATCGTTATTTGGTTTGTTCAGTGAACTTGCGTACCTTTGCTCTTATCTGTTGTTATCATCTTTTTCACTGAGTTAGAAGTTTGATTGGTTGACCAGTTTGGTGACTAAGTGTTGTTTGGTTGACAATATTTTATTTCCGCAATGGTTTTTAAAGGGGATTCATTCACCCCACCCTCTGAATCCGTGTCTTGCACCCCAACAGATCACCAGAGCAGAGCTACAGAGGATAGGTTCAGATCTGTAGGAGTGATACATGAGCAGCCTCACTCCTCACTCGACGGAGTCAAGTTCTTCCCACCCAGGGAGAATTTATGGGGACATCAAATCCAGGCATCTAACATTTTTAATTTGTATTTTATTGAATCATTTGGGTTATTTGTAAGGCAATTATAAGCCAATGGGCTAGTCATTCGGAATTAATGGGTTTCTTTCCTTAAAAGAGTTCAATAGGGGTTTATTCTCATATTGGGCCTTAAAGGCCACTTAGGCCCAATTGGGGCCCTCTCTCTCATTGGGCATCCTAGCTTCTAAGGCACGTATGGGTTGGTCCATGGTGGACTTGGACCAAGTGGAAAATTCAAAATTGGCTTCTTAAGGAGGGCACCCCCCATTTACCCACTTTTTGTATTTTTGTTATTCGTTTGACCATGGGAGAAGAAATTAGAATTATCATCCCCTAAGTGCTCCTCCCTAACCCTACATCTGAGGATAGTTAAGGTAATTTAGCTAGGGTTTCCCATTCATATAAAACTCTTGTATTCAATTATTTTCACGAGAATTAATGAAGAAAAATCAGATTTTCTCCAAAGGGCCAAGGGCGCCCCTCTCTCCTCTCTCTTTGCAACTGTGAAGGTTGCCTTCTTCCAATGTGTGAAGCCTTGTTATTGGAGTGATTCCAAGGTCTACCACCTCTGCTCGGTGTGACTCGCAGCTACTACCACCGCTGCCACCATCCGTGCCGTCGTCGAGCCGCCACCACCCTATCTTCACCCTGTTGTCCAGGATTCCGAGATCCAAGATAGAACCTCAAAAAAAAGGTTGGTACTCCCGATCCAGCCATCTGATGATCATCAAAATTTGATAGATCATTTCCCACGTTGTTAACTCATCCCCGTTTAAATTTATCATCGATCCGTCGCCATTTGCCTCGCCTCCCTGTTATTTCTTTCCACCCGCACAATCTGCCTGTTTGCAGATCTACTAGACAGTATCCTTCAAAATCATTTTTCCCACCCTCTAAACCATCTCATAAAAACCATCAAAAATTTTGTGAACGTCCCTCACATCCCCCTCTTTTACCCAAATTAATCCTATCACCCAGATCCATCATTTCCCTTTCGATCAAACCCCTTTTTCAGGCAGATCCATGTCTGCCCTATCTGTTCTGTAACCTGATCCAGAAAAATCATAGTGGTATAGAGTTTTTCATTTAAAATCCAACCGTTGGATGGATGTGAATTTCACATATGTTGTATCTCTTTAAGTCTAATTTGCAACGACGTTGGTTTCGCTCTGATCTGCCTCCGGATCTGAGCACAGAAAGCATTTTCGCAGGGTCGCACAAATCTGTCCAGTTACTGGACTGCGGGACAGGTCTGGGATCTAAAATCCCCGTCCGTCATTCGGCTGCGATCTAGCCACCGCCGACCTCAAGGATCGAAGAGGGGCCTCTCACTAACATCCCAGCCAACCACCGCCGCCATAAGTCGACCGGAAGCCGCCGTCCAACGTGCCACCCATGCTTGCTATCCAGCAGATCTAAATAGTACAAATCCAGACCAACAACCCATCTCCGCCGGAAGAGCCCCTCCGGCTTGCCGCCCGTCAACCCAAGACCGGCGCTCATACATTACTATTGTAGCCCTTTACCTCTCTGCGTAGAGTGGGCCGTAAATTTAGTGTTTTAATTATTTATATTTACTATACCGGGAGTTACGGATCTTGGCCAGGAAGTCTTCCCCACGCCTGAGCGTGGGGGTACATTCTCGCTCCTCTCTTTGTCGCGATGCTTATTTAGTATATGTTTGAATGCCACTACTTGCATGAGATAGGATAACTGGCTCGCTTAAAATTCCATCACTGCTGTGAGAAAAAGAGCGTGAACCATCCTGTGACTCGATCCAAGGATGATAGTGAGCTGACGACCCTTGACTCACTGCCGATTTCTCAACCATGCAGATCCGTGCGTTTCCCTCGCATAGGACGATAGTGAGCTTGCATTTCTTGTTGAGGACACATACTCCTCTTCTGGAGCTCTTTGGTGTCGAGTTTCTCGCATCGTCGCTGGTCGCGTCATCAATTTAGTCGTATCGTCGCCTAGAGTCTCAGATTTGCATCAAATTGGTCTCGAGTCCCATTTCATCCTGCATCACCACGGCACCCGACTACGCATTCCCAGCGACGCCTGGCTACTTTAGGCCCAGGGGCACTTAGCTGCTCTAGTATCAGTGGTGTTCATGGCGCCTGATCGTTCTAGCGACCGTGTCTAGGGTACCCAACTCTCCCAGTTTCAATGGTGCTTAGGGCACCCGACTGCTCTTGTCACTGCCGTACCAACGACACTCAGTCACTTTAGTTACAATGAAGCCCTCGGTGCGGACTGCCCCAGTCACAATGGTGTCCACAACACTCGGTTGTTCCGAGTGCAACGGCACCTAGTTGCCCCAGTCAGGGCGATACACACACCGTTTGACCACTCCAGTCTCAACAGCATTCGGTCGTCCCTATCTTAACAGCGCCCAACCACTCTAGTCACAAGTGGTGCCTGCACCATTCGGTCACCTCGATCTTAGCGATGCCCAACTGCTCCAGCATGGCGGTCCCCATGGCACCCCAACCTCCCAGAGCTCGACATTGTCTCATATCAAGAATACATTCTGACACCCCTCGGGGGGCATCTTGCCGAGTCACAAGTCCTTTGATGGACACTATGTCCAAATGCTGAAATACCCACACAATAACGAAATGACCTAGGGACCGTCACAAATGATGGAATTGTCACGTGACTTGCACGCATTTGTAATCGGGCTTTCATGCACCCATATAAATGCCTTTCATGGTGTATAGTTATGTAATCCAGTTAGGGAACTAATTCCCATCCTCGCAAGCTACCAGTCTCAAGGCTGCCCAGCAGACTGCCATCTATCTGTCGGCTCGGTCCTAACTATTCTAGCCAGATAGATCAGCACCTAAGCCAGAACATGCCTGCTCCCTGTCGAGCCAGTGTCCACTAGTCCACTGTCCAAGCCAATACCTCTGTCTCACAAACCCAGAGTTCCTACCCTTTCTAGTGTTCATACTTGAACCAGTCTTTCTGCCCCCAGTTATCCCTGCCATGTTGTTGTTGTCCTGTCAATATTGCATGGACTAAGCCCTCCCGACGTCGCAGCTCCCAGGGTCCCTGACTCTTCTCTTCGGTAGTAGAAACAAATGTGTTCGGGCTCCGCCCGATGTAAAATAAACATCGATTGCTTGTGATCGATGGGGAAGGCATCCAGTACAGGAGCCCCCACAATTGCCTACACTCGTACTAGCGGAACCTCCTTCTCTCCACGTGGCACATGACATTTTGTGCCCACGTGCCGTGGCCTAGTGGTACATCCTAGTCAAACACTTGGTTCCACATGTGATCGTCGAGAAATCGACTGGCACGCCCGCATTCCATCTAGCTATCCCTGTCCCAATTTTCCTAGAATGATTAACCATACACCACTCTTTCCTGTGCATTCCTATCGTTCTTTTCACCTTCTTGTCAATAACCCCAGAATTCTCGGGGGCCAAGTCGACCTATCTCGGCCTTTCGTAAAAGGAGAGTGTGCATCACTGCCTTGAAGAAAAACATAAGGGATTCCCCGCGAGCGAAACAAGTGTTGGGTGCAAGGCCAGGATCTAGAGGTGGGTGAATAGATCCCCTTTTTAAAAAAACTTACGCTCAAATAAAAGACTCGCCCAACTCAATTCAAATTGGAAGGAAACTAGATAGCAGTTTACACTGCTCAATTGGTTTGGTCAGAAACAATCTCAAACACTTAGCCACTAAGCTTCTGATAATAAGAGATACTGCTGCAACAGACCAAGCAACCTACTGAAGATAAGAAACTACTAATAACAACTAGTAGCTCAAATGAAACCAATCTCAAACACGTTATACACAAGAATGCTACAATTCAGAAACTGCTCGTACTCTAACCTATGAAGGACGTAGAGGAAAAAGATCACACGCACAAGTGCAAACCACACTACACAAGAGTTTTTCTAGTCTGCCTACATCCACCCCCCACTCAACTTGAGTGAGGATTCCACTGACTCACAGCTTGAATCACTGAGCCTCATAGCTTGCTACACAGAGAAACAAATCCTCACACTGCTGAGCAATACAGCTTGTTGGCCGCTGACTCACAGCGTGATGTAAGAACGAGGAAAAGTGAAAACAAAAAATAAGAAGGAACATATATGAAAGCAGTAAACAATGTAGCTCTCAATGAGCAATATGGCTTGGATCTGATCCAGAGGCCAATAGACAACAGATCTTCAAAGGGGCTCTGGCTGCACTCGTATATGAACTCTCGAACTGGGCTCTCAATCTCTCTCACTTTCTCTTCTCCTTCTCTTACATTTTTTTCTCTATTCTTTTCAGCCTTCGCAAGTCTCTTCTTTTTTCTTCATCAGCAGCTCTCTTCTATTGCAGCTCTATTGTTGAAGTAGCATCTTCTCACGAAGGAGACATGTATATATAGAGGAAAGGTAAAAAGCTTATGGCGGGAATATGAAAAATAGGGGCTCCGAAATTCTTCTGGATAATGTAATGTTCATTTTTCTAAATTCCCATTTGTCCACATGGCAGGAGGAATATTCTTATGTCAGAGAACTACCAGGTGGCATGTCAGACCTGGGATCACGTGCCAAGAGCTTGGTCTCGAACCCGACATGTGGCAGACATAAGTTCCCTAGATTTCAGCCTACCGAGCTATTTGTCTGCCTTAGCCACCCATTATTCACCCTTATCGTCTATTTTACACCCTTAGGCACCTATCTGTCACCCTTATCTCTAATAGTTGTCGCCTTCTGCTGCCTTTGCCTTTTTCTTCACAAGTCACCCTTGTAGATCTATTATTCACCCTTAGGCAGGTATTTGGCACCTTTAGTGCTCCATTTGTCACCACTATAGTACTATTTGTCACACATATTGCACATTTGTCACCCTTAGTCTTCTTCAACTGGCATACCTTGGCTGCGTCGACGTAGCTACGTGTTGCGTTGACGTAGCTCCATTAGTTTTCAAGCATTCCAGGCCTTTTGTCCATTTGTCTCTCTTACTGATGTATTATTCACCCATATCTTCTATTTGTCACTGTTAGGCGTCTATTTTTCACCCTTAATCCGTAGCTATTGGACTAGCTTTTCTGCCTTGCGGGCTTGAAGGGAAGTCTACTCCTAATGCATCTGAAGTCGACTCTAGTCGACTCTTCTTCTTCAAATTCCTTCTTCTTTCATCTGTCAGCTATGTTTGATCTATTCTTCACAGTTCTTAATCCATTTGTTGGCTTTAGAACACATTTGACACTCGAAGACTTTCTTTGTCACCCTTGTGCTGAAACACTTCGGTTGACTTAAATATCACTGTAAACACATGCTCATACACTATGAAAGTTTGACACCATCAAAGGCATTCATGAAAACTCATAACTGAGTCATAGTTTGTCATCATCAAAACACAGGGACACAATAATCTGTCCCTTTTTGATGATGGCAACTATGAGTCATTATGAACAATATAATCAAGAATCAAGACACAATCACAGTTAGAATCAAGACACAATCACAGTAATTAAAATATCATCTCCGCCTTAATGATGCAACTAACTTTCTCCCCTTAGTGTGACTCATCAAACTCTCCCCCTTTGACATCATCAAGAAAATGAGTTTGATGCTCAGATGATAATTGTGGAGATGAGCAATTTCAGACAAGACAAGTGCAGAAAGGAATAAGATCACATCAAAACACATAATTAGATTCCAAGTGAGAAAGATCAAGGCATTTCCAGGAATTTGAAAACCAATGTCAGCAAACAAGGAAACAGAAACTCTTCTCCCCCTTTTAGATAGAAGTCACTCACAGAGTAATATATGATCAAACAGTTCAGACAAGGTATAAGAATCCAGTTCAGCTAGAATTTGTAAGGTGACATGATAAGTGAGGAGCATGGCAAGTTATGCAAGAAGTTCAAGAAGGTTATTGAATTAGAAGAATCTTAATCTGAAACAACTTTCATTAATCAAGCTTTCAATTTTCAGACTCTTCTGTTATATGAACTCTTATGATGCAACCCTTATTTTTTGCTTGGTTTTAGTATAATAAATGTAGAGTTTATTAATTAAACTCTTTGGAACATTTTGCATTCAGACTTAATAAGCATAAACCAAGACTACATGCTTACTTCTTGTTTAACCACCCTTAACCTTACTCATTCAAAAACCATGACTCCCTTAGGAGTAACTAAAAACAAGTATTGAGATTAAACAAATTCAACATTTCTGATTTTTGGTCCTTGGGGTTAAATCACTTTTTATGACCTTTTGGTCATACTTTCAAATTTTTCTTTTGGCTCATAAATTTTTTCATAATAGTCAAGTGTAGTTCACACATTTTTACATAAGAGTGCACGTTGATTAGACGCCAGCACCCCTAGTTACTCAGTAAGACTAACTATCCTACCTCATTTTGAATAGATATAGCAAGGGTACCTCATGACATAGTTCACTTCATTTCTTTGATGAAGTATCCAGTTTCTCAGTGAACCCTTAGCCATTGCTTTATCTTGAGCATGATTCACAATTTTTTATCATGCGCTGCCCTTTGGAAAAAAAATTTCAGATTGTTTTATGTTTAAGAACAATACTTAATCCAAGTTTCTCAACCAAGGTTTCCTTAACCTTAAATTTTCAAATCTTAGGAGAGTGCACAAGACACAACATGTGTGAATTGGTTGAGACCTATTAAGTTCTTAATACAATCTTTTTCATGAAAGTCAATTTTTTTAAATGCTTGAATCATTAAGCTCAAACCAACAGTTTTATTCATGGGACATCATATGGTCTTATAAGAGAAGATTCCTAAATGTGATTTGCTCGAATTAATGAATTGGTGAATCAGATTGGAATTCCTTTAAATTTCAGATGTATTATGAAGGTGAAAGTAGCAGCCAAGTAAAATGTTCAGTAAGTAGACAATGAGTTCAAAGATGTTCAGTAAGATTCATTAAGGAAGACAGTTGTTCAAGAATGGTCTTGCAGATAGTGCTGTTCAGAATTTTCAGGACATACTATGGAAGTCGACTTGTGAAGGTCTGGAAGTCGACTTGAATTCAAAACAGAAGGTGGACTTCAAAATGACTAAAGCACAGACAATGCCAAAAATGTGTATACAATTGACTAGCTAGCAGATTTTCAGAGAGTTCAAAGTGAAGCAATTTGAAACAATTTTCATGGAAGTGAAGAATCATGAAATTCAGTATAGATCAAGAAATTTTCATATGAGGCTCCCCCTCATCAAATGTAGGGAATTACTCCCCCTAAGTGTATACATGCATTTGAAACCTTTTTGAGAGTTTTTGACTCAAATTGTATGCATGAGCAAAATTGATGTGTGCACTGACTCCCCCTATCTAAATGCACTAAAACATCAACTTTGACACAAGAATCATGTAGGGAGATTGACTAAGATCTATGGTACCAGGCAGAGGACTTAGATCCTAAGATCACCTCTCGCATGGTGAAAGATTCCAGACAGGCCTAACATGTCCTTATTCATGTCACAATTTTATATACCATAGGATCTTGTATGCAGATGCAACAGTCAACGCAATTCATTTCAGTATGAGCAACAAAATTTTCAATTAAAGCATGACAATGCAAATGAGCATATGCAGATATAAACTATGTATATAGCAGATTTTTCATGAAAATGCAAAATGACATATGCAGAGATAAAATATATATGCATAAGATTTTTCATCAAAATGCAAGATGACATATGCAGAAATGAGAACACATGCATTTCCATTTATTTCAACTCCCCCTAAATTATTCAACTAATTGAAACAATGAATCTAATCTAATCAGATATGCACCTATCAAGAGGGAAATAACAATCAACGGATATATCAATGAAAATAGCAACTGGGGTTTTCACCAAACTTCATGTGCCTTGTATTTATTTAGCCACTTTTATTTCCTTACTCCAAGGCACACCTGCAAAATAATTCTCATTTGGGATACATAGGTTCCCAAGATCTCTTGGGTCCTAAAAAGTTAGTAGTACCTCTCATTGGTGCTTTCCATAGCTTTTGAGCTTGAAGATCATCAAATTTCAACAAGAAACAATCACTCATGGTATGGCAAATTTTCCCACAGTAATCACAGTAGACAAATGATTTTGTGTTTTTCTTATAAAAATAAGCATGGAGTTTCTGTGAGTCGACAGGAATTTTATAATTCTTGACAAAGAAGTCATGTTTTCTTTTCATGTGCCAACAGTCTTTCATCACATGTCCAGGCTTGCTACAATAATGGCAATTCACAACCGACTTCACATTCTTATTATAGAAATGGACATGGAATTTCTTATTTTCAACTCTAGAATTTTTTCTACCATTGGCTAGCCACATTCAGTAGCTTTGTTGCCTGGCTTTCCACAGTTGAAGCAAGCAAAGTTCCTACCTTTTGAAACACATTTGTTTTTATAAAAGTCATCTTGGTTTACAAGGAATTTAACATATTTAGACTGAAAATTGTTCCTTCCCTTGACGGATCAACACTGTGCAGTAATGTGTCCCATTTTCCACAGTGAAAGCATTCAATGCTCTTTTTCTGAATAGTGTGGAATTCCCTAGCATGCTTTCTACCAACATTCATATCATCATCTTTCATTAATCTACAGTCATGCATTAGGTGACCATGCTTTCCACAATAGAAACAATTAGCATTCTAGATTTTGTGAGCATGCTGATTTACATCCGTATTCTTAACATGCATGTTATTGGATTTCTTTTTCTATGTTTGCTACAGATTGTTTTTCTTTTTCTATTTTTCAGTTTGTTTCACTGATTTCTAACATGCAGCTTGTTTAGAATTCTCCTTAGCTGTGAACTAAAAAATTGGTGGATTTGAGGTACTGGTTGGCTCAGAGCTACACACAAATGATGCGTAAAGTTTATTTCCAAAGTTCTTTTTATTTATAGGGTTGTAACCCAGCCCCTCTCTCTAAAAATTCACTTTGCTTCCTAGAAGCTTATCCAAATTTTATTTTCCCTCAACAAATTTAGACAAGGAATCATTAAGATCATTATTCTCATGTTGGAGGGATAAGATGCTGAGTTCATAACTAGCCATTTCTTCCTTGTACTCAGCAACCCTAATTTTCAAAGCCTCACTGACATACTTGTAATCATCAATTTCTTTTTGCAAATTGTTCAATTTTTCAGACTCATCTAAGCAAATATATTTTCTTTTTTCTAGAATAAGAAATCTATTAGACATGGCAGTGTTCAACTCATTGAGCTTTTCATTTTTTTAGTTTCAATTTTTTAATTTCCTCAACAAATTCTTTATGATTAGCCATTGAAATTTCTTTTTTCTTTAGTTCCTCCTCCATCTGTTCAAGTTCTAGCTTTTGATTTAGCATATTTTTATTTTCCTCTCTTAAAGAGGCAATTAGGTCTTTCTGCCATTCTATATCAAAATAAAGTGATTCATTTAACTTCTTCACAAATAAACATTCATTGCATGCAGATTTAACAGAACATGTGTTTTCAGCTTTCTTTTTGAGTTTCTTATTTTCAGTTTCAGATTTTTCAAAGTTTTTCTGAAGTTCTGCTGATGTGACACAAAAATCGGGCTCTGAAATAGTGCATCTGAATCGATCAAAACATCTTGGCTTCGTTGTTGAGGCGGCTTGAGAGGATATCAAAAAGGTTGCAAAGTGCCGTCGTCAAACTCATGCACACGGTATCACGTTGCTGCACCACACCATTAAATAAGCAATTCATGGCCCCCTAAGTACCAACAGGTTCTTTTATACAGCCAGGTTCTGATACCATATGAGTCATATTTCTTTACGCTGAAATGGAGGACAGACATCTTGGACTCATGTTGCAATACACCAGATGCACTCACAGGTAATTTTTTAAAGAACTTTTACGAGAGAGAGAGATAGAGAGAGAGAATAGAGAGGATGAGAGAATGGTAAAGAGAGAGAAAGGGAGATTGAGAGAGAGATAATTAAGAAAAGAGAAAGTGACGAAAGAGGGAAAGAGGAACAGATCGATGAGGGAGGGGGGGCTTATCTGTTTATATATATATATAGAGAGAGAGAGAGATAATTATAGAAAGAGAAAGAGAGCGAGGGAAGAGAGACAGAGAGAGAGAGCGGGAGATGGGGAACAGCCATGGCTACATGAGGAGCTCGCAACGGACGATGAAGGCAATGGGGTGGAACTCGGAGCTTGTGCGGCCATCCCACAGGCTGCAGACGGGCGAGCTGGAATGACCACAGGACACGGACGATGGCGGGGTGGTGCACAAGGGCAATGGCTGGCAGGGGAAGACGCAAGGGCTAGCAGTCGGGCCTTGCAGGTGTCCTCGATGGCAGCGGGTGCAGGCGAGAGCCGATGACGGTGGGCTAACAGTAGACGACGGTGAGGTTGCATGCATTGCCACGGCGAGGGCGGTGGCTCTGACGGTGGCAGCGGCGAGGCTGCATGCAGGGCCGCACTGAGGTGGGTGCGGCAATGGCAACGTTGCATGGAGGATCACGGCATGTAGGGCCGCAAAGAGGTGGAGGCGGCAACGACGACGTTGCATGGTTGGTCGTGGCGAGTGAGATGGCTCCGTCGGTGGCCGGCGAGAGTCTAGTGGGAAGTGGCTGGCTTCATTGACGGGGAAGGGAGAAAGAGACTTGGGGGTGGGTTTTACTTGAGTGTGGGCGTATGAGGAGAAGCCAAGGGTGGGGGGGAAGGTGAGAGCAGACGGACGGAGGGTTGAAGATGGGGTTCCCAGTGGTGCAAAGGTAAGAGGGAGAGGCTTGAGGAATGGGGAGGGTGAGAGAGACGCGGGAGGGGGAAGGGAGACTCGCATGGGGAGGCCAAGAGGGGAAGGGAAAGACAGCGACGAGAAGGGGGGAAGGGAGATGTGTTAGTCCGATGCAGGTTAGAGCGTGAAAGAGAAAGGGAGTGGGGAGAGGAGCAAAGTTCAGAGGGAGGGTGGTGCGGGTAAGAACCAGTGAGAGGGAGAGAGAGAACTGGAGGGGCGGTGGGGACGGTTGCCGCCGATGGTGTGTTGTGTGGCCGGTGCGGCCTGCATGCAAGGGGGGATCGAAGAGAGACAGTGGGAGACCGAGGGGTGGGATGCGACAAGGGAAGGGGAGCAGAAGAATGGCCGTGCAGAAGAAGTTAGAGGGAGAGGGGAGGGGAGAAGGATGACTACAGTTGCAGGGAGAGAGGGAGTTGAAGGCCGGAGGAAGGGGGGGTCAGGTAGCTTGGCCAGTAGGTAGATGTGAGGGAGGGGAAATGTAGAAGCATGTGGTAGAGAGAGAGACGCGGGCGGGAGAGGTGGGCCTCTTGGGGAGAGGCTACGAGGGTGAGGGAGAGGTGGCAACGTTGGAGGGACAGGAGGGGAAAAGGGGTAGAGAGAGTGGGGGTTTCCCCGTCTTTCCAAAAATTTTAACTTCATTACATTTCAGTCCCTTTAAAGAAAGACTACATGACCTTTTTTTATAGACTCTACAAAGAAAACCAAAAGACAACTCATTAACACCTAACACCTACTTCTTACTCATCATAACTCTCTTGGGAATACTAAAAGACACAAAATAAAAAGGACTCTTATATAATTATTGTGGACATAATTATTATAAAACATGACCCATTAGGCCCATACATGCGGCGCAAATAACATAAATATCTATTTGATAATTTTCTTGAAGCCGCTTGCCGATCCCGTCAGGTTCAACCATGAATCTTGAATCTCGAACCGACGATCCCGTCCAACTCCTCCTCTTAGAGGAGGTTCGACCTTGAACATCGTAGCTCAGGATCCCGGTCTGATGGAACAGCCCAGTTCGCTAAGTTCTGATACCATTTTGTTGTGACACGAAAATCGGGCTCTGAAATAGTGCATCTGAATCGATCAGAACATCTTGGCTTCGTTGTGGAGGCGGCTTGAGAGGATATCAAAAAGGTAGCAGAGAGCCGTTGTCAAACTCATGCACACGGTATCACGTTGCTGCATCACGCCATTAAATAAGCATTTAATGGCCCCCTTAGTACCAATAGGTTCTTTTATACGGCCAGGTTCTGATACCATATGAGTCATATTTCTTTACGCTGAAATGGAGGATAGACATCTTGGACTCATGTTGCAATACACCAGATGCACTCACAGGTAATCTTCAAAGAACTTTCACGAGATAGAGAGATAGAGAGAGAATAGAGAGGATGAGAGAATGGTAAACAGAGAGAAAGGGAGATTGTGAGAGAGAGAATTAAGAAAAGAGAAAGTGATGAAAGAGGGAAAGAGGAACAGGTCAATGAGGGAGGGGGGGGCTTATCTATTTATATATATATATATATATATATATATATATATATATAATTATAGAAAGAGAAAGAGAGGGAGGGAAGAGAGAGTGAGAGAGCAGGAGATGGGGAACAGCTGCGGCTGCATGGGGAGTTCGCAACGGACGATGAAGGCGACGGGGTGGAACTCGGAGCTTGTTCAGCCACCCCGCAGGCTATAGACGGGCGAGTTGGAATGACCACAGGACGCGGACGACGGCGGGGTGGTGCACACGGGCGATGGCTGGAAGGGGAAGACGTAAGGGCTAGCAGACGGGCCTTGTAGGTGTCCTCGACGGCAGCGGGTGCAGGCGAGAGCCGATGACAGTGGGCTAATATTAGACGACGGTGAGGTTGCATGCATTGCCGCGGCGTGGGCGGTGGCTCCAACGGTGGCAGTGGTGAGGCTGCATGCAGGGCCGCACTGAGGTGGGTGCAACAATGGCAACGTTGCATGGAGGATCATGGCATGCAGGGCCGCAACGAGGCGGAGGCGGCAACGGCGACGTTGCATGGATGGTCGTGGGGAGTGAGATGGCTCCGTCGGTGGCAAGCGAGAGTCTAGTGGGAAGTGGATGGCTTCATTGACGGGGAAGGGAGAATGAGACTTGGGGGTGGGTTTTACTTGAGTGTGGGCTTGTGAGGAGAAGCCAACGAAGGGGGGGGAAGGTGAGAGCAGAGGGACGGAGGGTTGAAGATGGGGTTCCCAGTGGTGCGAAGGCAAGAGGGAGAGGCCTGAGGAATGGGGAGGGTGTGAGAGACGCAGGAGGGGGAATGGAGACTCGCATGGGGAGGCCAAGAAGGGAACGGAAAGACATCGACGAGAAGGGGGGAAGGGAGACTTGTTGTTCCGGTGCAGGTTAGAGCGCGAAAGAGAATGGGAGTGGGGAGAGGAGCGAAGTTCAGAGGGAGGGTGGTGCGGGTGAGAACCAGTGAGAGGGAGAGAGAGAACTGGAGGGGGGTGGGGACAGTTGCCGCCGATGGTGTGTTGTGTGGCCGGTGCGGCCTGCATGCAAGGGGGGGATCGAAGAGGGACAGTGGGAGACCGAGGGGTAGGATGCGGCTTGGGAAGGGGAGCAGAAGAATGGCCATGCAGAAGAAGTTAGAGAGAGAGGAGAGGGGAGAAGGATGACTGCAGATGCAGGGAGAGAGGGGGTTGAGGGCCGGAGGAAGGGGGGTCAGGTAGCTTGGCCAGCAGGTAGATGTGAGGGAGGGGAAATGGAGAAGCATGGGGTAGAGAGAGAGACGCAGGTGGGAGAGGGAGGGCCGCCTGGGGAGAGGCTAAGAGGGTGAGGGAGAGGTGGCAACGTAAGAGGGAAAGGATGGGAAAAGAGGTAGAGAGAGTGGGGGTTTCCCCATCTTTCCAAAACTTTTAACTTCATTGCATTTCATTCCCTTTAAAGAAAGACTACATGACCCTTTTTATAGACTCTACAAAGAAAACCAAAAGACAACTCATTAACACCTAATTAACACCTACTTCCTACTCATCATAACTCTCTTGGGAATACTAAAAGACACAAAATAAAAAGGACTCTTATATAATTATTGTGGACATAATTATTATGAAACATGACCCATTAGGCCCATACATGCGGCCCAATTAACATAAATATCTATTTGATAATTTTGTTGAAGCCGCTTACCGATCCCGTCAGGTTCAACCATGAATCTTGAATCTTGAACCGATGATCCCGTCAAACCCCTCCCCTTGGAGGAGGTTCGACCTCGAACCTCATCCCTCTGGATCTCGGTCTGATGGAACAGCCGGGTTCCCTAAGCTCTGATACCATTTTGATGTGACACGAAAATCGGGCTCTGAAATAGTGCATCTGAATCAATCAAAACATCTTGGCTTCGTTGTGGAGGAGGCTTGAGAGGATATCAAAAAGGTTGCAGAGAGCCATCGTCAAACTCATGCACACGGTATCACGTTGCTGCACCACACCATTAAATAAGCATTTCATGGCCCCCTGGAGTACCAACAGGTTCTTTTATACGGCCAGGTTCTGATACCATATTATCATATTTCTTTATGCTGAAATGGAGGACAGACATCTTGGACTCATGTTGCAATACACCAGATGCACTCATAGGCAATCTTCAAAGAACTTTTACGAGAGAGAGAGAGATAGAGAGAGAGAATAGAGAGGATGAGAGAATGGTAAAGAGAGAGAAAGGGAGATTGAGAGAGAGAGAATTAAGAAAAGAGAAAGTGATGAAAGAGGGAAAGAGGAACATATCGATGACGGAGGGGGGGCTTATCTGTTTATATATATATATATATAATTATAGAAACGGAAAGAGAGGGAGGGAAGAGAGAGAGAGAGAGAGAGAGCAGGAGATGGGGAGCAGCCGTGGCTGCATGGGGAGCTCGCAACAGACAACGAAGGTGACGGGGTGGAACTCGGAGCTTGTGCGGCCACCCCACAGGCTACAGACGGGCAAGCTGGAATGACCACATGACGCGGATGATGGCGGGGCGGTGCACACGGGCGATGGCTGGCAGGGGAAGACACAAGGGCTAGCAGACGGGCCTTGCAAATGTCCTCGACGGCGGCGGGTGCAGGCGAGAGGCGATGACGGTGGGCTAATAGTAGACGATGGTGAGGTTGCATGCATTGCCGCAGCGAGGGCGGTGGCTCCGACGGTGGCAGCGGTGAGGCTGCATGTAGAGCCGCAGTGAGGTGGGTGCGGCAATGGCAACGTTGCATGGAGGATCATGGCATGCAGGGCCGCAATGAGGTGTGATGGAAATCAAGCGAGCTGCCAGGCGAAAGCTGATCGATGAAGCTGCTGGACTGAAGATTAACATGCTACCCAAAGGTAGCGCGACCTGAAGAAGGCGCTAGGTTTCACTAGCGCGATCTCAGGCAGAAAGTTGACTGCAGGCACCCCAACTACCCAGCACTTGGGACTCCCAATGACTTCAATGTTCGCTGTTTCCCACTGTTGTAATTGATGTTCTAGTGTCGTTTAGGCTTCCCCTTCCCCCTATATATGTACCCCATCTCGTTTGATTAAGTAATGAAATGAATTGAGAAAAAAATGAGTGTTTGAAAGAGTTGAGTATAGCATGGCTATATTCCCCCCCCCCCAATCTTTGGAATCCCCTCCCTCCTCCCCTCTTCGGGTGCGATGCCCACGTTCTTCTTCTAATCCTCCCCTTTTCCCCTTCACGGAGGACGTTTGAAGTTTCGGGTGCATCGGCCTTGAGAAGAGGTCGGGTGTGAGGCCCTATTCGGGACTCCGTTCTTCCTCCACCGACGATCGACGCCCTCCACCATCGCCAACGACGTTGCTATGATCAAGACGGAGCTTGGTTGCACCGGTCCTGTGATGGGATCGGGTGTGAGGCCCCAACCAAAACCCTACGTGGTCCTAGCTCGCCCTGCCATGCCCCTTTCTCCCTCGTCGCCCACCCCCGCTCTCACCTTCACCAAGTTATCCTAGCTAGTAATAGGTTAGTTTAATCGATGTTTAGGGTCCTCTTGTGTTTGTTTAAGATCCCCTGTGTCATACCCACCCTCCTACGTGTCCCCCCCATGTGAATCACTTCCCCGTCATCGTCCATGGGAGCCCCAATGCCCAACTTCTTCGTCCGGCGACTGTCTGAGAACGCGCTATATCGTCCTAGCGCGTTCTTCATGAAGGCGCTAGTAACCTATAGCGTGACATTGATCAGCAGGAAGAAGAAGGCCAACCCCCTCCCAATTTCGTGTCATATCAAATGGTATCAGAGCTTAGGGAACCAGCCTGTTCTCACAGACTGGGATCTTGAGCTTCTAGGTTCGAGGACGAACCTTCCAAAGTGGAGGGGTTTGATGGAAATCAAGCGAGCTGCCAGGCCAAAGCCGATCGATGAAGCTGCTGGACTGAATATTAACGTGCTACCCAAAGGTAGCGCGACCTGAAGAAGGTGCTAGGTTTCACTAGCGCGATCTCAGGCAGAAAGTCGACTGCAGGTGCCCCAACTACCCAGCACTTGGGACTCCCAATGACTTCAATGTTCGTTGTTTCCCACTGTTGTAATTGATGTTCTAGTGTCGTTTAGGCTTCCCCTTCCCCCTATATATGTACCCCATCTCGTTTGATTAAGTAATGAAATGAATTGAGAAAAAAATGAGTGTTTGAAAGAGTTGAGTATAGCATGGCTATATTCCCCCCCCCCAATCTTTGGAATCCCCTCCCTCCACCCCTCTTCGGGTGCGATGCCCACGTTCTTCTTCTAATCCTCCCCTTTTCCCCTTCACGGAGGACGTTTGAAGTTTCGGGTGCATCGGCCTTGAGAAGAGGTCGGGTGTGAGGCCCCATTCGGGGCTCCGTTCTTCCTCCACCGACGATCCACGCCCTCCACCATCGCCAACGACGTTGCTATGATCAAGACGGAGCTTGGTTGCACCGGTCCTGCGATGGGATCGGGTGTGAGGCCCCAGCCAAAACCCTACGTGGTCCTAGCTCACCCTGCCATGCCCCTTTCTCCCTCGTCGCCCACCCCCGCTCTCACCTTCACCAAATTATCCTAGCTAGTAATAGGTTAGTTTAATCGATGTTTAGGGCCCTCTTGTGCTTGTTTAAGATCCCCCGTGTCATACCCACCCTCCTACGTGTCCCCCACGTGTGAATCACTTCCCCGTCATCGTCCATGGGAGCCCCAATGCCCAACTTCTTCGTCCGGCGGCTGTCTGAGAACGCGCTATATCGTCCTAGCACGTTCTTCATGAAGGCGATAGTAACCTATAGTGCGACATTGATCAGCAGGAAGAAGAAGGCCAACCCCCTCCCAATTTCGTGTCACATCAAGGTGGAGGTGGCAACGATGATGTTGCATGGACGGTCGTGGCGAGTGAGATGGCTCCGTCAGTGGCAGGCGAGAGTCCAGTGGGAAGTGGCTGGCTTCATTGACGGGGAAGAGAGAAAGAGACTTGGGGGTGGGTTTTACTTGAGTGTGGGCTTGTGAGGAGAAGCCAAGGGAGGGTGGGGAAGGTGAGAGCAGAGGGACAGAGGGTTGAAGATGGGGTTCCCAGCGGTGTGAAGGCAAGAGGGAGAGGCCTGAGGAATGGGGAGGGTGAGAGAGACGCGGGAGGGGGAAGGGAGACTCGCATGGGGTGGCCAAGAGGGGAAGGGAAAGACAGTGACGAGAAGGGGGGAAGGGAGACGTGTTGGTCCGGTGCAGGTTAGAGCACGAAAGAGAAAGGGAGTGGGGAGAGGAGAGAAGTTCAGAGGGAGGGTGGTGTGGGTGAGAACCAGTGAGAGGGAGAGAGAGAACTGGAGGGGGGTGGGGACGGTTACCGCCGATGGTGTGTTGTGTGGCCGGTGCGGCCTGCATGCAAGGGGGGGGGGGTCGAAGAGAGACAGTGGGAGACCGAGGGGTGGGGTGCGGCAAGGGAAGGGGAGCAGAAGAATGGCCATGTAGAAGAAGTTAGAGGGAGAGGGGAGGGGAGAAGGATGACTGCAGTTTCAGGGAGAGAGGGGGTTGAGGGCCGGAGGAAGGGGGGTCAGGTAGCTTGGCCAGCAGGTAGATGTGAGGGAGGGGAAATGGAGAAGCATGGGGGAGAGAGAGAGACGCAGGCGGGAGAGGGAGGGCCGCCTAAGGAGAGGCTAAGAGGGTGAGGGAGAGGTGGTAGCGTAGGAGGGAAAGGAGGGGAAAAGAGGTAGAGAGAGTGGGGGTTTCCCCATCTTTCGAAATTTTTTAACTTCATTGCGTTTCATTCTCTTTAAAGAAAGACTACATGACCGTTTTTATAGACTCTACAAAGAAAACCAAAATACAACTCATTAACACTTAACACCTACTTCCTACTCATCATAACTCTCTTGGGAATACTAAAAGACACAAAATAAAAAGGACTCTTATATAATTATTGTGGACATAATTATTATAAAACATGACCCATTAGACCCTTACATGCGACCCAATTAACATAAATATCTATTTGATAATTTTGTTGAAGCGGCTTGCCGATCCCGTCAGGTTCAACCATAAATCTTGAATCTCGAACCGACGATCCCGTCATCTACATTTACTGCTTTAAGAGCCTCAAATTTTTCAGAGATCAAATTATTTTCTTCTTCAAATTTTTTGAGTTTTTCATTTTCATATTTTAAAGCTTCTAGTTCAGAAATGAAAGAATTCAATCGTTTTCTCATATTATCATTTTCAGTTTTGAACACATCTGAATTTACATTTTCTGAGCTATAGTCAATGACAGCATTCAACTTCCTTTTCATGGCTTTGTTTTGTTTTCTTAATTTCTCATATGACTCAAACAAAACTATGTAAGCATGCTCCCATCCTTCTATAGAAAAAGTTTCAAAGATAGAAGTTACTTGTTCATCCTCATTTTCTTCTTGGCTATGTACACTGTCAACCATGAATTGAAGCACTTATGTTGCTCTTCCTTCTTATAGATGGTGATTAACTTGTCCATAATTTCCTTGGCATTCCTGTAAGCAGAGACACAAGAAAATACATCAACATTGACGGCAACTTTCATTAACTTTAGAGCTCTTAGATTATCATCATTTTTCAACTTATGAATAACATTCCACTAGGACTTGTCATTAGGCAATATATACGGTCCATGTGAAATGAAAACCCATAAATCACAATCAACAGAATTCACGAAGTTACGCAAGCTCCCTAGCCAGTTATAAAAATTTGAACCATCAAACATAGGTGGGTGAGCCATCGAAATCAAATCAAAACATTAATCCACGGAATGCACCAAATAAGCAGGATTCTCTCTGCAGATCATTGGATCTGATGAATTGGAGACCCGCTCTGATATCAATTGTTGGGTGCAAGGCCAGAATCTAGAGGGGGGTGAAGAGATACCCTTTTTAAAAAACTTACACTCAAATAAAAGACTCACCCTACTCAATTCAAACTGGAAGGAAACTAGATAGCAGTTTACACTGCTTACTTGGTTCGGTCATAAACAATCTCAAACACTTAGCCACTAAGCTTATGATAGGAAGAGAGACTAATGCAACGGACCAAGCAACCTATTGAAGATAAGAAACTACTAACAACAACTAGTAGCTCAAATGAAGCCAATCTGGAACACGTTGCACACAAGAACGCTACAATTCAAAAATTGCTCGTAGTCCAACCTGTGAAGGAGGTAGAGGAAAAAGATCACAAGCACAAGTGCAAAACACACTACACAAGAGATTTTAGGTGGTTCGGACAGACACCCAGTCTACCTACATCCACCCCCCACTCAACTTGAGTGAGGATTCCGCTGACTCGCAGCTTGAATCGCTGAGCCTCACAGCTTGCTACATAGAGTAACAAATCCTCACACCGCTGAGCAACACAGCTTGCTTACAAGACTCTTGAGCAACACAGCTTGCTGCAAGACCGCTGAGCAACACAGCTTGTTGTCCAATGACTCACAGTTTGATGTAATAATGAGGAAAAGTGAAAACAAAAATAAGAAGGAACAGATACAAAAGTAGTAAACAATGTAGCTCTCAAAGAGCAATATGGCTTGGATCTAATCTAGAGGCCAATAGACAACAGATCTTCAAAGGGGCTCTGGCTGCACTCAAATATGAACTCTCGAATTGGGCTCTTAATCTCTCTCACTTTCCCTTCTACTTCTCTCTATTCTTTTCAGACTTCGCATATATCTTCTTTTTTCTTTTTCAGTAGCTCTCTTCTGTTGCAGCACTATTGTCGCAGCAGCACCTTCTCACGAATGAGACGTGTATATATAGAGCAAAGGTAAAAAGCTTATGGCGGGAATATGAAAAATAGGGGCTCCATGATTCTTCTAGATAATGTAATGTTCATTTTGCTAAATTCCCAGTTGTCCACATGGCAGGAGGAATATTCTTCTGTCAGAGAGCTGCCAGGTGGCATGTGAGACCTGGGATCACGTGCCAAGAGCTTGGTCTTCGAACTCGACGTGTGGCAGACATAAGTTCCTTGGATTTCAGCCTACCGAGCTATTTGTCAGCCTTAGTCACCTACTATTCATCCTTATCGTCCATTTTACACCCTTAGGCACCTATTTGTCACCCTTATCTCTGATAGCTGTCGCCTTCTGCTGCCTTAGCCTTTTTCTTTACAAGTCACCGTTGTCGATCTATTATTCACCCTTAGGCAGGTATTTGTCACCTTTAGTGCTCCATTTGTCACAAGTAGAGTACTATTTGTCACACATAGTGCCCATTTGTCACCCTTAGTCTTCTTCAGCTGGCATACCTTGGCTGCATCGACGTAGCTACATGTTGCGTTGATGCAGCTCCATCACTTTTCAAGCATTCCAGGCCTTTTTTCCATTTGCCTCCCTTACTAATATATTATTCACCCACATCTCCTATTTTTCACAGTTAGACATCTATTTTTCACCCTTAATCCATAGCTATAGGACTAGCTTTTCTACCTTGCGGGCTTGAAGGGAAGTCGGCTCCTAATGCATCCGAAGTCGACTCTAGTTGACTCTTCTTCTTCAAATTCCATCTTCTTTAATCTGTCTGCTCTGGTAGATCTATTCTTCACAGTTCTTCATCCACTTGTTGGCTTTAGAACACATTTGACACCCGATGACTTTCTTTATCACCCTTGTGTTAAAACACTTCGGTTGACTGAAATATCACTATAAACACATGCTCATAGACTATGAAAGTTTTACATCATCAAAGGCATTCATGAAAACTCATAACTTAGTCATAGTTTGTCATCATCAAAACATAGGGACACAACAACAAGTTGGCACGCACGGTGGGACCTCCCCTACCTTTCTTCTTTCTGCTGAAGAAGAGTCACACCTGCCAAGTGTACTCCGCAAAGCCCTCGCCTTTTCTTATTAGAGAAGAAGAGGAGGTCCCCCGTCTAGGCTGCAACATGGGACTGATCAGTGTCGAGCGACCAACCTGCAAGCAGCAACAGTAGTAACCAACCAGTGGCGATGGTGATCTATGGTCCATTCATCATCGCCATCTACGCTGGGCACGTACAGCTGGTGACGTCGATCATGTTCGGCAACTCTAACTCAGCCTTCGGCTCGCCCTGATCCTCCGGTGCCATTGCCATGGCTGACGAGTAGCCCAGTCCAATAACTGCCTATATAGGTAGCTCACCCCTCTGCTCCTCCAGCAAAAAGACCCACGCGGTCATTGACCCCTAGGTTCCCAGCTCCGCCAGCACCCGACATGGGTCTCCAACCTCCGGTTTCCAGTACAACGTCACCCTTGACCAATTCAATCACCAAGCATTGGGTCCCCAGCGATGCTAATTCCCAACAGGGACAACGGGATTTGAGTTTTCGGCACCTTAACACTTGATATGGGTACTAAACCTCAGGTATTTGCCGTACTGGCTCCAGCACAAGCTTCCAACCTCAGATGCCCAGTGTGACACCGACAACGGCTTGTAAGGGCATTGCACCCAGGATGCGGCCACATCAGCTCCTAACACGGGCACCAAGCCCCAAGACATGGCCACCTCAACACCCAAGATGGGCTTCCAGCCTTGGGTCTCAGCTCCAGCAGCACCTTAGATGGGCTTCCAGCCCTGGTTCCCTGCTACATCAACACCCAAGATGGGCCCTCCGCCCTGGGTCCCAACATTCTAGCATCACCTGGGGAATGTACTCCGCAAAGCCCACGCCTTTTCCAGCCTTGGGTCTTAGCTCCAGCAGCACCCTAGACGGGCTTCCAGCCCTGGGTCCCTGCTACATCAACACCCAAGATGGGCCCTCCGCCCTGGGTCCCAACATTCCAGCATCACCTGCCAAGTGTACTCCGCAAAGCACTCGCCTTTTCTTATCAGAGAAGAAGAGGAGGTCCCCCATCCAGGCTGTAACATGCGACTAGTCAGCGTCGAGTGACCAACCTGCAAGCAGCAATAGCAGTAACCAACCAGTGGCGATGGTGATCTATGGTCCATTCGTCATCGCCATCTACGCCGGGCACGTACAGCTGGTGATGCCGATCATGTTCGGCAACTCTACCTCGGCCTTCGGCTCGCCCTGATCCTCCGGTGCCATTGCCTTGGCTAACGAGTAGCCCAGTCCAGTAACTGCCTATATAGGCAACTCGCCCCTCTGCTCCTCCAGCAACAAAGACCCACGCGGTCATTTACCGCTAGGTCCCCAGCTCCGCCAGCACCCGACATGGGTCTCCAACCTCCGGTCAGCCCTGGGTTCCAGCTCCAGGAACACCCAAAAAGGGCACCTAGCTTTGGGATCCATCTCCAGCAATACCCAAGTAGGGCATTCAGCTCCGGGTTCCAACGTCAACATCACCCCAAAACGAGCATCTAGCCCCGGGTTCCAGCTACGTCAGCACCCAGGTTGGGCTGCCAGCCCTGGGATCCGACATCATCAACACCCAAAACGGGCTACTAGCCCCGGGTCCTAGCTCTATAAAAAACCAGGACGGGCTTCCAGCTCTGGGTCCCAGCTACATCAACACCCAAGATGGGCGCTCCACCTTGGGTCCCAATGCTCCAGCATCACCAGTACCCAAGACGGTCGTTCATCCTCGAGTTCCAACTCCAGCAACACCCAAAAAGGGCGCCTAGTTCTGTGATCCAGCTCCAGCACCTTGCAAGTAGGGCATTCAGCCCCGAGTTCCAGCCTCAACAACACCCAAAATGGGCATCTCGCCCCGGGTTGCAGCTACATCAACACCTAGGACGGGCTGCCAGCCCTGGGATGCAGTTCCATGAATAACCAAGACGGGCGTCTAGCCTCAGGTCCCAGCTTTATCAACACCCAAGACAAGCATTCGGCCTCGGATCCCAGTCTCATCAGCACCTAAGATAGGCTTCCACCCCCGGGTTCCAATTTGATCAACACCCAAGATCGGCATCCAGTCCTGGGTCCCAGCACCATCAGCACTCAAGACGGGCTTCTAGCCCTAGGTCCCAGCTTTGTCAGCACTCAATATGAGTTTCCAGCCCTAGATCCCACCGTCATCAGCTCCCAATATGGGCTTTCAGCCATGGGTTCTGGTGACAACTCCAACGGCCAAAGTGACTGCCAAGCTCCAGGTTGTCACTATGTCGGCCCCAGCTTGGGCATCGAACTCCCGTGTTCCGGCTACACTGACACTCACCAGAAGCGCCATGCTCCAGACAGCCCCAGACCGGGTTCGTTCGGTCCACCACATTGGTGCTGAGTCAACCTCAGCCTTGCAAAAAAAAGCGGGGGTGCCATAGCGGCTACAAAAATGTGTGACCCACCGCCGCCGCCCTTGTCTCCATAAGACAAGGTGAGACTTAAAGAAGCTGATGCATCAGTAGCACACCGAGGGCAACCACCCTGATCCAGTATCCAGCCTTCCAAGCCCAAGCAAGGGGGCAATGCCAAGGGGGAGTGTCGGTCCTCCCTCAACTTAATATGGGTCATAGAAAGACCCAACCCATTTGGAGGTCACGAGTCAAGAAATCCCTCTACTCACCGGAATGGGACCAAGCTCAAAATCCAGCAGAGAGCAGTTGTCGGCATAAGATCTTGCTAATCTATTGAAGCATCCGTCAAGGTAGACTCCAGCTCTTGATAGACTGGGGGACCAACATCAACCAATAACTTGGGAACCCACCTTGCCAAAGTCGATTAACGATTCGGGGTGAATCCTTCCAACACCCGCCCAGTAGCTCCAAAGAAACTCCACCTACGTCGGCCAACGACTCGGTGGAATCCCTACCAACGCCAACTGGTGACATCGGCAAAGCTCCATCGGGTCCCCACCGGTGGCTACCAGCAAATCCTGGCAGGAGGTCTGTCCCTTCGGTATTTATCATGTCCCAAGGGGTAGAAACACTCAGGTGGACACTCTATCCAAGTTTGGCTTCGGCTATCATGTTCATTAAGGACGAGCCATCAACTCCCCAGTCAAAGTCCCAACCATCTATAGCAAAGACCAGCCAGTCTTCCGATTCACCCAAAAGCTCCGAGCTACTCGGTTGAGGGTCGATCCACAGTCGCTTCTACAACAGCAACAAGTCGTCGATGGCGTAACCTACAGGCAACGTCCCCTGACAGCAACAAGCTAAGGACGATAGCCACAAGACTCACAGATACAAAAAACAAAAAAAGGAGGGATATCAGGCAAAATCGGGTAACCCCTCGATGTGAAAACCCGCAAGGGTGCACTGGAAAAAGCACCTCACCCTAAATCAACTCTGGCAAAAACTTGAAAGGGTGGTGGAGCTGGTAAAGCGAAAAAGAAAAATCTCTCTTCTTCACTAGGAACAGCCAACCACCTCACCCTAAATCCCTGAATGGTCCACCACAATAGTGGGTTAGTATACCTTCTACTGACCATCACGCCATGACGGTTGACCTACACCCAGTCTTTGACCAATACACCATCACGGTCAGTCATCTCCCACCATCCACGGCAATACACCATCACGGTCGACCCTCCTACTTCCTCCTAGCCTTACACTATCCCAGCCAATCTCTATCCCCTCGACCAATATGCCTATATGGCCATTCGGCTTTCTCCCCAGCTATAACACCCCAGATTTTTTTTTCAATTTTTTCGGATCAAGATCCATGAGTTCGAAGCGTCGTTGTGAGTCTCGGTGTGTATTTTAGGCTTTACGCGTAGATGCGCACAAAACAGTCGTCGTTTAAAATGTCGTGCCATATAATTTCAAAAATGATTACCGTACTCACTCACTTAAAAAGATTAGAAAATCAAGTAGAGTGGTGAGAATGGGTCGATCCCACGAGGACGAAATATTTCAATTAAATCAAGTTGGAAAACACTTATATTTGAGAAAATTAACATTTGAGTGAGTTTATACAAAACGAAAATAGAAGTGCATGGAAAATAAATCTATCTAAAGAATGTGAGAGGGTTAGGAAGAGAAATTTGAAGAAGATGGAGAGAGGAAGAGGAAGAACACAATTGCCAAAATGAATTCTCATTGCTATGAAAGTGAAAATTACAATCTATGAAAATCAAAAATTATAACTTGTAAATAAAACAAAAGGGAAGAAAGAAGAGCCGAGAATAGGAAGAATGCCACCGTCCACGCCGTGCCGAGCCTTGGAATGTTCACCCCTTCTTGAAAGTAGACGTCGCCTTGAGAGCACCGAGAGAGAATCTCCGCCTTAGGGAGGTATAGAAGAAAATAGAGCAGGAGAAAAGATCGAAAAAGAAAATGAGTTTTAAAATTGTGAAAAGTGAAAGTCAGGGATAGAGCATTAAAAAAGAGAGAATAGCTTGAAATCTAGAAGGAATTAGAAGATAACGAAGAAGAAGCAGTTGTAGAGGACAGAAAAATGGACAACTTTGATGAATAAAGAAAGATGTAAAGATTAGCAGGAGAGGGAGAAACTAAGAAAAGAATGGAGAAAAATGCTATTTTACGGATGAAAAAGACTAACAGAGGGAAAATACAAAATAACTAGAAAACAGTGTAGAATTAGAGAAAGTGAAAGAAGAAGAAGTTGAAGATTTTTGAGAAATGAACAACTTATGTGAAGAGATCAGAGGGAGAAGAAGATCAAAAGGGGGTGAAATTAGAGGAAGAATAGAACTGTGCAAGATGGGTGAACAGTAAAATGAGAAGACAGAGCTTTGAAAACTAAAATATAGCCTAAAAACTAAGAGGAATTAGAGAATGACCAAGAAGAATAAGTTGGAGAGATTTTAAAAGCGCATAACTTTCATGAAGAGAGTCAGCCGAAAGAAGGATAAGAAAGGGTTGAAAAAGGGCGGCCTAGGGTTAGGAGCAACGGAGAGAGGGGCGACCCTGGGTTTCCATATAGGGAGAGATCCTCCTTCCAACAATTTCTCCTCAAAAATATTCTTTCTTATTTCTCCTTTCACTCAAATATGGCATGGCGGCTGCGTTGACTTGGTCAATGGTGGAGGGTGGCACCCTAGGGCAACCATGCCCTAGTCTTCTGACTCTTTTGCCCCTAGCCCTTCTAGTAAATGCCTTCCATGTCCTGCACATACGAAATTTGAATTAAGCCCTTAGAAAATCGTTGTCTTGTGCATAAAAATCATGAGTGCTCACAATTATGCAATGAAAAATTAATTCTTCTGACCCTCAACCTCTTTTCATTGAATAATTAATCACAAATTAAGCTAATTTGTGTGAACGACCCGATTAATGCAATGTTGAGATTAACTGTAAAGTATGCATAATTGTCTAATTATGTGCATATGAAATGATGTATGTGATGTGAATTATCATAAAGAAATGAGCACGCATTGCACCCCCTAACTTATTCATTGCTAGTCCCTTTGCAATGAAAATAAATTAAAATTTAGGACCAACAAGAGTTTGTAAAGTTCATACCTCTATGTCCAGCTCTTCCTTCACATAATCAACCAAAGATTAGGAATCAGGAAGCAATAATGCACTCTAACCTTAGATTGAAAATTAAAGTACATGACTTAAGAATACATCCTAAAGTTCAATAGCACTTGTGCATGTGTAATACTAAATCCACAGTTAAGATAATTGCATCCCCCATTTGCTATTCCGAGCAAGCATCTTTCAACTCTGCACTTTCTAATTCAGAGCATTAGGCACACAAGCTTTTTGTCTATCTTATTTCATTGTCCCTTTGGGATCTTTTATTTTTCTTCACACATGATGCTGCACTACCCTTCACTATTTAACACGAACCTCGACTCTTGCCCTAAGAGAAGCAGGCCCGGTTACAAAGATCAGGGTTCCCTTTTCTAGTTTATGTGAACCTCAACACTTGTTAGGTGAAGCATGCCCGGTTACTAAGATTAGAAGCATTTTTCATTATATTTTTTTTTCAACGTACTTTTGCACTTATTTGATAGATAACTTGGCAGAAAGCTTAAAAGTATCTCTTTCTCTGAGAAGTGCAGAGCATCAGACACCATACCTAAAATAACAGAGGGCTTGCCCTACTTGTTTCCTTAGTGTCCAGAGTGAATTTCATTTTTTCTAAAGTGCTAAGAAACTTTAAAGAGATTCTTATATCAGTTTTCCATAGCTAGATTGACTAAATTTTTCATCATCCTTTTCCCCAGCATTTTTCATTCCAGAATTACTTTTAATAAAAGCATAAATCGAGAAAACTCAGTCGGAGATTTCATCTTTTCTCTTTCATGCAACGATGATATGCAAGATAGAACTCCTATCAGGTTGTACTAAATGCATCGCGAAAAAAAAAATTCTCTCCCCCCCCCCAACTTGAATGACATTGTCCTCAATGGCATGTAGAATTGTAATAACAGAACAATGTAACAAGAAGTATTGCTGAGTAGGAAGGAGACAACCTGGTATGCGGGGCGAGAAGCCCCGTTGTTATGATGGCAACAACATCCTCTTCCCAGTCTGAAACACTTAAACAAAAGTATCAAATAACAAAAATCTTGGGTTGTCTCCCAGAAGCGCTAAATTTTACGTCTTCAACCAGACACATGAAAGCTTCATAACCAATATATAGATTTAAGAATAAGCCACCACGTTATCTCATCTTCATTGAAAAATCAAGTATTATATCACAACAAGGTGAGACTGAGCATGATAGCGTAGGGGCTAGAGTGGTTTTTATCACAATTAGGTTGATCATGCAATGCATGGGTTAGAAACCTTACTTTTAACGGGGTGGCCTGAGGTAAATACCATGATGGATCAGTTAGGCCAAACGGATTCTCCCGATTAATAATCAGAAAATTTTCTTCCCACTTGTGATCTTTGTAAGTGTTGAAAACATTAATGAACACCTTATTATCAAGCAAAATGTCTTGTTCTTCCTCACTTTTAGAGATTTCATAAGCATTAGTAAGGTGAGAAGGGATCAAAGGGACAGGAGTTTCAAGCAAAGGATATGTGTCAAGGAACTTAAGAGAATCAACAGTGAAAGAAGCATACTCCTCAACACCATGAAGCTTGGAAGGTTAAATAGAATCAGACAAATCGGCCAACATGAAAGTGTCCAACATAAAGTGTCCAACACAAAGTGAGAGTTGTCGATGTCAGGAATAGATAGCAAATCAATATCCTCCCCTTGATTTAGAGATGCCCAATCGAGAGTAACGTCTTGAGAATTACCCACCTCTTCATCTACCCAAGTCAAATGTTTCATAACTTCACTCAAATCCTTCCCCATAGTCATCTTTTCTTCTTCTTCCTCCCCTTCTTCAAAGAAAGTTTTATCAAATTCAGGAAGAGCCATTTGATTATAGATCTGAGGTTCATTTTTCTATTCTTCTCTCCCCAACTTAAAATTAATTGACTCTTCGTTATTTTTGTCATGATTGTGCTTAGCCATCACAAATTGAGCTTCACTAACTTCCTCCCTGTTCTCCTGATATGGCGGCCCCATATTCTCCTCTTCGTCAAATTTTTTTTGACAATTGTTGAATTGCAGATTTATGGATTGATCATTCAGACTAATATTATAGTCATAATCAGTAAATGGATTTTCAAAGTTTTCAGTGGGGAGACTAGCATGTTGCTCCATTTCTAGCCCTCTATCAAGTTGGTCAAGTTGGGCTTGGATAATTTGGTTCTGAGCTTCAATGGACTACTGATTGGCCAAGATAAGTTGAGTCATTTGATTAAACCTATCCTTGAAATCAGACTGTGGAGGAGCTAGATAGGTTGGGTCGCACTCAGACTGTGATGGATAATTAGAATAGAAATCAGTCTGGTACTGAGGTAATGGGGAGTAGATGGGTTGTCCTTCATATTGAGCTTTGTTGTAAGGATCATTTGAGTACGAAGCCCAATCTGAAAAGTGTGAGTTTGAAGGACTTTGCATGGGGTTTTGATAAGATGCCCAAGAAGATGATTGCTGGTTTTTCCACCCAGGATATGGATATGTGTGAGAATAAGGAGTGAAAAAATCCGGTGGCAATTAGTATTCCTTTTGGGTAAAAGATGGATTGTAAATGTCATTATGGAAGAATGAAGGATTTTGATGATATAGGGTAAATGAGGAATGTAAGTTCAAGTGGCCCGCATGGTTTAGCATGCATTAATCTCTCAATTTTACTAATGGGTCCTAACAAAGGTGGATGTAGGGATCTCCTATCTTGCATGAAATGTAAAAGGGCCCAAAGAAAGAGTGATGTTTTTGAGAAAAAAATTTAAGTTATGTTTTTTTTTATTTTTTTGTGTATTTTTTAAGATTGGAAAGTAATGCCATTAAAGATGCAATGAATTAACCCCTATATGAATGGTTTATGCAAAAATGAAGGTGATTTTTTTCTTTTTATTTTTTTTATTTTTTTGAATTTGAAAAATAATGTAACGAATCAATCACTAAATGTAAATACAATCAACTACTATATGAATGCAAAATGATGATGTTTTTTTTTTGAAGAAAAGAAGAATTGGCACTCACTATCAAATTGGTCTACCGGTCAGGTAAGAGGTGGGGTTGTGGGAGGCTCCCCCAATTTTCGTAGGGACCTAATTAAATAACCACAAACCCGCTTAGGCGTTTGCCACTTAACCTCTAGCCTAGACTCCGATTTTTCAAGATAGTAATAAATTCAAAAACTCTCTTTGGTTTTTTTTTGTGAAACCTTCTAAGGACAATCTACCTCCGGAGTACTTCGTGATACAACTTGCCTGGCGTCCGTGAGAGAATCCACGGGTGGGAGGACTTATGGAGGTCTTGGAAAAGAAAATTTCAGTCCAAAGAGATGGAATGCTCAATGGAGGGTCCTTCCAATTCCAAGAGGGGTGTAAGGAACTTAGCTTGCCCTTGAGAAGGGGAAATAGAGAAGAAGAGAAAGATTTTTTTTTTCAAATGATGATGCAAGTAAATAAGAAATCAACTAAAATGCACAATGCATGAAAATGATACAACAACGATGGGGACATGATAGCATGAAATATATATTTTATATTTTTATATTTTTTTAATTTTTTTCAAAGTTTTTAATTTTTTTGAGATTTTTAAAAAAGGGATAAATAAAAAAATTATCAACTAAAAATAATAAATAACAAGCAACTCTACTGAGAAACAAAGCCTAAAATCATGTTTTTGGTATTTTTTGATTTTTATAAATTTTTAGAATTTTTTAGAATTTTTAAAAACAAGACCTTTTCCTACGTTTACTGACCTTTAGCGATACTTGAATTTTCAATTTTTTTTTATTTTCAACTTTCTGCGACAGTTTCAGGCTTTCAGGGACGCTTTCTGTGACAGTTTATTTTCTAGAATTCTCAGGTCCAAATTTTTGTGATTTTTTGATTTTTTTATTTTTCCCGTAAAATAAAAATAAAAATAAAAAAATTAATATACAAATATACACATCGAACACAAGAATTTTCAACAATCAAAAATTATTTTCTCCCCGGCAACGACGCCAAAAATTGATGCGCACAAAACACTCGTCGTTTAAAATGTCGTGTCACACAACTTCAAAAATGATAACCGCACTCACTCATTTAAAAAGATTAGAAAATCAACTAGAGTGGCGAGAACGGGTCAATCCCACGAGGAGGAAATATTTCAATTAAATCAAGTTCGAAAACTCTTATATTTGAGAAAATCAACATTTGAGTGAGTTTATATAAAAATAAAATAGAAGTGCATGGAAAATAAATCTATCTAAAGAATGTGAGAGGGTTCAGAAGAGAAATTTGAAGAAGATGGAGAGAGGAAGAGGAAGAACATAATTGCCAAAATGAATTCTCATTGTTATGAAAGTGAAAATTATAATCTATAAAAATTAAAAATTATAACTTGTAAATAAAAGAAAAGGGAAGAAACAAGAGTCGAGAATAGGAAGAATGCCACCGTCCACGCCGTGCCGAGCGATGGAATGTTCGCCCCTTCTTGGAAGTAGACGCCGCCTTGAGAGCACTGAGAGAGAATCTCTGTCTCAGGGAGGTATAGAAGAAAATAGAGGAGGAGAAAAGATTGAAGAAGAAAAGGAGTTTTAAAATCATGAATAGTGAAAGTCAGGGATAGAGCATTGAAAAAGATAGAATAGCTTGAAATCTAGAAGGAATTAGAAGATGACAAAGAAGAAGCAATTGTGGAGGATAGAAAAATGGACAACTTTTATGAAGAAAGCAAGATGCCAAGATGAGCAGATGAGGGATAAAATAAGAGAAGAATGGAGAAAAATACTATTTTACAGATGAAAAAGAGTCACAAAGGGAAAATGCAAAATAATTAGAAAATAGTGTAGAATTAGAGAAAGAGAAAGAAGAAGAAGTTGACGATCATTGAGACACGAACAACTTATGTGAAGAGATCATATGGAGAAGAAGACTAGAAGGGGGTGAAATCGGAGGAAGAATAGAACTGCATAGGACGGGTGAACAGTAAAATGCGAAGATAGAGCCTTGAAAATTGGAAAATAGTGTGAAAACTAAGAGCAATTAGAGAATGACCAAGAAGAAGAAGTTGGAGAGCATTTAAAAGCGCATAAATTTTATGAAGAGACTCCGCCGAAAAGAGGATCAGAATGGGTTAAAAAAGGGTGGCCTAGGGTTAGGAGCAAGGGAGAGAGGGGCGACCCTGGGTTTCCATATAGGGAGAGATCCTCCTTCCAACAATTTCTCTCCAAAAATATTCTTTCTTATTTCTCCTTTTACTTAAATATGGCAGGCGGCTGCCTTGACTTGGTCAATGGTGGAGGGGGACGCCCTAGGACAACCATGCCCTGGTCTTGTGACTCTTTTGCCCCTGACGCTTCTAGTAAATGGCTTCCATTTCCTGAACATACAAAATTTGAATTAAACCCATAGAAAATCATTGTCTTGTGCATAAAAACCATGAGTGCTCACAATTATGCAATGGAAAATTAATTCTCTTGACCCTCAACCTCTTTTCATTGAATAATTAACCACAAATTAAGTTAATTTGCGTGAACGGCCTGATTAATGTAAGGTTGAGATTAACTGTAAAGTATGCATAATTGGCTAATTATGTGCATATGAAATGATGTATGTGATGTGAATTATCATAAAGAAATGAGCACTCATCACACATGTTTTTATCTGTCGGACCTTCGAAACCCTGTGTAAGGTGAACCGATGTGTTGTCGGGCTCTGAGACGTTGCAGGCGCGTTGTGCATTTTTTGAGGATCGTGGAGAGTATTTTTTCCCTATTTTACATATTTTATGAATTTTAAAATCCCAAAATCTTTTCTATTTAAACTCACTCACCCCCTCTCTCTCCCCATTCTCTCGTTCTCTCCCTCTCTTGTTCTCTCCTGCTCTCCTCCGGGTGGCCGGTCGAGGCGATGGCGGGCGAGGTGGAGATGCTACGAGGGGGTGGAGCGGGGATGGGTTGGGTATCGAGGGACGGTGGTGCGTTGAAGCGCGATCGTGAGTTTGTGCCGTGCCGTGGGTTTCTTCGGCGTTTTTGCGTAGAACGGCATCCACGGTGCGTGGAATCTTTGGTGGATGTAGGGGGATGGTTCCTTAACCCATGTACTTCCTTTTCCACGAGTTTCAAAGGCCGTGGTGAGCCGAGTGAGGGTTTCCTTCCCGTTTGGGGGTTAAAAGCATGTTTTAGGGCGTGAAACGGTTTCGCCCGATCGAGCGAGGTTTCTCGCTTTCTTTCCCTCCATTTTTGGGTTTTTGGGCCTAGGGGATGGTCCCTTATGTTTTCCCCTTCGATTGGGATCGAATGGGGCGTGGAACGGACCCCGTGCAAGGGGTTCGGATGGGGTATCCACCGTGTTTGGTTGACCGACCGGTTGGAACCGGTCGACCGAACCGGCCAGCACGGGGAGCTGCCTAGTTTGGTCGACCCAACTGGGCAGTCCGGTCAACCGACCCAGCCAGCATTGCTGATGGCTACTGGCCAGGTCTACCAGCCCACTAGACAGGTCGACCTGTCCCCTGTTGGTCGACCAACCCATGGGATTGGTCAACCGAAATATAGTTCTTGGGCCCATTTTTGGCCCCGGTCTGTCCGGTATAGACACAATGACCAACCTTTAGCCTCGTGAGTGTCCCGGATAGCCCGTGGGTATCATGTCGGTATTTTTGGGTGTCCGAAGGTACCATTTTATCTTGATTAACGTGCCCATGGGTTTAAGGGTCCGGGTGACCCACTTGTGTTCTGGGCTCGTGTATTTTCACTAGATCGAGTCGCCACGGGTTGGCATCAGCGCGGAGGGTTATTTTCACAAGTCGTTAACTTCTCTGGAATGTGATTTTCATGTGGGCCGTGTGTAAGGCCTATGGACTATGAGTCGTATTACCCAGCCTGGGGCTGGAGGGTTTCTTCGCTTCCCTTTGGAAGGGATTGAGCTCGACGGTTACGAGCTGCCTTGAGCATTATATTACCTCGGTTTCTGACCTGGGGATAGGCCAGATTGATGGCCTAGAGCTGTCTTGTACAACGGCCTTGACCCCGAGTCCTATGACTCAAGGACCGTTGGTTTAATAGGTTTAGCGGATTGCCTAGAGTCTAGTGTCACGGTGCCACCTATTTCCCGAGCTGGACGTGACAGGGCTTGTGCATGGCCGGTCCGTGTTCCGGTGGTTTCCACCGAGGGTCATTTCTGTGGTGAACCCCACTAGTAGTAGCTTCCTGGGCACGCTTGTGCCGACCCACCTCGGAGTAGGTGGAGAGATACAGTGGCTTGCCTGGGCACGCGTATGGTAACCCACCTAGGGGGTAGGTGGAGGGCCACACCCATTAGAGATGGTTTTTAGGCTGGTTACCGTAGGGCCTCCCCTGTAGTGACTCGAGTCTGAGCCGAGAGGAAAACCAGCTAGAGGGCCTGGCGTTATACAGTCTGTCAGTGTGTGCACACATTGTCGGGGGCTTCGGGCGTGTTCTGACAAGCATGACCCCGACTGGACCCTTGTTTCTACTGTGGTTTGTGTTGTGTCTCGGTTTCCGCCTAGGGCGAGAGAGACACCTAAGGTGTAGAATAAGTCGTCGGTGGATGCTTCTAGCCGTGGTTTGAGTGGGCAGGTGCCCCCGTCATGGGACGCAAATTTATGTGACCCGAGAGTCCATTTTCTGACCGCGAGGTGTGGTTTCCTGGACCGTTTCTATGTGTTTCATGAGGTTGAGGCCAGGGGCTCTTTGTAGAGTTACCGGGGCTTCACCCCTTGGCTGGGTGAGGTTCACGACAGCGAGGTCGTGATGGTACCCGTGGACCCTGTGGTCCTGGTGACAGGTCTCCATGGTAGAGTCGTCGTGGCTTCTCCCTCGGTAGTTGTGGTGTCAGGTAGTCCGGTGGTCTCCCGATTGAGAGATCAGGGTGTGTTTACTGGTACAATAGGATTAGCTGTAGAGCTGAGGTTTTACCGACTGCCGTGTTTACCACTCCAGCTTTTGTTATTGATTTCTGATGCAGCCGTTGTTTACTGTTGGGGTTCCGCGGGACCCCTACTGAGCCTGTGAGACAAGGCTCACCCCTGCTTTTCAGGTGTGGCAGTTCTTCCTCAAGGTTCGAGGGTGCTACGCGAAGTTTCTAGGTGCCAACTCGCCAGGCCGAGTGTTCACTCGGCATTTGGTACATTTTATTTTCTATAGACTGTACTTTATTCTAGACTAGACTCTGTAGTTGTTTATTGTTGTTATTCTTGCTTTATTTCTTATTTATGTGTATATTGCCACTCACATACACCTTCTAGCCCTTCCGAGCCCTCCAGCTCGTAGGCGGCGGACCAGGATTCGAATGGTATCGGGTTCTTCCCAGTATCCGGATCTTGGGTCATTACAGATGGTATCAGAGCGTGTGTGTTTGTGGAATGTACATGGGAATTCGAGATAATTGCAGTGATTAGAGTGTATAAGGTCTAGTACAGTCGATAGCTAGCATAGGGTTTTATGCTTATTTTCTATTTTTCTTCTCTCGTGAGAGGTTTAGTGTGCCGAGTTGGCATTGTAAAGGCGGTTGTTGTTTCGTTGGAGTGCCGGTGTGGGGCCTAAGGAATGAGATAGAGAGATTTCTTCCAGATCGGTGGTGGCCCCAGTTGTGCTACATTGGGCAGAGGTTGCCGGCAGGTGCGTGGTTGTGGTGCTGTGTTCAAGGAATTTACAGTGAGGCTAGGTGGCTAGCGAGGATTGTTCATGGTTAAGTGGTCGTGAATGTGCTCCGAGGGAGCTGTTATATGTTTTGGCCACCCTGATTTGAGGTTTACCCAGCCCTTGAGGTGTTGAGATTGTGGTTTGAGGTGGCAGGATGGATGTTCTGATCAAGAGATGTGCTCGGATGAGCAGAAGATCTTCCGGATGAGCTGCTGATTGTCGAGCCCGACGTTCCTATTGTGCTCTGAAGCGTCAGAAATAACGTGCTAGTCCTGATTATTTTATAGATTTTGAGGTAGGATTGAGCAGAGATGTCCCAGGGTGCTCTAAGCCCTACATTTTTGTGCGTGATTGGACTGTCTTAGTCCTAGATTGGTATGAGATTGTGTGGCGGTGGCTTGGTTTTGGCCCAGATTGTGGAATTTGGGGCCATTATGCACTGCCTTGGACGCACTGTGTGAGATTGCAGGTGAGATGTGAAGGTTCCGCAGCTATTCTTGGGGCGGAGTATGAGCATTGGCAGGTGCCGATCGTGGTTCGTGTCGGGGCTCTTGGCATGGTGGTCCGCGTGGTGGCAGCTTAGAAAATGGATATTGTAAGGATCCGAGTGTCGAGAATAGATTGGTGCTAGCATGGACAAATTCGAGGGAATAATGTCCGGTGGGTAGAGGTGTAGCAGCCTTCGAGCCTGGCGTCGTCCGTTGTTTCTTCACCCCTCGGTAAGCATTTGGCATATTAATGGTTCCGAGATTGGAGGCAAGTGTAGGTAAGGACCGTGTGGCAGCGGCTAGCCTAACTGCTATGGAGAAGAGTGTAGCTGGCGATCAGCAGAGCTGGTGCTCGAGGCGTGGCGATCACAAATTGTGATCGTGGTCTAACGAGACACTCGGTGAGTGTTGTCGGAGGAGCTGACCTGACGGTGGTGATGGTTCTCTAGCGCTGGAAGGTGCGGTTCCCAGCATGTGCAAGGTTCGAGGTCAGGTCGAGCATGGAGACCTTCCGTTGGGTCGGAGGTATGTTAGTTTCCCCTTGGTTGGAGAGATTATGTTTTGGCAAGTTCGTCATCTTGCATTATGTGTTCGGATTGGTTGGCCTTTGTGTGCCATGAAGTCCGTGCGAGACGTGTTCGGTGTTTTGGCAATGTAGCTGTCTGTGAGAAGCGTTGCCCTTTTCCCCTTATGGTGTAAGGGTGTTGGCGCTATTCCGGAAGGATGTGTGCCAGTTGGGCAGTGCTTGTGAAGACTTGTAGCTGGTGTTGTGGTTCCTGATATGTTGGATCGGAGCCTACAGAGTTGCAGAGGATTGCTAGATTAGCGAGAGAGTCTATGCTCTAGGTTTGAGGTAACGGTGTTTTCCTCACCCTCCTGTTTGGAGTTAGCCAGCCGAGTCGAGGATTGTCAGGATGGTGGATCCTGAGTTGTTGTTATGGTGCCGGTGCACGTGGATCAGAGTGCGCAACGGAAGCCTGGTGGGCCCATAACCCACAGGTCCGAGATCATAGCGTTGGTTTCTACGGGTGGATCCCTGAGGATGTGTAGAGCATTGGAGGATTGGTTCCTCGATGGGAGATTATCTCCGGCTGTGTGAGACGTGTTGTTGTCGTGCCATTGCTTGAGAAATTGTGGTTTGTGGCACTGGCAAGTGTAGAGTTGGGGAAATATGTTGGCAAGTTTGGCACTTGAGCACCCTATCCATGCATTGGAAGCCATGTCAAGCGTTCAGATGCTAGACCTGGATAAGGTTTCTAAGGTATCACCTGAAAATGGTTGAGGATATGAGTCTAGAGTCGATGGCTTGGTGCCCAACTTGCATTGGAAGCTGTGTCCTCGATTGAGATAGCGATTGTCGAGAAGTGATCTCTGAGAGATTATGGACCCCAGGTGGTAGCTATAAGCGACTGGTAATGCAAGTCGTGTGTTCGGCTACGGCAAGGTCTGTATTATCAGAGGGCCAGCTGAGTCCGAGAGTTTCAGAATGATGTGGAAGAGGACTAAGCAGAGGTAAGAATCTATGAGGTTTGCGGACTCGTGTGCTTTGGTCACGGTGTCATCGACCAGGTTGCTGTGGTGGCAAGCGACACTTGTCTAATTTGGAGACCTGTGCCGGGGATTATTAAGGTTGTGTCATGTGGCTCTGTGATGAGAGCGGAGCCCAGGATTGGCAGGCATCCATTAGGAATAGTTGAGATGAGATAGGATTTGGTGAGACAGGATGATGGACGGTGCCTGCGTACGAGATCCTTTGAGGAAGTTGTCGTTGGTTGGTGGTCCTTTGTCGTGTGACCAGCATGGGAGGATTTTCCCTATAAGCCCGAGTCGAGTGACATGAGGACCGAGGATTGTGGAATGCTATCATTTAGTTTTGCCATGCTCCCCTGAGAGGGTAGAGTCGGCGTGAGGATCGAGTTCGGATGCGGTGTTCGAGTGAGGATCGGCTCGTGTTGTAGCGATGGTCTGTGCGAGAGTCAGCGGATGGCCTCGAGAGTTGTAATGTTCTCTTTGGATCTTGTCGAGGACCAGGAAAGATGGAAGAAGTTAAGCAAGCAGATGTTTCGCTTTGATGAATCGCTGGTGGCCAGCGGATGATCTTTCACAGATAGAAGATGTTGGTTGTAGCGCATCGAGAACGGTGAGAGGCGTGTGCAAGTGAGGCCTTTGGTGGCCATTTCCATGATGTGCCTTTTTTCTGGATGGGATCTAGGCTTTATTGAAGTATGAGTTCTGACAGAGCTAGTCCAATGTGGTTGTTTAGGCATTCGGCTTGCCAGGTGTGAGATGGTCCTTGGTGCAAAGCTGACGGAATTTGTCGCAGTTAGTTGGGATGACAGTGTGAGCTGGTTGAAGCTCAGTGATGGTGGTCCCTTGCGAAGGGCGTGAGATTAGTCAGCTGGTAGTGGAGCTGGCGTGTGATTGGTCCGTCGAGTAAGAGATTTTATCGGTGGCTGCCTCTCGTAATGGGGATTGCGTTTCCTCGGTGAGCAAGAGTGTGGCAGTGATGCCACGGTTGGATTTTCGTGGTGGCTGAGGCGATGCCAGATTGATGCCTTTTGTGTGTTATACATGCTCTGATAATCGATGTGTATTGTGAGCAGAGTGAGGCGTTTGTTCGTGATCAAGGTCTGGCCGTGTCCCTTAGGATTTGTGTTCTCGCGAGTGTCGAGGTTTGGCTGGAGCTCTGGGAGTGTTGCTAGCTGGGTGTATTGTTCTTCCCCTTGAGATGGCGGTTGCCTCAAATTTTGAGGATGAAATTTCTGTAAGGAGGGGATGACTATAACACCCCAATTTTTTTTTATTTTTTCGGATCAAGATCCGTAAGTTCGGAGTGTCGTTGTGAGTGCCGGTGTGTATTTTTAGATTTACGGTGTTTTTGCCTATCGGACCTTCGGAACCCTGTGCAGGGTGAACCGATGTGTTGTCAGGCTCCGGGACATTGCTGGCACGTTGTGCGTTTTCCGAAGATCATGGGAGTATTTTTCATATTTTAAAATCCCAAAATCTTTTCTATTTAAACTCACTCACCCCCCTCTCTCTCCCCATTCTCTCATTCTCTCCCTCTCTCTTCTCTTTCTTTCCTCCTCTCCTCCGGGCGGCCGACAGAGGCGATGGCGGGCGAGGCGGAGATGTTGCGAGGGCGTGGAGCGGGGACAGGTCGAGGATCGAGGGACGGAGGTGTGTTGAAGTACCGTCACGAGTTCGTGCCGCGGCATGGGTTTCGTGGGCGTTTTCGCGTGGAACGACGTCCACGGTGCGCAGAATCTTCCTTCCCGTTGGTAGTAGGATGGTTCCTTAACCCCTGTACTTCCTTTTCCGCGAGTTTCATAGGCCGTGGTGAGCCGAGCTAGGTCTTCCTTCCCGTTTGGGGGTTAAAAGCATGTTTTAGGGCATTGTTGACACTAAAAATATTTCTAATTTTTCTTTACCTTTGCTTTTGCAGGCCATGAGCTCTGAACGAGTCCCCCTACACCGACAAAGAAAAAAAAAGTAGAAGAGAATAAGAAAGGAAAAATGCTCAGCTGCGGTGGATAGCTACTAAAATGAGACTTGAGAGCTCAGAGGAATATTCGAGACCACCCTCGAAGAAGCAAGAAGAAGCTCGTACGGTGGGCTAAAATCAACAAACTCAATAAAACAGCATTGACTTGTTCATGCCGAACAAACCCCTTACCTCGTATGATGATGAGAAAAATGCACCGGGCAGCCCGTCACCTGGCGAAATGGTTCCCTAAAATGGGATGCCGAAGGCAATATCAACGGAAAAACCGAGTGATCCGATCAGGACACGTGGGATGCCGAAATGGTCCGTAAGTGGCCGAAGAGCTTCCCCATAGGGGTGAAAACACTTTGAGTGGTTGCCCACTCGACGAAGACGCTTCCCACAGGTTGGGAGCAGGCTTGAGGGCACATTTCGCAATGCCGAAGGCGATGCCAGCGGAAAACCCGAGTGATCCAATCAAGACACGCAGGATGTCAAAATGGTCCGTAAGTGGCCGAAAGGATGCCCAGTTAGGGTGAAAATGCATTGAGGGATAGTCCTCTCAATGAAGATGCTCCACGTATCCATAAAGTGGAGTTGACGATACAAATCGCTGTGCCAAAGGCTGAATCATGGGAAAATCAGAGAAACCTTATTCGGGTACACATTGCACCAGAAATGTTCGTATGTGGCCGAAAGGATGCCCAGTCATGGTGAAAATACTTCAAGGGATAGTCCGCTCGATGAAGATACCCCGCATATCAACAAAGTTGAGTTGGTTACACAAACCACTGTGCCGATGGCTGAATCAGAAAAAAACCCCAATAAATCTGACATGAGTTTGATACGTGTCGGAGGTCGCTCGGAACTACAAGTTGGGGCCCGGTGTGTTCAAAATTAACATTCTCAAAGTGCTGCATCAGACCCGAGGCAGTGGGGGGTGTCGAGTCTCCATCTGAGTCATCTCGAAGTCATGAAATAGTGAAGATGATGAATTTAAAAAACAACCTCAATTGCCATAATAAGTCGGTGGCACACTTGTTTGAAGTGAGTCGGTGGCACACTTTATTCAAAATTTAATTAACACAAAAAATGAATGAATCGGTGGCACACTTTCATTGAAGTGAATCGGTGGCATCTTTTTCTTAAAAAAGGTGAATTGGCACTTTTTTGAAGTGAATTATCACAGCCCTTTGCTTTCATTATAAGTCGGCAGCCCTCTTCAATTGAGTTGGCGATGCCGAGCAAACCTGGCGGGCAGTGAGTCGGTGTGAGGCCGCCAATCCCATCCCAGGGGCGATCCCCTGTTCTGCCTATAAAAGAAGCACTTGCCTTCGAAGAGGAGGGGATTTTGATCGAATAGAGAGAAGCACGGGCGAGCAGAAGAGAAAGAGACAGAGGGAAAAGAGAAGAGAGAGCAAAAGGAGGAGCGAGCGAGCGAAGAGGAGGTAGCATTAGGTGTGTCTCCATTGCAAGAGCCCCCGAAGGGGTTAAGAGTTCCTGCATTGTTCTCCGTTTTCTTTCCATTTTTGGCTTTTCTGTACCCATTGTTTTTATAGAAATGAAATGTGATTAGTTGCTACATCTTCCGTCTCGTATGCTCCTATGTCTATATTATGAATGTTTCTCTTATTTACTATAACTCCTCAACCGTTCGAAGTCGTTTCTTGGCCCCCTCTGTTTCTTTACTGAGCAATGAGCCTTACGTCTCGATCGTGCGGAGGCCCAATAGGGGCTACATCCATTTCTAAGATCCTTGGATCGATCGGGGAAGGCAGTTTCTGTTCGAAGCCTGCTCTTAGAATGGCCGACGGCCACGTCCAACAGGGCGACAATAATATTCCCTCTTCGGAATCTGATTAGTCTCACCGCCCGTTTCTAGAGCACGTGAAGTGTTCGTGAAGTGAACAAATAATGGGCGTGCGCTTGTGAGTGTGAGTATTATGTTGACAGTAAATTGGTGAGTGCACAGATTTTGGGAGATGGTCGAACGCCCTTTCACCCACTTCAATGGGTTGCAGAGGAGTCAGTACACTCCGACATTTTTTTCAGTCGTAGCATTATCCATTCTTTAGTGCGCATCATGTATGGTGTTCGACGGAGTGCCCTTGAGGGCTTCATCCTCCGAGTTCCTCCCTTTTAAGCATCCTCACAGGCGAGCATGAGCCCATTCTCATGGGTTGGGACTGCTCTGCTCTGAGCTCACGGGAGAACCCTCACACTCTCACTGGGTTAACTGGCTTACCAACGTCCACCCATGGCGAGTATGCAATGTTGTTGGTCTCATTAGCGTGAGCGGCAGTCCTCGGCCCAGGGCAGAGTGGTGGTTTCTCCGATTATGCTAATTGTTTCTCGGATGTTTCTGTGGATCTATTACCGGGGAGGGGAAGATTCCCCGTTCACTGATTTTCTTAATTGATAGTCGCAAATCACGCTGGGTTCTTGGAGGTCTACCACACTATGTTATGTTCTCCTAGAAGCCCTTCCCACATAGTGGAACATAAATGCCACCCAGGTTGCGACATAGTGCACCCAAGTTTCAAAGTTCCAACCCTTGGATCGCTGGGCCCCTTAGTAGGCTAGTCCTTGATAGGGTGCAAGGCCAGGATACAGAGGGGGGGTGAATGTATCCATCTTCAAATATTGCCTAATTAAAACTCTAAAGCTCAGATATGCGGAATTAAAGACTGTTGTAGAAATATAATGAGAATACTTAGAAGGATCAACGTAAGACAACTATTCTATTAACCCTCACACGATCCTAAGCAAGCATCTAATGAGCGCAGCAATGAAAAGAACACATAAAGAAATCAAACCACAAGTGAACACCAGGATTTTTTAGGTGGTTCGGTCCACAGACCTACGTCCACCCCTCACTCCAAATCGGTGTGAGGCTTCCACTAGCAAGGCTAGAATAGCAGACTCAGTCTGCAACAATTGCTGCCTAACAGCTTGACAAACCGAGGGAAACAAAACCCTCAACCCAAGCTCTACAACCCACAGAAGCTTGACACCTGGACTTGCTACCCACAAGACCAGAACCGGAGACGAATCTCCCTTCCTCCAAACCGGAGGGGAACTGCTAGTGACAGCCCGTCACTGGCAAACCAGAGATCACAGATCTCTCTTCCTCTGCAAACCCAGAGGGAACCCACAAGTAACTCCCAGCCACTTGCGACCCAGAGGTCTCGGACCTCCTGATGGAGGCATCATCCACAACTCCCTTCGGCTAGGGTCTTCTTCACACTCCAGCATCGTTTGAGTTCAGGCCTCTCTCTCTAAAGGCCCAATTATCCCTTTTGTGCTATCTATTTGAGTCATTTTGATGTAATTTTCATTTTATTTGAGTCATGTCCCTAGGTCTTGCATTTATTTTCCTAAGTTTGAGTGTCATTAGATTGTGTAATGTGCTATTGGGCCCAATTCTTCGGGCTTGGCCCAAGACCACCCCCCTACCCCTTCGGTTATTTGTCATTGAGTCTTTTGTAAGGGACTTTGTAAAATGTGGGTTTCCTATATATAGGGCCCCATTTCCTTCATTTGCAGGTAATGAATCATTGAATGAAAATTACCATTTTGAGTTCACATTGGAGAGATTCCATTAGTTAGGGTGAGAAGCCCTTGGGAGTGAATCCCTCTACCTCTCTCTCTATTTCTCTCTCTCTTTCTCTCTCTTCCCCAAGTGGGGTTCGCCCCCCTCTCTCTCTCCTCCCCTCCCAACTACCTCCACCTCCCACCTACCACATTAAAGCCCCTCCACTTCCCATAGCTACCATTACTCCACCCCCCTAGTTCCAAGGTAGAATCTTCCCCATTCCAACAATATCTTCCCATTCCAACACAATCTCCCCTCTTCCCCACACATTCTACCAGCTCCCAAGATCAATTTGAATTTGAAAATCCCTTCCCTCCAAGTTCTGGCCGCCCCTCCCTCTATCCCCTTTAGTTTAGGTCGCCCCCCACCTCCCTCCATTCTCCACCCCCTTGCACTCCCCATCCCCCCTACCTCCAGCTGAAACCTGCGCCCCCTTCCTACTTCCTTCATCTTCCTAACACCATTAGCACCTCCACCCCTCCCACATACTTCTCCTTCCACCCCCATCACCCCTTTCAACACGAACCTCCTCCTTCTTCTTCTTTTCAGGTCATTGGTGGCCACATCAAGGTTGCAGCTGGCAGTCCAGAGAGTTGCAGAAGAACCCGCAGCTTGCAGCAGTCACCACAACTTCTTCCCGGCAACTCTGAAGGCCCAAGAGGAGTCCTCAGAAGCATCTGCCTGTCATCTTCGCAACGGCAGTGGTTTCGTCCCCATCGGAGATCGGTGCTGCCCTAGAGGTCCATTCTCCCATGACTGCACAGAGCTGCCCCTGCAGAGGACCTAATCCGGAGAGAAAGATTCACCACGCCAAACCTCGGAGGAATCAGGCCAAGAGTTCTTCTACAGACTTCTTCCCCTTCCTCTCTACTTTCCGAATCAAGAAGCGGAACTCCGTTCGGCATCCTGCAGCAAAAGTTATCAATTTTCTTCCTCGGGTGTGCGGCTCTGCTTCCCCACAGTCTGCACCGACCTCTCCTCACTGTTTTGGGTCCCCTGGTCTTCTCCGACATCTTTCGACTTCCCCGTTAGCTCTGATGCAAAGAGGACTCATCCACAGTTCCAGTGGTTCTGACGACATCTGATTCGAAGTTCGGAAGCGGTCGGGGCATCCTCTTCTTCCTACTGTTAGAAGCCTGAAGCTGCCAGTCCGAGAATCTGGTGCTCTGTTCGAACCTCCACCCAGGCCAGCAGCGGCTCCAGGAGAATTCAACAAAATTCTGACATGTTCCAATACCAGTCCCGAAGAGTTTCCCACTGGTTCCACCATCAGCAAAAAAATTTAGCAAGTTCTGCTGTAGCAACACCGACTATCTATCCCTATTCGCAGAGAGCAGGCGGAATCAGTGTCTTCACTTCTTCATTGCTTTTAGCCCTAGTTTCCCCTCCCCGCTTGGCCGGCTGAAGGCCCCTCCCTGTGCGGAGGTAGTTTTGGTTGTAATCCATTAACCCCCACCCCAAGGTCCACCTCCTGCGAGAGGTGTAGTGTTGTAATTTGGTTTGGACAGGTCAAGCTGCACCGCCGCGGCGGGTGGGGATCCACTCGCCTCCCCGCTCGCCCTCGTCTCCGAGCGGGACCGGTTTCTTCAAACCGGTCGAGTAAGTCCTCAAACCTTCACTCCATTTAGTTCTTGTCTTTCAATATTAGTTTGTAGTTCCGCTGGCCGTGAGAGTGAGAGCTCGATCTTCAAGCCCGATGCCTTGAGTGATCACCGTGGGAGGAGTGTAACCGGTGCCTTCGGCACTTTGTCGGTCCCATTGAATTGGGCCTCCATCTCCTTTGGGTTTCAAACTTGGCCTTGCTGGCCCTCTACCAGCAAGGGTCCAACCCCACAACTTCCACTTGGCATCGCCAAGTCACCCCGGGCTTGGGTGAGCGACGGGAGAGCGGTGGCCCAAATCGGCCCCTTTGATTGTGAATGTGCTTGCTTGCCTAAGTCCTAGGTTGTGTCGCATCAATTGGTATCAGAGTAAGTCATTGACTTGTCTCTATCAAGTCTAAGTCCTAGGGCCTTTGCATTGTGTGTCCATCCTCTTTGCCCCTTATCTTGCATGCCCACCCGTAGTGGTGCCATTTACCGACCCGATCCTTCATCTTCAAATCCACCCATGGATCCCCATCCTCAACTCAATCAAGATGCTCCTAGGGAGGAACCTCAAGGTCAAATGAATAGGGTAGATGCTGCCGTTACCAGCATTCTTGCCCAACTTGAGTCCCTTACCACTCGAATTGCTCGGCTTGAAGAGCATGAGTTCCACCCAAGGAACAATGAGCCTAGAGTCCACCCTCCACATGTTGAGCCTCCTAGGGAAGACCCTCATCCAAGGAATAATGAGCCAAGAGTTCATCCATCACATGGTGAGTTGCATAGGAATGAGTTCCACCCAAGGAACAATGACCCAAGAGTCCACCCTCCACATATTGAGCCTCATAGGGATGAGTTCCATCCTAGGAACCATGGACCAAGAGCCTATCATCCACATGCTGAAATTTATAGGGAGGACTTGGATCATGACCCTTACCATGACCATGAGAGACCCCGACACCATCCAATTCATGAAAGGCGTCCACGGGATGACCCGGATGACCCTCTCTTAAGGATGATCAAAGTAGAGGCCCCAAACTTTGATGGTTCCCATGAACCAAGTGTCTACTTAGAATGGGAAACCGCCATGGACCAATACTTTGAATGGTACCCTATGTCCGACCAAAGGAGGGTAAGGTTGGCTAAAATGCATCTCACCAAATTAGCCAAAACTTATTGGCTAAACCAAGAGGGACTAAGAAGGATTAGGCGGGAGAGCCTATTGATACTTGGGAGGGTATGAAGAACCAACTTAGAAACAAATACTTACCCCAATCCTACCACCAAATGCTCTTAGATGAATGTCAAAGCCTCACCTAAGAAGGGAAGACCGTGGTTGAATATATTGAGAAGTTTGACTCCTATCTTTTGAAGTGTGGAGTTCATGAGGACCCGGCCGTTACCTTGTCCCGCTTTAGGAATGGGCTTCAAAGTCACATCAAGAGAGAGCTTTTCATGAGAGATGTTGATAACCTTGAGCTAGCTTATCAAATAGCTAGGGATGTAGAAAGATTCTCTAGGTCCCTCGATTTGCTACTCCCCGACCGGCCGATCCCAAAAACATGGGACCACGACCCATTCCAGCCACACCCATGAAAGCCCCTAATCCAAGTGGGAATGCCCCATTAAGGCCTTACTACCCTCCTCCTACCATCACTCCAAACAAGCCCACCCCTAGTCACCCTCCATCACGGAGGGAAGACATTCCCAAAGGCCCAAATGTAGGAACCACTCCGGGTAGCGGGCGTCAACAATGCTATAGGTGTCAAGGGTTTGGTCACTTTGCGGGGCAATGTCCATCCAAAGGATTGTCTAGTTTGCTTATTGAGGAAGAAGCTCCCCCACCCCAAAGGGAACTTGAGAGTGTTGTTGAGGACCATGAAGCCTCCCTAGATTGGGAAGAAGAGTATGAGGCCCAAAACCTTGAATCGGGTCTAGATCACACCACTCCACCTACCAACTCCCATCTAGGAGTGATTAGATGCACCCTCACCAAACCCCAAGAAGAGGATTGGCGTCGAACCTCAATCTTTCACACCTTTGTCAAGATAGGGAGCCATGTAAGAAAAGTAATTTTGGATAGTGGGAGTTGTGTCAATGCCGTATCCCCCGATACCGTTAAGCTCCTTGGGCTTGTTATCACCCCCCACCCAAATCCATACCGGGTCTCATGGATCAACAACAACTCCATCCCGTCAACACCCAATGCCTTGTGCCCCTCACCTTCTCTTCATATCATGGACAAATATGGTGTGACCTCATCCCCATGGAAGTGGGAAGCATCCTACTAGGAAGACCTTGGCTTTATGATGTAGATGCCACCATCTTGGGTAGGACCTACACCTGCACTTTTGAACATGAGGGTAGGACTATCCGTCTTAACCCCTCCCCACCACGTCCCATGCCCAAGAGGGACACTCTCCCTCAAGGACACCACCCCACCACCACACAAGTCTCGGGGAACTCCACCCCTCCAACCCCATCCCTCACCCAAACTCCCAAACAAAGTGGGACCTCGGGGTTGACCAAGGGTCTTCATCTCATCACTAGGAAAGAACTTGAAGAGGAGATAGTTCAAGGAGTACCTCTATATGCGGTGATCATTTGCCTAGGAGAACCCACTCCACCAACCCACATCCCATAGAAATCCAACAACTCCTAGAAGAATTCCATGATGTGTTCCCAACGGAGCTCCGGACCAACTCCCTCCCATGCGTGATGTGCAACACGCAATTGATCTAGTCCCGGGGGCCACTCCCCAAACCTTCCTCATTATCGCCTCAATCCCACGAACATGCTGAACTTCGGAGGCAAATAGAGGAACTCATTAGGAAGGGCTTCATTCGCATTAGTAAAAGTCCATGTGCCGTCCCGGCCCTTCTAACTCCCAAGAAGGATGGGTCTTGGCGGATGTGTGTGGATAGCCGGGCTATTAATAAGATCACCGTCAAGTATAGGTTCCCCATCCCTAGGCTTGATGACATGCTTGATATGTTAGCTGGAGCCACCATTTTCTCCAAAATTGGCCTTAAGAGTGGCTATCACCAAGTTAGGATAAGGCCCGGGGATGAGTGGAAAATGGCTTTCAAAACCAAAGATGGTCTCTTTGAATGGTTAGTCATGCCTTTTGGGCTTTCAAATGCCCCAAGTACTTTCATGCGTCTTATGATGGAGGTCCTTAGGCCTTTCATTGGGATCTTTCTAGTGGTCTACTTTGATGATATACTCATCTACAGTCAATCCCATGAGGCCCACCTTGACCACCTTAGGCAAGTTTGTACCGTCCTCCGACAAGAGAGCCTATTTGCCAACTTAGGAAAGTGCCACTTCATGACCACATCCATCACCTTCCTAGGATTTGTGGTGTCCAGCAAAGGTGTCTCCATGGACCCCTACAAGGTCCAAGCTATTCTTGATTGGCCGGAACCCCACACCCTTCATGAGGTCCGAAGTTTCCATGGATTGGCAACATTCTATAGGAGGTTTATTCGTGGATTTAGCACTATCACTGGCCCAATCACCGATTGTCTCAAGAAGGGGACTTTTGTGTGAACCAAATCAACCTCTAAAGCCTTCCAAGAACTTAAGGAGACGTTGACCCAAGCCCCGGTCCTATGCCTTCCCGATTTCTCTAAAGTTTTTGAAGTCACATGTGATGGTGTCTCCATGGACCCCTACAAGGTCCAAGCTATTCTTGATTGGCCGGAACCCCACACCCTTCATGAGGTCCGAAGTTTCCATGGATTGGCAACATTCTATAGGAGGTTTATTCATGGATTTAGCACTATCACTGGCCCAATCACCGATTGTCTCAAGAAGGGGACTTTCGTGTGGACCAAATCAGCCTCTAAAGCCTTCCAAGAACTTAAGGAGACGTTGACCCAAGCCCCGGTCCTATGCCTTCCCGATTTCTCTAAAGTCTTTGAAGTCACATGTGATGCATCCGGGATAGGGATAGGAGGGATCCTTAGTCAAGAGGGACATCCGGTAGCCTTCTTTAGTGAGAAGCTATGTGATGCTAGGACTAGATACTCCCCTTATGACAAGGAGTTCTATGCCGTGGTGCAGTCCCTCTGACATTGGAGGCACTACTTGTTGCCCAAAGAATTTGTCATCTTTTTCGACCATGAGGCCCTCAAATACCTCAACTCCCAACAAAAGCTAAATGCCCGACATGCCCGATGGGTTGAGTTCATCCAATCTTACACTTTTGTCATCAAACACAAAGTCGGGAGTGAGAATCGAGCGGCGGATGCTCTTAGCAGGAAAGTTTCCTTGTTATCCACTATCCAAGTGGAAGTGAGCGGATTTGATAGGATCAAGGATGAGTACCCTAGTTGCCCCGACTTTGGGCACATCTATACCACCTTGACCACCCATTCTAGCAAGGAACATGATCGATTTGTCTTAGAGGATGGGTTCCTCTTCAAAGGACCAAAGCTTTGCATCCCACGGACCTCACTCCGCGACTTCTTGATTTGGGAATTACATGCGGGAGAGCTAGCTGGTCATTTTGGAGTCCACAAAACCATTGCCCTAGTTGAGGGACAGTATCATTGGCCAAGTCTCAAGAGAGATGTAGGCAAGATAGTGGGTCAATGCCGCACATGTGCTTCGGCCAAACAGGTGAAGCAAAACACTGGCTTATATACCCCACTCCCCATCCCCGACCGTCCATGGCAAGACTTGAGCATGGACTTTGTGCTAGGATTACCCAAGACTCAAAAAAGGCATGACTCCATCTATGTGGTGGTTGATAGATTTTTCAAAATGGCCCATTTCATCCCATGCTCCAAAACCTCCGATGCCTCCCATGTGGCCCGATTGTTCTTTGATGAGGTTATCCGTCTCCACGGGCTACCTAAGACCATAGTCTCCGATAGGGATGTCAAATTCACTAGCTACTTTTGGAAAACTCTTTGGCACATGATGGGTACCCTCCTCAAATTCTCCACTGCCTACCACCCCTAAACGGATGGCCAAACAGAAGTTATCAATCAGAGTCTAGGGAACCTCCTTAGGTGTCTTGTTGAGGATCGCCCCGGAAATTGGGATCTCATCTTACCCCAGGCCGAATTTGCATATAACAACTCCATCAATAAGTCCATAGGATGAGTCCATTTGAAGCCGTGCATGGATACAAACCAAGAAAGCCTTCCGATCTCATTCCCCTTCCCCAGCATGCTAGAGTGTCCATTTCGGCTGAGTCTTTTGCACAACATATTAGAGAATTGCATGAAGAAATTCGCAAGCACATCAGCAAAAAGAATGAGGCTTATAAAAGGCTGGCCGACTCTCATCGGCGTCACCAAGAATTCCATGTGGGTGACTTTGTGATGGTAAGGACGGAGAGGCTCTCCCCGGGAGCCAACTCTAAACTGAGGCCACGTGGGGCTGGTCCCTTCCAGGTCTTGAGGCGCATTGGTACAAATGCCTACGAGTTAGATCCCCCTGAGGAGTATGGAATAAGTCCCACATTCAATGTCGCCGACCTAGTGCCATATAAGGGACCCACGGTGGTACCTAGTGAGGACATTGAGCCTACTTCTTCCATTGAGAGAGCAGCCACCCGTGAGGAGAGACCACCTGTCAAGAGAGCCCAGCGTGAACAAATTGAGCAAATATTGGATGAACAAGTCACTACCACTCGGAGCAAGGCATATGAGCGCTATCTCGTCAGGTGGAAGGATCGGCCTCCTTCGGAGGATTCTTGGGTTAGTCGGGAGGATCTCCAGCGGTTGGATCCGGACCTCCTCGAGCAGTACCACAGTCGGATGGACCCCTACTCGACGGAGTCGAGCTCTTCACAGCCCAGGGGATTTGATGGAGGCATCATCCACAACTCCCTTTGGCTAGGGTCTTCTTCACACTCCGGCATCGTTTGAGTTCAGGCCTCTCTCTCTAAAGGCCTAATTATCCCTTTTGTGCTATCTATTTGAGTCATTTTGATGTAATTTTCATTTTATTTGAGTCATGTCCCTAGGTCTTGCATTTCTTTTTCTAAGTTTGAGTGTCATTAGATTGTGTAATGTGCTATTGGGCCCAATTCTTCGGGCGTGGCCCAAGACCACCCCCTACCCCTTCGGTTATTTGTCATTGAGTCTTTTGTAAGGGACTTATTGTAAAATGTGGGTTTCCTATATATAGGGCCCCATTTCCTTCATTTGAAGGTAATGAATCATTGAATGAAAATTGCCATTTTGAGTTCACATTGGAGAGATTCCATTAGTTAGGGTGAGAAGCCCTTGGGAGTGAATCCCTCTACCTCTCTCTCTATTTCTCTCTCTCTTTCTCTCTCTTCCCCAAGTGGGGTTCGCCCCCCTCTCTCTCTCCTCCCCTCCCAACTACCTGCACCTCCCACCTACCACATTAAAGCCCCTCCACTTCCCATAACTACCATTACTCCACCCCCCTAGTTCCAAGGTAGAATCTTCCCCATTCCAACAATATCTTCCCATTCCAACACAATCTCCCCTCTTCCCCACACATTCTACCAGCTCCCAAGATCAATTTGAATTTGAAAATCCCTTCCCTCCAAGTTCTGGCCGCCCCTCCCTCTATCCCCTTTAGTTTAGGTCCCCCCCCCCACCTCCCTCCATTCTCCACCCCCTTGCACTCCCCATCCCCCCTACCTCCAGCTGAAACCTGCGCCCCCTTCCTACTTCCTTCATCTTCCTAACACCATTAGCACCTCCACCCCTCCCACATACTTCTCCTTCCACCCCCATCACCCCTTTCAACACGTACCTCCTCCTTCTTCTTCTTTTCAGGTCATTGGTGGCCACATCAAGGTTGCAGCTGGCAGTCTAGAGAGTTGCAGAAGAACCCGCAGCTTGCAGTAGTCACCAAGACTTCTTCCCGGAGACTATGAAGGCCCAAGAGGATTCCACAAAAGCATCTGCCTGTCTTCTTCGCAACGGCGGTGGTTTCGTCCCCATCGTAGATCGGTGCTGCCCTGGAGGTCCATTCTCCCACGACTGCGCAGAGCTGCCCCTGCAGAGGACCTAATCCAGAGAGAAAGATTCACCACGCCAAACCTCGGAGGAATCAGGCCAAGAGTTCTTCTACAGACTTCTTCCTCTTCCTGTCTACCTTCCAAATCAAGAAGCAGAACTCCGTTCGGCATCCTGCAGCAAAAGTTATCAATTTCCTTCCTCGGGTGTGCGGCTCTGCTTCCCCACAGTCTGCACCGACCTCTCCTCACTGTTCTGGGTCCCCTGGTCTTCTCCGGCATCTTTTGACTTTCCTGTTAGTTCTGCTGCAAAGAGGACTCGTCCACAGTTCCAGCGGTTCTGACGGCACCTGATTCGGAGTTCGGAAGCGGTCGGGGCATCCTCTTCTTCCTGCTGTTAGAAGCCTGAAGCTGCCAGTTCGAGAATCTTGTGCTCTGTTCGAACCTCCACCCAGGCTAGCAGCGGCTCCAGGAGAATTCAACAAAATTCTGAGGTGTTCCAATACCAGTCCCGAAGAGTTTCCCACTAGTCCCGCCATCAGCAAAATTCCTTAGCAAGTTCTGCAGCAGTAACACCGACTATCTGTCCCTATTCGCAGAGAGCAGGCGGAATCGGTGTCTTCACTTCTTCATTGCTTTTAGCCCTAGTTTCCCCTCCCCGCTTGGCCGGCTGAAAGCCCCTTCCTGTGCGGAGGTAGTTTTGGTTGTAATCCATTAACCCCCACCCCAAGGTCCCCCTCCTGCGAGAGGTGTAGTGTTGTAATTTGGTTTGGACAGGTCAAGCTGCACCGCCGCGGCGGGTGGGGATCCACTCGTCTCCCCGCTCGCCCTCGTCTCCGAGCGGGACCGGTTTCTTCAAACCGGTCAAGTAAGTGCTCAAACCTTCACTCCATTTAGTGCTTGTCTTTCAATATTAGTTCGTAGTTCAGCTGGCCGTGAGAGTGAGAGCTCGATCCTCAAGCCCGATGCCTTGAGTGATCACCATGGGAGGAGTGTAACCGGTGCCTTCGGCACTTTGTCGGTCCCATTGAATTGGGCCTCCAACTCCTTTGGGTTTCAAACTTTGGCCTTGCTGGCCCTCTACCAGCAAGGGTCCAACCCCACAACTTCCACTTGGCATCGCCAAGTCACCCCGGGCTTGGGTGAGCGACGGGAGAGCGGTGGCCCAAATCGGCCCCTTTGATTGTGAATGTGCTTGCTTGCCTAAGTCCTAGGTTGTGTCGCATCACCTCCCTTCCTCCAAACCGGAAGGGAACCTAGAGACCGAGGTCTCTCTTCCTCTGAAACCCAGAGGGAAACCGCTAGTAACACTAGTCACTAGCAACTCAGAGACTCCAAGTCTCCCTTCTCCTGATACCATAGGAGGACCACCGACCTCACTAGAGAATCGGAAGAAACACAATGGAAATGTAAACAAAGACAAGAAAGGAAAAATACAGCAATCAGAAAGCTAGAAATGTAGACCACAAAGATGTAGCTCGCCAAGGAGCAATCTGGCATGGATTTGATCCAAATGCCAGAAGAACGAAATCTTCTTCTTCTCTTCCTCTTTGACTCTCAGGCTCTCTCTTCCTGCAACCTCTCTTTTCTCTTTTTCTTCTTAAGCTGGATCTCTCGATCTCTCTTCTACTCTCTGGCTCACTCTTCTTCTTTCTTCTTCTGCTCACTGCCTCTCTGCAACTCTTTCCTTCTATCTCGATCACTCTCTTTCTCTTACTGCTTCCCTTTTTTCACGATGGCCTTCTTCTGAGGAAGAAGCCTTCCTTTTATAGCAGCAGCAAGCAGCTAGGGCGTGTGCTCTTGACGATTCCCTCTCAGAAGGTTCAGTCCACGTGGCACGATCAAGGCCATCTCCTATTCTTGGATCACGTGCATCATTAACCTCCTCGAATCAGCAGTCCTGTTAGAACAGATTAACTATCAGTGCAAGTTAATTTATCTGACAGGAAAGAATATGAGAAAGTATATACATCGAGTCACTTGATGAATGGGCCGAGCTTGTATAGACTTGATGCATCAATTGAAGTGTACACATATGAGAAAGTATGTACAGCAAGAATGAATGTACAGACATTACATTCATGAGTGTACATACTTTAACTGCATGAGATGCAGGCAACCAGTGTGTAGACTTGAAGTGTAAATGTGCATGAGAAGCCAATGTACAGACTTGCTGACTTGAAAACGAGTGAATAGACTTGAACATCTAGCCAACAAGTGTATAGACTTGAAACAGCTAGCCAACGAGTGTATAGACTTGAAAGCTTGAAAAGGATTGTACAGACTTCATCTTATAGAGAGATGCACAAACGGAATGAAAGTATGCACATTGAATGCATGAGATGCTCAGACAACCTGTCAACGAATGTACAGACTTGTCTTAGTGTTTATGCATGAGTCTGTCAACGAATGTACAGACTTTCTATGTTGCATGCATAAGACGCTAAGAGAGACGCTGTATAGACTTGCTGAACAATGCAACAGAATGTATAGACTTTGTTGTACTGTGCAAACGATGTGCAGACTTGTAGCATGCAGTGAAGCAATGTACAGACTTAGAGTGAAGCACAAACAAATGCAATGTATAGACTTTGTTCTGAACGTAGGTAAAGATGAGGAGTGTATAGACTTTGCTTTAGTGTTTATGCATGAATGAGGTGGCGATGTATAGACCTGAACGGAATGCAAGCAGTGTATAGACTTTGTGTCCAAAGGCAATGTATAGACTTTGATGCCCAAAGGCAATGTATAGACTTGCAAGTGTGAGACGCTACAGACGGTGGATGTACAGACTTGGGCTGTACAGACTTGCAGTGTGCAATGCATGCGATGTATAGACTTTGCCTTAGAGACGCTGCATATGACGATGCATTGTATAGACTTAGCGATGCAATGTTCACACTCACTTAGACGCTGAGTGAGATGCTGGACAATGTACAGACTTTACTTCATGATGCACCGTTGTACAGACTTTGCATATGTGAGACACTGGCTGTATAGACTTAGAGTGAAGCATGCAATGTATAGACTTTGTGTTAGCGCAACACAAGGGCTGTACAGACTTCGTGTGTGTGTGCTACAGGAGGATGTATAGACTTGCTAAAGAAAAGATGCATGAACTAGACGATGTACAGATTTTCCCAATGTACAGACTTGAGAAACGAATGTATAGACTTGATAAGGCTTCAAAGCAACCATGTGCATTCATGCAATATATAGACTTGGATTCGTGCATGCTACAGTGCAATGTATGGACTTTGAAGACTTGCTAGCATGCGGATGCAATGTACAGACTTTACAGACTTGCTAGCATGCGGATGCAATGTATAGACTTTGAAGACTTGCTAGCATGCGGATGTATAGACTTTAAATAAGAAGCACATTATGTAATGTGTGGACTTGGCAAAAGCATGAAGATAACAGCAGAGAGTGTATGGACTTGCTGTATGCATGAACTACCCTGTACAGTTCATATGCCCAAAGCAGAACTGTCATTCAGACACAGATTCATGATATGCTATCATCAAAATAATGGAGATCAGAATCATGTCACAGATGTCACAGATGTTCAGATAACTCATAGTGTTTGCTATCATCAAAATCACAGAGGCACAACAATCTCCCCCTTTTTGATGATGGCAACACTATGAGTCACACTGACTCATGTCAAACTATTCTCCCCCTTTGACTTCATCAAAAAGAAAAATAGTTTGAGATGAGAAATACAAGCATACATGATATGAATAAGAAAATACTCCCCCTTTGACTCAGTCATTTAGACATGAAAGACACAGAGGCAGTTAAACAATGAAGCACAAATGAAGTCTATGATGCAGCTGTATGCTCTCCTATACCAGCCAGATAAAATCATGCACAACATGTGAAGGATAGCCAAGAAATGACAAGCAGGTTAATCTCCCCCTTAAAGCCGGAAAAGAGTTGAGGAATGTCTAGAGGTGATAAGCATCTATCAGCAAAAACACGTGGGCACCACAATATCAGAAGCAATTAAGACAATTCTCCCCCTTAGGCAAACAACTTATGCAGACATGTATATGCAGCAAATACACCACATTTGACATGGCAGAAGGTAGAGAGCTAATGCAGACAAACAACATAAATAGACACTCTTGACCAGAGAATTCTTCCCTTATGATCCATGATGTAAGAGTGAACTACAAGGATGAACTCTGGTTATCCAAAGGCAGCAAGTAAACAGGTTATACTGAGAGTTGTGCCTCACATAAATGAGAACCAATGTCAATCAAAGCACAGTGATAGAGAGCAATAGGATGAACAGATTCAGCAAATAGTGAAAATTGATATATATAACTTTTCAGCATGATACCAACTTCATAAAACAGAATTTAAGTTTTAGATTCCTCCATTATAAAAGCTTATGAATCCTTGATTATCAAATATGGTTTAAGAATGATGTAAAACGAGTTTTTTTTAAAAAAAAGAAATGGTACTCATATCTGAACCAACTCTTAATAGAAAGGAACTACAAGCTCATATAAAATTCTAGTTCAACCAATTTCCATCTTACTTAGTTTACTTTCCCTGACTGCTTTAAGAGATACATAAGTGAATGCATCAGAATTTTGATTGTTCTTTCAGAATTTGATTTACACTTGTTCATATTTTTCTCTTTTTTTTTAATGATCAATTTTGGTTTATCAACACCTTTGGACATGGGGAGACACCTTGATCAGAGGCCAAAATCCCCAGTTACTCAATGTGACAAACGTATTGCTTCTCCCATTTTAGAGAACAGAGGTAGCATTAAAAGTATCTTTGGCATGAGGATACACCTTGATCAGAGGCCAGAATCCCCAATTACTCAATACAATTATGCCATTGCTCTGCCATATTCTCACAGTAGTTTCCAATCATCTCTTTAAACAGAGTTAACCATGGTACTCCATGACACAATCCTTGGGACAGGTTTCTCAGTAACCACAGTCATTGCTCTATCCATACTTTTTCTCAGAATGGATTCAGAACAAGTTAGGTGTTTAAGAACAACTACATACACTATATATCTCAGTGAACGTAGACATGGACTTCAACTTTTCAGATTTCAAATAGTCTTACATGAATTTACATGAAGCAAATAGTTAAATTTTATTAAGAGGTTGAATCATATATTTTCAAGTTCTTTGAGTCCAAACAAGAGTACATAAGACTTAAACCAATTCCAGTTAACAAATGTTCTTAAGCATGTATAATGGAAGGTTCCTCATTAAAGATGTTTTAACTTTTATGAAGTAGTATTCAGGCTGAAGGTTTACTTCATATCTCGGCTCATTAATTCAAGTAAGCTGACTGAAATTTCAACAAACAGCATGGATTCTGAAAAATTGCAGTAAAGAATCTGCTCTTGAGTAAAGTAGTTCAGAGTTGATTGGATAGAGGTGAAGCTCTCCTTCAGCAGATTTAGGAGAGACAGACAGATCCAATAAGATATAAATTCAGATTATGAAAACTTCAAAAGAAGTCAAAAGAGATCATTTGATGATGGAATCACTGACACTACAGATATGACAAGTTGAATCAGGTAGATGGATAGGAAGAGTTCAGACAAAGACACAACTGAAAAGATTAAGCATGCTGCCCCTGACAATATGTAGTGAGTCAATTCTCCCCCTTTTTTTTATTTTCAAAATGAGTGATATGCTATGCAATGACTCCCCCTAACTAAAAGCACTGAAGACCAGACACAACAATTTGAATTAGAGAGCTTCGGTTGACTAGACAAAAGAATTTTGCTCCCCCTGTCTATATGCACAGAACATCACTTGTTTTTAAATTTTCCAAAATAAATCCAGTGCAATTAACTATGTGTATGCAAAAACATGCAATGCTTGCCATGAAGACTGAACATATGACTATGTGACTCATACTCATACAGACTGCCCTATCAAGTAATATGACCCATGGTACTAGGCGGAGAGCTTGGTCTAAAAGACCATCTCACACATAATAAGAACCTTCAGACAGATTTCACCGGCCTTTTAGTAGCTTACCATTTGATATACCATAGTGGTCATGCATGACAATGCAATATCAACAGTCCTAAGTGCATCAGATTTTCAGTGAGTGTGAAGTGCAAGTTCAAGCATTTGATCAACAGCATGAAGTTCACACTTTTCAGAAACAGACAGAACCTGATGTTTTCAGCAATTCTATATATATGAACATTTATTTTAACAAGATATGCATACACATCTCAAAGTATAACCAAGTAAGCCCATGAAGCTCAATGCAAGTGTCAATAACAAATAAGAGATCATGTATGCATGAATCATGATATGCAATTAAAAATAGATTTCTAAGGAATTCAATTAACCACATATGAAGAGTGCAAGTATTACCTGAAGAGTGCTTGAATGTGGTTTTATTTTGAGTGCCTTGGTTCATTTTCCCAGCTTATTTTCAATCCAAGGCACACCTGCAAGGTAGAGTTTATTTTGCACAAACAGGTACCCAAGCAATCTTTGGTCGTGAAATGACAGTGATACCTTTGACTGGCATTCTCAAGCTTTTCTGGGCAACTAGATCATCAGTTTTCATTATGAAACAATTATTCATAGAATGCCCAAAGCCACCACAATGATGACACGAAACAACATGTTTTGTGTTTTTGATGTGCACATTAGCTTAATCATGAAACCTATGTGCTCGTGCATGAAATTCTCTGATGTTTACATGAGCATTTCTTCTTCTATTTTGGGTTTGCCAACAATCTCTAACTCTGTGGCCTAACTTACCACACTCAAAAAATGCAAGAGTTTTCCTTTTAAAGATAAATCCATTTGTACAAGAAGTGTTTCGATTGACAGGGAATCTAACAGATTCATAATTAGACTTCCTTCCCTGAGGATGCCAACATTGGGCTGCAATGTGGCCCACCTTGCCACAATGAAAGCAATGAATTTTCTTATTTTAAAAAGCATGATTTCTAGCATGAAATTCTTTAACATTCAGATTACCCTTTTTCTGACCAGACACATGTTTTCTAGCATGCTTTTTATCATCTTGTTTCATCACAAAACAGTTACTCATAAAGTGTCCATGCTTACCACAATAATGACAGGAGCCATTTGATTTCTTTAAAACATGGCATTTATCTGATGAGTTTTTAGCATGCATATTGTTCCTTTGAATTTCTGATGTTTTATGATTTTTATTTTGTTTTTGAATGTCAGTTTGTTTCTGCATTTTCTAAACAGTGGGATGTTTATCTTTTGAGGTGGTAGCTACACTTGAAGCTTTTACAAATGAAGTCATCAACTTCCTCTGAAGCTCTTTCTTGTTAACATTATTGTAGCCCAGCCCTTCCTTCCTAGGATTGATTTTTACACCTAGTAGCTTGTCTAGGTTTTTCGGCCCACCTACGAATTTTGACAAAGAATTGTTCAGATCCTTTATTTCAGATTGAAGGGAAGAGATCTGATGTTCATAGTTGACTATATCTTCTTCAGAGACCAGAATTTGTTGATGCATCACATCATTCAAATTTTTAAGGGTTTCAATTTCTTATTTCAGTTTGAGCTTTTCCACTTCTTCTGAATTATCAGACACCACACATTTACCTTTTTCAAATGTCAGCAATCTCTCTGACATGATGGTGTTCAGCTGCTTTAACTTTTCATTTTCCTTCCTCGATTTCTCAATCTCTACCTTCAAACTAGTGTTCTCCTCCTGAAGTTTATCATCATCAAACAATACATCAGTTAGGAAACTCTTGTTTTCTGGTTCATAATTTTCAAGGTTTTCCTGAAACTTTAAATTCACAGCACTAACAGCCTCAAACTTTTCATTTATCAATCTGTTTTCACTTTCAAGATTGACTAATCTTTGTTCAAATTCCTGACATAGTTTTCTGAGTTTTGCATTTTCAGATTTGACATGATCAAGTTCAGACTTGATTTCATCTAGTTTCGACAATTGTCTTCTGAATATTTCATTTACAGTTTTCAGAATTTCAGGATTTTCAAGATTTTCACCTCCAGAAATAGGATCCCGTAGATTTGTTAGCTTCTTTATCAGACTTTTATTCTTCTTCCTCAGTTTTTCATGGGCGTGTAACAGATTGGCATAGGCATCTTCCCAGTCATCTAAAGTGTAACTAGAGAAAGGATTGATTACCTCTCCAGCATCTTCGAATTCATCTTGGTCACTGCTATGGTTGCCCTTGTCAGCCATCATGTAGCTGTCCTCATTCATCCTTTGAGCTAGCTCCAGCTTATCCAGGATGTCTTTAGCAGACCTGCAATCATGAAAGCAAGAATGTAAGGCTTTGTCAGTAGCTGCTTTCATCAGATTCCAGGCTTTCTGATTTTCTCCATCCTTTGATCTGTGACTGTCGGTCCATTTGGACACTTTCTTTGGTAATCTGTGAGGACCATGTGAAATTAACTTCCACAAATCAGGATTAACTGATATAGCATAGTTGCGCAGATTGGCAAACCAGACATTAAAATTAGAGCCGTTGAAAACCGGTGGATCACCCATGGAAATAGATCAAATGAATGCAACAGGAATAATGATGCACAAAAGCAAGATAGCACTGAAGACTGCAGGATCGGATCTACAGGTCGCTGGACCTTATATGCAAACACCCGCTCTGATACCAATTGATAGGGTGCAAGGCCCGGATACAGAGGGGGGGTGAATGTATCCCTCTTCAAATATTGCCTAATTAAAACTCTAAAGCTAAGATATGCGGAATTAAAGACTATTGCAGAAATATAATGAGAATACTTAGAAGGATCAAAGCAAGACAACTATTCTATTAACCCTCACACGATCCTAAGCAAGCATCTAATGAGCGCAGTAATGAAAAGAACACATAAAGAAATCAAACCACAAGTGAACACCAGGATTTTTTAGGTCGTTTGGTCCACAGACCTACGTCCACCCCTTACTCCAAACCGGAGTGAGGCTTCCACTTGCAAGGCTAGAACAGCAGACTCAGTCTGCAACAATTGCTGCCTAACAGCTTGACAAATCGAGGGAAACAAATCCCTCAACCCAAGCTCTGCAACCCACAAAAGCTTGACACATGGACTTGCTACCCACAAGACTAGAACCGGAGACGAATCTCCCTTCCTCCAAACCGGAGGGGAACTGCTAGTGACAGCCCGTCACTGGCAAACCAGAGATCACAGATCTCTCTTCCTCTGCGAACCCACAGGGAACCCACAAGTGACTCCCAACCACTTGCAACCCAGAGGTCTCGGACATCCCTTCCTCCAAAGCGGAGGGGAACCCAGAGACCGAGGTCTCTCTTCCTCTGAATCCCAGAGGGAAACTGCTAGTAACACCAGTCACTAGCAACCCAGAGACTCCAAGTCTCCCTTCTCCTGATACCACAGGAGGACCACCGACCTCACTAGAGAATTGGAAGAAACACAATGGAAATGTAAACAAAGACAAGAAAGGAAAAATACAGCAATCAGAAAGCTGGAAATGTAGACCACAAAGATGTAGCTCGCCAAGGAGCAATCTAGCATGGATTTGATCCAAATGCCGGAAGAATGAAATCTTCTTCTTCTCTTCCTCTTTGACTCTCTGCCTCTCTCTTCCTGCAAGATCTCTTTTCTCTTTTTCTTCTTAAGCTGGATCTCTCGATCTCTCTTCTGCTCTCTGGCTCACTCTTCTTCTTTCTTCTTTCTTCTTCTTCTTCTGCTCACTGCCTCTCTGCCTCTCTGCAGCTCTTTCCTTCTATCTCGATCACTGTCTTTCTCTATCTGCTTCCTTTTTTTCACGATGGCCTTCTTCTGAGGAAGAAGCCTTCCTTTTATAGCAACACCAAGTAGCTAGGGCGTGTGCTCTTGACGATTCCCGCCCAGAAGGTTCAGTCCACGTGGCACGATCAGGGCCATCTCCTATTCTTGGATCACGTGCATCATTAACCTCCTCGAATCAGCAGTCCTGTTAGAACAGATTAACTATCAGTGCATGTTAATTTATCTGACAGGAAAGAATATGAGAAAGTATATACATCGAGTCACTTGATGAATGGGCTGAGCTTGTACAAACTTGATGCATCAATTGAAGTGTACACATATGAGAAAGTATGTACAGCGAGAAAGAATGTATAGACATTACATTCACGAGTGTACATACTTTAACTGCATGAGATGCAGGCAACCAGTGTGTAGACTTGAAGTGTGAATGTGCATGAGAAGCCAATGTACAGACTTGCTGACTTGAAAATGAGTGAATAGACTTGAACAGCTAGCCAACGAGTGTATAGACTTGAAACAGCTAGCCAATGAGTGTATAGACTTGAAAGCTTGAAAAGGATTGTACAGACTTCGTCTTGAAGAGAGATGCACAAACAGAATGAAAGTATGCACATTGAATGCATGAGATGCTCAGACAAGCTGTCAACGAATGTACAGACTTGTCTTAGTGTTTATGCATGAGTCTGTCAACGAATGTACAGACTCTCTATGCTGCATGCACAAGACGCTAAGAGAGACGCTGTATAGACTTGCTGAACAATGCAACAGAATGTATAGACTTTTTTGTACTGTGCAAACGATGTGCAGACTTGTAGCATGCAGTGAAGCAATGTACAGACTTAGAGTGAAGCACAAACAAATGCAATGTATAGACTTTGTTCTGAACGTAGGTAAAGATGAGGAGTGTATAGACTTTGCTTTAGTGTTTATGCATGAATGAGGTGGCGATGTATAGACTTGAACTGAATGCAAGCAGTGTATAGACTTAGTGCCCAAAGGCAATGTATAGACTTGGATAGTTCAGCTGCCAATGTATAGACTTTGATGCCCAAAGGCAATGTATAGACTTGCAAGTGTGAGACGCTGAAAGAGACGGTGGATGTACAGACTTGGACTATACAGACTTGCAGTGTGCAATGCATGCGATGTATAGACTTTGCCTTAGAGACGCTGCATAAGATGATGCATTGTATAGACTTAGCGATGCAATGTTCACACTCACTTAGACGCTGAGTGAGACGCTGGACAATGTACATACTTTACTTCGTGATTTAGCCGTGTACAGACTTTGCATATGTGAGACACTGAATGTATAGACTTAGAGTGAAGCATGCAATGTATAGACTTTGTGTTAGTGCAACACAAGGGCTGTACAGACTTCGTGTGTGTGTGCTACAAGAGGATGTATAGACTTGCTAAAGAAAAGATGCATGAACTAGATGATGTACAGACTTTCCCAATGTACAGACTTGAGAAACGAATGTATAGACTTGATAAGGCTTCAGAGCAACCATGTGCATTCATGCAATGTATAGACTTGTATTCGTGCATGCTACAATGCAATGTATGTACTTTGAAGACTTGCTAGCATGCGGATGCAATGTACAGACTTTACAGACTTGCTAGCATGCGGATGCAATGTATGGACTTTGAAGACTTGCTAGCATGCAGATGTATAGACTTTAAATGAGAAGCACACGATGCAATGTGTGGACTTGGCAAAAGTATGAAGATAACAGCAGAGAGTGTATGGACTTGCTGTATGCATGAACTACCCTGTACAGTTCATATGCCCAAAGCAGAACAGTCATTCAGACACAGATTCATGATATGCTATCATTAAAATCAGGGAGATCAGAACCATGTCATAGTGTCACAGATGTTCAGATAACTCATAGTGTTTGCTATCATCAAAATCACAGAGGCACAACAGTCCTCACAGTTTCCATATCCAATTCGGGTAACGAGATCGCTGTGATCGGCCTCTCGATTATCGGATTTCATCTTATATGATTCTCAATAGCATCTCCCACAATCTTCAAAATAAGGGGAGGTGCTGTCGAATTTTTGAGAAGACATTTGAGTTAAAATAATAATAATAATAATAATTATAAAATAAAAAAATGAATGAAAATAAAATAAAAAAATAAAAAAATGAATCACGTGAGTGCCGCACCGATTCACCACCCAATGTGGTGAGTCGATGTGCCACCCCCTTTTTTTAATATATATATAATAGAAAAGGGGGGCCGCACCGACTCACCACTCATGGGGTGCATCGGCGGCACCACCACCGTCCCTTTTACCCCCCTTTTCATATAGAGAAGAAAAACCCAAACGACACACACCGCACACCGCACACCCATTACATAAATGCACACTCACACCCCATTAACACTAATCCATGCACACACATCTGACGTTCTCTCCCCATCCCACGTATTTGTATATATATATGTAAGAAAAGGACAAACCAACAACCAATGTCAAAAGATACAAAACGACTGTAGCAAATAAAACGCTCCCTCATGGACGTATGTATAGCATTGCACATGCATTAAAAAAAGGGAGAGAGATAAGTAAAATAATAAAAAATAAAAGATAATTTATATATATATATATAATAAACAAATAATGGCCAAATAAAAAATGACAATAATAATAGTAGTAATAATCATGGAATAAAAGTGATAAACAAATAACAACAACAAAATGAATGACAAATGTATAACAACCCAATAAATGTCAAACAAGGAGAAAAACGATGTATGCATGCAATATAAAAGAATATATATAAATACTAAAAAAGGGGGGAGCTTACATGACCAACATAAGAATAGTGAGCTTAAGGAAAAGAAACATACGCAGGCATCCAAATAATAAAATAAAATAGGGTAAACAAATGAAGAACAACGAACATGACTGTATCCGCCCTGGAGCTCTCACCTCCTCTACACCCCGGGTATGGGAATATTAATGACACCGTGACAAGTTGTACCTGGACCTCGGGATTCATCCTATTGTGGCCAAGGCATGACCTTGTTCCGAGCGAATAATCCGTTGGGTTCAGTTCGTTTCGATCGAGTTTCAACCGCATTCCCTCGGTTCTTGAATAGCAAATTTGTCATACCTAGGCATACATTGTCTCGACATTATACGAGTCTGTCCGAACACGGTCACGCCAGGCCCACCTCATGGGTCCATATGTGTGTACTATAATGCCATGCGCAGCCTATAAGTAAAACAACCCCGACTTGAAATAAGAGAGATGTTGCCAAAATCTCCCTTAAAATTATGAATAAATGATCAAATAAATAATAAACAATAAAACTAAATACTGTTGTGACTCCTCTATGTTGATGATGTTGACAATAAGCTTTACTTCATTGGCAACAGCTTGTTTTGATTGATTGGCAACTGTTTATGTTTTGATGAAACTGTCTTTATCAGATTCTCTATGTGTTCCATGCAGTCATGGTCTACACATTGCACACACACACAAGTCTACACACTCAAAGTCTATACATTACATTGTTGTGTTTGTGCATCGTTTAGAACAAAAGTCTATACATTCATTTGTTGATAGTTTAGCAAGTCTGTACATCGGTCAAGTCTATACATTGCAGCAGGGATGCACTCCAAGTCTGTACAGCGTCTAGCATATCATGCAAGTCTGTATATTGCATATGTAGCAGATATAGCAAGTCTGTACATCGCATTTGACACAGGCATAGGAAGTCTATACATTGGTATCTTTACCGACGTTGCACTCGTAAGTCTATACATTGGTATCTTTACCTGTAGCAACCCTGATAAATGAATATTTGAAATAAATTAAAACATATATATATTACAGTAGTAATACAGATAATAAGAATAGGGTTAATTAGATGAAGTAAAACAAAATTAAAATAACGCCTCTTATTAGGGCGTTAATTCAAAAAGAAACGCCTCTATCAAAGGCGTTATTCAAGAAAGGACGCCCTCTCCACACGGCGTCAAATTCCAAACGTAAAAAAAAAGGTAAGGCCAAGAAACGCCCTAATCTTGGGCGTGTTTTAAAGAAAAGAACGCCCTTACACAAGGCGCTTATTAAGAAACGACCTGAAGCGGGTCGTCAATTCAAGAATCGACGCCCTGACCAAAGTCGTTAATTTAGTTCGTGAACCGTTCGACCCAGACACTTATCCTGGGTAATGGATAAGTATTAGAAAGAGTTAAAAGGTGGTAAGGACTCTATATTGGAAGCATTACTTCCACTAGAACACTAACCCTAACAGGACGTCCAAAATCCTATAAATAGTCTTGATCGAACAAACCCTAAACCTATTTGATTCAAGCCTCTGCGACGGTAAGTGAAGAACAGAACTGTTCTTCTTATTCCTTTCTTTCTGTTTCGAGTGTATGAAGAACTAACGTTCTTAATCTCCTTCTCTTCTTACAGGTTGAAGAGAGCACACACTGTGAAGAACATAGGTAAGGTTCTTCTAAAACTTTTCCTAACTACGGTTATGTCCCCATCTTCCTCATCTTCCTTTCTTTTTCTTACAGATCGATTGTTGGGTGAAGTTCCTGAAGACAGAAGATCAATATCTTCATCATCCTCATCAAACACAATCACCTTCTCTTCTTACTGCTACCAGCGGGATTCTTCGTCCCTTCGATTAAACCAAATCAACCATTAAAGGTAGGTTTTCTCAAGTTATGGTAGCCCAAACAAAATTAATGCAAGATATACATATATATAAGCATGACATGCATATGGTTTATTATAGTTTTAATACGTTTCTGTAATATTTTGAAAGAGACGCCCCTGTCTAGGGCGCTAATTTACAAGACACGACCCTGCCCAGGTCGTCAATTTCATATTTGACGCCCTGTACACAGGCGTTAATTTCATGTAAATGATTATCACCTATCTTAAGAACTGATTATCCATGCAATTACATGAAATCAATAATTGTTAACGGTTAAAAGTCAATAAACATGAAACATCAAATCTAAAATACTGCATCTGAATTCCTGCCAATTTCCTGTCATGACTATATGATTGTTATCCTTGATTATCGTGCAAATCTTGCTTTCCTGGTATCTCTTGAATTCACGACCTAGACTAGGTCGTTTTCCATGTGTTAACGCCCCATCACAGGGCGTGAATTAAAAAGAAACGCCCCTTACTAGGGCGCGTATCTGTTAAAAATCCTGGAATACATATTCTGTGAAAATAAGAATTTAATGATTAACGCCCCTGCCAAAGGCGCGTTTTTGATAATTTCTGAAAATAAATATGTTCTGAAAATATTGTAAATAAAAAGACGCCTTCTACTGTAGTCGTCTCATTTAAAAGAAACGCCCCTGTCCAGGGCGCGTTTTAGATAAATTATTGAATTATTGAAAATTCTGCAAAACGGACCATATGTAAACGCCCTTCTGTTAGGCGTTAATTACTTGAGAAACGACTTGACCTAAGTCGTTATTTTACTCTAAACTGATTTTCATCTGATTTGCTAACCGATGGTTTTATATATTATAATATATATATATATATCGGCACTATTCTCCACTCCGTGAGTATAGTCCCATGTTTTCATGTTGATTTACCGATCACACTCAACTCTCATTGACATACAAGCTCTCCATTGGACATTCCGTTCCTTTGGACTAGCGAGTTAGTCATAGAGACCTCCGTAAGACTCCTCGTAGCCTTGGATTCCCTCAAGGCCGACTGAGCTGGTTGTACCCTAAAAACCTATTACACGATCTTTGCCATGTCAATCTAAAGAAACATGGTATACCGGCCCTTATGTTTATACAAAGAGTATATCATAAGAAAATTCTTAATGGGATGATGATATCATGCCATATCATGTCGTCCTTGTAAACCCCAATTCTATGATAAGAATGAGGGTATCTTACTTTGATATACTGTTCATGTGGACCTCAATTCTATATAAAGAATGTCCATATTGATTTGTCATGGTACCTAAGTTAAGGGAACCATATTCTACCTAGTTTTATCGATATCGTGATTATACCGTTATTATCGCCAATCTATGTCCTTTGTCATATTTTTGGACTCTATTCTGTCAAAGTTGTCATACATGTCTACAAGCTTGAATATTGAAATTCTATATTGGCTATATAAACAAGAGTGGATGTCAAAAATACATGATAAATGCCTGCGCATATAGGGCCCGATCTGGTCCTGGGAGGAGCACCCGAAAGTACTTGTGCCCATGGGAGTTAAAATGATAAGGTATCTGGCATTATACCGAGTACTTGACTTGCTTGATTGGACATTCCACACACATCTTGTACTTGACTCGTACTTAACATGAAATGAAATGCGTGGCCCGAAAAGGGTAATTTACTTGCTTGCTTGATACATGATAGCCAAAGTTCTTGACATGACTTGTTAATTGTACTTGCTTGAATATCTTGAACCACTTGTTATCTTGTTGAAAGTTCATGATTAAGTTCATCTTATTTCCTTGATATTACATTCTCTCTATCTTGTCGTTTTATGCGAGCATGCATAACTTTCTTGCATTCATGAAAGATGTAATTACTTAAACCACTTGCTAGTACTTGAGATATAATTTCCTACTGAGCGTTCGCTCATTCCGTTTGTCCCTTTGTACTTTTCAGGTAAATCCGACGACGATGGAAGTCAATCGGATGGGAATGGTCAAGAGTGAAAGTGATAGAGCTGCTCAAGTGTCATCTAGTCTTTTCTATAGTTTTCTTGAGTCAATATGTATTCTTTTCCTTTTTATTAAACAGAGTATTGGATTTGTAATAGTCTATCCATTATGAAATAAAGGATTGGGTTATCTTGCTATTTTGCGCATCTCTGTCTTTGTGTCGAATACACGACCACTCTGATTGACATGATTGATATAGACACGTCGCGCATCTCCGGGTATCTTCCGCGCTCGGGACGTGACAGTCTTTGTGGTATCAGAGCCTAAGGTATTCAATTCCTAGGAAAAAACCCAAGTCCAAGGATAAGTTGAACCTTTAAACCAGTGAGATTGGGTAGAACCAAGGGTTAGATTTAACATAGTATACGAGTCTTTAAATACGATCACGCACTAATATAGTTATTGTAATTGTAGGATAATGGCTGCCGAACGTGCTCAATGGCGCAACATGCAGCGTACCCTTCAAGGGATGACCCAAGTGCTACAACAGGTAGCACAAGGTGGTGCTCCACGAGCTGGAAGCTTACACCAAGCCTTTAAGAACATGAATCCCCCGAAGTTTATGGGATCGACCGATCCGGACGATGCCGAGCATTGGGTTCGGGAAACCGAACGCATATTCCGTGTCATGCAATGCACGGACCAGGACAAAGTTCTATTAGCTACATTCCAGTTAGAGAAAGATGCTAGATGCTGGTGGGAGTCTATTGAAGCAACCATAGATCCTACTCAAGTAACATGGGAAGAATTCGTGGAATACTTCAATGCTAAATATTTCTCGGACCGAGTCCAAGAAAAGAAGGCTGCCGAATTCGCGGCATTAAAGCAACGATCCTTATCATTAGCAGATTATGAAGCTCATTCTCCAGGTTGTCTAGATATGCTAAGCATCTTATTAGCACGGAGAAGATGAAAGCCCGTAGATTTCTTAATGGGCTTAGGCCCCACTATATTACTCAACTGGCGCCTATGGACATCCAAGTTTATTCTGAAATAGTGCGCCGAGCTCAACTACTTGAAGATGCCACGGAACTATCTGATAGGATCCGAGGGAAAGACAAGAAGGAACAAGTCACGAGTTCGGGTTCTTTCAAACCCAATTTCAAGAAGAGGCCCAATAATGGAGGTTCTTCCTCTCAAGATCATAAGTTCAAAAAGACCAAGCCTTTCTCTATCACAACTACCCCTTCTAATACAGTATGCAAGCATTGTGACAAGGCTGGTCACAAGACAGAAGAATGCTGGAGGAAATTAGGAGCTTGTCTCCGTTGTGGAAGCCGTGAGCATCGGATTCCCGAATGTCCATTAATGAATGACCAAGCCGGTGATGGTAAACGCCCGGTGACAAAGAATGCTCGTCTTCACGCAATCCAGGAGACCGAACCGGAAGAAGAAGGCGGATTAGTGGAAGGTACATTGAGAATTTGTTCCAAATATGCACATGTCTTATTTGATACGGGTGCATCGCATTCTATTGTTTCTAAGAAGTTTGCTGACCCATTACCTCTAGAACCGGAATGGATGAAATTAGTGTTGTATACTCCTCTCGGAAACGAGACGGATATCACGCATCATTACCAAAACTGTGAAGTGTTGGTTCGAGGAAAGAATTTTCCTATTGATCTTATCTGCTTAGATCTAAAAGAATATGATGTTATACTAGGAGCAGATTGGTTATCTAAGTACCAGGAAACGGTTGATTGCCGTAATAGCAAGATTATTTTCAAAGAATTTCCAGAACTGACTTATACTAGTCCTAAGAGTCGAAGCAAATCTCCTCTTATTTCGGCTCTTCGAGCAAGCAAGCTCGTCAGGAAAGGATGTGTATCCTTCCTTGCTTTTGTCACTGTTAAAGAAGCTAAGGAAACCAAGATAGAAGACATTCAGGTAGTGCAAGAATTTCCAGACGTATTTCCGGAAGATTTGCCGGGATTACCCCCTCAAAGAGATGTGGCCTTCACCATTGACTTAGTCCCTGGTGCTGGTCCCGTTTCAAAGGCGCCATATAGAATGTCCCCTGCTGAACTCAAGGAGTTGAAGGAGCAGTTGATGGAACTAATCCGAAAAGGGTTTATTAGACCAAGTACTTCCCCGTGGGGAGCACCAGTCTTATTTGTAAAGAAGAAGGATGGATCCATGAGATTGTGTATCGACTATCGACAGTTGAATCATCTTACTATCAAGAACAAGTATCCACTGCCGAGAATCGATGAATTATTTGATCAGATTTCAGGATCCAAATATTTTTCCAAGATTGATCTCAGGTCGGGATATCATCAATTAAGAATCAAGGACGATGACATTCACAAGACTGCATTCAGAAGCAGGTATGGCCATTACGAATTTGTTGTTATGCCTTTTGGACTAACAAATGCCCCTGCTGCCTTTATGCAGTTAATGAATAGCATATTCAGGCCTTACTTGGATCAATTCGTAGTAGTCTTCATTGATGATATATTGATATATTCCAAGACTAAGGAAGAACATGAAGAACATTTGAGGATTGCATTGCAAGTCTTGAGGACAAATCAATTATATGCTAAACTCAGCAAATGCGAGTTCTGGCTTGAAGAAGTGGCTTTTCTCGGGCATGTCATATCAAAGGACGGATTATCTGTAGATCCGTCAAAAGTTGAAGCTGTGAGAAACTGGGAAAGACCCACTAATGCAAGCGAGATCAGAAGTTTCTTAGGTCTTGCAGGCTATTATCGGCGATTCATCAAAGATTTCTCTAAGATCGCCGTGCCCCTTACAAGGTTAACTCGCAAGGAGATCCGATACGAATGGAGTGAGGAATGTGAAAGAAGTTTTCAAACTCTCAAGGATCATCTCACCACAGCTCCGGTCTTAGCTCTACCGATAGAAAGAGAGAAATTCGAGGTCTACACTGATGCTTCTGGCATTGGCCTCGGATGTGTCCTAATGCAACAAGGAAAGGTCATAGCATACTCTTCACGTCAACTGAAGAAGCATGAGGAGAATTACCCCGTCCATGACTTAGAACTGGCCGCGGTAGTATTTGCCCTAAAGATATGGAGACACTATCTCTATGGGGTACAGTTCACTGTCTACTCTGATCACAAAAGTCTCAAATATCTATTCTCACAAAAGGAGCTAAACATGAGACAAAGACGCTGGCTAGAATATCTCAAGGACTTCGACTTCAGTATACAATACCATCTCGGAAAGGGTAATTATGTGGCTGATGCCCTTAGTCGAAAGTCGAGAGCAATGATAGCCAATTGTATGATACAAGAATGGAGGTTACTTGAACAATTCTCCGAGCTCAATATAAGCTTGGACACGGAATCCAAATTTGTCACATTATCTCATGTAAACATACAGTCAGACTTATTATCTGAAATACAAACACTTCAGGATGATGATCCTATGTTAGTGGAAATCAAAGGAAGATTAGAAGGACAATCTGATTTCCAACTAACTTCTGATAAAAGATTATTATTCAAAGGTAGAACTTGTATACCCGACTGTCCGGAATTAAATAAGAAGATCTTAGATGAAGCTCACAGATCAAGGTATACTATTCATCCTGGATCAACTAAAATGTACCAAGATGTAAAGAAGATCTTTTGGTGGCCCAACATGAAAAGAGAAATAGCGGACTATGTATCACGCTGTCTCACATGCCAACAGGTCAAGGCGGAACACCAAAAGCCTGCTGGAAAATTACATCCTCTGGATATTCCTAAGTGGAAGTGGGAGGATATTGGTATGGACTTCATCAGGGGTTTATTTAAATCAAAAGGAGGACATGATGGAATCTGGGTTATCATTGACCGATTAACTAAATCGGCACATTTCTTGCCAATAAAGAGCCGATGGTCAATTGATGTGCTAGCTGCACTGTACATCCAGGAAATAGTCAGGATACATGGAATTCCTGTCTCAATCGTGTCTGACAGAGATCCCCGCTTTACTTCTCATTTTTGGAAGGGATTACAACATGCGTTGGGAACAAGGCTTAACTTTAGTACTGCTTTCCACCCACAAACGGATGGTCAGACCGAGAGAGCTAATCAAGTTGTGGAAGATATGCTCAGAGCATGCATCATTGACTTTGGAGGAAACTGGCATGACCACTTGCCTTTAGTTGAATTTGCATATAACAACAGCTATCAAGCTAGTATCCAGATGGCACCTTTTGAAGCATTATATGGAAGGAGTTGCCGATCACCCTTATGCTGGGACGAAGTTGGAGAAAAACAACTATTAGGTCCAGACATGGTAAGGGATACAACTGAGAAGATACAAGTAATCAGAGAAAGATTACAAGTTGCTCAGACCAGACAAAAGACTTATGCAGATACAAGAAGAAGAGATCTTGAATTCCAGATCGGAGATCATGTATTTCTCAAGATATCGCCTGGACGTGGCATACGAAGATTTGGTGTTAAGGGTAAGCTTACGCCAAGATTCATCGGACCATTTGAGATACTCGAAAGAGTTGGCGAGGTTGCTTATCGCATCGCATTACCTCCTCAATTATCCGAGGTACATAATGTATTTCACATATCCATGTTGAAAAAGTATGTGCACGACCCCTCTCATATTATTGAACATGGAGATCTGGTGATCCAGAAAGATCTCACATATGAACAGAAGCCTATGAAGATCTTGGATCGAGAAATACGAGCTCTAAGGAATAAGGTTATTCCCATGCTCAAGGTGCAATGGAATAAGAATCCCGAACGCGAAGCGACATGGGAGACCGAAGAATCTATGAAGAAACGATTTCCCGAGTTATTCTAAGAGGTATATGTTCTACGCTCTCCATATGTATAATTATATATATATTGAATTTGGGGACCAAATTCTTTTTAAGTGGGGGAGGGTGTAGCAACCCTGATAAATGAATATTTGAAATAAATTAAAACATATATATATTACAGTAGTAATACAGATAATAAGAATAGGGTTAATTAGATGAAGTAAAACAAAATTAAAATAACGCCTCTTATTAGGGCGTTAATTCAAAAAGAAACGCCTCTATCAAAGGCGTTATTCAAGAAAGGACGCCCTCTCCACACGGCGTCAAATTCCAAACGTAAAAAAAAAGGTAAGGCCAAGAAACGCCCTAATCTTGGGCATGTTTTAAAGAAAAGAACGCCCTTACACAAGGCGCTTATTAAGAAACGACCTGAAGCGGGTCGTCAATTCAAGAATCGACGCCCTGACCAAAGTCGTTAATTTAGTTCGTGAACCGTTCGACCCAGACACTTATCCTGGGTAATGGATAAGTATTAGAAAGAGTTAAAAGGTGGTAAGGACTCTATATTGGAAGCATTACTTCCACTAGAACACTAACCCTAACAGGACGTCCAAAATCCTATAAATAGTCTTGATCGAACAAACCCTAAACCTATTTGATTCAAGCCTCTGCGACGGTAAGTGAAGAACAGAACTGTTCTTCTTATTCCTTTCTTTCTGTTTCGAGTGTATGAAGAACTAACGTTCTTCATCTCCTTCTCTTCTTACAGGTTGAAGAGAGCACACGCTGTGAAGAACATAGGTAAGGTTCTTCTAAAACTTTTCCTAACTACGGTTATGTCCCCATCTTCCTCATCTTCCTTTCTTTTTCTTACAGATCGATTGTTGGGTGAAGTTCCTGAAGACAGAAGATCAATATCTTCATCATCCTCATCAAACACAATCACCTTCTCTTCTTACTGCTACCAGCGGGATTCTTCGTCCCTTCGATTAAACCAAATCAACCATTAAAGGTAGGTTTTCTCAAGTTATGGTAGCCCAAACAAAATTAATGCAAGATATACATATATATAAGCATGACATGCATATGGTTTATTATAGTTTTAATACGTTTCTGTAATATTTTGAAAGAGACGCCCCTGTCTAGGGCGCTAATTTACAAGACACGACCCTGCCCAGGTCGTCAATTTCATATTTGACGCCCTGTACACAGGCGTTAATTTCATGTAAATGATTATCACCTATCTTAAGAACTGATTATCCATGCAATTACATGAAATCAATAATTGTTAACGGTTAAAAGTCAATAAACATGAAACATCAAATCTAAAATACTGCATCTGAATTCCTGCCAATTTCCTGTCATGACTATATGATTGTTATCCTTGATTATCGTGCAAATCTTGCTTTCCTGGTATCTCTTGAATTCACGACCTAGACTAGGTCATTTTCCATGTGTTAACGCCCCATCACAGGGCGCGAATTAAAAAGAAACGCCCCTTACTAGGGCGCGTATCTGTTAAAAATCCTGGAATACATATTCTGTGAAAATAAGAATTTAATGATTAACGCCCCTGCCAAGGGCGCGTTTTTGATAATTTCTGAAAATAAATATGTTCTGAAAAATATTGTAAATAAAAAGACGCCTTCTACTGTAGTCGTCTCATTTAAAAGAAACGCCCCTGTCCAGGGCGCGTTTTAGATAAATTATTGAATTATTGAAAATTCTACAAAACGGACCATATGTAAACGCCCTTCTGTTAGGCGTTAATTACTTGAGAAACGACTTGACCTAAGCCGTTATTTTACTATAAACTGATTTTCATCTGATTTGCTAACCGATGGTTTTATATATTATAATATATATATATATATCGGCACTATTCTCCACTCCGTGAGTATAGTCCCATGTTTTCATGTTGATTTACCGATCACACTCAACTCTCATTGACATACAAGCTCTCCATTGGACATTCCGTTCCTTTGGACTAGCGAGTTAGTCATAGAGACCTCCGTAAGACTCCTCGTAGCCTTGGATTCCCTCAAGGCCGACTGAGCTGGTTGTACCCTAAAAACCCATTACACGATCTTTGCCATGTCAATCTAAAGAAACATGGTATACCGGCCCTTATGTTTATACAAAGAGTATATCATAAGAAAATTCTTAATGGGATGATGATATCATGCCATATCATGTCGTCCTTGTAAACCCCAATTCTATGATAAGAATGAGGGTATCTTACTTTGATATACTGTTCATGTGGACCTCAATTCTATATAAAGAATGTCCATATTGATTTGTCATGGTACCTAAGTTAAGGGAACCATATTCTACCTAGTTTTATCGATATCGTGATTATACCGTTATTATCGCCAATATATGTCCTTTGTCATATTTTTGGACTCTATTCTGTCAAAGTTGTCATACATGTCTACAAGCTTGAATATTGAAATTCTATATTGGCTATATAAACAAGAGTGGATGTCAAAAATACATGATAAATGCCTGCGCATATAGGGCCCGATCTGGTCCTAGGAGGAGCACCCGAAAGTACTTGTGCCCATGGGAGTTAAAATGATAAGGTATCTGGCATTATACCGAGTACTTGACTTGCTTGATTGGACATTCCACACACATCTTGTACTTGACTCGTACTTAACATGAAATGAAATGTGTGGCCCGAAAAAGGGTAATTTACTTGCTTGCTTGATACATGATAGCCAAAGTTCTTGACATGACTTGTTAATTGTACTTGCTTGAATATCTTGAACCACTTGTTATCTTGTTGAAAGTTCATGATTAAGTTCATCTTATTTCCTTGATATTACATTCTCTCTATCTTGTCGTTTTATGCGAGCATGCATAACTTTCTTGCATTCATGAAAGATGTAATTACTTAAACCACTTGCTGGTACTTGAGATATAATTTCCTACTGAGCGTTCGCTCATTCCGTTTGTCCCTTTGTACTTTTCAGGTAAATCCGACGACGATGGAAGTCAATCGGATGAGAATGGTCAAGAGTGAAAGTGATAGAGCTGCTCAAGTGTCATCTAGTCTTTTCTATAGTTTTCTTGAGTCAATATGTATTCTTTTCCTTTTTATTAAACAGAGTATTGGATTTGTAATAGTCTATCCATTATGAAATAAAGGATTGGGTTATCTTGCTATTTTGCGCATCTCTGTCTTTGTGTCGAATACACGACCACTCTGATTGACATGATTGATATAGACACGTCGCGCATCTCCGGGTATCTTCCGCGCTCGGGGCGTGACATTACCGATGTTCATTCGCTAAGTCTATACGTCGTGCAACTTTCAAGTCTGTACAGCCTGTGAGGTCCGTCTCACTCAGCGTCTCAAGTGGACTTGAAGTCTATACATTGGATCGTCTTACTTAGCGTCTCATGCAGCGTCTCATGCAAGTCTATACATTCTTGGCAGCTCAGCGTCTCATGCAGTGTCTCATGCAAAGTCCGTACATTGAGCGTCTCATGTTGCGTCTCAAGCAAGTATGTTCATTCGTCAAGTCTATACATCGGGCGTCTCATGCAAAGTCTATACATCGGGCGTCTCATGCAAGTACGTTCATTCGCTAAGTCTATACAACGGCTTGTGCGCTTCATAACGCCAAGTCTATACAACGGCTTTTGCGCTTCATAATACAAATCTATACAACGGCTAGCTGCACAAACGCCAAGTTTATACATTGGCTAGATGGACAGACACTAAGTCTACACATTGGTGCACGTTGAGTCTGCATATTCATTTGGCATGTCAATGCATCCATTTGTAATATTCATAGTTTGCTTGATGCATTCTGCATTACACAATGCAAAGTCTGTACATTGCAAAGTCTACACATTGCATTACACCCTACAAAGTCTGTACATAGTTTTACTGTCTTAAACTAATATTCCTTTCGACTGATTGACAGGGACACTTTGCAAAGACTAATGATTGGCTCGTGATCCAAGGATGGACGAGGTGCCCAGATTGTGACACGTGGAATGCAGCCCAGCCAGGATGCTGCCATGTGGTCGAAATTCGTCGGATCTGGTAAAAGCTCTGGGTGGGAAATGTGGAAGCCACACGCCCTATCCAAACTCCTTCTTCCTAAGAAGAAGGCTGATCGAGAAGAAAAGGCTAGAGAGCAGGGAAGCTCGAAGCAGTAGAGAGCCACTGAGAGCAGAGAAGAAAATTCATGATCCAAAGAGAAGAACAAAAAGAGATAAGAGAAGATTGAGAGAAATCAGTTGAGAAGAGTTTGTTCGAGAGCTTGTGAATCAGTCTCTTGGTTCAGATACCAGAGCTGAGTTGCTCATTGCGAGCTACATTCCCTGTTGGGATTTATTATTTTCGTTTGCTTCTGTTTTTGTTTTCTTCGAACTCTTGTCTTCAAGCTGTGAGTCAGCATTTGCAGAGGTGTTGCCTCTGGACGGGTAAGCTGTATTCCCCAGCGGGTTTACAGAGGTGTAACCTCCGGACAGGTTAAGCTGTAACTCCTCAGCGGGCGAGACTTGGTCTCGGACAGCAAGCTATGTAGCTCAGCGGTTGTAGGCTAAGCTGTATTGCCCAGCCGACGCAAGCTGTGTTGTACAGTAGTAAGCCACACTTTGGTTGAGTGTGGGGTGGACGTAGGTCTCCTGACCGAACCACCTAAAAATCTGGAGTGTCAAGTGTTTGTGTGATTGCCTTGATCTGCTGTATGATTGCATTTGCTGATTCTATTCTTAGATCGTTTTGTGTTTCTGCTCAGATCTAGCACTCGACTTAGTGATTTAGTAGATCTGCCTAAATTCCTCATTAGCGCCTTATAACTATGTTCTTAAATTAGGCAATCGATCTATTCACCCCCCTCTAAATCCACACTTCGTGGTGACAGAGTGCTTCCATCTAACATAACAGTTGGTATCAGAGCCTAACTCTTCTACAGGAACTTACCGCCCGAAGAGGAAAGGCATAGATGGATGCTAGAGGAATGATCGCTGAAGGACACTCAACCACGAAGCCCCCTTTCTTTGATGGATCGAATTATGCATACTGGAAGAACCGTATGCAAGTCTTCTTGAGTGTGAAAGACTACGAGATTTGGAAGGTAGTCAGTAAGGGACCTTATGAGTTGTCCCCTAACGAGGATGTCTGGAACAAGGAAGAGATCAGAAGGTCCACTCTGAACTGGAGCGTCATAAATGCTATCCAGTGCTCTCTGCACCCCACAGAATTTTCTCGTGTATCGGCTTGCAGTTCAGCTAAGGAGATGTGGGATGCACTGGAAGTTATCCATGAAGGGACTTCTCTGGTTAGAGAGACGAAGGTGAATTTCCTAGTGTTAGAGTATGAAGCCTTCAAGATGAAGCCCAACGAGACCATCAAGGAGATGTACGCTCGATTGACAATCATTACTAACGGTCTCAGAGGTCTTGGGAAGACACAGACAGAATATGATATAGTAAGGAAGATTCTGCGTTCCCTGACTCATGTTTGGCACACCAAAGCTACTGTGATGGAAGAGTCAAGGGATCTGCGCAACACTAAGGCAGATGAGTTAATTGGTTCACTGATGGCGTATGAAATAAATCTGCCAAAGATAGAGGAAGCTGAGAAAAAGAAGAAACCAATTGCTCTGAAAGCTGGTGCCAGTAAATCCAGCCGATCCAGCTCTAGTGGATCATCATCCGAGGAGAGCCTAACTGGAGAAGATATAGAACATAATGAGATGGCAATGATCACCAGGGAATTCAGGCGCTTCCTCGGGAAAGAAAGAAGGCGATTTAGCCGAAGGAACCATGGTGGCGGCTGACGGGATACAAGGTATAAATATAATCCTGCAAAGAAAACTGAAACTAATACATGTTATCAATGCAGGAAGACCGGCCATCTGAAAGCTGATTGTCCAGAGAAGCAGAACCACAAGGACAAGTCCAAGAGAAAGAACACTACAGGGAAAACCATGGTGAGTACCTGGAGTGATGAGGACGAAGGCTCCTTCAGCAGCAGATCAGACAGTGAGAGAGAAGCTGAAAAGCCCATTTGCCTTATGGCAACAAGCTCTGAAGATAGAGAGGAAGACTCAGATGAGGTATCCTCTCGATTTGATAATTTCACTATTGCTGATTGGGTAGATGTCTATCATGACATAGCTGATAAAGCAGATGATATCAGGAAGGAAAATAGGCATCTAAGAAGAAAGATAAATTCCATGCAAAATGACACAACTCTAACTGATAAAATTGCATGCCTTGAATCAGAGAAAAATAAACTGAAACTCACATGCTCTGAAATAGAAGAAATCAAGCATGAGTTAAGAGCCTCTAAAGAAGATAATGAGAGGTTAGAAAAAGAAACTGATGAATGGAAATTGAAAATTCAGAAATATGAGAGTGAGATGAAAATTGTGAGTGAAAAATATGAAGTTGTCCTAAGTGTGAACACCGAACTGAAGAAATCCATTGAAGGTATTCAGAAAGATAATGAGGACAAGCTGAAATTTTTTTAGAAAATGACCCAAGGTTCAGAGAACCTAAATGCTTTGTTAGGGTCAAAAGTAAATTTAAGGAGAGAGGGCCTTGGATTTAATTCTAGTGCAACAAAAAGTTTTGGAATGAAGACCATTTCATTTGTAGCACAAAAAGAGAAAGGACCTCTGATTAACATGAATTCAAAAATTTCTGTGAACAAAACTGGAAATCTGAAGAAGCCTAGTGCTAAGGAGAAGGGCAAACAAAAGATTAGTGAGCCTACTAGAGCTGGTACATCCAAGCCAAATTCTAAGGCTCAGTCTCAGGTTAGGGGTCAGCCTACACATACACATAAACCCCATGTTAAGGTTACCAAATCTCCACCACCACCACCATCTCAGAAGAAGACCCAATACACACCTGTGAATAGGTCAGCAAGGTCCAAGGTGCAAGGGAGACAGAATACATTTAGAGCACAACCCAACCATTTCTACCAATCTAGAGCCCAGTCCTACTACACTGCATAGTCAACCTATCCAAATATGTCAGGGTGGACTAGGACTCAAGGAAGGTTTACAAGTCATGGACATCAGGCTACACAGTCTTATAGACCTTACACCAGAAATTGGGTTGGTGGGTATGGCAATTGGACACCTAGGAACCAATACTTCTTCAGCCAGCCCAAAGATTACTATGGCCAAAGTTTCGTGAATACACCCTGGCCAAGGCATTGGCACAGAAGTAACAACACTGTCAATAATCATGCTGGTGCAAATAAGAATAAAAATAACAAAAAGAAATCTGGAGCATCCACTGAACAAAAATCTTTTAAATAAATGTGGATTCCAAAAGGTTTGCTTTCTTGCTTTGCTTCTATTTCATCTACTCTGAAGCCCAATCAGACTTGGGTTCCAAAATTCTTTACCTGATTGTGTGTGCAGGTATGCCTGGCAGCCAAGAACAATCTGTGGTACTTGGATAGTGGCTGCTCCAGGCATATGACAGGAGATAAGGCCAAGTTCTGCATGCTGATAGAGAAACATGGAGGCCTTGTCACTTTGGTAGCAACACAAAGGGTAAGATTGTCGGGACAGGTAAGGTAGGTAAGTGTACTACCTGTTGTATTGAAGATGTCATGCTGGTTGAAAGTTTAGCATATAACTTACTTAGCATCAGCCATCTATGTGATAAAGGATATAAAGTTCTTTTTGACTCTCAATGCTATAAAGTTTTTGAACCTTATTCCGAAATTGTTAAATTTTCTGGTAAAAGAATAAATAATACTTACATGATAGACTTAGATGATATAAAACATTCTAACCTATGCCTTCCTACTAGCAGAGAGAACTTAGCATTCTTATGGCATCGTAGGTTAGGCCATGCTAGTTACACAGTATTGCATAAATTGAATAAGCACAGCATGGTTAGAGGACTTCCTGAAGTTTCCTTTAAGAAAGAAAATAAACTCTATGATGCATGTGCTCAGTCAAAGTTAACTAGAAAGTCATTTAAATCTAGAACAGAAAATCTATCTTCTAAACCCTATGAGCTAATACACATGGACCACTTTGGACCAACCAGGTCTGTCAGCTTATCAGGGAGGAAGTATGGGTTTATCATGGTAGATGACTTCTCTAGGTACACTTGGGTATATTTCTTATCACATAAAAGTGATGCATTCACAGATTTTCAGGAGTTCTGTCTTAAAATAAACCAGAAAATTGAAAATATTTTAACTGATCATGGAGGTGAGTTTGAAAACTCACAGTTTGATGATTTCTGCAGGACAAATGGAATTCATCACAAGTTCTCCTCACCAAGAACACCCGAGCAGAATGGAGTTGTGGAGAGGAGAAATAGAACCTCGGTGGAGATGGGTCGTACACTCTTGGTTGAAGGTGGTCTGCCAAGGAAGTTCTGGGCTGAAGCAGTAAATACTGCCTGTTATGTAATTAACAGAGCTATGGTAAGACCTTTTACCCAGAAAACACCCTATAAAATCATAAAGGGTAAGAAACCTTCAATTGCTCATTTCAAGGTTTTTGGTTGCAAATGCTTTATTCATATAAATGATAAAAGAGGCCTTGATAAATTTGAACCTAAAGGTGAACCAGGAATTTTTCTTGGTTATTCTGAAAACACCCTGGCATATAGAGTGTATAATCTGAATTCTAAATCTGTTGAAGAATCTCCACATATTGTTGTTGATGAATCTTTAGTAAAGACTAATATTGGTCAATGCAGGAACGAAGACAATCGTGATATTCTGAAAGAAGGGAATCCTGCAGACAAATCCGAAGATGAGGAAGAAAATGAAGAGCTTATTGGAGAAGAGCCTACAGTTCAGGGGGAGAACCCAAGTCCATTGACTGTGCTCTCAAGGATGTGCATTGGATTAATGCCATGCATGAGGAGCTCAATCAATTTGACAGGAATAAGGTGTGGCACTTGGTTTTATAAACTTCGTAAAGCTCTCTATGGTCTTAAGCAAGCTCTTAGAGCTTGGTATGACAGGTTGAGTAAATTACTCACAGATAAGAACTTCACAAGAGGTGTAGTTGATCAAACATTGTTCACTAAGGTAAGTCATTCAGATATTCTTATTATTCAAATTTATGTGGATGACATTGTTTTTGGGTCAACTAACCCCAAACTGTGTGAGGAGTTTTCTCAGATTATGACTAATGAGTTTGAAATGAGCTCAATGGGTGAGCTCAAATTATTTCTTGGACTGCAGGTGACACAGTCAAAAGATGGTGACTGCAGGTGACACAGTCAAAAGATGGAACCTTCATCTCTCAGTCCAAGTACATAAGGGATTTACTGAAGAAACACAAGATGGACAACCTCAATGAAATAGCTGCTCCAATGGGTACCTCGACTAGCTTAGATGAAGATCCTCAAGGTAAACCAGTGGACCAAAAGCTATATAGAGGTATAATCGGATCCCTTTTATATCTTACAGCATCTAGGCTTGATATTCAGTTTACAGTGTGTTTATGCTCTAGATTTCAGGCTAGTCCTAAAGAGTCACATCTTAAATATGTGAAAAGAATTTTTAGGTATCTACTAGTCACCCAAGAACTTGGTCTATGGTATCCTGCCAAGTGTGAGTTAGAACTCCTAGCCTACACTAATGCAGACTATGCTGGGTGTCGAGTAGAGAGAAAGAGCACTAGTGGCTACTGTCAATTCCTTGGTGGCTGTCTAGTAACTTGGGCATCTAAGAAGCAACACACTGTAGCTTTGTCCACAATTGAAGCTGAATACGTTGAAGCTGGTAACTTTGCAGCCTAAGTACTTTGGATCAAGCACCAATTGACTGATTATCAAATAAAACTGGAATGTATTCCAATTTTGTGTGATAATACTAGTGCCATATGTTTAGCTAAAAATCTTGTTCATCATTCTAGGACTAAGCACATAGAAATCAAACACTATTTTCTTAGAGATGCTGTCAATAAAAAGGAAATTGAACTGAATTTCATTGAAATAGAAAAACAAATTACTAATATCTTTACTAAGCCACTAGGGAATGAAAGGTTTAAATTTCTTAGAAGAGAACTTGGCTTGTGTAAATTTTAGCATGATGAATAAATTTTCAGATGGTTTGAATAAAGTTTGTGGTTGTTGAATGCTGCATCAGACCATGCATGCATAACATTCATATATTTGGCATCACACTCATGATCATCATTGCATATCATTCAGCCATGATTGTGTCTAAGTTCTCTCTCATCTAATTCTTGCCATTCATTTACAAAACAACATGCATATAGACTGGGGGAGTGTTGTAAGTAATTCAGAGAGGTCATCAACTTCATTGAAACTCAAATCCTTTTCTCTCTTGAATTCATTTATTCTTTGACCCTAAATGAGTTGAGTCTGACAATATGGCAATCTGTTAGTCAGTTCTAAGTCCTAAGCAATATAAAACATACTTCTTCCTTTATAAGAATTTTAATTGCTTAAAGACTGACTTAATGGTTTAAATTTTATAATCTTTAGAGTTTAAAGATTGCAATCAGTAAATAAGAATGTTGATAATTGATAATAGCTCTCAACCATTATTTCATTACATGTTAGACAAAGCTGACTGTATCTGAAATATGAAAACTCACCTGAAATCATGTTAGAGAAGCTAAGTATGTCTATTGTCCTTAAACAAGTCATTCTGAAACAAATAAAGGACAGCTAAGAAAAATATTGAAAAAATCTTGAAAAAATAATTGAAAAATAATGTTGGCAGAGCAATGACTGGTAAATCACTAAGAAACTGAGTGATCTATCAAAGAAATGGGTAACACTTATGTCATGATGTGTATCAGTTATCTCTTTATAAATGGTCAAAATAGTAAGGTGGTTTCACTGAGTACTTGGAGATACCTACGTCTCATAAACGTGTATCTTCACACAAAAAGGTGCAAATCAGTCATGTTGAATTTGATCATAGGCAGAATGGTCCATCATGTTGAGTATCTAGGGGTACTGGCGTCTGATAAACGTGTACCCTTATGCAAAAAGACAAATGGTACCTGAATGCCCTTAATGAATTAAAATTGAAAATGCTATTCCTTCAAAAAGAAATTTCAGATATGTCAAATTGTTTAATTTCAATACATGACCTGGTATCTCTTAACAAATTTTACTGAGTCTAAGATAGTAAGATACTTTGAAACTGAATCTCTCATGCTCAAATGTAATTCTGGTTTATTGCTATTATCATGCACAGCAAACTCATTCAATGATTGTAGTGCATGAACTCTATTTTTTATAACCTTCAAACCAGAACTCAATCTTTAAGCAGTTTCTAAATTCATATGACTGAAGACTCTGTGTTGTAGAATGCTTAATTCCTGAACTACTTGCTCAGAATGCCAGTTAGATATCTTTCTTCCCTTACACTTTCTATCCCTCCTCATTGTTGATGGCAAAGGGGGAGAATATATTGTCTGTTTGGTGAATTCCAGGGGGAGTGTATGCATCATGTTATGGCAAAGGGGGAGATCTTGTTAGCAGGGAGTTAGTTTCATTTCTCAGCATGCATTCATAGCATCTGCATGACAAATATGACTAACAAATCATGTCTTTCATCAAAATACATCTGTATGATAGGATGTTGCAATTCTATATGATAGGATGTTGCCATCATCAAAAAGAGGGAGATTGTTGTGACTCCTCTGTGTTGATGATGTTGACAATAAGCTTTACTTCATTGGCAACAGCTTGTTTTGATTAATTGGTAATTGTTTATGTTTTGATGAAACTATCTTTATACGATTCTCTATGTGTTCCATGCAGTCAGGGTCTACACATTGCACACACACACAAGTCTACACACTCAAAGTCTATACATTGCATTGTTGTGTTTGTGCATCGTTTAGATAAAAGTCTATACATTCATCTGTTGATAGTTTAGCAAGTCTGTACATCGGTCAAGTCTATACATTGCAGCTGGGATGCACTCCAAGTCTGTACAGCGTCTAGCATATCATGCAAGTCTATACATTGCATATGTAGCAGATATAGCAAGTCTGTACATTGCATTTGACGCAGGCATAGGAAGTCTATACATTGGACGCAGGCATAGGAAGTCTATACATTGGATGCAGGCATAGGAAGTCTATACATTGGTATCTTTACCGACGTTGCACTCGCAAGTCTATACATTGGTATCTTTACCGATGTTCATTCGCTAAGTCTATACATCGTGCAACTTTCAAGTCTGTACAGCCTGTGAGGTCCGTCTCACTCAGCGTCTCAAGTGGACTTGAAGTCTATACATTGGATTATCTTACTTAGCGTCTCATGCAGTGTCTCATGCAAGTCTATACATTCTTGGAAGCTCAGCATCTCATGCAGTGTCTCATGCAAAGTCTGTACATTGAGTGTCTCATGTTCCGTCTCATGCAAGTATGTTCATTCGTCAAGTCTATACATCGGGCGTCTCATGCAAAGTCTATACATCGGGTGTCTCATGCAAGTACGTTCATTCGCTAAGTCTATACAACGGCTTGTGCGCTTCATAACGCCAAGTCTATACCACGGCTTGTGCGCTTCATAATGCAAAGTCTATACAACGGCTAGCTGCACAAACGCCAAGTTTATACATTGGCTAGCTGGACAAACACTAAGTCTAAACATTGGTGCACGTTGAGTCTGGATATTCATTTGGCATGTCAATGCATCCATTTGTAATGTTCATAGTTTGATTGATGCATTCTGCATTACACAATGCAAAGTCTGTACATTGTAAAGTCTACACATTGCATTACACCCTACAAAGTCTGTACAGAGTTTTACTGTCGTAAACTGATATTCCTTTCGACTTACTGACAGGGACTCTTTGCAAATACTAATGATTGGCTCGTGATCCAAGGATGGACGAGGTTCCCAGATTGTGACACGTGGAATGCAGCCCAGCCAGGATGCTGCCATGTGGTCGAAATTCCTCGGATCTGGCAAAAGCTCTAGGCGGGAAATGTGGAAGCCACACGCCCTATCCAAACTGCTGCTGCTATAAAAGGAAGTCTTCTTCCTCAAAAGAAGGCTGATCGAGAAGAAAAGGCTAGAGAGTAGAGAAGCTCGAAGCAGCAGAGAGCCACTGAGAGCAGAGAAGAAAATTCACGATCCAGAGAGAAGAACTAAAAGAGATAAGAGAAGATTGAGAGAAATCAGTTGAGAAGAGTATGTTCGAGAGCTTGTGAATCAGTCTCTTGGTTCAGATACCAGAGCTGAGTTGCTCATTGCGAGCTACATTCCCTGTTGGGATTTATTGTTTTCGTTTGCTTTTGTTTTTGTTTTCTTCGAACTCTTGTCTTCAAGCTGTGAGTCAGCGTTTGCAGAGGTGTTGCCTCTTGACGGGTAAGCTGTATTCCCCAGCGGGTTTGCAGAGGTGTAGCCTCTGGACAGGTTAAGCTGTAACTCCTCAGCGGGCGAGACTTGGTCTCAGACAGCAAGCTGTGAAGCTCAGCGGTTGTAGGCTAAGCTGTATTGCCCAGCCGACGCAAGCTGTGTTGTGCAGCAGTAAGCCACACTTGGGTTGAGTGTGGGGTGGACGTAGGTCTCCTGACCGAACCACCTAAAAATCTGGAGTGTCAAGTGTTTGTGTGATTGCCTTGATCTGCTGTGTGATTGCTTTTGCTGATTCTATTCTTCGATCATTTTGTGTTTTTGCTCAGATCTAGCACTCAAGTTAGTGATTTAGTAGATCTGCCTAAATTCTGCATTAGAGTCTTATAACTGTGTTCTTAAATTAGGCAATCGACCTATTCACCCCCCTCTTGATCCACACTTCGTGGTGACAGAGTGCTTCCATCTAACATAACAAATACTACTACCCTGTATGCTTGGATGATCCGCTTCTCCGGTATATAAAATGGTGATTATCGGAAAGTTGGGTTATGCCTGACCGATGGCTTTCACTATGCATGATGGTGGTCCTCTGATCTAAGTTCTCCGCCTTGTACTGGTAGCCGAATTAATAAATAAATACTACCATATTGTGTGCTTGCATGCAATTACATCTTTCATATATTCTATGGGCCCCATGGTATTTTTATTTTGGCGATTAATCAAGGGTTGTCTCTTCTTCGGAGGGATGTAATTAACATCGTAGCCTTTACGGTACGGCGGGTTTCGAGTCCCAACATGAATCTCACATTCGTCTGACCAAGTCAGATCGAGCGCACAATAAATTTGTCACTCTGGTGACTGGCACGCCTACGCAAATAAAAAGTGTTCCACCAAATTGGCGCGCCTGGTGGGACTCAACCTCCCTTCATCTTTTCACTAAAATAAAGGGACCGTGGGGCTCCCACTCATAAACTAACAATTAGTTCATCTTGCTTTTCCTTTTTGCAGGCTGACGTGATGGCGAGCGGATTGTCCGGATTTGTCTTCGGTCCCCAGATCGTGGTCGACCATGCTGCACACGGCTACCTTTCCGTACCCACCACCTTCGGCAACTTTCCCCCAGTCGTTGGCTTCCCCAACTTTCTGGGAGTTGCATTCATGGGTCTTCTGGACGTAGAAAGTTTGGAACTTGCGAAGCTAACAAAGAACAAAGCCGCGGCCCGCCAAAGGGAGGACCTAATCAAGGAAACTCTGTTGAAGAGCCCGGTGATCATGAGCTACCACATTCACCATACTACCTACCCGACTGGGGCACATGAGAAGAAGCCTACTGGAGGCAATAAAATGAATTGTAGAAGAGGAAGAGTGTCTGCCACTCCTCGAAGCTGACTTTCGACATTCGGGAAGTCCACATTGATCTGGGGCATCCGGGTCTAATTCTATGGTCGCGATGCCAGAGTTCTACCGGACCAGGTCATACCAAACATCCCCACCCATAACGCCTTCTAGTGCTAGCAAGCCGGAGGGTGAATTTCGATGACAACAAGTAAGGGAGACCAACCCCGAACTTGCCAAAGTTTAAGCAAATCTGGGTTCCCAAGAGGGTCCGGGGCCCTGAACTAGCCTCACGGGGTTTCAAAAATCCTACTGATGTTTCCAAGAGAGGGGGCAAAAATACTAATCATACAGAGGAAGTCATGATTGCAAACCCTCCACCCGCTGCCAGGGCCTGTGCAAGGCAGGTTAATATATCTAAATATTCAAGGAATTCCTATCAAGTTGTTAAACTAACACGACTTTCATACATGCCATCTACCCGATTCCAAGTGCTGCCCCCTACCATCTCTTGGAAGCACAACCAAGAAGATATGATTAAGATGGTCCGGGAATATTTCTATAGTCTTGGGAACCCCTCCCTGGGTCAATAAAGATCGCCTCCTATCATCAGGGTCGAAGAAGAAGAAAAAGAAAAAATGTCACATGTGGCGACGAATGAAGAGGAGAAGCAAGCTAGGGCTAGAAGCCTTGAAAAGCGTCCACAAAATGAAAAGATGAAAAGAATTTCAATATATGAAGGACTAACTTTCCCTAGTCAGGCCCGAAGGGGAGTCAGAAAGCATAAATAAAGAATGCAAGTTCTCACTTGCAATATGATAGAGGTGATGAGTGTTGACACCCGTTTTTAGCCCGCAAGTTACGTCATTTCTCTTATTCATCATTTTTGATGTCTCGAATTATCCATTATTTTAGAACCTTCCTTGGATGTATTTCGAGCCAATTTTATTATTCCCTAGCCTTTGAGCCTTGGAGATCATGATTTCTTAGAGCCCTGGGGCTTATTTTATCAACTTCCGGCCTTCCAAGTCGACTTGCGGCCCATTTAGGTCGACTTCCATCAAGCATTTGGCCCCTTTCACTGCGCAGTCCTGAACGCGGCCTGTCTTCATCCCCTTATGTTCCTATATTCTTTAAGTGTCCTTAACCAAAGTTGTTCATTTTTTAAATCTCTACAATTTCTTCTTCTACGCCATTAGCCAGTTCTCCACCGTTTTCCAGGTCCCAGCATTTTTCTCTTTTCTCCCCTATTTTCTCCCTCTTTTGCTCGTCTTCTCATCTTGCTCTCTTCACAAAAGTTGTTCATTGTTCTGTTATCTACAATTTTGACTTTTACGCCTTTTACTAGTTCTGCACCATTTTTGAGATATACTACCGCGTTCAGCCTTAGCTTCCCGAGAGTCCTACAGCCGCAGGACTCTTTCTGGTCGATTATGCATGACGGGGTCTCCTTGTTTGGATCATATCTTCTAGAATTCTGCACCAAATTGAGTCTCGTTTTTTTCTATCTCTTGTCCTTACTATTATCTCGAGTTTGGTCTATTGAACTCAAATTTTGGTGGACTATTTTGCTTGGAGACGTGGCCGAAAGTTCAGGGTTTATGCAATCCTAGTTCAAGTCAAACTCCACCAGATTAGGCTCCGGGCCCTTCTTGCGGCACAAATTTCTTCTAGAATCCTCCACCAAATTGAGTCTCGCTTGTTCCTACTTCTTATCCTAACTATTATCTTGAGATTTATCCATAGATCTCTAATTTTAGTGGACTATATCCTCAAAAAATGGGGAGGAAACTTTAGGATTTATGCAATTGCTGCATAGATCAAACTCTATTTTTTTGCTCGATGGGCCCTTCTTGCAGCGTGAATATCCTCTAGAATCCTCATCCAAATTGAGTCCTACTTATTTCTATCTCTTATCCCCACTATTATCTCGAGATTGATCTAAAGAACTCAAATTTTAGTGGTCTACATCTCCTAAAATCATGGGAGAAAGTTCTGAATTTCTGCACTCCTATATAAACTACCAAGTTCACAGTTATGAAGGAGGGCTCTTTCTAGACGTCGGGCGAAGCCATGCTACATCTCCAACTCACAACTTTGACCCCATCTTGAAGAGGGAAGTATTAGCTTTTCATTCCATCTTTCTGGACTTGATTTCGTGGTCTATTATCTTAGTTGTCGCTTCCTCAATTTCACAAATCATCATAGTTTACACAATTTTCTGTTACACATGCACTTTTCTCCATATTATGTCATATATTCCCGCAGTTACACTACATGATTTCTCCTCATATTTGTTTCTATATCATCACAACACACACACCTATCTTTTGCACCCTTCTACAGGGGTTAAAAGCCTCCCCCTAGTACATTCTCCCTCAATTTCTACCCTTATTTTATCACTTCAGGATAGATATTACACTTCATGTTCTAATTGGTTTTTCTCTTGTATTTTCATCTTTGTTTTACAGGAGAGCATAAATACAACATGAGGCCTTCTTCCTTTAGCCGGCTGGAAGGAGAAGAGGTGTAATCCATGACGTTCCCCGCACCCGTTTCTTAAGCGCGATCAACTCTTCATCATTATTCAAGGTACATGGCGCCATCCCTTCATCTCTTCATCTCTTGGTGGCGATCACGGTTTAGTTCTATATCTCCATCGCCCTTTTCTTTGCTCATATAATTGCATGTTTACGCCATATTAGTTTAGGGGCTGGGTGATACAAAACATCGACAACCTTATTTTTTGGCGATCACGGTGGGACACATAGTGCCCATCACGTTATTCATGCTCTCTTGTAAGTTGGGTGTGTATGTGCATGTTTAGATAGAGTTTTGTCCATTTTTCTATAGTTCTGGGCCTTTTCAGGTCTCTGTTGGCCTTGCGGTCTTCCACTAGACCGCAAGGGTGTTAAAAACGGTCATCTGGTAGACCACTTGCTAATTCTGGCAGTTCTGGCGCAATGCTCACAGGGCCCTGTTCGTTGATGCATAACTTGGGCTCCCGGTGTCCGATTGTGCTGATTTTTATTCCATTGTCTTGTCCTGCATATTATATTTCCATCCATATATTGTTTGTATTTATTGGATCACATTTTCATAATTAAAAGTTGTATCCATTTTTGCATTTTGTGCATACAATCTGCACACAGGCCCACGGGGGCATCTTTCTTGGGTGATTTAGTTGACCTCCCGTGGTCGGATTGCTCTGTTCTTGGGCCCGTTGCGTAGCCCTTTTTATTGTCTTTGTATCCATATATCATATGCATTATTTTGGTCATGTTTGCTTAGTTTAATTATGTCATCATTTTTGAGTTTTCTGCATAAAGTCTGCAGGTAGGTCCCGGGACAGACTACATGTACGTCTTTCCATGATGATTTGATTGACTTCCTGAGATCAGATTGTGTGTTTCTTGCTTCCATCTTGTTCCTCTTTGTATTGTCTTTCCATCCATATATTATTCGCATCATTTGGGTCGCATTTGCATAATTAAAAGTCGTCTCCATTTTTTCATTTTGTGCATACGGTCTACACACAGGCCCGTGGCGGCATCTTTCTTCAACGATTTAATTGACCTCCCGTGGTCGGATCGCCCTATTCGTGGGCCCATTGTGTAGTCCTTTATATTGTCTTTCCATCCATATGTTATTTTCATTATTTGGGTCACGTTTGCATAATTAAATCTTGTCTCCATTTTGCATTTTGTGCATAAAATCTGCAGGCATGTCTAGGGGCAGAAACAAAGGTACGCCGTTTATTCATGGTTTTCCATATCTTTTAGTGCCTGATTACGCCTGTTTTTAGTGTTTCATTGTTGCCCTTCATATTTGATGGGACCGATGCGATGGATTCATAAAGGGGGGGTGAATGAATCCCTCTCGAAAACTATGCCCAATTAAAACTAATAACAAACAGAGATGCGGAATTAAAACCCACGGGTGCCTTAATCAGCTTAGATGCACTCTTCAAAAGATGGAAGGAAGATCAGAGAGACTGTACTTCTGATCTACTCCATATAGACTAAAGAGATGACTCAGTTTATCCAATCAACTAGACTCTATCAAGACCAGAATCAAACACACAGTGTGCAACCTTATCTCTCACTAGATATAAGATCAGACTATCATGAACGTTCCTAAGCATACATGTAGCGGAGCAGAATCGACAATCAAAGCACGATGAACAGAAGATTTTAAGGCGGCTCAGTCCTCCAGACCTACGTCCACCCCACACTCCAACCAGAGTGTGGCTTCCCGCTGATACACATCTTAACAGCTGGGCCTCACAGCTTGCCTACATCCGCTGGGCATCACAGCTTGCTTCTGCTGGGCAATACAGCTTAGCCTTCCGCAGACACAAAGCTTGACCCGCTGGGCATTATAGCTTCGCCATCCAGAGGACACCACACCTCTGTAACCGCTGGGGCTTACACCTTAACCCGTCTAGAGGAATCCTCCTCTACTACAGCTTGAAGTAACAAAAAAAAAGGAAAAACAAGAAACGGGAAATGACAGCAACTGAATGCTATAAACACTAAAGCGCAGATATGGCTCTCAAGGAGCTGACTGGATTGGATTTGATCTAAATTCCAGTAGGGACTAATCTGCAGATGAAGCTTCTCTTCTTCTCTTCTCAGACTCTCGATCTCTCTCTCTTCCTGTCTACTTCTTCTTCTTCTGCATTTCTCTGCTGCTCTCGATCTTATTGTGCCCCTGTGATCATTTGAGTCTTCCTGTGGTTTGGGTCATTCGACATCGTCTTGTAGTCATTTGAGTTATTGGATATTCTTGGTTTTGATAATAGTAAACACTATAAGTAATTATTGTTTTAACTCTCATATGGCTGACATACGTGATGTTTTGTTCATGACAGATATGCCAATGAATTGCCAAGGAATGAAGTGGAGATGGCAAATGTGAAAGCTCAATGTTGTGCCCTCCCACGCGGATCGACCTGCACGGTCAGGTCGCGGGGGTCAAGGGGGCAGCGCCCCTTGCGGGGGTTTCTAGGGGCGGAGCCCCCAGAACAAAATTTTGATTATAGGAGCGATATAATCAACAGAAATCTTCAAGACTGTCAAGGGTGATGCCACAGACATGAACGGGCTGCTAATGGAGTCAAGTGATGGAGCTAAAGTAGTTAACGGACCGACCTAGGAAAGCCCGGGGTCTGCACAGCTGGCGGTCGATCGCCAGCACAGCGGCGGTCGACCGCCACAGCCAGCAACCCCTAGACTGCAACTCTTTCAGTAGCGGTCGACCGCCAGCCCAGTAGTGGTCAACCAGAATTTCCAGGAACAGCCCGTTTGTAGGTTTCTCAGTAGTGGTCGACCGCCAGAAGCTGCAGGTCGATCGCCAGCCCCGAGCCTTCAATGTTGACTTTGTTTTCCACTTCGAGAAGATCCCCTTTCCTTGTATTTGTTTAACCTCAAAGTCACCCAATCTTCCATAGATTGTGGATCTGGTCTGGGGATGTCTAAGGACCATTCAAAAGTTATAAAACACATGCAATAGGGTTAGAAACCCTAGTTGATCATTTGTGAATCCAAGGGAGATCCAAGGAGGCTACAAGGGTGAGAGGAGTTCGAGTACTGTAGTCATGAACAGTACTCCGAGAAGAAGTTCTTCATCAAATCCTCAAGTGATTCAAGCTACTTGAAGAGGAGATCAAGCCCAAGTCCAAAGAAGATAAAGCTGCATCCTTCATCCTCTTCATCATCTCAAGGGTGATCTAAACTGCATCCTCAAACCTCTTCATCAACTCAAGAAGATCAAAAGGAAGATCTAAGCTACATCCATAGTCTTCCTCATCAACTAGAAGAGATTCAAGGAAGATCATCTCTCAAGGAAGAAGACACCATCAAAGCATCAGATTCAAGCTCCTGCAACGCAGACAAGATCTTTCTACTTTGAGCATATTCTATATCTTGTTTGAGTGATGTTGTATTTGTTCTCTTTCCATTTCATTCAAACAATCAAAACTGAAGATCATCCCTACCTATGGTTAGTAGGAAGGCAATCGAAAGTTCTCCGATCTGCGGTGATTGACGTCCTTACCGGTGGTTAGTAGGAAGGCAATCGGAAGTTCTCCGATCTGCGGTGATTGATGTCCCTACCGGTGGTTAGTAGGAAGGCAATCGGAGGTTTTTCTGATTTGCGGTTCAGTGCGTGGCACTAGTGGAGCCTCACCGGATTTGGTGAGGGGTGGACGTAGGACTGGGGATTCAGTCCGAACCACCTTAAAATCCTTTGTGTTGTGGTTTGATTGTGTGATTGATTTATTTTAGATGCATGCTTAGGTTCAATATCCATATTGTGAAATGATATTTCTAAGCAAATCATTTTATACATCGCTAAGCTAGTTGTATTCCATTGCAATTATTTTTAACTAGCTATATAGAGGGTTGCATTGCGAAAAGATGGGCAGATCTATTCACCCCACCCCTCTAGATCCGCTGTCCACTACTCAACAAGTGGTATCAGAGCCTAATCTCTCATTATGGGCTCCAACGACCTTGATGGAAATGGTGTATTAGCGTCCAAAGGTTTCTTACCTGAAGGACATTCTGTTAATAGACCTCCTTACTTTACTTGAACTAATTATCCCGATTGGAAACATCGCATGGAGGTGTTCATTCGCGCTTAAGACTACGAACTTTGACGAGTGATCAGCAAAGGTCCGTATGAGTTTATGGATAATGAGGACTTGTGGACATAATCATAAACTCTAAGAAATCTGATAAAATCTAATTCTGAAAACTCTAAGATAAAATCTGGATAGTGAGCATTGCATGATGTCTTTAGCACTCCAGTTGACAATCTGATAAAATCTAATTCTGAAAACTCTAAGAAATCTGATAAAATCATTTGCTATTCTTGCAATAAACTAGGACATTTCAAGAATGATTGTCCGGACAGATTCAGAAAAGCCGACAAATGGAAGGGCAAGAAGAAGAACCAGGATATGGTGTCCACATGGAGCAATGAAGAGGAACGTGATGACGGAACTAGCTCATCGGACAAAAAAAAAGAAGATCTCTACCTCATGGCCAAAGGTGACGAAGAAACTGAGGTAAATTCTCCATTTGAAGATTATACAACTGATGATTAGGAGGAAGCATATATACAACTCATGGAAAAATATGACATGTACAAAAAGGAGAATAAATCATTGAAAAAGAAAATTAACTTGTTTGTGTATGATCATGATATGAATGATAAGAATGCTCTACTTGAAACTGAAATTGAAGATCTTAAGAAAATGATTGATGATTTGGAAGAGGGAAGAAAAGAAATGGCTGACTTGGAAACTGAAAATGAGGACTTAAGGAATGAAATTCATAGCATGAAACTCAAAATGCAAACTTATGAAAAGGATAGCAAATTAAGCAATGAGAAGTATGAAGCTGTCAAACATGTCAACACTCAACTCTTGTAAAACATTGAAAACCTACAAAAAGAGTTAAAGGACAAACAACAATCTTTAGAAAAATTTGTGGATGGAAAAGAAAACCTAGATGCATTGCTAGGTACTAGAATGAACTTCAATAAGGAAGGGTTATGTTTTCAACCTACAAACAAAAGGCCAATTGGGTTAAAAACTGTCACATTTGTTTCATCTTCCGAAGCTTCCACCTCAAACACAACTCCCACACAAAACCAGCAAAAACAAAAGAATAAAGGAAAAGAAAATGTTGAAGAAGAAGCCACTGAAATCTCCAAAAAGATTGCTCAAAAGTCTTAGAAAAGTCAACCTTCCCCACAACACAGGTCGACACCACATTGGCCATCAAACATTCATACCGCCAAATAATTTCACACAGGTCGACACTGCCATAGGTTGACACCACCATATTTTTGGGGCAATTGTGATTTCTGTATGCATCAATCTCATAGGTGGTAAAACAATCATTTTCAACCCAAAACCAACCAACTGCCTTAATGGCTTAAGAAGTAAACTTCATCAAACTTCCACAAACTCCAACCAAGAGCCTCCAAACAAAAAATGAATGTCAAGATTGAAAAGAAAAATCAAATCCCTGCTCTAAGCAAACAAAACATGAATGTTAAGAAGGTTTGGATTCCAAAAGAAATGGTTTCATGTTTTAAAATTTTAAAAAGTTTGATGGGACCCAAATTTGGTTGGGTTCCAAACACCATTGCTTAATTACTTGTGCAGGAATGTCTTGCAGCCATGCATAACAGGTGGTACCTTGATAGCGGCTGTTCAAGACGCATGACTGGAGGCAAATCAAAATTTTTTCTCTTGGAGGAAAAGGAAGGAGGATATGTCACATTTGGAGGGAACAACAAGGGAAAAATCATTGGAACAGGTAATGTAGGTAAGAATCTCTCCAACTCCATTTGTAACGTGCTGCTAGTTGAATGTTTGAAATACAACATGCTTAGTATAAGTCAATTGTGTGATAAGGGTCACAAAGTGTTGTTTGACTCTCATGAATGTAGAATTCTTGAACCAAAATCTGACAAGGTAAAATTTTCGGGTAAGAGAGTCAACTATGTTTACATGATTGACTTAGATGATCCTGCTCATTTAAACCTTTGTCTTGCTGCACCAAAATCTGAACTTGCATGGATATGACATCGTAGACTAGGACATGCTAGCTACAATGTCTTACATAAACTCTTGAAGCATCCAATGGTGAAAGGTCTGCCTGAACTATCTTTTAAACAAGAAAACAAATTATGTGATGCATGTGCCTTAGGCAAACAAACAAGAAAATCCTTCAAGGGAAGATTTGAAAATACATCATCCAAACCACTCGAGCTAATTCATATGGACTTGTTTGGTCCAACCAGAACTGGTAGCTTAAGTGGTAGAAAATATGGATACGTCTTGGTGGATGACTTTTCTAGGTTCACATGGGTTTTCTTTCTCACACATAAAAAAGATGATTTTGATGAGTTTCGAGCACTCTATATGAAGATAAAGCAAGACGGTGAGTTCAAAATCTCCAACATTCAATCTGATCATGGTAATGAATTTGAAAATGTGGACTTCTATAATCTTTGCAGGGCTGAAGGCATTTCACACCGATTTTCTTCACTAAGAATCCCAGAGCAAAACGGTGTAGTTGAAAGAAGAAACCGAACTCTCATAGAGATGGCAAGAACAATGCTTACCGAACGGCAACTCCCAAGGAAATTTTGAGCTGAAGCGGTAAACTCAGCATGTTACATTATAACCGCTCTATGGTAAGGTCACACCATAAAAAGACTCCTTATGAGTTGTTGAAAGGTAAAAAACCCTCTCTCTCACATATAAATATGTTTGGGTCAAAATGCTTCATCCACAACAATGACAAAAGAGACTTAGATAAATTCGAGCCCAAGAGCGATGAAGGTATATTCCTTGGATATTCCGATAGATCTAGGGCTTATAGAATTTATAACATTAAGAGTCAAACTGTGGATAAATCACCCCATGTTTCCTTTGATGAATATCATGATGATTCTAACAATGATAACTCTTACAAGAAAAATGATGAAGATGGGGAATTCCTAAGCATGAAGGACAAGAGTGATTCTCCACAAGAAGAAACAAAAGAAGATGGTGACCGAGCTGAATCAAGCAATGCAAGGAATCAAGCTCCAGGAGAAGATAATGATTCTACAAACATTAGAATTCTTAAGGATCATCCTTTAGAAAATGTCATTGGTAGTTTGAATGATCCACCTAGAACAAGGTCACATTTTAAAATTATGGAGGAATTAGATCAACTTGCTCTTGTCTCTCAGCTTGAACCCAAAAACATTGATGAAGCATTAAAAGATGAAAACTGGATAAATTCAATGCAAGACGAGTTAAACCAGTTTGAGAGAAACAAAGTTTGGCATCTTGTTCCTAGACCATCATCACAATCTGTCATAGGCACTAAATGAGTTTTTAGGAACAAACTAAGTGAGGATGGTAAGATAATAAGAAACAAGACTAGATTGGTGGCTCAAGGATATAATCAACAGTTTGGGGTAGACTTTGATGAATCTTATGCCCCAGTTGCTAGACTCAAAGCCATTAGAATTTTACTTGCCTTTGCATGCTCCCTTAGAATAAAGCTGTACCAAATGGATGTGAAAAATGATTTCTTGAATGGCTTGATCAAAGAAGAAGTCTATGTTGAGCAGCCCCCTGGCTTTAAAAATTCTAACAATACATATTTAGTATACAAGCTAGACAGGGCACTTTATGGACTTAAGTAAGCACCAAGAGCTTGGTATGAGAGACTAAGCTCGTTCCTCATTGAAAAAGGGTACACATGAGGTAAGGTAGATCAAACACTTTTCACCAAGAAGTAAGGTACGAACATCTTGATTATTCAAATTTATGTTGATGATATTGTGTTTGGTTCTACTAAATCTGAAATGTGTGAGGAATTTGCTAACCTCATGACTAGCGAATTTTAGATGAGCCTAATGGGAGAACTCCAATTCTTTCTCGGTTTACAGGGCAATCAAGGACAAGATGGTTGCTTCATAAGTCAAGCCAAATACATCAAGGAGCTGCTGAAAAGATTTGACATGACGAACAGCAAAATCATTGCAACTCCTATGAGCACCACAACATCACTGGATTCGGATGAAAATGGTAAATTAGTGGATGCAAAGATCTATAGAGATATGATCAGCTCTTTGCTTTACATGACTACATCCCGACCAGATATCCAATTTAGTGTATGCCTTTGTGCTAGATTTCAAGCTAGTCCTAGAGAATCCCACTTGACTGCCGTCAAACGTATCCTTAGATATCTTGCCGGCACTCAAGATTTGAGATTGTGGTATCCGTCATCATGTGACTTATCTCTTATATCTTATTCTGATGCGGACTACGCTGGATGCAAGCTGGATCGTCAGAGTACTAGTGGCTATTGCTAGTTTCTAGGCAGGTGTTTAGTTTCTTGGGCCTCTAAGAAATAACACTCGGTTTCCCTCTCAACCGCAGAGGCAGAATATGTTGCTGCGGGAAGCTGTGGCACCCAAGTGTCGTGGATTAAACACCAACTCCAAGACTACCTAATGGATCTTGGTTGTGTCTGGATTCTGTGTGATAACACTAGTGCTATCAACCTTACAAAAAATCCAGTCCAACACTCTAGGACTAAGCATATTGAGATTAGGCATCACTTCATTAGAGATGAGGTCGTTAAGAAAAAATTTGAACTGTATTTTGTTGATACTCTAAATCAAATTACTGATATTTTCACCAAGCCCTTGTGTAATGACAGGTTTTCAACACTCATAAGGGAGCTTGGTCTTTGCCGACCTCAGTCCAATAAAACTTGAAATGATGACTTTGTTCAATTTAGTTGTGTGTTTTTTATTGGTGTCCATGCATTGTTTATATGTAAATATGTCATTTTACATATGGTGTAGCATTGCATGTAGTCATGATGCATAATAAAATTGAATTCATGTTCATAATGTATTGCATGGTTTGTGTAGCATCCTTCTTGCATGACCATGGTATATTAAATGTTGATGTATGGAAAGGAGGTTATGCTTGCCTAGAAGCACTCAATATGCGTGAGATTTCACCTCCGTCAAGTACTATGCGTCACTGTCGCATATAGGCCATATAGTAAGGGGGAGTTGTCTCTTTGCAGTATTCATGCATATGTTTCATCTTCATTTTGTTGCATTTAATAAGTGTACAACAACGTGTTGGGTCATGCATTTCATGTCTGTCAAATTCATGTTTGATCAGGTCAACCCCTGCATGGTTCTAGTCAACCTCTCCTTGACATTCATCATTCCACTTGATTGCAAACATAACTCATTGAGTGCATTCACTACATATCCTTAGGGAGAGTCATGTTGCTATTCTTACTCTCTTCAAATCTGAACTGCATGACTTATAGTCTGAATATGAGATCATGAGACCGACATAACTACGGCGTAAGAGCTTTCTATTATATGCCATGATGATTGTCCATCCAATGAAAATGGTTCAGATTTAATGATTTCCTTGAAGTTTAAAAATATTTATTCTGAAATCATCTATGTTCTGTTGTTTTAATAGACCTTAACTAGAGATTACATATTGTGCTTTGCATGACTATCCTTATATCTGAAAATTCAAAATTCATGACCATCTTGGTGATACACTCAGGCTTAGTATTGTTCTTAAACATCTTGATGAGCTGGAATTCTTGAAAATCTATTTGACAGAGCAATGATATTGTTACACGGAGAAATATGTCACGTCATCAAATCAAGTGAAGAATAATATGTCATGATGTGCCCCTGTTATCTCTATCTTAATTATATTTGGACTCTAGGCAGAGCACTGGCATAATTGTTGAAAAATATATCTTCTCATCACATAAATGAGATTGGATATGTCATGACGTGACTTTGCTATCTCTGTTCATTCTGCAGCATAACCGTCAATCTTGCCAAATACCTAGGGATACTGGCGTCTAAACAACGTGTATTCTTACGGCTAGGAGACATGTACTAGACTTGATTGCTCGTAAAATATGAGTCATGTGCCTTCAAATTCAAAAGATATTGAAAATCAAATTTGTTGAACTCATAAAACTCCATGCTTTAGTCATGATTATTTAGCCTCAATACTAGTTTTTGTGTTATTCCCTTTGTAGTTGTTGAATATGGATATATAAGATAAGGGAAGGTTAAACACTGCCATGCTTTGCACCTTTGGTTCATTTCTATTAAATCTTGGATGTAGCTACTTTTCGAACTCTGTTGATGATCTTGGATTTCATTAGCTTTGAACCATATATGTTGCTCGCGGTATGTTTCAGGTTTGCATATAATGGCTTGCTCTTCACTCCTTTAAGAATTGGTCTCACCGACATTTGTCGCTTCTCTCACTTATCCCTCCTTTTTGCTACTGTCAAAGGGGGATAAAATATCTTGTTGTGAGTCCTTTAATACCGTTGTCCGTCCTTTATGCGGCCTTTGTGAGCTGTCAAAGGGGGAGAGTGAATTATGGGCGGGAGAGAGTCCATGGGGGAGAGAACTTTGTGAGCTCTGAGTCTGCATATGTGATAGGGGTTTATGCATAGCTTTCACATGCTTTGATCATCCATGCATACATATCCACATTCACATGCTTTCACTATCATAGATCTTGAGCTGCACATGTCACATATGTCATAAACTTTGCCATTTTAGATATTCCTGCCACATAATGACTCACAGTGTTGCCATCATCAAAAAGGGGGAGAATGTTGTGCCCCTGTGATCATTTGAGTCTTCCTGTGGTTTGGGTCATTCGACATCGTCTTGGGGTCATTTGAGTTATTGGATATTCTTGGTTCTGATAATAGCTAAACACTATAAGTCATTATTGTTTTAACTCTCATATGACTGACATACGTGATGTTTTGTTCATGACAGATATGCCAATGAATTGCCAAGGAATGAAGCGGAGATGGCAAATGTGAAAGCTCAATGTTGCACCCTCGCACGCGGATTGACCTGCACGGTCAGGTCGCGGGGGTCAAGGGGGCAGCGCCCCTTGCGGGGGTTTCCGGGGGCGGAGCCCCGGAACAAAATTTTGATTATAGGAGTGATATAATCAACAGAAATCTTCAAGACTGTCAAGGGTGATGCCACAGATATGAACGGGCTGCTAATGGAGTCAAGCGATGGAGCTAAAGCAGTTAACTGACCGACCCGGGAAAGCTCGGGGTCTGCCCAGCTGGCGGTCGACCGCCAGCATAGGGGCGATCGACCGCCCCAGCCAGCAACCCCCAGACTGTAACTCTTTCAGTAGCGGTCGATTGCCAGCCCAGTAGCGGTCGACCAGAATTTCCAAGAACCGCCCGTTTGCAGGTTTCTCAGTAGTGGTCGACCGCCAGAAGCTGCAGGTTGACCGCCAGCCCCGAGCCTTCAATGTCGACTTTATTTTCCACTTCGAGAAGAGCCCCTTTCCTTGTATTTGTTTAACCCCAAAGTCGCCCAATCTTCCATAGATTGTGGATCTGGTCTAGGGGATGTCTAAGGACCATTCAAAGGTTATAAAACACATGCAAGAGGGTTAGAAACCCTAGTTGATCATTTGTGAATCCAAGGGAGATCAAAGGAGGCTACAAGGGTGAGAGGAGTTCGAGTACTGTAGCCGTGAACAGTACTCCGGGAAGAAGTTCTTCATCAAATCCTCAAGTGATTCAAGCTACTTGAGGAGGAGATCAAGCCCAAGTCAAGAGAAGATAAAGCTGCATCCTTCATCCTCTTCATCATCTCAAGGGTGATCTAAACTGCATCCTCAAACCTCTTCATCAACTCAAGAAGATCAAAAGGAAGATCCAAACTACATCCATAGTCTTCCTCATCAACTAGAAGAGATTCAAGGAAGATCATATTTCAAGGAAGAAGACACCATCGAAGCATCAGATTCAAGCTCCTGCAACTCAGACAAGATCTTTCTACTTTGAGCATATTCTATATCTTGTTTGAGTGATTTCATATTTGTTCTCTTTCCATTTCTTTCAAACAATCGAAACTAAAGATCGTCCCTACCGGTGGTTAGTAGGAAGGCAATCGGAAGTTCTCCAATCTGCGGTGATTGACGTCCCTACCGGTGGTTAGTAGGAAGGCAATCGGAAGTTCTCCGATCTGCGGTGATTGACGTCTTTACTGGTGGTTAGTAGGAAGGCAATCAGAGATTTTTTTGATTTACAGTTCAGTGCGTGGCACTAGTGGAGCCTCACCGGATTTGGTGAGGGGTGGACGTAGGACTGGAGATTCAGTCCGAACGACCTTAAAATCCTTTGTGTTGTGGTTTGATTGTGTGATTGATTTATTTTAGATACATGCTTAGGTTCAATATCCATATTGTGAAATCATATTTCTAAGCAAATCATTTTATACATCGCTAAGCTAGTTGTATTCCGCTGCAATTATTTTTAACTAGCTATATAGAGGGTTGCATTGCGAAAAGAGGGGCAGTCTATTCACCCCTCCCCTCTAGATCCGCTGTTCACTACTCAACAGATCTCTCTCTCTTTCTCTTTTTCTTCTACTGCTTTCGAGAGATGATGTTCTGATTGCAAGAAGCAGACTATATATATACTCCATCAGGTTAGGTTGACGAGCTCTTGCCCTAGGAGTGTGGAGAGAATGCTCCGGCCTGGAAGCTTCAAGAGACACTCGCCACTTGTCAGAATATGAAAGCTTCAGGGTCCACGTGGCAGCATCTTTGAGTGAGGATCGTCATTGGATCACGTGCCCTTCTTGAAGAACATGAGCTATTGACCTGTTGCATAAGTGTCTTTCAGTTATATATAAAATATGCACAGACTTCATTCAATCACGAAAGATGTACACGGACATAGGGTATTAGATGCACGAGTTTAGTACTGTCACACTAGCATATGCACAGACTTATTTGCAGCACAAGACTAACGGATGCACTGACTGTGCAGAGAACAGACATTTCATGGACTAAGATGCATGAATCTCTTTTGCACTGAATTGGTTACGAGGTGGGCACAGACTTGATTTAGCATGAGATTACGTATGCACAGACTCAGGTTAACAAAGAAGATATATGCATAGACTTGTCGTGAATGCGGAGCTATAAATTGTACCGACTATGTATGTGCGGTATGCATGAACTGCACTTACTTAGTATGCAAGTATGAGACTGTGCATAGACCTGAGAATGCGAGGTGGCAAGCGTGCACGGACCTTGGTGAGATGTACACCGACTATGTACCAACTAGCATGAAAACGAGCATAACAATAAGAATATGCACTGACGTAGTGCTAGCCCATAGCAAACATTGCATTGCACCGACCGTGAAGGCTCATGTGCATCGACTTAAGATGTGTGTGAGACGCACACATGCACCGACTCACGCACACATGCACCGACTCCAGGCTACCATGAGACGCAGAATAAGCAATGCACTGACCTAACGCTCGCCAAGGCTACGTGCATAGAGAGTGGACTGCACAGACCTTAAGGCCTATGAACGGTGACATGCACCGAGGTTGTTGAGCAGCCGGACTGAAAAAAATGCACTAGCCTTAGACAAAACATAAGTGCACTGACTTAACTGATGCGTAGACATGTTTAGACCCAATTCAGCAAGCAAAACAGTGCATAGAACAATGCACCAACCTAAAGCAGCAACTGAATGCTCATCAGTTAAATCTTCATCAAGGCATACAGATCAAGCACTCAATAATAGATTAATCATGCAATCTTATGTGGTGACACTTAATGTTGCTATCATCAAAACCATCACAGCATCATCAGGGCACAAGGGGCACAACAATCTCCCCCCTTTTGATGATGGCAACACAATGATTCACACGGACTCGACAAATCAAACTATTCTCCCCCTTTGACTTCAGCAAAAAGAAGGTAGTTTGCGTGAACAATAATATGATGCATGAACCTATTCTGCCCCTTTGAAATACAGTCCTCCCCCTTGACAGTATCATGAATATCTATAATGCCCAGAACTCCCCCTTAGAGCATGAAAGGAATCAAAAATGCAAGCACATGATGTATCCACAGAGATGAACTCTGGTTATCCAATGAATCAATCTGGAATCCACGACCACAAGAATACTAAAACAAGATGCAGGTGAAAGGCCCACAAAATCAGAACCAATTACAAGAGTCATTCGTCAGGGATACAGAAATAAGATAGAAGATTCAATAGTGTGGAGAGTGAAACTGATGATGTAAATGAAGTAGATGTAGCCAAGGGTAGGAGTAAATAACAGCAAGCAGGGCACAAGATCTCCAACAGGTAAGTTAGCATGATGATTAAGTTGATAGAGGTGAACCTGATCAGGGAAAATTGTATGGCAGGTACCATAGTAATAAGTCCTCACAAGGAAAAACTCTCCTATCATAGGGGGTTATGAATTAACCGACATGACCCAACTGATTTAACCATGATGTATACCAAATTTGTCAATTAAATTCAATACTCATATTTGAAGGTAGGCTTTAATAAAGGTGAACAAATTAATCAAGCAATACTCAAGAACAACCACCTTCCATCTTACTCAGATGAACTCGATGACTCATGTGAGAGTCACACAGAGCAGAATTGAGATTAAACACCTTTACTAGACTGTGAGTTGACTATTTTTGTAAGATATTTTCTTTTGATAGCACATTATTTTTCTTGAGCAATTTAAATTAATCAACACCTTTTTACATGAGGCACAACACGTCTTAGGTGAAGTGACCAAGTTACTCAGTGTGATAACTTTCATTGCCTCTCAACTTTGAGAGCAGAGTTAGCAATAGAAGTGTCTTTTTACATGAGGAGACACCTTGATTAGAGGACGGACTCCCTAGTTACTCAACACAGACATGCTATTGCTCTATCAGATTTTTCAATAAATCTTCACCAGAGATAACTATGGCACTTCATGACATAGGTTTACTCTTATTTCATTGATAGAGAACCCAATTTCTCAGTGACCAAGTCATTGTTCTAAATTCAATTTCTCCATATAGTCAACAGTTTTCAGGTTAATGTTTAAAAACAATACTCACTCTATGTGTCTCTACAAAGTAGCCTTGATATCACATTTTCAGCTTACGGATGGGTGAGACAAGGGTATTCATGACACAGTTGGTTAAAATTTATTAAAACTCATCATTCAGATACTTTCAATACATTTGAATACAAATCTGAGAATACATTAGACTCTTATCAGTCTGAATCAGTAGACATTCTTAAACCTATATGATAGGAATTTCTTTTAAGAATTCAGACTAAAACATGGTACGCAACATAAGGATCTCAGATCAGTCCAATTAATGCAACTAAACAGCTTATCATTCCTGGAACAAGAACCAGATTAATCAGACCAGCTTGAAAGGATGTGAGTGTTGGATAAGTACAAGCTGGTAGAGTAAATAACAGTAGGAGAGAAGCACATCAAATATATGCAGAGTAGAATCAATTTTAGTAGCTAAGTCTAGAATACAGATAGATCAGCTATGCAAGTAGAGACAGCAGAGAATTTTGGTGAACCACCTAAGTGCAGAGAATGGATCAGAATGCTAGACAGAAAGAGTTCAATAGGTAAAGAGGTGATGAAACAGGAATGCTCCCCCTGTCTTGATGCAACATGTACTAAAACTACACATGAGCAGCATGAAAATTAAACGAACGCAGTCAATCTCCCCCTAACTAAGTGCATGGTATACAAAGAAAGCGTAACACATGGTTTTATGATGAAAGCTCATGAAATAGACATGCAATTCAATCAAAAGGAGATTATCATAAACATTATGTGCAATTCAAATTTTCAGATGATTTCAATTCAGCACAGACCGAATCAACATGATATTCAAACTTTTCAAACTCACAATTTTAGATGACAGAATTCGAGGTAATTGCTCAGAACAGACCTGAAGAGCAAGACCATGGGGCCTTTTAATTTTTTAGTTCCTTGGTTTATTGACCCCTCTTTATTCATTCCAAGGCACACCTGCAGCGAAGTAATCATTTTGATCATGCAGGAACCCAAGCAGCCTTGGGTCCTATATTAGCCCTAACAAGAGTTATGAATAGTTTCTTAGCGACATTGTCATCAAAATCCATCAGATAACAATTGGCCATGAAGTGACCGAATTTATCACAATATCTACATAAAACAGCAGATTTTCTGGTCCTATGATACATATCAACAGCAGCATGAGACCTATGAACCCGAGCATGATATGTTCTGTTGTTTTCATGGATATTTTGTTTCTTATTCTTAATCAGCCAACATTCAGTAGATTTGTGACCTGGCTTACCACAGTTAAAGCATGAAAAGTTCACAGGTCCATTTGCAGAGAATTTGACAAAATAGGGATTAACAGAATTTTCCTGAACATGCCAACAGTCCTCGATTGTATGGCCATGCTTCCCACACTCGAAGCACCTGGTGTGCTTACCTTTAGAACCATTTTTATCCCAAGTAGATCTAGACCAGCACTCAATGACTTTGTGACCACGTTTGTTACAGTTAAAACAAATAATGTGCTGGTTTGAAGCAAACGTGTTTCTTTTGGGGCCATGATGATTACCAGAAGACCTAGCATGCATTTTATCATCTTGTTTCATGATGAAACATGCATTCATGAGATGACCATGCCTACCATAGTAATGACAAGATGCACCAGACTTCCTAGTAGCATGGTTTCTACCAAATGAAATTCTAGAATGCAATGTTTCACTTGCATGCTCATCTTCTATCAATAATATGTAATCATCCATTACGTGGCCTACCTTGCCATAATAATGGCATGAAACACTCTTATCAAATGCATACGAATAAATAAATGAGTTATGAGCAGTATGCATTGACCCATCAGATGCAGTAGAGCTAGCATTTTTCAAGACACAAGTAGGGACATTTTTTACCTTATTTTTCTTACCATTCTTGTTCAATTGTTTACCCTTGTTCACAACTTTTATTTGTTTTTCATTTTTCTGAGCCTTAGATTGAAAGACAAATGATGAAGAAGTTTTCATGTCTTCATTTTGTTTTGGGGATTGACTTGTGGTACCAGCTACTTCAGAATTTTGCACGAAGGTGGTGTATAGCTGGTTTCTAATAGTTTCCTTAACATCAGAACTGCAAATTATCCTCTTTTTTGAGTTATTATCCTCACTTTTCATGAAAGCTTTCATTTTTCTCTTGTTTTCAGCAGACTCGGATGTTGATTTTTCCAGATCTTGAATTTTAGTTTCCAAAAAGGTGATGTGAAGTTCATAACTGGCTATCTCCTATTCACTGTAATTAACGCATTCACTTAGGACTTTGTTTGCAGTTTTGTACTTCTCAATTTCTTGTTTCAGACTGCTCAATATGTTAGTCTCTTCATTGTAAGCAATTTTTCTTTTCTCTAATATGAGAAGCTGTTCAGACATACCAGTGTTTAATTGTTTTAACTCCTCAATTTCAGCTTTCAATTCATGGTTTTCCTCCTCGAGTTTTCCAGCCTCAATTTCCTTACTAGCGCACCTTTCTCTCTCTATAGCCAGAAGCCTCTCTGAAATAACAGTATTTAGGACCTTGAGTTGTTTGTTTTGTTCTTTCAATTCATTGTTCTCATTGGTTAGCTTTTTAATTTCTTTACTAATGGATATAGATTCTAATCTTTCAATTAGTTCATCTTCTCTTTCTTCAACTTTAATTTTCTCAATCAACAATTCTTTGTTTTCTTCTTTTGGAGATTCAATCAATTTTCTCTGCCCCTCATTTTCATCATACAGATCTTCATTGCATTCTTTTAGAGCCAAGCACTTGTTGCAGATCGATTTTAGAGAGGAACCCTGCACACCTTCCTTGTTAACTTTCTCTATTTCAGCTTTTAGATTTTTATTATTCCTTTGAATTTCTCCATTCTCAGCTTTCAATTTCTCCAGATCAGAGTTAATTCTTTCTAACTCTTCCAGGTTTATCAGATGTTCATCAGTTTTAGCTTTAACTGACTTTCTAATTCAAAAACTTTATTGGCATATTCTTGGTTTTCATTTTTCAGCAAGCACATTTGCTTCATATTCACGTGAGTCTCAGATAGACATTTATCATATAATTCATTGATATTCAAGCACTTTTCACAAGATGAATTAGAATCATTTTTGTCAATTTTGTTTTTTATTTTCTTATATTGTTTTCTTAGATGATCATGAGACTCTAGCAATTCATTATATGCAGCAATCCAATCATCCAGGGCATAGTCTTCAAAGATGTTTACCTGATCATTGTCATGTTCTTCATCTTGATTGCTGCTATGTTCACTTCCTTGAGCCATCTTGCATAGATTATCATTTTTGCAGCTGCCATCCTTCAGTTTGTTCAGGATTTCTTTGGCAGACTTGCAAGATGAGACGTATGAGATTAGTGCTCTGTCAATTGATGCTTTTACCATGTTCAAAGCTCTAGAATTGACGGAGTCTTTCAATGTGTCCTCCTCAGTCCATTTGGATTTATCTTTTGATAATTTGTCTGAACCGTGAGTCATTACCTTCCACATGTCATGCTCGGTTGTTCTTACATACCGACGCAACTTTTTCAACCATAGCTCAAAACCATCACCTCTGAAGATCGGTGGATGAGCCATCGAGAGATGAATTAATCAATAGAAAGAAATGAGAAGTGCACCGGAATTAACCGAAGTACAGCAAGACACGACTCAGAAAGACTGAAGCACCAAAAGTGACAAAATCATATCCACTCTGAAATGCACCACGGAAGTAGCAGGATCCTCTGTAAATCGTTAGATCTAATACATAGAGACCCGCTCTGATACCAATTGATGGGACCGGTGCGATGGATTCAGAAAGGGGGGTGAATGAATCCCTCTCTAAAACTATGCCCAATTAAAACTAATAACAAACAGAGATGCGGAATTAAAACCCACGGGTGCCTTAATCAGCTTAGATGCACTCTTCGAAAGATGGAAGGAAGATCAGAGAGACTGTACTTCTGATCTACTCCATATAGACTAAAGAGATGACTCAGTTCAACTAATCAACTAGACTCTATCAAGACCAGAATCAAACGCACAGTGTGCAACCTTATCTCTCACTAGATATAAGATCAGACTATCATGAACGTTCCTTAGCATACATCTAGCGGAGCAGAATAGACAATCAAACCACGATGAACATAAGATTTAAAGGTGGTTCAGTCCTCCAGACCTACGTCCATCCCACACTCCAACCTGAGTGTGGCTTCCCGCTGATACACAGCTTAACAGCTGGGCCTCGCAACTTGCCTACATCCGCCGAGCATCACAGCTTGCTTCTGCTGGGCAATACAGCTTAGCCATCCGCTAACACACAGCTTGACCAGCTAGGTATTACAACTTCACCATCCAGAGGACACCACACCTCTGCAATTGCTGAGGCTTACAGCTTAACCCGTCCAGAGGAATCCTCCTCTGCTACAGCTTAAAGTAACAAAAAAAAGGAAAAATAAGAAACAGGAAATGACAGCAACTAAAAGCTGTAAACACTAAAGCGCAGATATGGCTCTCAAGGAGCTGACTGGATTAGATTTGATCTAGATTCCAGTAGGGACTAATCTTCAGATGAAGCTTCTCTTCTTCTTTTCTCAGACTCTCGATCTCTCTCTCTTTCTGTCTACTTCTTCTTCTTTTGTGTTTCTCTGCTACTCTCGATCTCTCTCTTTCTCTTTTTCTTCTACTGCTTTCGAGAGATGATGTTCTAATTGCAGGAAGCATACTATATATATACTCCATCAGGTCAGGTTGACGAGCTCTTGCCTTAGGAGTGTTGAGGGAACGCTCCGGCCTGGAAGCTTCAGGAGACACTCGGCACTTGTCAGAATCTGAAAGCTTCAGGGTCCACGTGGCAGCATCTTTGAGTGAGGATCATCATTGGATCACGTGCCCTTCTTGAAGAACACGAGCTATTGGCCTGTTGCAGAAGTGTCTCTCAGTTATGTATAAAATATGCACAGACTTCATTCACTCACGAAAGATGTACACGGACATAAGGTATTAGATGCACGAGTTCAATACTGTCACACTAGCATATGCACAGACTTATTTGCAACACAAGACTAACGGATGCACTGACTGTGCAGACAATAGACATTTCATGGACTAAGATGCATGAATCTCTTATGCACTAAATTGGTTACGAGGTGGGCACAGACTTGATTTAGCATGAGATTATGTATGCACGGACTCAAGTTAACAAAGCAGATATATGCATAGACTTGTCGTGAATGCGAAGCTATAAATTGTACCGACTATGTATGTGCGGTATGCATGAACTGCACTGACTTATTATGCAAGTATGAGACCGTGCACAGACCTGAGAATGCGAGGTGGTAAGCGTGCACGGACCTTGGTGAGATGTGCACCGACTATGTACCAACTAGCATGAAAACGAGCACAACAATAAGAATATGCACCGACGTAGTGCTAGCCCATAGCAAACATTGCATTGCACCGACCGTGAAGGCTCATGTGCATCGACTTAAGATGTGTGTGAGACGCACACATGCACCGACTCACGCACACATGCACCGACTCCAAGCTACCATGAGATGCAGAATAAGTAATGCACCGACCTAACGCTCGCCAAGACTGTGTGCATAGAGAGTGGAATGCACAGACCTTAATGCCTATGAACGGTGACATGCACCGAGGTTGTTGAGCAGCCGGACTGACAAAAATGCACTAGCCTTAGAAAAAACATAAGTGCACTAACTTAACTGATGCGTAGACATGTTTAGACCTAATGCAGCAAGCAAAACAATGCACAGAACAATGCACCAACCTAAAGCAGCAACTGAATGCTCATCAGTTAAATCATCATCAAGACATACAGATCAAGCACTCAATCATAGATTAATCATGCAATCTTATGTGGTGACACTTAATGTTGCTATCATCAAAACCATCACAGCATCATCAGGGCACAAGGGGCACAACAATATTGTCTTAGATTTCCCACTTTGTTTGCATCCATATCATTGTGTTTACATAATTTAATATTTCCTTGATTTTCTAGTTTTTGGCTAGAAATTGCATGCACACCGGTGCACATAGGGCCATGCATTGCATATCATAGTTGTATTCCCCTTTGGTAAGTGATCCTCTCGCCTCCATATTCCTTGGGGTCGACTAGGTGATCTTATCTAGGACCTCTATAAGTCCCCGTGAGCCGTGGATTCCTACAGGACAGGGAGTCAACCTTTGTCAACATAAAGTTTGGACCTTATTCCCATAGGATTCCTATCTTGAGAGAATTATTCTTAACTCAAATCATTAAAAGGTCTATTAAAACTTCTAAAATATTTCCCATCATATCAACTTGTTTGACTAGGGTGAAAATTCTCACATTACATTGTTTGTGTTACTTGGGCATGTCCAAGCCCATTAGTGGTGTTTTGTGTTGTATTCACATATTATTTGTTGTTAGGCCCATTTAGGATAGCCCATTTTATTTGTCCATTGTCTAATCTATTATCTTATGTCTGTTTTCTATTGGTCTTTATATTAGTGGGCCAGTCCCCCCTTATTCTCAAGCCCATTAAGCCCTTGCTTCCCTCCTTGTATTAAGTCTCCATTTGCCCTCATGGAGCATCATTCCAACCCCTTGTATCATTATTCTTCCCAATTTTCTTCCTATTCCCGCGTGGAATCCTCTTCCCACGCGGGCCCATCTTCCCGTGGTTCTTGTGATCTATCTGAGGAACAAGCTGATCTCATGGCCCACTTATCAAGCTTTGTTCGCCAAATGGACCCGGCGCAGGCCCAACGTCTCATTGCATCTCATCTTCATGGGCCTCCTTCTCTTAATGGGCCTTCTTCTCTCATTAATGGGCCTCATCATGTTAACGGGCCCCATTCTCCTAATGGGCCTTTTTATTCTTCTCCTTATACTACCGGCCCAATGGGTCCTTATGCTCATGCTTCTTCCAGGTCTGAATATCTCTCTATTCTCAGAATGGGCCCTTCTTCTTCTCAGCCCCGATCTTCTTATCCGGCCCATTATTATCCTGGTTCATATTCACAATCTCTTGCTCAAGTTGGCCCACATTTTTCTTGATCTCTCCATACTCAGGAGATGATCGCTCAAACCCAACACCAACTTGATGAACTCCAACGCCAAATTGATACCACAACCTCCTTAAGTGTCCCGCTTGCATTTCAAAATCTTTGTCTTCCACCCCCTTCTCAAATCCCTGCATATCGCCGTTATGGTGGAGTCGGTTACCCCTATGTGCAATTAAATGAGTTTATTTATGAGTCGGCCCAATTTCGACATGACCAATGTTTGATGGTCTATCTATTTGGTCTATCTTTGGAAGGCACGGCTGGGGATTAGTTCTTTCCTCTTCCACAAGAGCAGGTTGTGAACTTTCATGTTGTCCAAGTCAGATTCATTCAGCAGTTTCGAGACCAGGTTGGACCCAAGTATTCAATGGTGGATTTGGCCCATGAGAAGATGAAGCCCGAAAAAGAGTTCTGTATCTTTGCCGATCGCTGACGTCGCCTCACCGGGCATGTCCCGGGGCACATGCTGGAGCAAGAGCTGATCAAGATGTTGATTTCCAATGCAACGCCCGAGTACCGCTTCATCTTAACCCTCAATGACATCACTTCCTAGCAATAACTCTATAGTCGAGCCCGCTTCATTCACCAACAAATCCATGATCCCCTTGACCCTAAGTCTTCTCCGCATCCTACGCCCACTTACACCTCACCATCTACATCTACCCCCACATATCAACCCTCCATGAGTCAACCTTCGACTTATATCGCGCCCTCCATGAGTCAGCCTTACATCGCATGCACCTTCATAAGTCAAACCCCTACGAGTCAGCCCTCCACCTCCGCATATCCACATTCATTTCCTCTTGTCAAGGGAACATCATACCCCGAGCAGTTGGATGCCGTCCACTACATACCTACCCACTCTGCTCCACATACGCCTCCATCGAGTCTCTCCACTAGTCGCCATGCGTTTTTGCCTATGCAACCCCATAACCATCTTCATTACCTTCCCATATCCCTTGGCATCCACCTTGCCCGAAGCGGGCTCCTCACTATCCTCCGTTGCCGGAGTGTTTCACCGACATCTTTCAGGCTTTGATGGCTATTGACGCGTTGCAGCTCCCTCCAGTTGTGCCTTGCTGGCCTGCGGTCGGGGATATGCTCCAGTTCTATGATTTCCACCGCTAGTAGGGGCATTTGATAGAGGATTACCCCGAGTTCTAGGAGTTTATTTATGATCTGGAAGACAAGAAGAGGATCGATTGGTCTGCCATTCGTAACATTATTGCACATCTCATCAAGCGGCAACAACAAGAAGCGCCACCTAAGTAGCTGTCTCCATTTCAAGGCAAGGGGCACCCCTATGAATCTTCATATAGCACCATGCTCTCTTGTAAGTTGGGTGTGTGTATGTGCATGTTTAGATAGAGTTTTGTCCATTTTTCTATAGTTCTGGGCCTTTTCAGGTCTCTGATGGCCTTGCGGTCTTCCACTAGACCGCAAGGGTGTTAAAAACGGTCATCTGGTAGACCACTTGCTGATTCTGGCAGTTCTGGCACAGTGCTCACAGGACCCTGTTCGTTGATGCATACATTTGGCTCCCGGTGTTCGATTGCGCTGATTTTTGTTCCATTGTCTTGTCCTACATATTATATTTCCATCCATATATAATTTGCATTTATTGGATCACATTTTCATAATTAAAACTTATCTCCATTTATGCATTTTGTGCATACAGTCTACGTACAGGCCCACGGGGGCATCTTTCTTGGGTGATTTAGTTGACCTCCTATGGTCGGATCGCTCTGTTCTTGGGCCCGCTGCATAGCCCTTTGTATTGTCTTTCCATCCATATATCATGTGCATTATTTTGGTCATGTTTGCATAGTTTAATTTTGTCATCATTATTGAGTTTCCTGCATAAAGTCTGCAAGCAGGTCCTGGGACAGACTCACAGGTACGTCTTTCCATGCTGATTTGATTAGCTTCTTGAGATCTGATTGTGTGTTTCTTGCTTCCATATTGTTCCTCTTTGTAGTATCTTTCCATCCATATATTATTTGCATCATAATTAAAAGTCATCTCCATTTTTGCATTTTGTGCATACAGTCTACGCATAGGCCCACGGGGCATCTTTCTTCGACAATTTAATTGACCTCCTGGGGCCAGATCGTCCTATTCTTGGGCCCATTGTGTAGTCCTTTGTATTGCCTTTCCATCTATATCTTATTTTCATTATTTGGGTCACGTTTGCATAGATAAATCTTGTCTCCATTTTTACATTTTATGCATAAAATCTACATGCAGGTCCGGGGGCAGACACAATGGTACACCGTTTATTCACGCTTTTACTTATCTTTTAGTGCCTGATTGCGCCTATTTTTGGTCTTGCACTGTTGCCCTTCATATTGTCTTAGATTTCCCACTTTGTTTGCATCCATATCATTGTGTTTACATAATTTAATATCACCTTGATTTTCTAGTTTTAGACTAGAAATTGCCTACATTCCGGTGCACATAGGGCCATGCATTGCATATCAAAGTTGCATTCCCCCTTGGTAAGTGATCCTCTCGCCTCCATATTCCTTGGGGTCGACTAGGTGATCTTATCCGAGACCTCCATAAGTCCCCGTGAGCAGTAGATTCCCACATGGATGCCGAGCTAGTTGTACCTTTACACCCCTTAGGCTTGTATTTGCATACATGTGAGGGAGTTAACCTTAGTCAACCCAAAGTTTGGACCTTATTCCCATAGGATTCCTATCTTGAAAGAATTATTCTTAACTGAAATCATTAAAAGGTCTATTAAAACTTCTAAAATATTTCCCATCATATCAACTTGTTTGACTTTGGTGAAAATTCTCACATTGCATTGTTTGTGTTATTTGGGCATGTCCAAGCCCATTAGTGGTGTTTTGTGTTGTATTCACATATTCTTTGTTGTTTGTCCCATTTAGGATAGCCCATTATGTTTGTCCATTGCCTATGCAACCCCCATTTCTAGTCACCACGCGTCCTTGCCTATGCAACCCCCACAACCATCTTCATTGTTGCATCCCTACGGTTTTGATGATGTCTCACACTATAAATCAATTTATTTTTATCTCTAGATCAATTTGCTCTTATACGGTGCATTTCCTTGTTTCTAAGCATTAAGGGGATCTGTGCTAATAGCATGATTTAGGTCCGTGCATTTCAGGTTATTCGTTCTTTTGCTTAATGCATATTGAGTCAGTGCTAGTTCTGCATCTTTCACATAAAGTACTTGCCTCCGTGCAAGTCCTTGTTCATACACATGTTTTGTTGTTCATACTTTTATCTTTGTGCATTTCTCGAGGTCGTGAGCATTAAGGTCCGTGCATATCATGTCTCTGCATCTCACCTCTCGAGGTCGGTGCAACTCCTGACCAGAATGCATTGGTTAGGTTGGTCGTTCCTTCATCTCGGTGCAAGCTTTGTCTTGTACTTCTCATTGCCATCTCGGTGCAGTTCCTGCGTGGACTCCATATCCCGACACGATGCCTACCTTACTTAAAACAACTCATGATCGGTGCATAGTATAGCCTATACAAGTCTCTGTAGCAATGAAGTCAGTGATGTTCTTGTTTCAAGTCTTATTAGACTCCGTGCAAAGTCCTGTAGACAGCTAACGTAGATTGGTGCATCTTCTGATTCATTTTAGGTCGGTGCTTGTCATAGCCCGACATAGCCGATGCTTACTCTTTTGACTTGGTGCAAACTTTTCTCTCTGGCAAAATAAAGTTAGTGCACTTTGTGTCTTGCTGATTCTTGTCCGTGCATATCTGTTGCACGATTAAACTCCTACTTAGTGCAGCTTTTACCTTCTTACTCAATACACCAATACAAATTATGCTAAGAGTATGATGAAATGTTTATTTCTTCTCTGACAGTTTGTCTATGCATTCACCTGGATGGCACGTGATCCGAGGTAGATAGACGTCCAGAATATTCTCACACGTACCCCAACATCTTCAGGCGGGAAACGTGGTATCCACACGCCTAAGGTTCTGGATTAGAAATATATATATGCTGAGGAAAAGGGTTCGAAAGGGGATGGAACAGTGAGAAAGAAAAGCAGCATGGGAGCAGTGCTTCAAGAGTGAAAACCAGAGACAACCCACTCCATCCAGAGCTAAGAGAAAAATTTCTGAGAGAGAGAAGTGATTGTGAATGCGAAGATCTGCTTCTACGGAAGCTACATTGCTTTTGTTTTTATGAGAAAATTGTCGTTCATCGATCGTTTTATTTTCAAGTTTCTCTTACTTTTATTTTATTCTGTTACCCTCCACTGTACGGAGGAAAGGAGAAGTTCTCCAGTTCCCTCCATTGTCTTGGAGGAAGAGAGGCTCGATCCTATGGTTGTGTGAGTTACTTGGGAGTAACTGCACAGGGTTCCCTTTACTGCGTGCAAAGGAAGGGAGATTGGTTCTCCAGTGTTTTCTTCTGGTCGATTAGAAGACTGAGGAGGCTGTTCCTCAGGGTAAGCTGTTTGGCAGCGATTGTTGCAGACTGAGTCTGCTGTGTGCGACTCTATATTGCAAGGAAACCTTACTCTCTTGAGTAAGGGGTGGACGTAGATTGCAAATAGCAATCGAACCACCTAAAAATTCCCAGTCTCCTCTGTGGTTTGCTTGTTTACGCTGTGCTGTTCTCCATCTACTTGACACATTGCTTCATTGTGGGTGGCTTTCTCGATCTCATTTCTCATACTAGTCATCTTTGTTTCTTGTCTCCGAAGTCTTTTTCACTGCAACTTGAGGGGTTGAGAAATCATGTCTGAGTTGATTGAATTTGGGAGTAATCTATTCAACCCCCCCTTCCATCTCACTTTCCGCTGCACGTATCAATTGGTATCAGAGCAGGTTTTCATCATGTTGGCCAACGGTCAGGGTAATCCTAATGGTCCTAGAAGCTTCATGGCTGAGGGACAATCTATCAACCGCCCTTCATTCTTTGATGGAAATAATTATCTTTTCTGGAAAAATAGGATGGAAGTATTCATCAGGGCGCAGAGCCACAAGCTGTGGAGGGTGATCACCACAGGGCCATACGATCTACCACCAAACGAGGACGCGTGGACAGATGATCAAGTCAAGCTCTCATCACTCAACTGGAGGGCCCTGAACATCATCCAATGTGCTGTACACCCAGACGAATACGCTCGCATCTCAGCTTGTAAGACGGCCAAGAAAATGTGGGACGAGTTGGGTCTAATCTACGAAGGTACACCTCAAGTGAAAGAAACAAAGTTAAATCTCCTCACCTCTGAATATGAGATGTTTAAGATGAAACCAGAGGAGACCATAACTGAGATGTATGCCAGACTGTCACTGATTACGAATAGTCTTAAGGGGTTTGGGAAAGAGATAGCTGAGTGAGATATAGTTAAGAAGATACTTATATCTCTAACCCCTACATGGCACACTAAGCCCATCGTGATAGGGGAGTCTAGGGATCTGTCGACAATGACCGTCACCGAACTCATAGGATCCCTAATGACGTATGAGATGAACTTCAAAAGGAATGGTGAAGGAAGCGACAAGAAGGGCAAGAATATTGCTCTCAAGGTGTCCCACAGCAAGGGAAGTAGCAGCAGCGGGAGTAGTAGTTGCGACTCTAACGGATTGTCAGACCTTGACCAGGAGGAGCAAGCAATGCTCACTCGACAATTCAGGAAATTCTTAAGGACTAAGGGAAACACCTTCAGAAGGAAGATGTCATACCCTTCTGGTAAGAATTTTGATTCCAGCAATGATAAGAATAGGAGCACTAAGAAAATCACATGTTTTCATTACAAGAAACCTGGACATATGAAAGGGGACTGCCCTGATCTTCAGAAGAAGGGTCCTGACTTTCAGAAGAAGAGCTCGAAGGTGCAGAAGAAGAAATCACAAGCAATAGTCTGCACGTGGAGCGATGAGGAAGAAGATCCGAAAGCCAATTCCTCAGAGGAGGACGAAGAAGGAATTTGCCTGATGGCAAACACCGAAGAGGAGGTAACAAATATCTTCGAGAATTTTTCTATTAATGATTGGGAAGATGCCTATGCTGAACTGTTAGATAAGTTCAATTCTCTGAGTAAAGAGCATAGGGTCCTGAAGAGAAAATTTAATGCTAATATTGAAGAACAAATTCAAATCAGTGAGGAAAATTAGAAATTAAAGGAAGAATTAAAAGAAATGACTTCTCTGAAAAAGGAAAATGAAAAGCACAAATCAAAGAACCAGGAAGTTCATACATAGCTCAACGAACTCAAGATTAAATTTGAAGAAAGTCTAAATGAAAATAGTGTGATCACATAGAAGTATGAAGCTGTTAAGAAAGTGAACACTGAACTCTTAAAAAATTGTGAGTCTATTGTGGACGTCAAAAAATGATGATGATCATACGACATGCACGTCTCAGCACTCGAGAGCGAGTCGAAGACGGAAAGGCTGAATAAACCCTGTGCCCCCTCCAAGAAGGACGAATACCAACCCGGTGCTCCGCCACCCAACAAAGAAGCCCCTCGGGTTGAAGAGCTAGCCACGGCTCCCAAGTCGGCAATGCTGAAGGTCGAATCAAAGAAACTCAGGAGTCCGAACGCCTGCTCGGCATACACCGGAAATCACTCAAAGCCCTGAATCGAGACTCGGAGGCTCACAACTAAAGGAACACAGGAGGGCAAGCATCTGTCCGAATCACCACTAAGCTGGGGGGGAGCCCTTTGACGCTTAAACCGGCGTGGCATAGCTTTAAACCGGCATGGCATAGCCTTAAACCGAATGGCATAGCCTTAAATCGGCGCGCCCCTCAGGGGGCCTTAAACCGACGCGCCCTTTACAAGATGCTATTCCGGCGCGCCCCATGAACTCCCTTGCTTTATGTTAAAACGGTATGCTCCCGTTGAAGGGCCACCCCTTTGAATGCACTAAACCGACGCGCCCATTTTGGAGTGCTAATATGGCGTGCTTAGTTTAAAATCAATCTATTCTCTGAAGCCTTTATCCGGCGCCGCAACCAACCCGTCCCGTCATCAATACGGTCCCCTGTTTCCTGGGAATGGCATGATGACGAACAAGCCTAAAATGGTTAAAGCTCCCACTTCGATCCGGCGGGCAACCGAGCATATGCCGTGAATGGAAGTTCTCGAGCCCCATCTCGCCGAACGCTCATTCCGTCGATCGGCCGCCCATCCTCCGGCTAATGATGATAGCAACGTAGCTCGCGGTGGATGTGCCAGCGGAGGAGAAGGCCATGCCTCTGCCCCCCTCCCGGTCACACTAGAGCCTCGGCGGAGGTAACGTCGACAGCAGCAGCAGGGCAACGTCACCAACGTCAGCAGTAGCTGTGGTGGTTGCGGGAAACAAGGAACCAACGGGAGGAAGAAGAATCTAGAGGGCATCCCTCCAAAATAGGCCCTCCGGCCCCTATAAAAGGAGCGCCCAGGCAAAGCTTAAATCGGTTGGAAGGTTGGAGGGGGAGAAACTCCTTGAAGCCCGAAGCCAGTGTTCCCGTGAGAGCGAAGTGAAGTGAGAAAAGAGAAGGAGAGAGCAGAGAGTGAGGTGAGGGAGATACAGCTCTCCTCTCCCCTTTGTTTCTTTTTCTTTCCTCCGATGTATTCTTCCCTTCGGTTCTTTTCTTTAGATGCATGAAGAGCCCATGTATTTGCACCCCCCCCCCCCTCGTGGTGAAATGAAAATGATCCTTTGGGAGATCCTCTGATATGTTGCATCTTCTTCTCCCCCTTCGGAATACGTTCAGGCTGTAGCCCCCCCTTCCTACTTGGTCTCCAGTGCTTTTTGATCTCCCTCCCCACTTGTTCCCCTTCGAGGGATCATTACCCGTGAGTCGTGAGAGCTCTTGAAGGCTAGTCCTCGAGCTTTTCCACACTCACACTTGGGTTATCGGACCGCGTGAGGTCTACATTTTGAGGTTCACCCTGGAGCAATCCACTTGGTGTTCCTCTATTTTCTCTGGCAATCGTCAGTCCGGGGGAGGTGCTGCCCAAATTTTGCCAGAGGAAGAACATGTAAGAACAGAGAATGCGTAAGAACAGACAGACAAACACACTAAACCACTGAGACAAACTAAACTTCCAAGTTCCTGCACAGCAAACTATTCTAATAAAACACTCGAATCATCACGATAATCCACCTGAGTAAACAATTAAAACGCTTAAACCTCCTTTCCACAGACATAATCCATCAATAAGATGAGTAAAGCAATCAATAAATCAACTTGCAGTTGAAGGAAAGAAGAAACAGAGCATAAACGGGTTGAAAGGAAGCTATACAATGCTTAATCCGGCGCCCCCTATTCCGGCTTGGGTTAATCCGGCGCGGTACCCCCCCGCGCCGGTTTAACCCCACACTCAAAACCCATTTCATTTTCCTTACAGCTATCCGGCGCGCCCCCTTGCATTAGCCCATTAAACCGGCGCGCTATACTGTTCATTGCCTATTCCGGCGCGTCCTTGGAACATCTTCCTTCTTGCCATAGAACCGGCGCGCCCCCCCTTAACATCTTGAACCGGCGCGCCCCCCCTTAACATCCTTAACCGGCGCGCCCCTCTTAATACACTTAAACCGGGGCACCACTCCTCTTGATACTAATCCGGCGTGCCTGGAAGAAAGAAGGTGATCAAAAAATAAAAGAAAACATGCAATTCAAGTTAATAGAAAACTGATCAAAGGTCTCCCCTCCACTATAATCCAAATTTTGTTCCGGGGGCGCTGCCCCCGGAAACCCCCGCAAGGGGCGTTGCCCCCTTGACCCCCACGACCTGACCGGGCAGGTCGAACCCCGCGACCTGATCGCGCAGGTCGATCCGCGTGCGAGGGCGCACGTTGCCGAGTTTGGGCTTCACACTTAACAACCCGCTCCCCCGGACTGTGCGTGAAGAGAAAAGCAATGATGCCCCATGGTATCGGACGTGGACCTCGGGATCCCCGACATGGTCATGATCCGTGCACCTCTTGGGCCGATAGTTCATCAACTTGACCCACTTCCTCCGGGATCCGATCCCGCACCCATATGAAACGTGCCGTACCTACGGCAGATATCCAAATGTCTTTGTTGTTATCCCCGATGCTTCAATTATGAACTCCCGACCGAATACTGGATTGTCCGTTAGTGGCTGATGTATATATACCGGGATCTAATCCCGCACTTTCATTAAATTCGCCGCACTCGCAGCAAGTATTTGTATGGTTTTGAACACCGTTTTGCATACCGATGCGGAGGGTTTAAATCATGTCAACCCAACTCGCATGCTTTAATGAAAAACGATCTTTAGGTCATTTGGCCCCTTTTCTTGGTGATTAATCAGAGGTCTTCCCCTCTCCGAGGGGATGTAATTAACGTCGTGGCCTTTATGGTGCGGCGGGTCTCCAGTCCCGACCCGATATCCACAATCATCTGATCAGTCAGACGGAGCGCACCCCGGGCTTCGGACCACTCCAGTTTTGAAGCCCGAACACATTGTCACCTAGGTGACTGGCACGCCCTCGCACTAGATAAACCGATAAAAAGACCACCAATATCTCGATACCTTCACACCCGAAATTTAGTGCGTTCCACAAGTTGGCACGCCCGGTGGGACAGATGATCCCGAATCGATATAACCATCGATACCATAATATTTTCGTCCAACGAAATTTAGTGCGTTCCACATCTATGCAAAGAGAGTTGGAAGACAAACAAAACGTTATAGAAAAATTTGTTCAAGGGAAAACAAACCTGGAGTCTATACTAGGAACACGGGTTAATTTCAACAAGGAGGGTTTAGGCTATGACCCAACTAACAAGAGACCCTTTCAGTTCAAGACCGTTACCTTCTACCCAGAGAAGGGAAAAGAAAAGCCGGACACACCATCCAGTTCAAACAGCAATCAAAACATTCAACGTCTAAAGGAAACTTCAACAAACAATGCTGGATGACCATCTAAAATAGGAATGAACTTTGTGAAGAACTTCTCTAAGCCCATTCACCAGAACAGAAGTAATAGCTGGACTGGGCAAATGTATTAGAATAAAAGCTGGAACTACTATAAAAGAATGGGTCCGAACAACAGTTACTGGAGAAATAACACTCACCCTTAAAAATTTGTTAATCAACAAGGGCACAAAACATACACCAGGGATGAGAAGCCTAATAACTGGAATAGATTTCACCTCTCCAGACTAGCTGGACATAACCTTGGTCGCAGTTTCAATAAACCTGAAATTAAGATGCAAGAGAAAACCAAGTTGAAACAACTCTGGATTCCTAAAAATCCGCTTAAAGATTTGAATAATATCTTTGGACCCAACTTATCTTGGGTTCCAAACCACTTTTCTTCATTTCGTATGTATAGGTTTGCCTGGCAGCTAAAGACAACAAATGGTACCTTGATAGTGGTTTCTCCAGGCACATGACAGGAGACCGATCCAAGTTCGGCAAGCTAGAAATGAAGTAGGGGGTCTAGTCAAATTCGGAGGAAAGAACAGAGGTAAGATCATTGGGGTTGGCACAGTTGGTAAGTCCTCCACTAACTCAATAGAGAAAGTCTTACTTGTGGAAGGTCTTCAACACAATCTGATTAGCATTAGTCAATTATGTGACAAGGGTCACAGGGTTGTGTTTGACAATAACTCATGTAATTTTTTTGAAATAAATTCTGATCATGTTAAATTTGTAGCAAACAGGACCAACAATGTCCACATGGTAGACTTAGATGTTGAGTCTGAATCTAATCTCTGCTTGTCTGCTGATTCTGAAAGTGATGCTTTTTATTGGCATAGACGTTTAGGCCATGCTAGCTTTTCTACTTTGAATAAATTAATCAAGCATGATTTAGTTAGAGGCATGCCTAAAATCAAGTTTAGCTCTATCTCAAAAATCTGTGATGCCTGTGCTCTAGGCAAACAGACCAGAAAGTCCTTCAAACTAAGATATGAGCCATTATCTTCTAGACCAATGGAACTTCTTCATATGGACCTCTTCGGTCCTACTAGAACTTAGAGTTTTAGTGGAAGTAGGTTTGGTTATGTGATTATTGATGACCACTCTAGATTTTCCTGGATCTTTTTCTTAGCCAACAAAAATGATGCTTTTCAAAAATTCAAACAATTTTTCAAAAAGGTCAAACAAGAAGGAAAACATAAGATTTGTTCAATTCAATCTGACCATGGAGGTGAATTTGAAAACTCCATGTTTTCTGACCTTTGTGAAAGTCAAGGACTAACACACAAATTTTTTTCTCCCAGGATGCCAGAGCAGAATGGAATTGTGGAGAGAAGAAATCGAACCATTGTGGAGATGGCCCGATCCATGCTGATTGAAAGTCAACTACCAAGAAAGTTTTGGGCAGAGGCGGCCAATACCGCAACTTATACAATCAACAGGGCCATGGTAAGACCAATTCACAAGAAAACCCCCTATGAGCTATTGAAAGGTAAGAAACCAAACTTGGCTCATTTCAGGATTTTTGGAGCTAAATACTTTATCCATAATAATGACAAGAAAGACTTAGGTAAGTTTGATGTAAAAAGTTATTATGGAATATTTTTAGGATACTCTGAAGTGTCAAGAGCATATAGGGTCTTTAACATAACTGATCAGAAAGTTGAAGAGTCTCCACATGTCATTTTTGGTCAAACAAAAGATGTTGCTAACATTGAAGATGCTGACAGGGATTCTAAGCACGATGGAGAATTCTTAGAAGACAAAGAAGAAGAGGAGGTTCAGCCGATTGAAACATCAGATGCTCCCAACCAGGTAGGGCGGGCTGAAACAGGTGAGTCTTCAAGAAATGTTAGATATCTTGAAGATCACCCAATAGTTAACATCCTAGGCAACCTTGAAGATCCTCTTAGAACTAGGTCTAACTTTAGGAATGTTCATAACCAAGACCTAATTGCTTTGGTCTCACAAATCGAACCGAAATCAATAGAAGAGGCCTCAGGTGATCAATCATGGATTAATGCTATGTGTGAGGAGTTAGGACAGTTTGAAAGAAATAATGTCTGGGAGTTAGTTCCAAGACTAGAAGATTCTAATGTGATAGAAACTAAGTGGGTGTTTAAGAATACAATGAATGAAGATGGAATCATTTCTAGAAATAAAGCCAGACTAGTAGCAAGGGCTACTATCAGGAATTTGGAGTTGATTTCGATGAGTCCTATGCACGTGTTGCTAGGATGGAAGCAATAAGAATATTGTTAGCATTTGCATGTTCCAAGAATATAAAACTCCAACAAATGGATGTGAAGAGTGCATTTTTAAATGGAGTTATCAAGGAAGAGGTTTTTGTTGAACAACCCCCCGGATTTCAGTTTTCTCAACAACCTAACCAAGTTTTCTGGTTGAACAAAGCCCTGTATGGTCTAAAGCAGGCTCCTCGAGCATGGTATGAAATAGTGACAGAATTTCTGATCAGTAAGGGCTACCACAGAGGTAAGGTAGATCAAACTTTATTTTTCAAGAGTTCAAATAAAGACCTCATCATAGTTCAGGTATATGTAGATGATATTGTGTTTGGGTCAACTAGCTCTGAACTATGTAATGAATTTTCTATATTGATGTCTGCTGAATTTGAAATGAGTTTGGTAGGTGAATTAAAGTATTTTCTTGGCTTGCAGGTACAACAGTTAGAGGATGGATGCTTCATCAACCAGACCAAGTACACATTGGAAATTCTCAAGAGGTTTGGCATGAACAACTTGAAGCACATTACAACACCAATGGGTACCAATACCTCATTGGATGCAGATGAGACAGATAAAGAAGTAGATGCCAAGCTCTATCGAGGTATGATTGGATCTCTACTTTATTTGACAGCTTCAAGACCTGATATACAGTTCAATGTAGAAATGTTTGTAAGGTATCAATCTAGACCCACTGAATTGCATCTAGCTACAGAGAAAAGAATTTTCAGATATCTATCTGCTACACACACCCTTGGTTTATGGTTTCCTACATCACACACACTTGATTTAGTTGCATACACAGATGCAGATTATGCCGGATGTAAACTAGATAGAAAAAGCACAAGTGGTCACTGTGAATTTCTAGGTGGGTGTTTAGTATCTTGGGGTTCCAAGAAACAACATTATGTGGCTCTCTCTACTGCGGAGGCTGAGTACGTGACTGCAGGGAGTTGTGGTACACAAGTCATTAGGATTAAACACCAGCTTCAAGACTATCAAGTAGACATGGGGTGCACACCTATTTATTGTGATAATACAAGTGCCATCAACCTAGCCAAGAATTCTGTTTTGCATTCCCGCACCAAACACATAGAAATAAGGCATCATTTCATAAGAGATGAGGTTTCTAAGAAAAACTTTGAACTAATTCATGTAGACACTGCTAATCAAATTGCTGATATCTTCACCAAGCCTCTGGACAATGACAAATTCACCACATTAAGGAGAGAATTAGGCTTATTTAAGTTATCTTAATTGTTGATCTCCTGATATTGAATTGTTTTACCTTGGCAAGAGATTGTGTGAGAAGCCTGTCCTGATAGTGAGGGGGAGTCCTGAGAATCTACTGAGAAAATTCCTTTAGTGCATCATTTGAGGGGGAGCTGGGCAGTTAGTGTATTTTAACTAATTCAAAAGATTGACCAGACATGTGTCATTGCTGGTTTTCATGATTGAATGAGTGCGGTTCAATCTCAGACTGTGGAATCTCATTCATCTCTTAAGTCTATGAGTCTGTGTAACTAAAGTCCAGCTACAATCTTTTCTCTAGTAGTTCATCGGAGATCTGGATTAAGTGTTCAAAGTATATCTTCCAACATTGTCAATGATTCCGGTTTAGGCTAAAACCTGTATTTCCTGACATATGTCCAGAACAACTTGAAATCTAGACTTCAAGATTCATTTCAAAGAAATAGTCCTTCTGGTATTGTCTTCAATCAGTTTATCTCCACAACATAAGGGATCAACTAAATGAACAAAGGTCTATGGTTTGACCACTGAGAAACTGGGAGCTTCATCAATGAAGTGAAGTAATTCCTATATCATGAGGTGTCAAATTAAAAAAAAAAGTGTGTCTGCAAAATGACCTTAATATTTCTGATCATCACAGAGCAATGGTGACAAGCTGGTGAGTAACTGGGGACTCTAGCCTCTGATCAAGATGTTTCCTCATGTAAAAAGCCACAGTTACTAACTCTGTTCTTCCAAAAGGAGAGGTAATGAGGTACTCATATTGAGTAACTGGGGATTCAGGCCTCTGATCAAGGTGTCTCCCTAATGTCAAAAGTGTGATTTACCAACTTACTCATTAGTCTTATTGCAAAACTCTATAATATCCCTTATCTTTGTGCAAATTACTGAATGCTTGTCCTCAATACCATGAGCACACCTTCTCTACTTTTGTCTCTGGTCGTCTACTGAGTATTGTTGTTTTGATCAGCAATGTCTTGCCATACTTGTTCATCCCTGCTCTACATCATATACCATGTATGTGGATATACTTTCCTCTCATTCCAATTCTTTATTGATTACCAGAGTTCAAGAATCTTCACTTGAGTTTAGCACCTCACTTATTCTCTTCAGATATGCCCTTGAGTTTTTCTACACTAAGAAGTCACTATACTTCTTCTTCATGTCTCCAGCAATTTCATATATCTTTCATTTCCTTTTGATGATGTCAAAGGGGGAGAGAGGTCATGCAATATCTGAGAGAGGTCTTGCTACTGTGAAAAGGTCCTCTGAGAGTGAGCTGTGGGGGAGTGGTTTTGGAGAGAGAAGAGATTCAGAAGTTGTGTTTGATTTGCCTCCATGATTGGCTTACTCTTGAATGTTTTTAATGCCCTGACATTACTTGATTCATAGTGTTGCCATCATCAAAAAGGGGGAGTTGTTACATCCCTATGGTTTTGATGATGTCTCACACTATAAATCAATTTGTTTTTATCTCTAGATCAATTTTCTCTTATACGGTGCATTTCCTTATTTCTAAGCATGAAGGGGATCTGTGCTAATAGCATGATTTAGGTCCGTGCATTTCAGGTTATTCGTTCTTTTGCTTAATGCATATTGAGTCAGTGCTAGTTCTGCATCTTTCACATAAAGTACTTGCCTCCGTGCAAGTCCTTGTTCATACACATGTTTTGTTGTTCATAATTTTATCTTTGTGCATTTCTCGAGGTCGTGAGCATTAAGGTCCGTGCATATCATGTCTCTGCATCTCACCTCTCGAGGTCGGTGCAACTCCTGACCAGAATGCATTGGTTAGGTTGGTCGTTCCTTCATCTCGGTGCAAGCTTTGTCTTGTACTTCTCATTGCCATCTCGGTGCAGTTCCTGCGTGGACTCCATATCCCGACACGATGCCTGCCTTACTTAAAACAACTCATGATCGGTGCATAGTATAGCCTATACAAGTCTCTGTAGCAATGAAGTCAGTGATGTTCTTGTTTCAAGTCTTATTAGACTCCGTGCAAAGTCCTGTAGACAGCTAACGTAGATTGGGGCATCTTCTGATTCATTTCAGGTCGGTGCTTGTCATAGCCCGGCTTAGCCGATGCTTACTCTTTTGACTTGGTGCAAACTTTTCTCTCTGGCAAAATAAAGTCAGTGCACATTATGTCTTGCTGATTCTTGTCCGTGCATATCTGTTGCACGATTAAACTCCTACTCAGTGCAACGTTTACCTTCTTACTCAATACAACAATGCAAATTATGCTAAGAGTATGACGAAATGTTTATTTCTTCTCTGACAGTTTGTCTGTGCATTCACCTGGATGGCACGTGATCTCAAGTAGATAGACGTCTAGAACATTCTCACACGTACCCCAACATCTTTAGGCGGGAAATGTGGTATCCACACGCCTAAGGTTCTGGATCAGATATATATATGCTGAGGAAAAGGGTTCGAAAGGGGATGGAACAGTGAGAAAGAACAGCAGCGTGGGAGCAGTGCTTCAAGAGAGAAAACCAGAGACAACCCACTCCATCCAGAGCTAAGAGAAAAATTTCTGAGAGAGAGAAGCGATTATGAATGCGATGATCTGCTTCTACGGAAGCTACATTGCTTTTGTTTTTCTGAGAAAATTGTCGTTCATCGATCATTTTATTTTCAAGTTTCTCTTACTTTTATTTCATTCTGTTACCCTCCACTGTACGGAGGAAGGGAGAAGTTCTCTAGTTCCCTCTATTGTCTTGGAGGAAGAGAGGCTCGATCCTCTGGTTGTGTGAGTTACTTGGGAGTAACTGCACAGGGTTCCCTTTGCTGCGTGCAAAGGAAGGGCGATTGGTTCTCTAGTGTTTTCTTCTGGTCGATCAGAAGACTGAGGAGGCTGTTCCTCAGGGCAAGTTGTTTGGCAGCGGTTGTTGCAGACTGAGTCTGCTGTATGCTACTCTATATTGCAAGGAAACCTTACTCTCTTGAGTAAGGGATGGACATAGATTGCGGATAGCAATCGAACCACCTAAAAACTCCCAGTCTCCTCTGTGGTTTGCTTGTTTGCGCTGTGCTATTCTCCATCTACTTGACACATTACTTTATTGTGGGTGTCTTTCTCGATCTCATTTCTCATACTAGTCATCTTTGTTGCCTATCTATGAAGTCTTTTTCACTACAACTTGAGGGGTTGAGAAATCGTGTCTGGGTTGTTTGAATTTGGGAGTGATCTATTCAAGCCCCCCCTTCTATCTCACTTTCCGCTGCACGTATCATTCATTACCTTCCCATATCCCGCGGCATCCACCTTACCCGAAGCAGGCTCCTCACTATCCTCCGTTGCCAGAGTGTTTCACCGACATCTTTCAGGCTTTGATGGCTACTCAAGCGTTGTAGCCCTCTCCAGTTGTGCCTTGCCTACGCACGATCGGGGATATGCTCCAGTTCAGTGATTTCCACCGCCAACAAGGGCATTTGATCGAGGATTGCCTTGAGTTCCAGGAGTTTGTTTATGACTTGGAAGAAATGTAGAGGATCGATTGGTCTGCCATTCTCAAGATTATTGCACATCTCATCAAGCAGCAGCAACAAGAAGCACCGCCTAAGCAGCCGTCTCCATTTCAAGGCAAGGGACACGCCTATGAATCTTCATCTAGCACCATGTCCGCTCCTTCGCCTACTCCATCACCCGTTACCCCACCATCTAAGCCTTCCCCTACTCCGGCTCTGCCTCCACAAACCCAATCCTCTGCTCAGGATAGTGCCTCTACTTCTTCCTTCACTTCTTCCACCACCACTTCTACTCCCAACGCCGTCCGACGCGTCGTGTCGATACGTTGACGATGGGCGCCACAACCTTCCCCTGACCCTCCACCAACATCATCTCCACTACCCCCAGTGCATGCTTCACCATCTCCACCACCCTCATCACTACCTAAACCGCCATCATCTCCGTTATCGTTTGTGCCCGAGCCTGAGCAAGCTACGTCATTGCCTTTACCACCACCTACATCTCTGCTTCCACCTTTACCATCACCCGAGCCCATTATTGCCGCATTACCTTTGCCTCCACTTGACATAATCATACCCGTTAAAACCTCCACGCCTTCCAAACCTTCACCTCCGTCATCCAAACATGTTACCTGCACTTCTCCATCCACTCCCAACCCACGGAGCGGGTTTGTACTGCCTACGGTGACCCTCAAGCCTGGTCCCCAGTGAGACAATGAGTCAAGTCAGGATGATTCTATGCCGGTTCTACATTTCAAGATTCAAGATTTTACCTATCGCATGCCGATCCGCGTCCTGGTTCATAGCTATTTTGGCGATGATGTGCCCGTACTCCCGATGACGGTTGCTAAGAAGAGTTCCCTTGCACTGATGCTAGTTTCTTCAAGAGCGAGACTGGTGGCAATCTCTTTGCCTACTGGTAAGTTCACCAATGATGTTGTTGTTACTTCTAGCTCTGTTGCTGTTCAGTTCACTGGTTAGGAGGGGTTCTCCACCCGGATTGTGCTAACTCATACGGCCGCCAAGCAGATTATGCACTCAATGTTCAAGGGGCAATTGGCTATATCTTCTATATTCTCCAAGGACATTCTGCACATCTTATGTAATCTCCCTCGGTTCATTAGCAAGCCGGCCACATCAACGCCGTGCATTGATCTTCCTCAATTCTGTCCTTTGCTTCTATCAAGAGAGTTGTGCTGCAAGGCTGATCATCGAGTGGAGTTGCCGAACCTCATGCTTCTAGTGCCAAGTAACAAGACTCCATGGTTTCATGTTGTTTATCATTCTAAGGAGTTACATGTTCAAGGATGTCCAACTATTTTTAGCGTCGGATGTCTAGGAGCAACCGCCCAGGCGAAGCTGCATGTTCATAATCAGGCCAGGTCGTCTGCCAGATGGGCTTGTTATTTAAGAAGACATTGCAAGTCAAGAAGCCTGGAGGTCCGAGCCCACCCCAGGCGGGTCCGTGTTCAAGAAGTTTCAGTTAAGAAGAGGCAGCGGCGCAAGTTCAAGGGCCGCATATTGCACACTCAGGGGACCACTCCTCCTTCTTCCTCATCTCATTCATCGTTTCTTCTACTAAGCTCCCACCCTTGGGTGGTGTACCTGCATTCTTCCAATCCTCCATCTATGATTTTCTCATCTATACCCAGGTCCACGAACCCTCATTCCTCCTCTTCCCATCTAAGGCCTCCGAATTTTCCATCCTCTCACAATTCTGGGCCTCGGCCTAGGCCACCCTTTCATCCCGATTTCGGGACATCACCCGATTCTTCTCCCCCAGGACTCCCAGGTGTTGCTTCTGATTCTTCTCCGACTCTGTCGGATGACCATCATTCTCCTTCTCCGACCCTATCAGATGACCACTATTTTCATTCTCTGGCCATGCCGGATGCTACTTCTGATTCTTCTCTGACCACGTCGGATGATTACTCCTCTTCTTCTACGTCTTCGTAGCAATCTCCTCATCGTCTTTCTTTTCTCTCTTCTTCACCCTTTCGGGGTTCTTACCATTTTTCTTACTATTTTCGAGGCTTTAGTCTGCCTTGATCTTAGTTAATCTCCATTTATTCTATATTTGGTTCCTTGTTATCAGGGTCTCTGTGTCCTAACAACGGAGTTCTAGCCCTCGTCTCTCTTCCTTTTTATCCTTCTTCGTCTAGTTTGGTGTCTGCCGCTCCTCCGTGTCGAGGAATCATGAAACCTTGTTATCCTCTCATCTTTGTCCTGTCAAGCAAGGAATATGAAGCTCAATGATCAAGCTCTCGCTTCAGGATGCTATTTCCACGCCATGGACTTGCAAGGTATCTTTTATTTTGTGCAAGAATATGCTATCATTTCTATTATTACTTCATGCGCATTGTTATTATGACGCTGGATTCCTCAACACGTATGAGTGGTCTTAGTTAATTTAGTTATTTTAGTTTAGTCAAAAAGTGTTAAAATAAGTTCATTTCTGTAGCATTCTTAGGTTGGTGATAGCTCCACACTGGGAGTCTAGTTTCTTTCCCCGATCGTTGAGGGTGTTCTTTGAGTATGAGTTTTTCACACACTTCACAGTGAGCCATAGCTGATTTTCCTTTGAGACACACCGTTGCTACTTTGGCCATACTTTGGGTATGCACAAAGGTCTTTTCTTTTCTCTTCTCGGCCAAGTGCAGATGAAAGAGATGGATGGATGAGATGACCAACCTAGGCGCTCCCCAATACGGGAGAGGTTCCAAATAGGGGCAGTCTTGACCCTCGAATATGAGCGTTCATGTAAAATCTAGCCAATAAGGGCTGTCAAAAAATAAATCAATATGAGAATGAATTATGCAGAATTATGGAAATCAAAGGCATGGCAAGAGTGGCAGTATAGTTCCCTGCGTAACGTCATGAGCCTGGTCGCATACGTGCCTAATAAATATGGGTCTCAAAATCAAAGACACAAAGTCCCGACGCAACAGACTGTATCTTTGCGTGGTAGTGCCCTAGAAGGAATTCAAATCCCGATATCTCCCATCCTGTATAAAGCTTGTCTCTCTTTTTTCTTCTGCTTCTCCCTCTTAGGCTAGGTTATATCCCGAGTATGGCCTTAGTAAGGGCACCGTTCTTTAGAGGCGGTTGGTTGTGGTAAGTCACCCTCATATGCACGCCCTGCTTAAGGGAAGCCTTTAATGAGAGGGGTAGGAATGACGATCCCTAGACAGTAGTTTGAGCCCGTCTTAGGTGCTGCAGATTGCTATTTCAAAAATTCCAAAAAAATGAGATATGTCAAAATCCAAAAAAAATGAGATATTGTCAAAAATTCCAAAAAAATGAGATATTGTCAATATCCAAAAAAATAAGATATTGTCAAAAATCCCAAAAAGTCAGATATTATCAAAAATAAAAAAATCAAATATTGTTGAAAATCTAAAAAAAATAAAAAATTGTCAAAAATCAAAACATATGTGTCTTTTGTTCCTTTTTATCTATTTTGTTTTGAGGACGGATATGATCTGTTTGCTAAGTGTGCAGGTCGTAGGTGTTCAAGCTATTCTTGGATCCTTATCATTCGCTTTGTCTCCTGTTCACATGCTTCTTGTCTGTTCTCCTTCTTCAATCTTGTCTCTCGATCTGTTCTGAAGCTTATATCCTTCTCATGCTTTGTTTAACGTTACTCAGCTTTTGATCGTATCTTTATGAGAGGGCTCTTTGTCTCAAGATTATAAACTTGGCGGTTCTACTTCATCTAATTTTGGGCTTGATTGAAGAGCATATTTGTCATATCTTGTATTGTCTCATATCCTGTGGTCATCCCTCGTGTTCTTGTCCCAACTCCGTGTTCTTGTCCCAACCATGTGTTGTCCCACTGTATTTTTGTCTTGTCCCACCGTGTTCATCATACATGCATGTTGTTGGTTCGTGTCTTTCATGTGTTGCTGGTTCGTCCTTTGTTATGTTATGTTGTGTTGTCTTTCGTTACGTTATGTTCATGCCTGTTTGTTCATGTTGTTGGTTGTCTTATTTGAAAAATCCATAAAAATCAGAAATCAAAAAATCCAAAAAAAAATGTTGTTTCGCTTGGTAGGTAAGTCAGGTATGGCTCTCTATCCCTTCTCATTGTTGTATTACTATATTGTATCTACATTATTATAGCCTCTCAAGGACCGGCTGATTGTCCGTGTGTTCAGAGATCTGATGTTCCCCTTTAACAAAAACGATGATGATCCAATAGTATACGGTTAATCGTTGGATAAGCCGCTCGATTGAGTCAGGTGGGGGACGATGGACTCTGTCTCGCACGCCGTGGTTGTGGATGACTCTTGACCCCGTCTTGCTTAGTCTAGCAATATTATTCTTGAGTACTTTCTATTTTAATCTTTCTTTGCATTCGTTTTGATGATTTCTTTATTTAAGCCCAATATGCATCATGTCATTTTTAAGCATTCATGCCTCGTGATTCGTTCATGGTTTCTCCTTAGCAATGGTTAATTGCACTTTAGCTCTCCTGAATAAGAGATTCTCATTCCACTCCGAATTTGAACGTCTTCTCTGATCTACCCGATTGGTCTGGTTGGCTAGCGTGATTCCTGTCTGGATTTTATCTCAATTTTATCTTTCCGTTTCCAACTTTTTAGCTGTGCTCTTTCCAATCCCCTCATTGGTCGTAGATTGTGTCCCCAGTGAGGTTGGCCATGTTTCCTTTTCATTCCTTAGTTTAGTTCTCCAGACATGTCTCATCCGCGTCATCCATTCCTTGTGGTTAGTTCGGCATTTTCGAGAGAATTCTTGTCGCCTTTTGGTTGTGACGGGTGTCTTTTGCCTTGATGTATGCTTATCAGTTCTTTCTGCTTCATCTCCATTTCACATCGCTGTCACTTTTGCTCTATCTCCTTTCCATTTTACCTCTACGTCGCTTTCGCTCGTTCCCTTGCAAAGCGGACATCAAGGAGGGGCATCGATTGACACCCGTTTTTAGCCCGCAAGTTACGTCATTTCTCTTATTCATCATTTTTTATGTCCCGAATTACCCATTATTTTGGAGCCTTCCTTGGATGGATTTCGAGCCCATTTCATTGTTCCCCAACCTTTGAGCTTTGGAGATCACGATTTCTTAGAGCCCTGCGGCTTATTTTATCAACTTCCGGCCTTCCAAGTCGACTTGCGGCCCATTTAGGTCGACTTCCATCAAGTATTCAGCCCCTTTCACTGCGTAGTCCTCAACGCGACCCGTTTTCATCCCCTTATATTTTTATATGCATTAAGTGTCCTTCACCAAAGTTGTTCGTTTTAAAGCTCTACAATTTCTTCTTCTATGCCACTAGCTAGTTCTCCACCGTTTTCCGCGTCCCAGCATTTTTCTCTTTTCTCCCCTGTTTTCTCCCTCTTTTGCTCGTCTTCTTATCTTGCTCTCTTCACGAAAGTTATTCATTTTTTTGTTATCTACAATTTTATCTTCTACTCCTTTTACTAGTTTTACACCATTTTTGAGATATACTACCGCGTTTAACCTTAGCTTCTCGAGAGTCTTGCAGCCGTAGGACTCTTTCTGGTCGATTATGCATGACAGGGTCTCCTTGTTTTGATCATATCTTCTAGAATTCTCCACCAAATCGAGTCCCATTTATTTTTATCTCTTGTCCTTACTATTATCTCAAGTTTTGTCTATATAACTCGAATTTTGGTTGACTATTTTGCTTGGAGACGTGGCCGAGAGTTCAGGGTTTATGCAATCCCAATTAAAGTCAAACTTCACCCGATTAGGCTCCGGGCCCTTCTTACGGCGCGAATATCTTCTAGAATCCTCCACCAAATTGAGTCCCGCTTGTTCCTACTTTATATCCTAACTATTATCTTGAGATTTATCCTTAGATCTCTAATTTTAGTGGACTACATCCTCAAAAAATGGGGAGGAAACTTCAAGATTTATGCAATTTCTGCACAGATCAAACTCTATTTTTTTGCTCGATGGGCCCTTCTTGCGGCGCGAATATCCTCTAGAATCCTGATCCAAATTGAGTCCTACTTATTTCTATCTCTTATCCCCACTATTATCTCAAGATTGATCTAAAGAACTTGAATTTTGGGGGACTACATCTCCTAAAATAATTGGAGAAAGTTCTGAATTTTTGCACTCCTATATAAACTACCCAGTTCGCAGTTGCGAAGGAGGGCTCTTTCTGGACGTGGGGCGAAGCCATGCTGCATCTCCAACTCACAACTTCGACCCCATCTTGAAGAGGGAAGTATTAACTTTCCATTCCATATTTCTGGGCTTGATTTCATGGTCTATTCTCTTAGTTCTCCCTTCCTCAATTTCACAAATCATCACAGTTTACACAGTTTTCTGCTACACATGCACTTTTCTCCATATTGCGTCGCATATTCCCGCAGTTATACTACGTGATTTATCCTCATATTTGTTTCTATATCATCACAACACATACACCTATCTTTTGCACCCTTCCACAGGGGTTAAAAACCTCCCCCGATGCGTTCTCCCTAAATTTCTACTCTTATTTTATCACTTCGGGATAGATATTACACTTCATGTTCTAATGGGTTTTTCTCTTGTGTTTTCATCTTTGTTTTACAGGAGAGCATGAATACAACGTGAGGCCTTCTTCCTCTAGCTGGCTGGAAGGAGAAGAGGTGCAATCCAGGATGCTCCCCGCACCCGTTCCTTAAGTGCGATCAACTCTTCATCATTTTCCAAGGTACATGGCGCCATCCCTTCATCTCTTCATCTCTTGGCGTTGTTGCAACCTTGGTGGCAATCACGGCTTACTTCTATATCTCCATCACCCTTTTTATTTGCTCATATTGTTGCATGTTCATGCACATATTAGTTTAGGGGCGGGGTGATACAAAACATCAACAATGAGTACACCTGGTCCCCTGCCAAATGACCGAGAAGAGCCAGTTGAGATTGCTGGAAGAAAAGACCCAGTGACAAGATGGGGCAAAACTGAGGCTGAGTTACTGCAAGCCGCAAAGGGCAAGCAGGTTGCTAATGAAGACATTGCTACTGTCGCAGCCAGTATAGTGGCATCTGAAGAAGAAGAAGTATTCCCCTCTCCTCCATTTGAGTGTGCCTTCAGTAACACGCTCGAGTGCATTAGTAATAAAATTGCTATGGACCCTGCCATCCTGATGACACTGCAAAGGTTCCAGCAAGAGATAGAACTGCTAAAGAAACAATTAAATGAAAAGACTAGGCATGCTATGGCACCCGAGCAACCGGGGGCACGAGCCGAACCGTCATGGGGAGGTTCCAACCACACGGGTGCTCCTTCACTGACTGTTCTGCAAACTACAGATCAGAACTAGGCTATTTGTTAGCATTATTCCCAGTGGCTCCAGCCTGTACGGCTAATGCCTCTTCAAATGCAGCGACAGGCTCCACTGCCAGAGCCTTTGCCACCCCATGTTGCGGCTTTGACCACACACTTGATGCAAACTGCCCACCTCGGCCCTCAACCAACAGAGCTTGTTATGGTGAACCAGTCGATGGTGGAATAGATGATCGAAGCAAGGCTGGCAAGGAAGGGTGGTGATGATTACACCCCCTTTGACATATATGAAGTAACATATCCAGCCTACCATGGTGCCAAAAGATTACCGTCGGGCATCAACAAACCCACAAAATTTGACAAATTCAACGGGCAGGGCTCCCTAAAAGAACACATCGCACATTATATAGCAGTCATGGGTGACTTGGCGGTGGACGAGTCGTACCTGCTGAAGTTCTTCGGGTCTTCTGGGACAGGACCTGCCTTTGAATGGTATTCTAGCCCACCGGCCGGATTTATTGAGGACTGGCAAGATATGCAGCAAAAGTTCATTAAAAGATTCCACGTCCCCGAGACAGAAGTGACCGTGGCTGAGCTACTTGCAACCAAACAAAAAATGATGACCCAACTACAGAATATATTAACAGATGGAGGGGTCTTAGCATGAGGTGCCGGCGTCCTCTGCATCTAGAAGACGCAATACAAATATGCAAATAGAATCTGAAGAAAGAGATTTTGGAAAAGATAATTGGAATAGAAATCCGATCTTTTGACTGATTAAATGATGTTGCCATGGAGGTCGAAGACTTCTTCACGAGATATCCCACTTTCACCCCCCGAGATTATGCAGCGAAAACAATTGGGAACGCGAACAGCTGGCATGGTAAACCTCTTGCAAGCAAGAATAAACAGAGCGCAAAACAATCACACAAAGTAATTGCACAATAACTTACTCAAACCTTCACTTTTATTAATAATAGTAACCATACTTCAAGTACATGAGACATTGACTTTCTTAAATTTGCTAGACTCAATAAGAGAAAATTACATAGACTAAATCTAGACAGATTGACATCCAAATGTTGACACCCGTTTTATACCCAATAAGTCGGGTCATCTCCTTATTTCATTCTATATGATGCTCCGAGTTGTTCATTCTTTGATTAGTCTCTTGATCAGTTGTAGCCTGTTTCTTGGGTCTTAATTCCTAGATTAAGATGTGGCTCCCGGTGGCATTCCGTTGGATGAAGCTTAGCAAAACCCTTCACTCTATTTTTGGAACCTCAATGATAATAACGGTCTCAGTCAGGCGCGTTGCTTCCTTCTGACGGATAGAACCTGGGCCGTTATTTTTTGAAGATTCTTAAGGCTTGAGGCCTCATTTTCAGTGCTTATCCCTTAATTTCCACGTTGATGATGACGGTCTGTCGTGCAGCCGTCGTTTCATTCTGACGCCCTATGCCTTGGCTGTCGCTTCCTTGAAGAGTCCTATTGTTTGGATCTTCTTCCCGTTGATCTTATCTCTTTGGGATAGGGTTGAAAATGGCGGTCGTTCCTTGATGCATTACTTCCAAGTGGCGGTCTGTCGTGCAGCCGTTACTTCCTTTCGAGAGTCCTGGCAGTTCAGGCCTTTTCTCTACTACTCCGTGGTCGAGATAAGGATTTGGATTGACGTTATCTCTTTCAAATCTGATCCTCAGGACCCCCCTTTTGTTTCTATGGACTCTTGGTGATATTATCTTCGAGGATTTGCTAAGATTTATCCCTCTTTCCTGTTGAATTATCCTCTACTCGACCTAAGAGTTTGAGGGTCTATAAATAGAACCCTTGACTTCATGGCCAAGGGGAGAGGAGATTTTGAATTCGCGACGAAGTGTTGCCGAACTCAGGAGCCATCTTCATCTAGGAGGAGCTGCTTCCCACGTCCATCCATCTTCTAATCAAGGGAGTACTTTAGTTTTGTCTTTCAAGTTCATCCTTGCATGCTTGAGTTCTTCCTTGATTTTCCTCAAACAAAGCATTGTCCCTCCTCTTCCTCCACGTTTTTCACTGTTCTTTAAGCATACAAACATCCTCCCAAACTTTTAAAAACACCCAGAGGGGTTAAAAAACCAAAAACTCCCCGGTAATTCCCTCTCCTTTTGATGTTCTTAAACTCTTTAAGAATTGATGCTATGCTTGTGAAGAGGGCTAATTGAGGTTGTCTTGTCTTGTCTTTTTACATCTTTGGCAGGTTTACAGGTTCATTAGCACGAGGCCCAAGTCTTCTAGCCGGCTGGAAGAGTTGTAGTTAAAAGGATTCAAGCTTTACTACTGCAGGTTACCTGACGGTCTGGTGCAGGCGCGTCACTATCTTCCGGCGGTCTATCGTACGGCCGTCGCTTCTAAGCGACGCACGGGGTTCTGGCCGTTACTTCCAAGTTGATCTGCAGGCTTTCTCTGGTTTTCTCTCTCATGGGCGGGTGTTTCATCCACCTATTTCCAAGGTACATTCGAGTCTTTGAATTGTGTTTACTTTGGTGGCGATCACATCTTTCCTTGGTATTGGGCATTAGCTGTCTTCTTCATCACATCTTTACTTCCCTTGCTTGTTCCACCCCTAGCGGTGTGTTTTTATTTATTCCTTGCACCACGCCCCGGCGTGTGTTTTTTTTCCTTTTCCTTAGCGTAATTTGATTGAGATAGCATGCCCATGCTAGAGCTAGCTATGATTGCCTAGGTTCATGTTCACATGTTCATAGGTTTTGAGTAGATCTTTGATTGCTTGTTTGTCATCTTGCCATATTACTTTGCAAACCTCAAAAGCAAGACAAAAGATAGGCAAATAAATATCAACAGATAATTTTTTGGCGATCACGGTGGGACAACTTGTGCCAATCGTGTTTCTGATTCTTGTTTAAACCTGCCATCATCTGTTTGTTCAGTTGTCTTTTGTTTCCTTCGTTTTCATTGCTCATTCTGGTTTTCTGAGTTCTCTGACAGCCAGGTGTCCCCGCGTCACAGTTCTCTGACGCAGGGGCATTAGACCGCCACTTTGTGATGAGGACATCTCCTACCACTCCTCATTCTTTTGAGGGTCCCGTTGCTTGCCAGCTATGCGTCATCATGTTCGCGGCATTTTCTTAATCATGACTTGTAATTTTTATATTTTCTTGAGTCATAGATTATGTAATTTCCCTTTTATTGACTCAAGTACCTAGGTTAAAGAGTCATATACCTAGGTTAATTGTCATTAGAGTGGTTAATGAGTCAGTTGGGCCCAATTAAGTGGGCTAGGCCCATGGGCACCCCCCTTCCCCCTTGCATTATTGTCATTAGTCAAAAACTCAGGGTCTTTTGTTAAATTGTGGGTTTCCTATAAATAGGACCCCAATCCCCCCCATTTGGAGCTAATGAAGTATTGAATATTTGAGCATAAGTGCACCTCTCTCTCTCTCTCTAGCTCTCTCATTCTCTCTCTCTCTCTAAATTTCGAAATTCACTCTCTCTCCTCCCTATTCTCCCCTATTTAAGACCCCTCCCCCTTCCCCATACCTCCCATTTACTCCCCCTCAAGCCCCTAGGTGGAACCCCTTTCTCCTAGGCACCTCTCCCTCTTCCCAAGCAACCTTTCCCCTTCCCCATACAACCCCTTCACATTCTCAAGGGAGAATCCATTCTCCTAGACACCCTTTCCCCTTCCCAAAGCAACCCTTCCCATTCCCTAGGCCTCCATTCAACACCTCCATTAACCTTTCACCCAAGGCCCCTCCACAATCACCACAGAGTGTTCTGCCCCCTTGGTTCGCTGCCAGCAGGAGAAGCCCGACTTTCAGAGCCTGCTCCGGAGTGATCCGACATCGTCTGGAGGTGCACCATACATCGTCAGAAAGGTCTACGAGTCTTCTTTGCAACCGAGGTGGTCTTGCTGCGTTCCGACTTCGGAACAGTGCGTGGCGCCCGTTCTCGTCCGACTGCGCAACCAGGATCAGAATCCGGACCAGAGCCACAGTGCAGAAGCCCTCACGGACACATCCTTCAACTTTTGGAGGCGCCACTTGACCGAGAGCTGCTACCACAAGTCTTCCACCAGCACCAACAAGCGGCGTCCCGTTCGGCATCAGGAAGTGCCTTTTCCATTTTTTCTCCCCCGGTCACGCAGACAGTCTGTTTATGTCCTGCCCTGGAAGTGCCTCACTCAACGGACACCTCCTCACCGTCCCGACATCCTCTGGTGCTGTTCTAGGTTGCTTCTCGAAGAAGACTTATCCACGGACGTCCTCGACTTGGTCTCGCCTCATTCGGACTTCGGGAGTGATCGTGGCACCTTCGACAAGCAGCTGCAACATCCTGGACCAGTCTGTACCAGAACGCTGAGTGCCTGCTCCAGGGTCCACTCCGACCAGTGGCGACGCTGGAACCATCCACCAAAAATCACAGTCATACCTGGGTACGTCAGCAACATTTTGGCGCAAGTCTCATCAAGTTCTGAGTCCGGGAGAGCTCACAGCGGCGACTACATCGACCCCCTCTCTTGCTGTCCCAGACCCGGGCAGATTCGGCCGGGTGCTCCGTCGGCGCGATCGAGCTTATCTCCCCTCCTCGCCTGGCCGGCTTAGCGCCCCTCCCTGTGCGGAGGTAGTGTTTGATTGTAACAGTGAAATCCCCACCCCAAGTTCACCCTCTTGTGAGAGGTGTAGTGAATGTAACTAATTAAGCAGGATTCAAGCTTCATCGGCGCAGTGTGCGGGGAACCCACACTTCCCCGCTCGCCCTCATCTCCGGCCGGGATCGGTGTCTTCACACCGATCAGGTGAGCTTCGGTCCACTCTCCTCTGCTGGTTTATTATCATTGCTTAGTTTAGTATTATCCCTTGATGTGCCGTCGGCGGTGAGAGAGAGCTCGTTCCAACATTCCGTTTAGTCAAGTGCCACCGCGGGTGAGTTGTGAGTGTGACATTACATCCCACGCCCTCGGCGTGCCAGCCGCCCTTGACATTGGGCATCCCTGGCCCATTGGGGTCTATCCCTAGCTGGTCAAATCCTTGGAGCCTCGAGGTCCAACTTCGGACCCTCACCACCATCGCCGGTCCACCTACGGACCCGAGTGTGCCAACGCGAGTGAGTCCGCTAGTGTGACGCTGCCAACTTGTTGTATTGCTTGCACATTTAAGTCCGAGGGGTTCATATTATATTGCTGCATTTTGGTGTCACATCAAATTGGTATCAGAGCAAGTTCTAGACTTGTCTCTACTAAGTCTTATCCTAGGGCCATTGCATGCATCACCCTTGTCCTCCATCATGACTATCTCATACATGGCATATTCGCCACTCTTGGGCCCATTAGAAGCCTTTGTGTTTGATGGAACCCGCCCTAGTATATATCTAGAGTGGGAGGACTCCATAGATCGACACTTTGGGAGGTTCACTCTATCAGGGCCTATACAAGTCAACTATGCCAAGAGTTTGCTCTGGCGCCAAGCTAGGAAAGAATGGGAGGACATTGTAGGTTTGAGAGAAGCCAAAGGGGAAGCACCCATTGAATCTTGGGATGAAATGAGGGCCAATCTTAGAAAGACCTATGCACCCCAATCCAAACCTCTTCAGCCAACTTATCTTCCACCCCCGACCCCAATTCCAACCCAAGAACTTCCCCGATCAAGCCCAACACAAGCCTACACCTTTGAGGAGGAGGAGCCACAAAACTTACCCACTCCTCCTAGTCCGGGTCCTCATGAGCCGCACATTGTCACCATGAATGAGTCCATACTCCAATGGCTCAAGCGGGGCCCCACCATTCCTAGCTCACCACCCTACCATTCACCCTTGGGATATCAAGCCCACATTGTGCCCACCCAGTCTTCCCATGTCACACTTCAAACCTCCTATCTTGTGGAAGACTTAGGGGACTTAGTGGACTGCTTACAATGGCAAGTCCACCTGACCAATATGCTAGCCATAGGACCATTGGAGTCTAGCACCATCTTCCTAGCATACCCCACCACCAGTTCCATCACCTCCATCTACACTTGTGGCCATTATACGAGTGAAATCCTCCTCTTTCTCCCCAAGGATGAGAAACCCATCGTGGCCCACTCCCCACCCATTGAGGTTCCAATTGATTTGATTTGCCAACCCACTAGAGACCTTGGCCCAATTACCTTGGAGGAGGATGACTCACTATTTGGGAACCTTGAGGACATGGAGTTCCTCTCTCTAGGCAACCCATACAATGATCCCTTTGACCGCTTCCAATGGGAGTACGGATACCCATGTGGCCTAACCACCTCACCCACCACCCACCTTTTCCTACCATCACCCACTATGTTGGACCAAGCCCACCTCTCCCAAGACTCAGATTACACCATGATCGCCATGACATTGGGTAATATACACTTAGGGAGTGAGGAAGTGCCCCACTTCAGGATATCCACCTTCCTAGACCCCTTTGACCCATTCCAATGGAAGTCTAAAAGCCCACACATAGGAGACATCTTTTGTACAAAAGTGCATAAGTCTTGGCGTACATCACTACTTGGCATGATTCTTAAGTCGGGTCCACTCGTTCATATCACCCACATGCCAAGTAGGATGCATGATTGGTCTATATTCGGGTATAACGGCCCTACCTCATTTATCATTGATCATATGCATGGTAGGAGCATCTACGGATGTCCGGGCCCCCCGACATTCATCACCACTTTGTGTGATAGGTTCCCCTATAGATACCATGGCCCTCAAACCATTGTTATAAAGACCATGCATGATAGGGCCACTTGTGGCTGCCCCGGCCCACCCAAGTTCATCAAGGTCCACATGGCATCACAACATGATAGGTCAATTTACGGTTGCCCCGGTCCACCTTTACACACCAAGCTTTTCACACCCACACCGCATCATAGTACATGGCATACGCATATACACAAGCAATTCGCAATGAGCGGTGAGGTTCACAAAGAGCGGATAAGAGCTCGCGAGCGCCACTTGGAATTCCAAGTAGGCAATTTGGTGATGATGGCATCGGAGTGGCCCTACCTTAGGGTCACCTCCCATTCGAGGGCACGAGGACTTGGACCTTTTCCTGTTCCTAGTGACTTTGGCAACACAGCTTATGGATTGAATTTACCAATGGGGTATGGGATATTCCCCACTTCTCACGTGGCTGACCTGGCACCCTATATGGGCACCGCGGTGGATCCTAGTGAGTGCTTTGAGCCTATACCTTCCTTTGAGAGGGACACCCCGGAGAGCTCCCACAAAATAGCCTTGAGAGCCCGACGTGTGCACACGGAGGCAATACTAGACAAGCAGGGTTCCATCGCCAGCAAGAGGGTGCGCCTGAGCCACCTTGAGAGGATGAAGAGCCGTCCCCTGGTCGCAGACACAGGGTTGAGTCTGGAGGTCGTGGTTCGCCCGGAGCTACTTTGGAGGACCGCTACCCCGGTGGACCCATACTCGACGGAGTCGAGTTCTCCGCACCCCGGGGGTATGATGAGGACATCTCCTACCACTCCTCATTCTTTCGAGGGTCCCGTTGCTTGCCAGCTATGCGTCATCATGTTCGCGGCATTTTCTTAATCATGACTTGTAATTTTTATATTTTCTTGAGTCATAGATTATGTAATTTCCCTTTTATTGAGTCAAGTACCTAGGTTAAAGAGTCATATACCTAGGTTAATTGTCATTAGAGTGGTTAATGAGTCAGTTGGGCCCAATTAAGTGGGCTAGGCCCATGGGCACCCCCCTTCCCCCTTGCATTATTGTCATTAGTCAAAAACTCAGGGTCTTTTGTTAAATTGTGGGTTTCCTATAAATAGGACCCCAATCCCCCCCATTTGGAGCTAATGAAGTATTGAATATTTGAGCATAAGTGCACCTCTCTCTCTCTCTCTAGCTCTCTCATTCTCTCTCTCTCTCTCTAAATTTCAAAATTCACTCTCTCTCCTCCCTATTCTCCCCTATTTAAGACCCCTCCCCCTTCCCCATACCTCCCATTTACTCCCCCTCAAACCCCTAGGTGGAACCCCTTTCTCCTAGGCACCTCTCCCTCTTCCCAAGCAACCTTTCCCCTTCCCCATACAACCCCTTCACATTCTCAAGGGAGAATCCATTCTCCTAGACACCCTTTCCCCTTCCCAAAGCAACCCTTCCCATTCCCTAGGCCTCCATTCAACACCTCCATTAACCTTCCACCCAAGGCCCCTCCACAATCACCACAGAGTGTTCTGCCCCCTTGGTTCGCTGCCAGCAGGAGAAGCCCGACTTGCAGAGCCTGCTCCGGAGTGATCCGACATCGTCTGGAGGTGCACCATACATCGTCGGAAAGGTCTGCGAGTCTTCTTTGCAACCGAGGTGGTCTTGCTGCGTTCCGACTTCGGAACAGTGCGTGGCGCCCGTTCTCGTCCGACTGCGCAACCAGGATCAGAATCCGGACCAGAGCCACAGTGCAGAAGCCCTCACGGACACATCCTTCAACTTCTGGAGGCGCCACTTGACCAAGAGCTGCTAACACAAGTCTTCCACCAGCACCAACAAGCGGCGTCCCGTTCGGCATCAGGAAGTGCCTTTTCCATTTTTTCTCCCCCGGGTGCGCAGACAGTCTGTTTATGTCCTGCCCTGGAAGTGCCTCACTCAACGGACGCCTCCTCACCGTCCCGACATCCTCTGGTGCTGTTCTTGGTTGCTTCTCGAAGAAGACTTATCCACGGACGTCCTCGACTTGGTCTCGCCTCATTCGGACTTCGGGAGTGATCGTGGCACCTTCGACAAGCAGCTGCAACATCCTGGACCAGTCTGTACCAGAACGCTGAGTGCCTGCTCCAGGGTCCACTCCGACCAGTGGCGATGCTGGAACCATCCACCAAAAATCACAGTCATACCTGGGTACGTCAGCAACATTTTGGCGCAAGTCTCATCAAGTTCTGAGTCCGGGAGAGCTCACAGCGGTGACTACATCGACCCCCTCTCTTGCTGTCCCAGACCCGGGCAGATTCGGCCGGGTGCTCCGTCGGTGCGATCGAGCTTATCTCCCCTCCTCGCCTGGCCGGCTTAGCGCCCCTCCCTGTGCGGAGGTAGTGTTTGATTGTAACAGTGAAATCCCCACCCCAAGTTCACCCTCTTGTGAGAGGTGTAGTGAATGTAACTAATTAAGCAGGATTCAAGCTTCATCGGCGCAGTGTGCGGGGAACCCACACTTCCCCGCTCGCCCTCGTCTCCGGCCGGGATCGGTGTCTTCACACCGATCAGGTGAGCTTCGGTCCACTCTCCTCTGCTGGTTTATTATCATTGCTTAGTTTAGTATTATCCCTTGATGTGCCGTCGGCGGTGAGAGAGAGCTCGTTCCAACATTCCGTTTAGTCAAGTGCCACCGCGGGTGAGTTGTGAGTGTGACATTACATCCCACGCCCTCGGCGTGCCAGCCGCCCTTGACATTGGGCATCCCTGGCCCATTGGGGTCTATCCCTAGCTGGTCAAATCCTTGGAGCCTCGAGGTCCAACTTCGGACCCTCACCACCATCGCCGGTCCACCTACGGACCCGAGTGTGCCAACGCGAGTGAGTCCGCTAGTGTGACGCTGCCAACTTGTTGTATTGCTTGCACATTTAAGTCCGAGGGGTTCATATTATATTGCTGCATTTTGGTGTCACATCACTTTGGTTCTGCTGTGTGAGCTTCCACGGGCTTTCCGGTTACTTCGGTTAGTTTTTGGCTCCCTGGCTCATCTGACGGTCTCATCCCCCTGCGTTATATGTTATCCGGCGGTCTGGCCTTCGACCGTTATTGTTCTCTGACGCAGGGGTCTTAGACCGTTACTCTCCTGGCAGGTACGCATCCGAGGTGCATTTGTTTCCGCAGTTTTTTGCTGTGATTTATTGCTTGGGTGACACTTGACCCTCCTCTTGCTTTGCTCACATCTGCATATCATGGTGTGCACTATTGATTGTTAGATTGTTAGGCTAGACTTTGCATGCACTCCGGTGCACATAGGGTCATTCATCTTTTCATACATTAGATTGCATTTTCCTACCTAGTTGTGAGGACCTCTCGTCTCCTTATTCCTTGGGGCCGACTAGGAAATCACAGCAGGGACCTCCATAAGTCCCCGCGAGTCATGGATTCCCACACGGACGCCGGGCTGGTTGTACCATTCCCACCCCTTGTCTAGGGTTGCATAAGTGATTGAGTGGTTACACTTAGAGTCGAACCAAGTCCCATATCCATCTCCTATTAGGGACCCATTGTTGAGAGCACATATCGATCAATTCACTAAAGTTCCGAAGGAGAAATCATAAGAATCTTGTCGCATCATTCTAAACAACTTTCTTGATTTTTGAGTGTCTTCATCTTTTATCACTTGCATCTTGTCAGAATCACCTAAGTTTGATTGCTTATTGTGTGTTTTGTGTTGGTTGTTTTTGCGTTTTGCCAAGGTTGTCCGTTGCATGTGGAGTTGTTTTCGTCGGTCTGAATCGTCTCATCGAGTCACTCCCTCCTTCACGTTCTATTCCAATCCCCTCTTCGAATCTACCATGGCATCCTTCAATCCTCCGCGCTCCCAAGAGGACTCTCTTCCTCAAGGGCTCCTTGAGAACCCCCCTAGGGTTGCCACCTTTCCCTCTGGAGAAGGGACTGCCCCTCTCCCGTCCTCCACATCTGTGGGAGGTAGTCAAGGTACCCCTTCTCTTTCTACTCCTTCCGCGGGCTCCGTCCTTCACATGATGGCCCAATTGGACCCGACCCAACTTCAAGTCCTATATTAAGCTATGCAAGGGTCCAACGCTTCTCCCTCCGCCGCTGTTCAAGGTCAATCTAATCCTTCCATTATCGGGCCGTCCGTTCAGCCCACTCCGATTGACCTCACTCCGGTCCAACCCCGGACCATCACTTACGCCGGCATGGAGATGGGCCAATCTTCCAATTCAGCCCATCAGTCTTTTGATAAAGGGAAATCGCCTATCCCTGCTTTTGTCCAGGTGGATCATCACAATTCTAGTTCGGTGGCTTCACAGCTTCTCATGAACCCTTCTGATTTCTTACACCCTCAGCAAGGGGTGGCCCAAACTCACTCCCATCGGGCATATCTCAGGCCCAATATCCTTCCTACAGGCCCCCTATCTCCACTGTCTATGGGCCCCCCCTTCTGCTACAGTCATTCCATTCGCTCCTCAAATACAATCGGCGTCCTTCACTACCCCTGCTCCATCCCAAGAGCAGGACTTGCTTAAAAAGTGGGCCGCCATGCAGCAACAACTCGACTTCCTCCAGAAAAGGGTTGGCCCACAATCCTTGGCCGATATTCCTATTCCGAGCTTCCAGAACATTCGGTTCCCTCCGCAATCAGAGCTCCCCAACTATCGCAAGTACGATGGGAACAGCAATCCCTTTATCCATGTGAGGGATTTTCTATATGAATCGGCACAGTTCCAGTATGATGATCGCCTCATGGCGTATTTATTCCGCTGATCCTTAGATGGAGTTGCTCTGGAATGGTTCTATTCTCTGCCGCTATAAGAGGCCGAGAGTTTCAAGGTAGTTAAGGACAAATTCATTCAGCAGTTTCAGGACAGGGTAGGGCCAGAATATTCATTTACAGATCTAGTAGCAGAGAAGATGAAGCCAGAGGAAGACTTCGCCACCTATGCAGACAGGTGGAGACAAATGGCCGCTAGAGTGCCCGGCCATATTCCAGAGGAAGAAAAGGTCAAACTGCTAATTTCCAATGCTACCCCGACCTTCCGCAACATCCTGGCAATGAATGATATAGATAATATGCATCAACTCTACAGCCGGGCGCACTTCATACAGACTCAATTCAAGGACTCCCCTATCCACTCTCTTTTCGAAAACCAAAAGCCAAAGTACCATAAGAAACCGCAAGGGCCGGTTACCGAAGGAGTTCAAACAAACGAGCAAGTACAGGCCGTTGCTTTTCCCTTTCAAGCCACACCCTTCCGCAACAACCAAAACCCCCGCAATCCACAAAACCCCTCTCCACAAAACTTCCAGGCCACTCCACAAAACCCTCCCCCCGCCTTCACCATTCCACAAAACACCTTCGCCGCACCACAACAACCACCGCCACCATCGCAATATCATAACGTCCCTCCACCCAACGGCTACAACAACAACAACCCTAATAGCAAGCGCCCGGCTCCCAGGAGAGCCCAGTATCCTCCATTGCCAGAGACACTTACAGATATTTTCTCGGTACTTATGTCAGTAAATGCAATCCAACTTCCTCCGGAACGGCCTGTTTGGAACCCGGCAGTTGATCAGACTAAATATTGTATGTTCCATAGGCAGCCAGGCCATACCATAGAAGGATGTTTTCAGTTCCGAGATCTGGTATATGACCTTCATGAAGGGCAGAGAATCGACTGGGCCGAAATGCATAGGGCCATTGTGGAGATTAAAGAGAAGAGAAGGCAGCCGCAGGGGCAGCAAGTGCAGCAGCATCAAGCACCGCAGCCGCAGTAGCCGCCACAACAACAGCAACCACAGCAAGTACAAGACCTGGGCATCCACCAGAACCCGATGCCGAATCATCCACCCGCTCCTCCGCAACAGCCGCCGGCACCAGCACAAGTAAATGTGGTTCAACCACCGGCCCCCAACGCCGGGTGGTCTTTTGATGATGATGGCGCCACACCGCAAGTAATGGCCTTCCACCACAACCCCCGCAACCCTTCCTTCATCCTCCCTACACAACCAACACCCCCTCCGCTCGTCCTGCCATCCACACCCACTCCAGCAAACCCTCTACCGCTCTCTATCCCATCATACCCGCCAACACTTACTCCCCCCGTCATCATCACACCACCACCTAATCCTTCGCCCACTCTCAAACATCCACTAGCCTTCCCTCCACCCGCATCGACATTCATCACCACCCTGCCTTCCACCAATCCTTCACCCATCGTCCGCTCACCTCCCATTAACCTCACCAACCCTACACTTCACCAAATCACCTCCCCCGCACAGCCTGTTCCACTCATCCACCCTGCAGCGCCTATCATACTATCTTCAGATGCTGCGGCAAACTGTGCTTTAAGGAGCGGGAAGATGTTCCATCGGAATTACGTTACTACTTCAAATCCCCAGTCCACCCAGCCAACGGCCGAACAAGAAGAAGCTGAACCTCTACCGGGTACTCAATATGACTTGTTACATCATCTGGATCGAGTACCCGCTAAGATATCTGTGCTGGAGCTGATCAAAAGGTCTACCCTTCATCAGGATGCACTGAGGGATTTCTTGCAGAAGGTAATGGTTAGCGAAGACATGGTAGTCGACAGTCTACCAACGGCATTGGCAACTATCTCCAAAGGGCCAGCAATTACATTCTCAGAAACCGAGCTTGCACCTCCGGGGGCTCGGCAAATGCCGCTCTGCATAACAATTACCCTGAACAAAGTCGACATTGAAGCGGCACTGGTTGACACGGGGGCCTCAATTAATGTTTGCCCACTTAGCACCCTCCGGGCATGCAACATATCTGAAGAGTTACTGCGGCCTACCCCCACCACTATAGCGGCATATGACAACTCAAGACGGGCATGTCACGGGGTAGTCACCATTCAGGCAGAGCTCGGGCCCCTTACTATGGCCGTGGAATTCTATGTTCTTGATATCGACCCTATGTTCAAGGCTATCTTGGGTCGTCCATGGATTAACACACTCGACGCCGTGCCCTCCACCGCACACCAGTGCATTAAGTTCCCCTTTCAAGGGAGGGTCATCAAAGTTAAGAGCTTATCCACGGTACAGTCAGTAAAGGCTATTTCAGAGCAAGTTCTTCCCACACTTTGGCCAAGCAGCCGGCCCGTTCTGTCAGTGCTGGATTTGAACTTTCCTTGGGCTTATACATCCACTAAGCCCGTCGCCACTCCAGTTAATGTCAAAGTGAAGCCGCAGATTCGGGATTCAAAGGGGTGGAACATTATATTGAAACTGGGCTATCAACCGGGGAGAGGCCTCGGTGCGCAACTGCAAGGGATGACTAAGCCTATACCTAAGGGAAGGAAAATGGGTAGGAGAGGTCTCGGCTACAAGGAGACAACAGTATCTATGATAAGTGATTCTGGGCCGCTCACCTGGGATTATCGTCAGCATTTTGTCAAAGGGCCTCTCCAGCCTGGCACATTAGCTCCAAAGCCGGTTCAACAAGAGAGGAATACAGTTTGTCCAATTGCCAGTCCGCCTCCCTTGCCAAGAGGGTCAGATGATGACATGCTCGACTACAGTCAGGCCTTGTAGGGGCTCTTTTATGAGGAAGAATCTCAGAGGAAGCGACAAGAAGTTCGGCTTATGCAGTGGAGGCCGAAGAAGCAGCTTATTGTTAATCTACAGAAGGAGGAGAGCTCTCCAGTTGTCTATTCTTGGTCCCCCTCACGCTTCCAATCCATCTTTCAGCAAAGGGAGTTCATACCCCGCCTTCCTCCTGTCATGATAAATCTATCCGTCATTGATCCACCGGAGATTCTATTCATTCCTTGTGCTTGCGGGAAGTGCCCGCGCATTGATCTATCCACTCTATTCACTCCTCCTTCTCCCAATGCTCAACTCCACGAGATGTGGTTCTCTTCTTCTGACCCCTTCTTCGATTGCATCTTCCCCGAGCTGTTCCCTATGCAGCTCCCACCTCCTCCGTCTTGCTATGTAGTCTCTACTGATCTCCAAAAAAAAACGTCAAATTTGAAACGGAGATTTTAGTGGAAGATTACGCTATCCTGTCTCCGTCCTCCTCCTCCAAGGGGCATGAGTCCCCTGCTCCTTCCCTTCCACTAAGCCTTCTCTCTCCTAAGTTAGGGTTAGGGTCTAGCGAGTCTAAGAAAGTAGAGTCAGTTAGGTCTAGAGAAGTAGGGTCTTGTTCTGGGTCGTCCAACCCTTCCCATTCTGAACCGCGCTCGCTTGCGCATCCGTCCCGATCTGTTCCTGATAGGTTCTTGCAAGATATAGCTCAATGGTGTCAAGCTCTTTTGAAGTGTCCGGAATTCGTCGCTACAGCCATCGTGATTGAGGATGAAGAGGAAATAGAAGGGGAATGGAGCGATGACGGATTAGGCGTCTATGAGGTTTTTGATGAGAAGGATCCAATAGATGAAGACAACAATGTAGATGACATTGCCGACTTATATGCACAAGGACTAAAAAGATTCGACCAGCCGTCGACGGCAGTGGATGAACCTACGAAGGAAATCAACTTGGGAACAGAAGAAGACCCAAGGCCCATCATTATTTCTGCTAATCTCCCTTCACAGGTAGAAGAAGATCTAATTAAGGTATTAAGGGAGTATAGCGATTCTTTCGCCTGGTCTTATGAGGACATGCCAGGTCTTGACCCCTCCTTAGTGGAACATCGACTCGTGCTTAAACCAGGGGCAACACCTGTGAAACAACGGTCAAGAAGATTTCACCCCCACATGGCCTTAAGGATCAAAGAAGAGGTCGACAAGCTATATAAGGCTAGGTTCATCAGAGTGGTTTTATATCCTCAGTGGGTGGCAAACATAGTCCCTGTTCTCAAGAAGGATGGAAAAGTACGCATATGCATTGATTTCAGGGATCTAAACAAAGCATGTCCCAAAGATGATTTCCCGCTACCTCATATAGACGTCCTAGTGGATAACACTGCCGGGTACGAAGCTCTGTCGTTTATGGATGGGTACTCGGGCTACAATCAAATCCGTCTCGCTCCGAAAGATCAAGAGAAAACTTCCTTCACCACGCCCTGGGGCACGTATTGTTATGTGGTTATGCCATTTGGGTTGAAGAACGCATGTGCCACCTATGAAAGGGCAATGATGGCCATTTTCCACGACATGATGCACATATATATGGAAGCTTACGTGGATGACATCTTGGTGAAGTCAAGAACAAAAGAAGAACACCCCTCTATCCTGGCTAAGGTGCTGCAGAGAGCCAGGGAGTACAAGGTTAAGATGAATCCGAAGAAGTGTGTATTCGGAGTCTCCTCAGGGAAGTTATTAGGGTTCATAGTGAGCAAACGAGGGATCCAGATTGATCCTAATAAAGCACAGGCCGTCATGGACATGCCTCCGCCAAAGAACATTACGGAACTTCGAGGATTGATTGGTAGACTGTAATTCATTAGAAGATTTATATCTCAGCATTCTCAGAGGTGTCGTCCGTTTTATGAATTGCTTAAGGCGGGGGTCAAGTTCGAATGGAATCAAGATTATCAGAAGGCCTATGAGGACCTCAAAGAGTATCTGTCCAATCCCCCAGTTTTGCAACCTCCTGTCCCTGGGAAACCCCTAATCCTATACATCTCGGTTATTGAGGACTCCCTAGGGGCGGTCTTAGCACAAGTGGACGATGAAGGGAAAGAGCGGGCTGCGTACTACCTTTCTCGACTGTTTAATCCAGCTGAGTCCAAGTACACCGCTATGGAGAAAACTTGTGCCGCCTTAGTGTGGGTGGCTCAGAAGCTTAAACATTACTTTCTCGCCCACCCAGTCAGGTTGATCTCTAGAATGGACCCGGTCCGTTATCTCTTAGAAAAACCCGTCCTGTCTAGTAGGTTAGCTCGCTGGCAGAGCTTCCTCTCTTAGTTTGACATCACCTTTGTCGTTCAGAAGGCAGTCAAAGGATATGCCATTGCTGAGCATCTTGCACATCTTCCCATTCCTCATACCGATTCCATTCAGGACGATTTCCTTGATGAGCTTCTCTCTGTCCTTTCTCAACATCCCTTCTGGTCTCTGCACTTCGACGGTGCACTCAACTCCCAAGGCCAAGGGATCGGGGCTGTCTTGCTTACTCCAGAGGGAGTAACCATCCCCTTCGCTTATCAACTTCGATTTCCTACTACCAACAACATCGCTGAGTATGAGGCTCTCTTGGCCGGCTTGAAACACGCCTATCTCCTAGGCGCGCGCTATTTGAACATCATAGGAGACTCTCAGCTCGTCCTACGGCAAGTTTTGTCAACTTACCGTACTCGTGATCCTAAGCTCAAGCCTTATCAAGATTTGGTCACGCTCATTGCTAAGCGATTCCGTAAGCTGATCTATATTCATACTCCCCGTTCTCTTAACATTCTAGCTGATGCTTTGGCATCCCTTGCTTCCTCCTTATCTTTCCCTCTCAGTCGTAGTACTGAGGCCATCGTCGTCCAGAGATTGGACGCACCCTCTATTCAAGATCCCTGGTTCGTCAACCTCAGGAAATCTGTAGAGGCGAGAGTTGAGAAGGAAGATCTCAAGGAAGTTTCATTAATAGAACTAGAGGAGATTCTGGACGAAGAAGAATTGCCTTGGTATCATGAAATCGAATTGTTTTGCAAAGAAGGGTCATTCCCAGAAGGGGCAAAGGCCGAGCAGCGTAAAGCAATAAGAAGAGCTGCCGCAAGGTACACTATCATTGCAGGAGAGCTGTATAGGCGTGCCACTAATGGAATACTCATGAGATGCTTAGATGATGTAGAAGCTTGGAAAGTGGCTGAAGCCGCCCATTCTAGCGAGTGTGGAGGTCATGTCAATGGCCAGGGTCTAGCGAAGAAGATCCTTAGGCAGGGCTACTATTTGGCCCACTCTAGAGGAAGATTGCTCCCTCTATGTCCGGAGGTGTCTTAAATGCCAACTCCATGCTGATAAAATTCACTCTCCAGCTTCGTCCCTCCATCCTATGACTGCTCCTTGGCCATTCTCTATGTGGGCTTTCGACGTCGTCGGCCCACTCGGTGATCCTAATTCTCAGATCAAGCAAAAATCCTTCATCCTCACCGCTACTGAGTACTTCACCAAATGGGCCGAAGCCGAGGCTTATGCGGAGATCAAAGCTACAACGGTGTGCCGCTTTATCATGAAGAATATCATCTCGTGGTTCGGAGTGCCAAGCAGCATCATCACCGACAACGGACCCCAGTTCATCTCCCAAGAGCTTAAGGACCTATGTAAGAAGTTCAATATTGCACTGCATCATTCGTCTCCATATTACCCTCAAGGCAACGGTCAAGCCGAGGCCACTAATAAAACCCTTCTTAAAATCATTAAGAAAACATGTGAAGCACATAAATTTTCTGATTGGCCTGAAAGATTGGTGGAAGCTCTGTGGGCTTACCGCACCTCCGTCCGTACCCCAACGGGGCAAACTCCCTACTCTTTAACTTACGGGATGGAGGCGGTGCTCCCATACGAGATCTTAATCCCTTCCCTTAGAGTGCAGCTCGATAAGGAACTTAATCTCGATGAACGTCGGGAGGCGTTGCTGGTCCAGTTGGAACTCTTGGATGAGAAGAGGATGAATGCGACTGATCACGTTTCCGTTTATCAAAAGAGGGTTTCACGTTATTTTCAAAAAAAGGTAATCGAGCGAAAATTTTGTAAGGGTGAAATGGTTTTGAAACGCAAATTCATTCGGTCTGCAGGTCCTAGGTCCAAGTTGCAACCCAACTGGGAAGGGCCGTTTGTAGTAAAGGAGGCTTATCCAGGGAATGCTTATCGTTTAGTAAACGCGGAAGGTGAGGAGCTCTCTCACCCGTGGAATGGGTTGTATCTTAAGCGTTTCTTTCCTTAAAAATCTAAACCATGTGCTTCTCCGGTAATAAGAACTTCCTCCCTATCTTCGAAAAGAGGGTCCCGAGTAAGGCAATCACACACTACACGGCATCCCTGGTCGGGTTCCTTGCTAATAAGACACCGTTTTCCTCGGCCATGCTTTAGGGGAAAGTCGAAGTCCCTGTCCGCTTCATTCTTCGGTTGAATCCAGGGGCAAGGAGTAAATAAGGAGGAGACAACCAATCCAAACTCCCTAACGAGAAGAGGTCTCAAACAGGGGCAAGTCCGTTATGACCTGACGCCACAAGAAAGAAAGGACAAGAAAAGAAAAGGAGTGCTCTTTACAAACAAAATCAAAAGCATCATCTCAAAGTCTGTGAATGAAATTTCAAAAGCTCCAAAGGAAAAAGAAAACTAGGCATGACAAGAATGGCAGTACAGTTCCCCGCGGGACGTTATGAGCCCGGTCGCATGCATGCCTAAGTGGACAAAGGTTCGATGACGGACATAAAAGCCCCGGCACAACAGACCAAATCTCTAATAGGGTTGTACGGTGAGGGAATCAAGTGCTAAAAACTCCCATATCTGGCCTAAGCTTACCCCCATGTTCATTTTTTCTTTTTAGGACTGAGATGAGTACCCTAGGTATGGCATTGGTAAAAATATCGTCACAATGATTAGGTCTCGACCAGGGGTTGTCACACTATTGCACGCCGGTCTCGAGACTCAACCTAAAACAAGGAAGGTCTCGTATTGCTAGAGAGGCACTGGTCTTTCAAAATCCAACAAACATCAAATATTTTTTTAAAAAAAATCCAAGAAAACATCAAATATCTTTCAAAATCCAAAAACATCAAATATTTTCAAAATCCAAAAACATCAAATATTTTCAAAATCCAAAAACATTAAATATTTTCCAAAACTCCCAAAAATACCATCATATGCATAGCATGCATCGCATTTTTATTATATTTTTGCCTATTTAATAAGGCTCCACCCCTTGACCAAACATCAAGAAACGGTCATTATCTAACTTGCTTCAAGGTAAGGGGTTGAGTCTAAGAACAGATCTAACTTGTTTCATGTTTGAGTATGTGCAGAATACATGGACAAGTCTAAAAGCAAAAGCTCACAACTATGCAGGTTCAAAGTGTGTAACGCGCCAGCATCAGACCGTTACAGTCATATAACGGGCCCATCTTTGATCGTTATTTCCCTTCAGGCATGGGCCTTCTTCCTTTTCATTGAACCATCACTTTAACGGTCTGAGATCTACCGTTACTTGAATATAATGGCTCAAGACCCATCCGTCATATCCTTCAGAGACAGGGCTCTTGTTATTCTCATTATGACGGTCTGCCGTAGGACCGTTATTTCTTTATGGCGGCCCAGTGCATATCCGTCTCTCACTCTAGAGACCATGTCTGTTCACGTCAGTCTAGCCTTTCAAACTACGGAACTCAAAATCATTCCACTATGGCAATCTTATCTCATGCGAACAAAGATTAATGAAATATAATTCTGGATAAATTCAACTTCGATGGTCAATTACAATATATCTCTCATGAACAAAAAGAAAAATCAAGATACATTCAATTTCTTATCCGCAAGAGGGCGGATTCTTCTCAACTCTTTCATGTAATCTCAGCATGCTTCGTCGTTCTCTTCAACTTCTGCTTGCCACGGACGCACCTTGCTGATCTCCCACATGGTCAGCGCGTTCCGGACTGCTCGTTCATCTTCCTCGGTCCCCATCTTCCTAGGTAGAAGGGGAGGGTAGTGTGATAGCGCGGGAGCTTCGCTTCGAGGTAGTCCGATCTGAAGATGGCATCAGTGTGGGTTATAGATCGCCATGGTAGTGTTCCCTACTAGCTGGAGGTCGAGGCCTTGACGCCGCGGTATTTTAAGAAGAGTGCTTCGGAGGACTCTTGGTCGCATGATGAACTTGTCCATTGGAAGAATGTTAAGGAAGAGGCGCCATTCGTCCCGAGTTTTCTTATCCACCGTCTTGCATGCAACTTGAGGAGAATATCCAAATGCCCCTCCAATAAAGAAGAGAGGGTGGCTCCCGAAGATCCGGCTTGCTGAAGTTATGTCTTCCTTAGGAAGGAATTTGATTCTTATTCCCATCCAGCACTCAAGGAGTATCATGGAACCAAACAAAGGGCCTCCTATGCAAGCCGAGCTTAGTCCTTCATAAAGGTATGAGAGGACCGCTTGAGAGATAGACATTCCCCGCCACAGCCCGCTAATAATGCCAAGATTTTGGATGTCTAAGAGGTGGTCGGTAGTAGTAAAAAGAAAGACTCCACACAAGCAAACCGCCACCGCCTTGGCTATTGCTTCATGTCTCTCCCACTTATTTTTACAATGAGACACTATCCATTGCACCAAGGGTATCAAGTGAATGTGGTGTGGGCTGATCATGGTCCTCACGTCCTTTCGATTATGAATGAAATCACTCAAGATCAAGGACGGGTCGATAGGCTCGATTGTGTAGCAAACCCGGTCTTCATCCCTCACCTTAGTCTTAGGAAGGGTAAGGTAGGTTTCTACCTCCTCCAATAGGACGGTTGCTTCGAAGGAAGGGAAGATGAAGGTATGAGTTTGAGGATGCCATAATTCCACAAGTGCTGAAAGGCTTGGCCAATCAAAGGACAATTTCTGGAAATTCTTGCCTAAAACCAAGAGAGGTTGGAGGTGCCATGCTTTAAGGATTGATGTGACCTCTATGGGGAGTGCCTTTACCATGGGAGCCACCCACTTCAGATTGGAATAACACCTCGGGCCAGGGAGGGGCTTGAAGAAGGAAAGGAAGAAAGAAGGAAGTCATGAAAAGAGTAAGTGCAGTAAAATTCTGAACTTTGGATGAGTTGTGGGAACTTACCACTCTTTGGACGTTGGAGCTTAGGTGTTTGGGAATTGAGGTTAGCCGTTGAAGCTCTCTATGTTCCCTCCTAGCAGCCTTAGGGCCGGTGTAAACCTTCTCCTCCATAACCATCATCTCGAAGCTCCTCTTCATCTTGCTTTCTACTCTTTGGAAGAGCTCTTCAAACCCTAGAACAGTGGTTTCAGCAAAACTGCAATTTTGATTAAGGTTCCAAGTTGCTAAGGCTTATATTTAACTTTGGAAGGATAAGATTTAGACTCGAAGGCTTTATCTTCAATCAGGATAAGTTCTAATGATGGACTAAGTGGCTAAACCTCGGGTTTTAGTTATCTCGGCTCAATCCGTTTCGGATTACAACCCAGATTCTAAACGGTCCATCGTGCGGCCGTTCCTTCATTCCGACGCGCCAGCCCTTGGCCGTCGCATTTTCTGTGGGTTTCAATTCCCCGAATCATGTTCTGTGGAGAATGACGGTCTACGGGTCTACCGTCACTTTCTGTAACACGCAAACCCTGAGCCGTCGTATTCCCAGCACTCAGTTCCTTCTCTTCTGGGCTAAACGCTTCCTGACGGTCTTACTTATGACCGTCTCTTAAGTCTGTCGCGTCTCCTTCAGACCGTCGCATTTCTTGCTAGTTGCCCTGACCAACTATCGTTCTGCCATGATCAACGGTCTGACCCTTGGCCGTTACTTGTCTTTGACGCACCCTCGGATGGCCGTCGTTTATCCTGATGCCCCACTGCCAGAGTGGGCCTCTGATGATTAACGGTCTCTCACCAGAGCGTCGTTTGATTATGACGGTCAGATCTTAGACCGTCACTTTCTCTGCTGTTGAGTGCGGGCTATTCCTTCTACCCTTGCCTAGACCTGGCGGTCTTTCACATTGTACACCTCATCCTCTTCCCATTTTCACACATTCCTACATACATCTCATTCATTCATTCATTCACATTTCGTCCATCCTGCTTTTTTCACATTAAAACAAAACAGAAAACTAAAAAGAAGGGATCTCATTCCATTTTGCCAAAAGTTCTATACAAAAGATAAGAAAAAACATAAAAATACATCATTCGGTCGGATTATCCGCCGGACCGCCCTCATCCTCTCTATCCTCGGGTCTCCTCACGGGTGGCGGTGCTATGGAAGCACTCTCCTCCTGCTATCCTCTCTCTGCCCTCTCATTCCTCCGCTGGGCGGAGGAGCTGACAAGGAAATTTCCTAATGAGCCGCTCGGGGCGGCACTCCTATGTACCCCACTCTGGGAGGCACTCCGCTCCGGTCCCCGGCCCATCATCCGGACCGTCCGCTCTAGTGTCCGCAGCTCGATCTTTAGTGTAAAGATCTGACGCCGCGTCTCCCGTGCCTCGGTCCGGTAGCGATCCAAGTCGGCCGTCCCGATCCGAAGCTCCTCCACCTCAGCTCGTGCCTGCGCTAACTCCTTCCGGAGTTGTTCCATCTCTGCATCATCTGGGCGTCACAGGGTCTCCGCTCTCAGTCGGGCCATCTCTTCCCGTACCAGCTCCGTCTCTGCTCGGGCTCGATCGGTCTCGACCCGGCTTCTCTCTACCTCTGCTCTCGCCTGGCTGGCCTCGGCCACTGCTGTTGCTAGATCCCTCGCCTGTAGATTGCATTTTATATCATTAGTCATGAAGCATTTAATTAGGCATGGTCATAAGCATTTTTTAGTCTCTTACCCGCTCCGCGAGGGTGGCCTCCGCCTCCTCGGCCCGGGCAACCGCCCGAGCAAAGTCGGCGTCCTGCTCAGCCCTGCCTCCCGCAGGCTACGAGGAAGACGATGGGGCATCCGGCCCAGCGCGTTGGGCTCCCTCGGCCCGCTGCATTTAGAAGTCATGGTTAGTTGACATTGACATTTGCATCATGAACATCATTGCATAAATCATGAGCATTTAAGTTTTTAGTCTCACCAGGAGCTCCAGGGCAGACCGGTACCCGTCCCGCTGCTGGATGGTGGAGTGGAGTAGCCCTTCCAGCTCGGCTATCCGTCCCTCGGGGTCTAGCTGCATTTTAGAAAGCATGAGTCAGCATATATCATATTGCACATTGCATAATAAAAGTTTAGAGTTTTAGAATTGCATACCGGTCGTCGGGTACCTCGGTACACCCGGTCGCCGTAGAGTCGAGCGAAGGCCTTCACATATGCCTCGTCGCTCTCGTCTCGCTCCTTCACCGCTCGACCCCGCCTATTCCAATCGTGGACGTACTTCGCCTTCCGGGCGCACCAATCCACATTGCCGCTGATGCCCCTTGCTGATTTGCCGGGGTGGTCATCGCTGTGGGGTGGAAAGGTCACCTCGGGCTGGTGTAGTCCCCGGGTCCGCAGGATCAGCCTGTAGTGCAGAGGCTCGATGATATGGATGCAATGCAACCATATGTCTCACCCCCGGTACGATAAGGCCGCCTCTACCCACGGCTGTCCCGTGTAACCCTCGTCGCGGTATGGGGTCCATCTCACCTGAGAGCATTTAGTTCATTCATTAGCATATAAAGCATTAAAGACATTAGAGATATGTAGAAAGCATTTAGAAAACATTTAGAAGCATTTTTAAAAGCATAAAGAAATCATTTTTGAGTTCTGGACTTACCGATGTATGCGGGAAGGAGTCCAGGTCGTCCTGGATCGTCCGGGTCAGTCTAATGATCGACCCTGTGTCCCTCGCCACCGACCAACGCCTCGCGATTGGTATGAGGCCGGGATGGAGTAGTGCGCCTCTCCCGATGCCTGGGAGGTACATATAGCTCCAGATCTGCATTTAGAAGTCGAGTCAGTCGCATCATTGCATAAATCATTGCATAAATCATTTGCATAAATCATGGCATCAATATTCATGGTATGATAGAACACATATGAAGTACATTTACCTGTAGGAAAGGTGAAAAGCCGCCCAGCATCGTCTGCCGGTCCGTAGTGCTGAGGGACTCGAACAAGAATGCGAGTACTGCTGCTCCCCAGGCGTATCTCCTGACTCTGCCCAAATCCTCTATCATCGGCAGCAGTCTGCAGCTGATGACATCCGCCCGGGTCGTGAAGAGGAGCTTCCCGAATAGCAGCATCAGGAAGCGTCTGAGCACCCTGTCTCCCTCTGGTCCAGCCTCCGCCGCCACGCGAGGGCGCACCTGGTCTATCACTCTGCCCAGATGCTCCTCGGGTAGCTCTCCCACGGTGATCACCGCTCCTCTCAAGCCTAAGCTCTCCTGCAGCACCGACCTTGAAAGCTGAGAGGAGGACTGTCCCAGCCTGATCAAATCCATCCCGAGCAGCTGCTGCGCCATCTCTCGGTAGTCGCCATATGTCCACCCTGTCACCGCGGCTCCGTGGACTCTCAATCTGGTAATCCTTGCTATGTCTTCTAGCGTGGGGATCATGTGGCCCCACGGGAAGATGAACGCCCTGCTGATCGGGTCCCATCTCTCGTGCAAGGCATACAGCAGCGGCGTGTCCATCCGGATCACCTCGATGCTGAGCACCTCGGCGAATCCCATGCCGGCTAATCTCTCTCTCTGGTAGTCGGGCAATGCCTGGTACACTGCCCGGATCTGTAGCCAGGAGATCCGCGACCGTCTCTTCCCCTGCATTACATATTAGATCATTCATTAGTCCAATTGCATCATATAATCATTCATAATTGAAAACAAAACAAAAATTTGAAAATTGAAAACCCTAACAAATAGTTTAATTCCCTGGCTAAAGTGACGGCCCTGGGGTGGGGCGTCGTTTGACTCTTACGGACGCAGCCTGATGCGTCGGGTGTGTGACGGTCGCTGGCATGACCGTCACATTATCTGCATTTGGGAATTTTTTCCCTTGCATCCCCGTGGTCTCCCACTATGGCCAAATGGCCTACAATTGATCCTAGTGGGTTCGTAGACCCATTTCTACCGCTTTCCCTCACATGCATCCATAAATAAACACAAAAAAAAAATCAAAAATTGGAAAATTAGGGTGGGGGCCTACCTCACGGTCCATGTCTCTCCTCCTCTTTTTCTCTGGTTTTTTGGGCTCCTCTGCACCCAGTGAGGTTTCCCCTTGGTCCTCCTCAGCCGTGGGGACTGCTTCTTCTTCTGTTGGGTTTCTTCTCGCCGGCCGTTCTTCTTCCACCGGCGGGATCGCCTCCCGTTCAAGACGGCGGTGGAACCGCCGTATTGCCATCCTCTTCCCTCTCTCTCTCTTCTTTGGTGGCGGCTGGGGTGCCTCGTCGCCGGACATTAGAGCGGTGGGGGTGGAATCGCCGGAGCTCTCGGTTTTGAGGTTTTTGGGCGTTGAGTGTTGGAATGAACGGGCCGTGACCGTTCGGTTGTTTTTTGAACACTCAGGAAATGTGACGGTCTATCGACCGACCGTCACATCATTCTGACGCGTCTGGATTTGACCGTTACATGTGTTGGCACTGTTTTATTGAAGAATGTGAACCGCCTGGTTTATGACGGACTAGGGATGGTCCGTTACTTTATGTAACACACGTACATGAGACTGTTACAAACTTGCAAGTTTCTTGATGAATTAAATGGTCTAATTAATGTCAAAATGGTTCCATTTCCTTCCATGTTGTTCCTTATTGATGCCTCTCGCATGTACAAATGGTTACGACTTGGTACATGATCATTTTTATTGTTGGCTAACCTATCTTTCATGAAGGAATTATGAGTGAAGTCGTGCTTTATCGTCCGTCCGGCAGGTAAGTCAGGTATTGTATCTTGTTCCTTCACTCTCTTAATGCATTACTATACGTTACCTATGATATATTACCTCGAGAACCGGCTGGTCATTCATGTGTCCTGGGATCTGATGTTCCCCTTAAACAAAAATGATGATGATCTAAGTTCACACGATTAATCGTTGGATAGACCGTTAGATTGGAAAATTTGGGGACGATGGTTCTGTCTTGCACGCCGTGGTTGCATATAGTGTCCTGACTCCGATTTCTCCAAACTAGCAATACTATTCTCGAGTATTTTATTATTTTATCTTTCTTTGCATTTTGTTTTGAAGATTTTGTTTTCCTTTAGCCCAGCATGCATCATGCGCATTCTTTGAGCATTCATGAGTTTCATCTGTTCAAGATGTCTCATTAATGGTGAACAGCTGTGTTCTTAATCTTGAATAAGGAGATTTATTCCACTCTGAATTAGAAGGCCTCCTTCGATCTGCTCGTGTGATCTGGTTTGCTGAAAATTCCTGTCTGGAGTTTAGTCTCTTTCCTTTTCGTTGCCTCCGGTGGCTAGCCGTGTTTCCTTTCCTTAGTTAATTAGTTCCTCCAGACTCGTGTCCTTTGGCTAGCTATGTCCTTGTGATCAGTTTGAGGTTTTCCAGAAAATTCCTATCGCTTGTTGGTAAAGAACGGGTGTCGTTTACCTTAACGCCCTCTTTTTGATACACTCCGCTTCATTTTCGCTTCATCTCCATGTTCCATTTCACTTCCGCGTCACCTCCACTCGCTCCCCTGCAAAGAGGACGTTACGGAGGGGCATCTGTTGACACCCGTTTTATACCTAATAAGTCGGGTCATCTCCTTATTTCATTCTATACGATGCTCCGAGTTGTTCATTCTTTGATTAGTCTCTTGATCAGTTGTAGCCTATTTCTTGGGTCTTAATTCCTGGATTAAGATGTGGCTCCCGGTGGCATTCCGTTGGATGAAGCTTAGCAAAACCCTTCACTCTATTTTTGGAACCTCAACGATAATAACGGTCTCAGTTAGGCGCGTTGCTTCCTTCTGACGGATAGAACCTGGGCCGTTACTTTTTGAAGATTCTTAAGGCTTGAGGCCTCGTTTTCAGTGCTTATCCCTTAATTTCCACGTTGATGATGACGGTCTGTCGTGCAGCCGTCGTTTCATTCTGACACCCTATGCCTTGGCTGTCGCTTCCTTGAAGAGTCATATTGTTTGGATCTTCTTCCCGTTGATCTTATCTCTTTGGGATAGGGTTGAAAATGGCGGTCGTTCCTTGATGCGTTACTTCCAAGTGGCGGTCTGTCGTGCAGCCGTTACTTCCTTCCGAGAGTCCTGGCAGTTCAGGCCTTTTCTCTGCTACTCCGTGGTCGAGATAAGGATTTGGATTGACGTTATCTCTTTCAAATCTGATCCTCAGGACCCCCCGTTTGTTTCTATGGACTCTTGGTGATATTATCTTCGAGGATTTGCTAAGATTTATCCCTCTTTCCTGCTGAATTATCCTCTGCTCGACCTAAGAGTTTGAGGGTCTATAAATAGAACCCTTGACTTCATGGCCAAGGGGAGAGAAGATTTTGAATTCGCGACGAAGTGCTGCCAAACTCAGGAGCCATCTTCATCCAGGAGGAGCTGCTTCCCACGTCCATCCATCTTCTAATCAAGGGAGTACTTTAGTTTTGTCTTTCAAGTTCATCCTTGCATGCTTGAGTTCTTCCTTGGTTTTCCTCAAACAAAGCATTGTCCCTCCTCTTCCTCCACGTTTTTCACTGTTCTTTAAGTATACAAACATCCTCCCAAACTTTTAAAAACACCCAGAGGGGTTAAAAAACCAAAAACTCCCCGGTAATTCCCTCTCCTTTTGATGTTCTTAAACTCTTTAAGAATTGATGCTATGCCTGTGAAGAGGGCTAATTGAGGTTGTCTTGTCTTGTCTTTTTACATCTTTGGCAGGTTTATAGGTTCATTAGCACGAGGCCCAAGTCTTCTAGCCGGCTGGAAGAGTTGGAGTTAAAAGGATTCAAGCTTTACTACTGCAGGTTACCTGACGGTCTGGTGCAGGCGCGTCACTATATTCCGGCGGTCTATCGTACGGCCGTCGCTTCTAAGCGACGCACGGGGTTCTGGCCGTTACTTCCAAGTTGATCTGCAGGCTTTCTCTGGTTTTCTCTCCCGTGGGCGGGTGTTTCATCCACCTATTTCCAAGGTACATTCGAGTCTTTGACTTGTGTTTACTTTGGTGGCGATCACATCTTTCCTTGGTATTGGGCATTAGCTGTCTTCTTCATCACATCTTTACTTCCCTTGCTTGTTCCACCCCTAGCGGTGTGTTTTTATTTATTCCTTGCTCCACGCCCCGACGTGTGTTTTTTTTTCCTTTTCCTTAGCGTAATTTGATTGAGATAGCATGCCCATGCTAGAGCTAGCTATGATTGCCTAAGTTCATGTTCACATGTTCATAGGTTTTGAGTAGATCTTTGATTGCTTGTTTGTCATCTTGCCATATTACTTTGCAAACCTCAAAAGCAAGACAAAAGATAGGCAAATAAATATCAACACCAAAGTCTTCACTCTTTAATCACTCTCGGATCCATCACTGGAATGACCCGAATCCGAATCCGACCCACTGGTACTTCCTGAAAAGGATTGGAAAATAAGTAATAAGCACACATGCCCAGTAGGTATCTTCGCATCAACATGATTGGCAATGTTAAAGTAATTAATATCTTTAGCTCTAAAGAAAAAGATAAATAATGCAAATACGATTAAACATGCGATTAAAGCCAAAGTAACAAGATATGATCAAGCTTGAGATATGAGAATATGAATTGAGTATAATGCGATTAAATCATACTTGCTCAATTCAAGTATAATCCAGCAAGAATGTAACATTGGCCTTTCATGAACAAGAATATAACAAGAATGTACTAGCAAGTCATGTAACAAGTAAGAATGTACTCTTCACTTAGTAACAAGTACTTCGTGAATTCATGTAGATTTTTGTGATTTCCGTGGATATTTTCACTTATTTATAAAGAAAGTACTCCCAGCGTAATGCGATGCCAGTAGCATCATACCCTATGGTTTATATAGTATGTTTCCGACAATCAGCCGAGGGGACTAACATAGAGCCCTTGAACATAATCAGTGCTCGAACTGCATCTTCAAGTATAAATCAAGCTATTTCCACGTATATAACAATAATGTGGCGAAGATTGTACAATTTCAATGATAGTTCCATGATAAATAAAAAGAAGAATGCTTCTGTTGAGAATAAGAGTTCAATAAACACATTGATAACTAGGTTATGCCGTGAAAATAAATCGACAGCATAACAGTACATTTTTTAACTTTCGTAATTTACTTAGGTATCTTTGGAATAATGTGATAGGTTCTAGATAATCAATTGAACAATCTAGGATCATAGGAATATTAACCCATGGGTCAAACCTTGGGTTAACTGTACTCAGAAAATAGCAGTCATTTATTGGGCCCTTTTTATGGAGAAAGCAGTCTAGTTCTGGACCGTTAAGGACAAGACTGCTCGATATTTAAATAGATTATCTGGAGTTGTTAGCGGTCAAAGAGACAACCGTCAAGGATCCGTTAGCGGTCTAGTGAAGGTCTGCTAACAGACTATGGTGGTCAACCATATGGCCGCTAAGTTCCAGAAATATAAAACACCGATATAAGTGCTTTCTAGACAATGGGCTTTTAATGGTACAACCAACTCGGCGACCTTGAGGGAATCCCAGGCTCACGGAGAATTACAAAGGCCTTCAAACAAGATTTCCTAGTCCGTTGGAAGGAATATCTAAAGGAGAGGTTGTCAAGTCCAAGATTGTGTGCCTAATGTGCATAGGTGTAACTAATGGTCATATACTAGGATATATGCCATGAACTTATGAAATTGACTCTATAGATGAGAAAGAGACCATTAAAATAGTGATGAAGGTAAACCATGAATCATCTAACTTTAGACACATTTATTTAATTACAAAAGTATATGATTTTGACATAAAGTTAACTTATGTTAAAAATAATCTCAAGTACCATATAGAACTTTAAACCCATTGTTTATGAGACTAATAAAACTTATAGTAAGAAACAATACTTAAAACGGGCTTGGAACATAATTAACTAGGCATATTATAAGTTTAATGGGCTGTTCTTTATTCAGTCACTGGTTGACAGAATTCAAAACGTTGGCGGTCTAATTTACAGCCATTTGTAGGGCTTCAGCGGTCTATCGTACGTCCGCTTGTGGTTTGATAACAATGAAATTGCGAGAACACTAGCGGTCTATATATTGGCCGCTAACCCTTGATAAGCAGTTTATCGTAGGGCCGCTAACCAATTGCTGGCGGTCCATTTTTAGGCCGTGTGTCTTGACAGAAACTAAACAATTGAACTAAATGATAATCCAAGACACATCATGCCTGGAAACCAACATATATATAAACTCTATAACATGCTGGAACGAAGAATAAGTCTACAATTTGCATGGGTTCTATGAAATTTACAAGAGAAATTCCTTTTATTTCATTAGGGTTAGGATTTATGCAAGAACATTACACTAGATGCATAGACTCAAATAAAACATTAAATTCTTGATCTATAATGCATGAAATCAAGTGCTATAAGAGGGCTTTTAATCCAAGAATGATGCTTTAGCCGTTCATGAGGTGACCTACCTCTGTTCTTGTCTTTTAACTTCGAATTTAAGCCTGTAAGTTAACCCTAGTTCCCTGCACTCCTTGTGCTAAAACAACAACTTCACGACCTAATATCTCTTGTTTCTCTTGACTTGAAGACGTGAAATTTGGAGGGTAAGAAGAAGATATAAAGGAGAACAAAAAGTTCTAAAGCTGCAACTTCTAAATACCTCATTTTGGGTCCCTAATTTCTTGATCTTCACCACACCGTTGCACAGTCTCCTGGGTCGTTGATGTGGAACCAGCAACTTTGGGTGCCTCTATCTTCCGGATGGGTTGCTCTCCTAGCACAAAATTTTGATGCAAGTTAGTCCTTAGTATTAGGAATAAAAACCTCAAAAGAACCTACCTAAATTAAAGCCGTCGTACCTTAGTTCCACGCGAGCCAAACATAGGGGTCGCGCAAGTGAAACCTAGGGTCCATTTGTAGGTTTTTGCTAGGGTTTCGAAGATTAGATCGATTCTAGAGTCCCTCTTTGGCATCAAACCAACTTCTGAGAGTCCTAATAATGCTTACCAGTCCTTCCACCGCGATCTCTAGGAGTTAAAATGTCAAAAATACTATCTTTTTGCTCTTTCTTCATTTCATGGAACTGACCGAAATTAGCGATCTAGGACTGGACCGCCAACTTTCCCCTAGCGGTCTTGCGATAGACCGCCTCTACTATTGGGCATCGAATTTGAATTTAATTCAAACTCTTTCATTCATTTATCCACTTAATTATCTTAACAAGGAGTATTTATCCCTTGTATTTCGTGAATAAACTCATTAACCTTCTAGAATATGGGCCAAACTTCATGGGCTTGGTCCTTAAGGTGATGTTTGGTATCGGGATAAAAGTTGAGGAGAATTGGTGTAAATCATTCTTGGATAATTTATGTCTAGTCTTATTCTCATGTACGTTTGGTACACAAGGAGTGAAATGGGGTTAGAAAAATGGTGATAAGTCATTCCAACAAAAGGTTGGAATGACTTATCCCCGTTTTCAACCTCAAAATCGGGGTTAACCCTGTTTCCCTTAACCCAGCTTATCCCCGCCCATTTTAGCCATACCAAATGTAGAATGGGATTAGAGCGGGGATATCCCCGCTCTAACCCGATACCAAACGGCCCTTAAGTGTTTTGGGCTTTATTTAAATAGGCTAGGTTAATTGGTTATCACACTTGGGCCTTAATAATGATTTATTTAACCCAGAAATTCATTTATAAATCCATTTACGTCTATAAAAATTCTTATAAATTCGTAGAAAATTCTTAAATACTTCAGAAATATTCTATAAAATTTTCGGGGCATTACACCCTCCCCCACTTAAGAGAATTTGGTCCCCAAATTCAATGTATGGATTTTATGGAGAGTGTACTTACAGTTAAATAATTCCAAAAATCTTTTGCGCATCGCTTCTTCGGTTTCCCATGTTGCTTCATGTGGACACAACTTGGTCCATTAGACTTTGACCATCGGAATACTTTTATTCTGAAGTTGACGAACCTCTTGTTCAACGATTCTTATTGGCTTTTGCTCGTATGTCAAGTCCTTCTTAATCTCCAGATTGTCGTAAGTGATGACATGGAACGGATCAGGTACATACTTCTTGAGCATTGAGACATGAAATACATCATGGACTTCAAAAAATTGAGGGGGTAAAGCAATTCTATATGCAACCTCACCAATCCTTTCGAGAATCTCAAAAGGACCAATGAATCTTGGAGTAAGCTTCCCTTTAATACCAAATCTTTGAATACCTCGACCTGGAGAAACTTTTAGGAACACATGGTCACCTACTTAAAACTCCAAGTCGCGCCTTCGATTGTCCACATACGATTTCTGCATGTCGTGTGCCATTTGAAATCTTTCTTGAATGAGTTTTATCTTCTCGATAGTATCCCTAATAATGTCGGGATCGAGAAATTACCTTTCTCCTACTTCATTCCAATAAATAGGTGAACGACAGTTTCTTCCATATAAATCTTCAAACGGTGCCATTTGAATACTAACTTGGTAGCTATTATTGTATGTGAATTCTACTAGAGGCAAGTGATCATGCCAACTTCCTCCAAAATCAACAGCACAAGCCATGAGCATATCTTCCACCACTTGATTTGTCCTTTCTGTTTGACCATCAGTTTATGGATGGAATGCCGTGCTAAAGTTTAGTCGGGTCCTTAAAGAATGTTGTAGACCCTACCAGAATTGTGATGTAAACTGAGGATCTCGGTCAAATATGATGTTGACGGGGACACCATGCAATTTAACAATTTCCCTCATGTATAATGCTGCTACTACATCCACAGACCATCGACTTTTGATCGGTAGAAAATGTGTAGACTTAGTCAATCGTTTTATGATCACCCATATACCGTCGTGTCCTCCTCTTGTCTTAGATAAACCCATGATGAAATCCATCCCTATACTTTCCCACTTCTACTCGAGGATATTCAAGGGGTGTAACTTACCTGCGGGTTTTAAATGTTCTGCCTTGACCTGTTGACAAGTGAGACAGCGGGACACAAAATCTGCTACCTCCCTCTTCATGTTGGGCCACCAAAAGTTTCTTTTCAAATCTTGATACATCTTGGTAGCACCAGGATGAATAGCATACCTTGACTTATGTGCCTCTTCCATGATTAATTTCTTAGTGTCATTATGATTTGGCACGCAAATCCTACCTTTAAATAGTTGTCTTCCATCAATTGAGATAGAAAATTCTGGTCTCTGAACAATATTATCCTTGATCTCCATCAATGCAGGGTCATTCTCTTGTAATTTGACTATATCCTCAATCAATGTAGGTTGAGACCTTATATTGGCAAGTATACATCCATCTTCTTCCCTGTCAATATCAAGATTCAAGTGAGAGAAATCTTTGATAAGACAATTCATACCTTTCCTGAGGCTTGCTAGAGTATCCCTGGGTTTTCTGCTAAGAGCGTCAGCCACAACATTTGCTTTCCCTGGATGATATTGAATTGTAAAGTCAAAGTCTTTGAGATACTCCAACCATCTGCGTTGTCGCATATTTAATTCCTTCTGGGTGAAAAGATACTTCAGACTTTTATGATATAAGAATATAGTGAATTTCTCCCCATAAAGGTAATGTCGCCAAATCTTCAAAGCGAAAATAATCGCAACTAATTCCAGATCATGTACATGGTAATTCTCTTCATGACGCTTCAATTGTCTTGAGGAATAACTAATCACCTTCCCATTTTGCATGAGAATACATCCTAGGCCAATGCCAGATGCATCCGTATATACTTCAAATCCACCACCCTCAACGGGCAATGCCAGAATAGGGGCTGTAGTGAGGTGATCCTTAAAATTTAGAAAACTCTCCTTGCAGTCCTTCGACCATACAAAAGGATTTTCTTTTCTTGTAAGTCTAGTCAAAGGAATAGTGATCTTACAGAAATCCTTAATAAGTCTCATGTAATTGCCAGCTAGCCCTAGAAAGCTTCTTACTTCTGACACGGCCGTTGGCCGGCTCCAATTCTTAACAGCTTCCACCTTAGAATGATCGACAGTGATACCTTCCTTTGAAATAATATGGCCGAGGAATGAGACTTCCTTTAACCAAAACTCACACTTACTAAGCTTCGCGTAGAGTTTGTATTCTCTTAGTGTCTACAAGGCTATCCTTAAGTGCTCTTCATGTTCTTCCCTTGTTTTAGAGTATATAAGGATGTCATCAATGAAGACGACTACAAACTGGTCAAGATAAGGTTGGAAGACATTATTCATCAGTTGCATAAAAGCTGCCGAGACATTGGTTAACCCGAACGGCATTACTACGAACTCATAGTGGCCATATCTGCTCCGAAAATAAGTTTTGTAAATATCTTCTTCTTTGATCCTGAGCTGATGATATCCTGACCTGAGGTCCATCTTGGAGAAATATTCTGCTCCCGAAATTTGATCAAAGAGCTCATCGATACGCGGCAATGGATACTTATTCTTGATAGTGAGCTGATTTAGTCGCTAATAATCGATACATAATCTGAGAGATCCATCTTTCTTCCTGACAAATAAAACGGGCGCACCCCAAGGGAATGTGCTAGGTCGTATGAATCCCTTGTCCAATAACTCCTGAAGCTATTTCTTCAATTCCTTAAGATCTATGGGGGACATCCTGTAGGGAGCTATTAAAAAAGGTGCTGCTCCGGGAAGGAGTTCAATGGAGAAGTTTACATCTCTTTCGGGGGGTAAACTGGGTAGATCTGATGGAAATACATCAGGAAACTCATTTACGATAGGAATATCTTTTAAGGTGATCTCCTTGGATTCAGTGAGAGTTACAGAAGCAAGAAAAGCTTCACATCCTTGTGAGATAAGTTTGCAAGCGTGATGAGATGAAATAAGGGCATGGTGCTTCCTATATTTGATACCAAGGAAAGAAAACCTTAGAAGACCTGGTTTCCGAAAAGAGATAATCCGATTACGGCAATTTATATAGGCATCATGATTTACAAGCCAATCTACACCTAATATAGAATAGTAGCCCTCCATGTCAAGGCATACGAGGTTTGCATGAAGATTATGACCTTCTACCCTTACCTCACTATTAGGATAATAGTTTGTGAGTTTGGTTCCAGGACCTAAAGGTGTAGTAATAGCAAGGTCTGAAGGTAAAGGAACTGATGAAACTGGCAAGATCTTTGCAAAGGTGGTAGATATAAAGGAATGAGAAGCACCAGTATCGAATAGTACAAAAGTAGGATGTGAACAAATGTGAATGGTACCTTCCATAAGACCATCATTTGGGGGCGCTTCTTCCTCTTCCAGAATAGCATTTAAACGAGTCTGACGCTTACGTCCACTTCTAGAAGATAGTTCCTTCATAAGGGGATAATCCGGCATGCGGTGCTCCCTGCTGCCACAACGTAAACAAGCGCCGAGACGCTTCCAGCATTCTTTGGCTGAATGGCTAAACTTCTCACAAAAAGTATAGGTCGTGGAGACCTGCTTGTCTTCTTCCTTGACTTTCTTGTTTTTATGGGAACCACTACCACTCTCATTTCGGGACCTCTACTTGCTATCACATGATTTATAGGGTTCCGTGATGCTGAACTTGCCTTTCTTACCACACCGATCTAATCTTCGGCTCGGTTCTTTGCCTTTTCCTTTTAATTTTTTGACCTTCTCTAAGGTCCTTTCGCACAGATATGCCCGTTGGACCATCTTCGCATAAGTACGCATATTTTGAGTCTCGAGCTGCTAAATAAAACTGGGTCTTAAACCATCCATGAACCATTTAGCCTTTACTAAGTCGGTACTGACCGGATGAGGAGCATACAACACCAGCCTTGAAAACTGAAGCTCATATTCTGCCACCGACAACATGCCCTGGCGCAAAGAAGCTAATTGCATAGCCTTCCGCTCCTTAACGTGCTCAGAGAAATACTTGGCATGGAATAGCGTAAGAAAACCTTCCCATGTATGGGGTGCATCTGTTGGCAGTGTCGGAACCGACTTCCACCATGTACGTGCATCTTTGTTATGTTGAAAAGCGGCTAGACGCACTTTCTCTTGGTCAGCACATTGCATGACCTCAAATATGGTGGTTCATCTCATCAATCCAATTCTCAACTTCGTCTGAATTAGAAGAACCATAGAATCATGGAGGGTTTAGACTCCTAAAGTTACGATGTAAATCTCCAGCTCTTGCCCCCGCGTCAGCTTGCGCCATAGTTTGCAATGCTTGAGTAAGACCAGCGACGGTCTCTTGCATTCGGTTCCGATCTACGCGATGATCCATTGAAGTAATATTATACCTGAAAGAAATAATAAATCATTAACTCTCATGGAATTTATAAGGGTTAATCTAGAGTTAATTTACTATCTCTTCCCGAGCTCTACCTAATTCTCACATAGGTGGAGAAATTTCTTCCTTAATTCATAGGTATAGGTCCCGAAGCCTTGGACTTAACCTATGACATGACATTTTCTTAGGACTTACTTAAACCTAGGCTCTGATACCAACATAACTGTCACGCCCCGAGATTATGCCGCGGAAACAATCGGGAACACGAACAGCCGGCATGGTAAGCCTCTTGCAAGCAAGAATAAACAGAGCGCAAAACAATCACACAAAGTAATTGCACAATAACTTACTCAAACCTTCACTTTTATTGATAATAGCAACCATACTTCAAGTACATGAGATATTGACATTCTTAAATTTGCTAGACTCAATAAGAGAAAATTACATAGACTCAATCTAGATATTTTGACTTCCCAAGCCTTCACTCTTTAATCGCTCTCGGACCCATCACTAGAATGACCTAAATCCGAATCTGACCCATTGGTACTTCCAGAAAGGGATTGGAAAATAGGTAATGAGCACACATGCCCAGTAGGTATCTTCGCATCAACATGATTGGTAATGTTAAAGTAATTAATATCTTTAGCTCTAAAGAAAAAGATAAATCATGCAAATATGATTAAACATGCGATTAAAGCTAAAGTAACAAGATATGATCAAGCTTTAGATATAAGAATATGAATTGAGTATAATGCGATTAAATCATACTTGCTCAATTCAAGTATAATCCAGCAAGAATGTAACATTGGCCTTTCATGAACAAGAATATAACAAGAATGTACTAGCAAGTCATGTAACAAGTAAGAATGTACTCTTCACTTAGTAACAAGTACTTCGTGAATTCATGTAGAGTTTCATGATTTTCGTGGATATTTTCACTTATTTATAAAGAAAGTAATACCAGCGTAATGCGACGCCAGTAGCATCATACCCTATGGTTTATATAGTATGTTTCCGACAATCAACCAAGGGGACTAACATAGAGCCCTTGAACATAATCAGTGCTCGAACTGCATCTTCAAGTATAAATCAAACTACTTCCACGTATATAACAACAATGTGGCCAAGATTGTACAATTTCAATGATAGTTCCATGATAAATAAAAAGAAGAATGCTTCTATTGAGAATAAGAGTTCAATAAACACATTGATAACTAGGTTATGCCATGGAAATAAATCGGCAGCATAATGGTACATTTCTTAACTTTCACAAGTTACTTAGGTATCTTTGGAATAATGTGACAGGTTCTAGATAATCAATTGAACTATCTAGGATCATAGGAATATTAACCCTTGGGTCAAACCTTGGGTTAACTGTACTCAGAAAATATCAAGCATTTACTGGGCCCTTTTCATGGACAAAGCGGTCTAGTTCTAGACCGTTAAGGACAAGACTGTTTGATATTTAAACAGATTATCTGGAGTAGTTAGCGGTCAAAGAAAGAACCATCAAGGATCCGTTAGCAGTCTAGTGAAGGTCCGCTAGCAGACTATGGTGGTCAACCATAAGGCCGCTAAGTTTCAGAAATATAAAACACCGGTATAAGTGCTTTCTAGACAATGGACTTTTAATGGTACAACCAACTCGGCGTCCTGGAGAGAATCCTAGGCTCACGGAGAACGGAGGCCTTGAAACCAGATTTCCTAGTCCTTTGGAAGGAATATCCAAAGGAGAGGTTGTCAAGTCAAAGATTGTGTGCCTAATTTGCATAAGTGTAACTAATGGTCATATACTAGGATATATGCCATGAACTTATGAAATTGACTCTATAGATGAGAAAGAGACCATTAAAATAGTGATCAATGTAAACCATGAATCATCTAACTTTAGAAACATATATTTAATTACAAAAGTATATGATTTTGGCATAGAGTTAACTTATGTTAAAAATAATCCCAAGTACCATATAGAACATGAAACCCATTGTTTATGACAGTAATAACACCTACAGTAAGAAACAATACTTAAAACAGGCTTGGAACATAATTAACTATGCATATTATAAGTTTAATGGGTTGTTCTTTAATCAGTCACGGGTTGACAGAATTCAGAACGTTGGCGGTCTAATTTACAGCCGTTTGTAGGGCTTAAACGGTCCATCGTACGTCCGCTTGTGGTTTGATAACAGTGAAACTGTGAGAACACTAGTGGTCTATATATTGGCCACTACCCCTTGATAACCAGTTTATCGTAGGGCCGCTAACCAATTAATGGCGGTCCATTTTTATGCCATTTGTCTTGATAAAAACTAAACAATTGAACTAAATGATAATCCAAGACCCATCATGCCTGGAAACTAACATATATATAAACTCTATAACATGCTGGAACGAAGAATAAGTCTACAATATGCATGGGTTCTGCGAAATTTACAAGAGGAATTCCTTTTATTTCATTAGGGTTAGGATTTATGCATGAATATTACACTGGATGCATAGACTCAAATAAAACATGAAATTCTCGGTCTATAATACATGAAATCAAGTCCAATAAGAGGGCTTTTAATCCTAGAATGATGTTTTAGGCTTTTAGCCATTCATGCGATGACCTACCTCTGTTCTTGGCTTTTAACTTCGAATTTAAGCCTGGAAGTTAACCCTAGTTCCCTGCACTCCTTGTGCTAAAACAGTAACTTCACGACCTAATATCTCTTGTTTCTACAAACCTAAAGTTGTGAAATTTGGTGGGTAAGAAGAAGATATAAAGGAGAACAAAAAGTTCCAAAGGTCCAACTTCTAAATACCTCGTTTTTTGTCCCTAATTTCTTGATCTTCACCACACCGTTGCACAGTCTCCTGGGTCGTTGATGTGGAACCAGCAACTTTGGGTGCCTCTATCTTCCTGATGGGTTGATATCCTAGCATGAAATTTTGAGGCAAATTAGTCCTTAGTATTAGGAATAAAAACCTCTAAATAACCTACCTGAATTAAAGTTGTCTTACCTTAGTTCCATGCGAACCAAACATAGGGGTCGCGCAAGTGAAACCTAGGGTCTATTTATAAGTTTTTGCTATGGTTTCGTGGATTAGATCAATTCTAGAGTACCTATTTTGCATCAAACCAACTTCTTAGAGTCCTAAGAATGCTTAGCAGTACTTCCACCGCGATCTCTAGGAGTTAAAATGTAAAAAATCCTATCTTTTTGCTATTTCTTCATTTCACGGAACTGACAGAAATTAGCGGTCTAGGACTGGACCCCCAACTTTCCCCTAGCGGTCTCGCGATAAACCACCTCTACTATTGGGCGCCGAATTTGAATTTAATTCAAACTCTTTCATTCATTTATCCACTTAATTATCTTAACAAAGAGTATTTATCCCTTGTATTCCGTGAATAAACTAATTAACCTTCTAGAATATGGGCCAAACTTCATGGGCTTGGTCCTTAAGTCCTTTAGGCTTTATTTAAATAGGCTAGGTTAATTGGTTATGACACTTGGGCCTTAATAATGATTTATTTAACCCAGAAATTCATTTATAAATACATTTACGTCTATAAAAATTCTTATAAATTCCTAGAAAATTCTTAAATACTTCAGAAATATCCTATACATTTTCCATGGCATTACACCCCCTGTTTCTACAGAGTCAAGTCATCAAGCCAGACAGGTTAATAAACGGTCGATGCTGAAAGCGGTCCATGCTGTTAGCCTCAGGGTGAAAAGACACAAATGGGTGCACAACCCTCCTTCCAATGAACCCGTTGGATGTCGAGAGACTCGTCCTCCGCAGAACAAAACAAAGAAGCTATATGCCTTCCCCAGAGACAGGACTCAAGCATTGTTCGAGTTGGTTGTCAAATATAACACGATCACTCGTCTGAAGCCAAAGAGGCCTGACGACGTTAGGAGAGGAGATGATCCTTACTTCTGCCCTTACCATCAAATCCTTGGACATCCTATTGAGAATTGCCAAATATTCAAGGACATTGTCTAGGGCCTAATCAAAAGAGGGGAATTACAAATTGGGGAGCACAGAGTCGATCCTCCACGCCCTCCTGAAATGTCTAATCTAGGAGCATCAATTTGAAGTCCCGCGATCAATGACACCCAAGAGGGGGGTGAATTGGGTGATTACAGATTTTAACAACTTTGAAAGATTTGAAACAAGTATTAAGAACAAGCAACAAACAAGAATAGATCTGATGGATTACAAAAAGAGTCTAGCTGAATCAACCCCTACAGTAGTTCTTTGGTACCAGGCGGTGTCAGGAAATCCGAAGATTCTCTCACAGAAGGTATTTTCCTCCCAACAGTATTGACGATGTCGATCAGAAGCTACCTTTTGATATACCAAAGATCTCCCGTAAGGAGGTTAATAAAGCTAGATCTAAACAAAGGAACTATATGATAACGTAATATGTAAACGAGCTAGAACAGAACTGGAGGTAGGAGATAAGGAGCAAACCACACAGAACACCACACTTTTTAGGTGGTTCAGATGCAACAACTGCATCCTACGTCCACCCCTCACCGACCGTGAGGATCCACACACTATATTGTAGAAGGTTACAAGATCAAAGCACACACGCACACACACTCGTGTGAATTCAGAATTCCCACGAAGGTGCACAAGCACCAAAACACAAAGAAGAGTGAACGATAAGGAGATCACTCACACACACACACGGATCTGCATAGATCCACACACACACAGATGTTTGAATATTACAAGAACATAAAATTAAGGCCCAGCAAGATTGGAATGAGAAAACAAAAAGTGAAGACACAAATTAAAGCTCCCCCTTAGTGGATGAAGATGGTATTTGATGAAGCTGGCTCCCCGCTCGATCTAAACATCAATGGCCTTCAATTCAACTTGAGAAGCTTGCACTTGGATGAAGAACTTCTTGCTCGAAGCACTGTTCACGGAGCTACAGTGCACCTCTTCTTCTCCTTGATGGCCTCCCTTGATCTTGCTTGAAATCGATTAGGTTTTTGACCCCAGTGAGATTATTTATAGGTCTTGGGTGGTCAAGGGACATGCCACAGACCAGATCCACAAATCATGATGAAATTGGTGGCTTTGGGATTAAACAATTCCTAGAAGAAAGACTTCCCACGTTAGAAAAAAAAGTCAAAAATAGGGGCTTTTCGAAGCCGGCGGTCGACCTATGTAAGCTGGCGGTCGACCTAAAATTTTACAAGAAATGCCCGTTCCTTGCTGGGAAAACCGATCGACCGCTAGAAGCTGGTGGTCGACCGTTGGCTGGGGTTTCTGCAAAAAATAAAAGGTTAGCCAATGCAATATCATACATGAACGAATTAGTTTATCGCTACCTTATTCCAATCAAGGTGAGTGGGTTTAAGCTTAGCCATGGTGGTTTGGAAACCAAAACAAGGATTTATGCATTTGGAAGGGTTTAGACAATTAAGCATAACACATGGTGAAGTAGCTTTGAATGTGTGTTGAAATCGAACTTGATTGTTGAAACATAGCACACGAGAAAACACATAACATGGGTTTTGTGATCATCAAAATCACTAGATATACTCAACAATCTCCCCCTTTTTGATGATGACAAAACTGAAGGGGTTTTGAAATATACGAATGTTCCATTGAGCAATGTTTAAAATTTGAGATCAAGGTTCGAAAATAAAGCATTTCACTCACATCCCGTTACGCCAATGAACACACACCATTCGACATTTATTTGCCAATTAGAAAGGAAATGAGATATAGGAGCCAACCATTTGAGATCAAACACCAATTGCATTCAATTCATCATTCATTACAAGGTACATTAGTGCAAAAGTGAATGCACGACTCTAGACTCAAGGGACTAAACAAATGCATAAAACAGACTCATGATCCTCACATGATCAAACAAACATAGAACCACACACGAACATACATAAATATATAAAGCCCTATACTACTACTTCTCCCCCTTTGGCATCATCAAAAAGGAGTAGGATAGAAGAAGGGGGACCCAAGTGACATAAGACCAAAGGACATCAAGCTAGAGGTGTTAGAAAGGAAAAATCCTCATGGTGCATCTGCAGGTGGCTGATCCTCTGGAGGAGGGGGCTGGTGACCAAGGAGACGGCTGATGTCTTCAAGAGCATGAGCTTGAGTGTGAAGAGTATCTCGAATATGGCCAATGGCGACGTCACGAGCCGCATCACGACGAGCCATGCTAAGAAGTGTATTGTTCATAATGTGGAAGGACTGGCTAGAATCAGCAACACTATCGGTGAGGCGAGTCATGTGAGTAGTGAGGGTGGCCATTGGGGTGGAGAGAGAATCCTGAGCAGTGGAGAAAGAATCTATACAGCCAGACATGGTGTCAACCATGTTACCCATAGTGTCAATGCGATCCCCGAGAGTAGAAAGTCCCTCCCCAAAAGTATTCACCCGTGTCTCTACCCCAGAGAACCGCCTGTCAAAATCCTCATAGTCTAACCAAGAAGGCTGAGTGGCTCCCTCAGAGGAGGACTCTCCCTGATAAAACTGAGTAGGAGGAGGCATCTCCGGATCCATATGCTGCTGTGAAGGTGGAGGAGGCAGCTCGGCATCCATGTGATGAGGTGAGGGTGGAGGAGGCTACTCCTCGACCTGAACTGGAGGGGGTACATCCCCTTGAACCTGCTGCTGCTGTGGTTCCTGCTCATCCTCACTGTCATATTCATCTTCATATGTAGGCACATCCCAACGCAGCTCACCATCGGGACCATAGTAATATCCCATATCTATGCAGATCTTATGCTCATTGTAAATATCATCCTGGCGAACATAAATAAACTGTTCTTCTGCTAAATTAATCCCAGCATGAATGAACACCCCAGTCAACTGTGAAGCATACAGCAAAGATCGCCGCAAATTTGTTCGGCAAGCGCCAGTGAGGGTGGTCATGAGGCAACCCATCTTGATTTGTATACCATTCATGACATGGTAAAATAGGAATCTATGAACTTTTGTGACTTCATTTATGCTGCCAACCTTGGGATAAATAAGGGAGGCAAACATATGGTGTAAGACACGATGTAGTGGTGGGAAGTATTTTGCATTTAACTCAATCAAATCCCTAACACCACCCACGTACTCACAGTTGGTCATAGCAATAAAAGTATCTTCAACCTCCCCATGACCATAAGCCATGTTGGCTCCACTAGCCGCAACCCCTAAGCTTCTCTCAAACAGATCAGGGTTAATGTGAATCTCAACCCCTTGAACAATAGTATATAGCTCATCATTCCTTGAAACCAAGTTCCCATAGAACTGCTGTACTAGGTTGGGGTAATGACGGTTATACCTAGTGATGAAATCAGTCCAACCCGGCTGAATCTTAAAGACTGCACATATATCGGGGAGGAGCCGATTCACCTCGTTGAAATCAACCATTCGAGGGTCGATTATGGCGCGAATGAGCAACCTAGGTGCTCGACGCGGTGCAGGCGCCTACTATGGTGGAGGAGCTGGTGCCTCGCATCTTTGTCCACTCCCTTTCCCCTTGGGCAGAACGCCGAGAGTTTCGTCTAGGCGGCATCCCGAACTAGCAACCCGATAAAAAACCCTTGAAGAGAGGACCCTCATCCCGAGGGATGAAGAAAGATCGACGGACACTCCAGGGGCTTGCAAAAGCCTTCTCCACTGACTGAAACCAAGATGGGAACTCCACAAATGCACGAACGGTCGAATGGAGTTCGTCCTGAAATCATGACGAACAAGCTGGATCTTGTGCGGATGGAGAAAGGATGAGGTTTGGAAGCTTGGGAGGTGGAGTTTTGGGGTTCTAGAGTTAGGGCAAAGTGGTGGAGGGTGAATGGAAGTGATAGAATGTGAATGGGGGCCTTTAAAACCTCTTATAAGTTGGCTCGGTTGGGACCCAGTCAGGCCGGTTCGCTGCCACCGGTCGACCAGTGTGGGGCTGGCAGTCGACCGCTAGCCCAGAAAAACCCTAATTTTTGTATTTTTTTGTATTTTTTTCTTTTCTTTTCTTTTCTTTTTTTATAAATGGGGGACTAACAACCAACCTTCTGAGTTGAGCAAATGACATGAAGTGAAGGAAGGGAAATATATACATATTTGAGGAAAGTTTCTAACTCCCCCTCAGAAGTTTCCTAGGTCCGACATCACTGAGTCCACATTTATTTATCCAATGAATATCTGGCCTTTGAAAGATTTTTCAAGGAGGTCTATTCATATAATTACATTCAAGCATGCAGGAATGTATGTGAACACACAAGGTATAAGAAGTAAAGACGAAATGCATGTTTTCCTACCCTTGATGCATATGAGTTTCTACAAATGTAGAACTTAACCTAAATGAAAGCCTATGCATGAATGCTCTCACCCTTGCACATCCCAAGTTCTCTTCTTATCTTGTTAAATTGATCCTGGTTGAGGGGTTTTGTGAAAATGTCAGCTAGCTGATTATGTGTGTCAATGAAATTCAATTCAAAGACCCCTTTGCCTACATGATCTCTCAGAAAATGATGACGAATATCAATATGCTTGGTTCTAGAATGTTGAAAAGGGTTTTTAGACAAGCTGATTGCACTGGTATTATCACACAAGATTGGCACACATTTCATCTCAATATCTAAATCAAGCAGTTGATTTTTGATCCAAAGTAGTTGGGCTCCACAACTTCCGACGGCTACATATTCAGCCTCGGCCGTTGAGAGAGCTACTGAATGTTGTTTCTTGGAGGCCCATGAGACTAGGCACCCACCAAGAAACTGACAATACCCACTAGTACTTTTACGATCGACAATGCATCCAACATAATCCGCATCGGTGTATGTAATCAGATTAAAAGAACTACCGATGGGAAACCACAAGCCAAAATCTATTGTGCCAAGTAAATATTTAAAGATGCATTTAATAGCCGATAAGTGAGATTCTTTAGGGCATGACTGAAAATTAGCACAAAGACATACACTGAATTGAATGTCAAGATGGCATACTGTAAGATACAGTAGTGATCCGATCATACCTCGACATAGTGTAGGATCTACTATTTTACCATTTTCATCTTTGTCTAACTTCGAGGTTGTGGCCATTGGAGTTGACAAAGGTTTGGCTTCAGCCATCCCATATTTCTTCAAAAGCTCCATTATGTACTTGGCTCGGCTTATGAAAATGCCCTTAGGTGTTTGCTTCACCTGCAATCCAAGAAAGAAGGTGAGTTCACCCATTAGGCTCATTTCAAATTCAGCTTGTATGATTTCTACAAATTCGTCACATAGCACATTATTAGTAGCTCCAAAAATTATGTCATCCACATACACTTGAACTACTAATATATCTTTACCTGATTTCTTTGTGAAAAGTGTTTGATCAACGTTACCTCTCTTGAAATCATTTTCAATCATAAATGATGTGAGCCGTTCATACCATGCCCTTGGTGCTTGCTTCAGTCTGTACAAGGCCTTCTGGAACTTGTACACATGTTGTGGATGTTTGGGGTCTTCAAAACCTAGAGGTTATTCTACAAAAACATCCTCTTTAATATACCCATTTAGAAACGCAGATTTAACATCCATTTGAAATAATTTAAAGTTAGATGAGCAAGCATAAGACAATAAAATCTGGACTGCTTCTAGACTAGCAACTGGTGCAAATGACTCGTCAAAATCAATACCCATCTCCTGGCTATACCCTTTGGCCATAAGCCGAGCCTTGTTCCTAACAACGAATCCTGTATCATTTAACTTATTTCTGAAAACCCATCATGTTTTGATAATGGATTGATTCTTAGGCCGTGGCACTAGAGTCCACACCTAGTTTCTTTCGAACTGGTGCAACTCTTCATGCATAGCCTGGATCCAGGATTCATTTTGAAGAGCTTCATGAATGTCCTTAGGCTCTTCTTATGAGATTAAGGCTATCAAATCCTCTTCTTCTACTGGCCTTAGAGATGCTCTGGTTCTTATCCCATCTTGAGGATTACCGATTATGTTTTTTGCTGGATGATCCTTTAAGAATGTGGAGGTGCTTGGCAAGTCGGGGTGTTGCACTTACTGCTCTTGCAGTGTTTCAATTGAAGGATCTTCATCTTCTTCACTCTTGCTAGGTATTCCTTCCGTTGGTTAATCCTTGGCTTTCTATGTTCCAGCATTAGTTGAGTTTTGGGGGGCTTCTCCTGCATCCACAATTTGAGTAGTCAGTTTTAGTTCAGATTAATCAAAAATTATATGAGGACTTTCTTCAACAACCAAAGTCCGTTTGTTGAACACTCGACAGGCTCTAGAATTAAGTGCAAGGAAAGTTCCCTTGTCACTTTTCTCATCAAACTTACCTAGGTTGGACATACCATTGTTTAGAATGAAACATGAACATCCAAAGGGTTTAAGATGGGAAATATTCTGTTTCTTACCCTTGTAGAGCTCATTTGGAGTTTTCTTCAAAATGGGTCTTACCATTGCTCTGTTGATGATGTAACACGCTGTACTTACCGCCTCAGCTCAAAAATATTTTGGTAGAGAGTTTTCACTTAACATGGTCCGAGCCATGTCTATAAATGATTTGTTTTTCCTCTCCACCACTCTATTTTGTTGGGGCGTCCTTGGTAATGAGAAGTTGTATGTATACCCGTGCTCTTCATAGAAACTACAAAACTCATGATTTTCAAATTCGCCACTATGATCACTTTGGATAGTAGTGATAAGGTAGCCTCTATCATTTTGGATTTTCCTACAAAACACTTGAAATTCCATCAATGCATCATTTTTATTAGATAGAAATAACACCCAAGTGAATCTAGAATATTCATCAACAATCACAAAACCATAGGATTTCCCTCCTAGGCTGGATGTCCTAGTTGGGCCAAACAAATCAAGATGTAGCAATTCTAAAGGCCGGGAGGTAGAAATAATGTTCTTATTTTTTAAGGATATGCGTGTTTGCTAGCCTTTTGTGCAAGCCTCACAAATTTTATCACTTTCAAACTTTAGTTTTGGCAAATCATTCACCAAGTCATGTTTAGACAATTTGGAGATTACTCCAAAATTAGCATGACCTAGTCTTCGATGCCACAGCCATGCATTATCATGATTGTTAGCTACCAAACACATATCATCACAAGAAACATCATCAAGATCAATAGTGTAGACATTGTTACTTCTCTTGCCGATGAATCTGATTTCATTTGAAGTTTTATTTATGACAAGGCAGTGGGTTTCATCAAAAATAATTTTAAAACCCTTGTCACACAATTGGCTTATGCTCAGCAAGTTATGATTCAAACCTTTCACCAAAAGAACATTTTCAATTAAGGTTTAAGAATTCTTACATATGTTGCCAATTCTAATTATTTTACCTTTGTTTTTTCCACCAAAGGCAACTAAGCCTCTATCCTTATCTTACAGCATAGAGAACACATTTCTATCCCCTGTCATATGCCTTGAGTAGCCGCTGTCCAAGTACCACTTGCTCCCCCTAGCTTCAAGACATATCTGCAAGAAACAACATTCTCATGCTATTATTTTTGGTACCCAAGCTAGTTTGGGTCCGTAAGAGTTAGTCTAATTTTGTGCATATCTTTTCTTAGTCCAAAAAACATGATTTCTTGGTGAGTTTTGTTTGAACTAGAAATTTGCAACAACATGACCAAATCTACCACAATGATAGCAATTAACAGGTGCAAACTTTCTTCGAAATTGTCGTGGTTTGGGTTGGACATGTTTTGGCTTAGTGTTGGAACATGAAGCATGATTGTTTTCTTTTTCATGAACATATAATGTAGTGATCTTACGCTCAAAAGATTTTTTATTTTGGGGAATGTACCCCTATCCTTCCTTTTGGAAGTTGACTTTCACTCCCAACAAGTTGTCTAAGTTTTGTTTGCCCTTGACAAATCTAGATAAGGTGGACTGAAGTTCAGCCACTTCTTCACCCAGACTCACATTTTTCTTTTCAAGTTCTGAATTTGTGGATTTCAGAACTTCTTCTTCATTTTTCAACTTCTCAACAACTTTTCCAATTTTTGAAAATTTACACATCAATTCTTCCTGATTTTTCTCACTGACTGAAATTATTTGCAACATGCTTTCTTTTTCTTCCGTTACCTCAAACCATTCTAGTTCCAATTTTTCAAACTTAACAAAAATGTTCTCATGTGTTAGCTCATCAATCTTCTTTTTGAGAGTTCTATTTTTAGATCTGATTTTCTTGTATTTAGTGTACAGTTTTTCATATTCCGACTCCCATTGTTCATTGGAAATAAAATCCGGGTCAGAATTTACCTCTGTTGAGTCATCCTCGTGTGCCATGAGACATAAGCTCTCCACGAGCTCTTGTATCTCCTCATTACACGGTTCATCCTCTTCATCGCTCCACGTGGCGACCATGGCTTTGTGCTTTCTAAAATTATCTTTCTTGAATTTTTCTTCAGATCTGGGCACTCTCCCCTCATGTGCCTGGGCTTCTTGCATTCGTAGCATATGATGCTACTTGGTTTGCTTGGCTCGCCCTTGGTTTGAGTGGGCTTCCTTTGCCCCTTTCTGAACCTGCCTTGGAAGTTTCTCTTCTTCTTCAAAAACCTTCTCCCTTGGTGAGTTATCATGGCCAAGTCTTCTTCTTCGTTGCTTCCTTCACTTGATTCTTCTTCTTGAAGGTCTTCATCAGATTGATGAGCTTTCAATCCGATTACCTTCTTCTTCTTCGTATCTTCCTTGGCTATTCTCTTCATATTTATTTCATAGGTCATGAGCGACCCTATGAGTTCATCCAAGGAAAGTGTGGACATATTTTTGGAGTCTTCAATCACTGTGGCTTTTGTGTGCCACGTGGATGGAAGTGACCTCAGAACTTTCCTTACCAGGTCAGAGTTATGTACTCCTTCCCAAGGCTTTTGAGACCATTCGTGATATCAGTTAGCCTTGCAAACATTTTTGAAATTGTTTCTTCGGGTTTCATTTTGAACAGCTCATGATCTCTAACTAGAAGGTTCGCCTTGGTTTCCTTGACCTCAAAGGTTCCTTCATATATGAACCGTAACTTGTCTCACATTTCCTTCGCTGAGCTGTACATGGATACACGAGAAAATTCATTAGGATGTATAGAACATTGCATAATATTCATAGCATTAAAATTGACAGTGTATTTTTTAATCTCCTCGGGTGTCCATTTCTCTTCATCGTCAGAGAGTTTGTAAGGACCCTTGTCCACAACTCTCCAGATGTTATACTCGTGGGCTCTCAAGAAAACATGCATTCCATTTTTCCAATAGGAGTAATTTGAGCCATCGAAGTATGGAGGATGATGAATGGAGTGACCCTCAGGGATCATACCCTTGTTTGCCATTGATCTGGATCTTACTCTAGATCGTTAGATCTGAAAGAAATAGAGTCTAAGCTCTGATACCAATTGAAGTCCCGCGATCAATGACACCAAAGAGGGGGGGTGAATTGGGTGATTACAGATTTTAACAACTTTGAAAGATTTGAAACAAGTATTAAGAACACGTAACAAACAAGAATAGATCTGATGGATTACAAAAAGAGTAGCTGAATCAACCCCTACCGCAGTTCTTTGGTACCAGGCGGAGTCAGGGAATCCGAAGATTCTCTCACAAAAGGTATTTTCCTCCTGACAGTATTGACGATGTCGATCAGAAGCTACCTTTTGATATACCAGAGATCTCTCGTAAGGAGGTTAATAAAGCTAGATCTAAACAAAGGAACTATATGATAACGCAATATGTAAACGAGCTAGAACAGAACTGGAGGTAGGAGATAAGGAGCAAACCACACATAATACCATGATTTTTAGGTGGTTCGGATGCAACAACTGCAACCTACGTCCACCCCTCACCGACCATGAGGATCCACACACTATCTTGTAGAAGGTTACAAGATCAGAGCACACACACACACTCGTGTGAATTCAGAATTCCCACGAAGGTGCACAAGCACCAAAACACAAAGAAGAGTGAAGGATAAGGAGATCACTCACACACACACACGGATCTGCGTAGATCAACACACACATAGATGTTTGAATATTACAAGAACACAAAATTAAGGCCCAGCAAGATTGGAATGAGAAAATAAAAAGTGAAGACACAAATTCAAGCTCCCCCTTAGTGGATGAAGATGGTATTTGATGAAGCTGGTTCCCCGCTCTATCTACACATCAATGGCATTCAAATCAACTTGAGAAGCTTGCACTTGGATGAAGAACTTCTTGCTCGAAGCACTGTTCACGGAGCTACAGTACACCTCTTCTTATCCTTGATGGCCTCCCTTGATCTTGCTTGAAATCAATTAGGTTTTTGATCCCAATGAGATTATTTATATGTTTTCGGTGGTCAAGGGATATGCCACAGACCTGATCCACAAATCATGGTGAAATTAGTGACTTTGGGATTAAACAATTCCTAGAAGAAAGACTTCCAATTTTGGGAACAAAAAGTCAAAAAGAGGGGCTTTTCGAAGCTGACAGTCGACCTGTGTAAGCTGGCAGTCGACTTGAAATTTTACAAGAAATGCCCGTTCATTACCGGGAAAACCGGTCGATCGCTAGAAGCTGGCGGTCGACTGCTGGCTGGGGTTTCTGCAAAAAGTAAAAGGTTAGCCAATGCAATATCATACATGAACGAATCAGTTTATGGCAACCTTATTCCAATCAAGGTGAGTGGGTTTAAGCTTAGCCTTAGTGGTTTGGAAACCAAAACAAGGATTTATGCATTTGGAAGGGTTTAGACAATTAAGCATAAAACATGGTGAAGTAGCTTTGAATGCGTGTTGAAATCAAACTTGATTGTTGAAACATAGCACATGAGAAAACACATAACATGGGTTTTGTTATCATCAAAATCACCTAGATATACTCAACACAATTAATATGATATCTATATGTCAGTAGCTGCCTGAAAAAGTGCTAGAGGCTCGCAACAGGTGCACCAATGAAGACTATGTCCCCGCGCTTGAAGAAAAATAAGGAAATTGATGAGTAACGTCGATAAGAAAGCGAACAAGACCAGCACATCACCCGGCTTCAGAGGTCCAAATTCAATGAGCCATGGCCTGGCCCACTCCACCCCTTATAGCTCCTATCTACCTTCGAACAGCCCCTCCAGCGGCTATCAAAAGAACAACTAACAATGAAAAGAAACAAACCCTAGTGTAGATGCATGAAGAAATCAGCTCAGCCATGGAATGGCTACAAATCATTATAAACGGGCTAGATGAGCATGAGTAGCTCAAGAGCCCGCCTATGCAGCTCAAGAAGCATGCCCCTCAAAGATCCAATGAGTCCCACCGGCTAATAAAAAGAACCAAAGAAAAGGCGAGGGTGTTCAATGCACCAAGCAACCCACTGTGGGGGCAGGTGCCAACATTGGAGGGGAAGAAAAAGAAGAACACAAAGGTTGAAAGGAGATATATGGCTCTCACCTGAAACACATTGTCAGCCTCGTCTGACGTAACTCAGGCTGTTGATGAGGAAGATGACGAAATATGCTTTGTGCCGAAGTGAGTAACTCAGGCTGAAGCTTCCCACCCTGCTACCGGGTTCGGGATAATATCAAGATAATACCCGCCAGCCAGCGACAAGGCGCAATATCATATTCTTCCTCCATCCAAAAGCATAAAACCCAAGGAGTTCATCTCGAAGAATTGGGTGCATCCAGCCATGATCACAGGATGCCATACATCTCATACAAACAGGTGGTAGAAGATAGTACTCCCGGCCTCTCCTGGCAAGGCCCCGCCTTGATGGCGCTGCTACACTAGAAACATTAAGAAATTGAAATGCTGCAGAGGTAGTTGCATATGCAAGCATTCCCCTTCAGCCACTCCAATACCCAGTCCCCTGGGCAGGTCAGGGGGCAATCGAAGCGTCTCAGAAGTGGGTGCCAGTGGGACCGCATATGCAACCAACTACCCTGCACCCGAGTCTAGAAGGTCACTGAGGCTGAATTACAAGCAACCAAACAAAAAGGTAATGAGTCTGCCATGGACTACATAAAAAGATGGAGGAATCTTCGTGAAAGGTGTCGGCATCCACCTGGCTACGGGGACTCTATTCAAATCTGCAAAGAAAAATTGAGAATATAAATTCTACAATGGGTCATTGACATTGAAGTCACGACCTTTGAATAGTTAAGTGACATCCTGACTGATGTCAAAACAATTATGGAAAATCTTTGCCCGGCTTCTACTGCCTGGAGCCAAAAGAATAAACCAATCGGCAAATACCCGGTGCAAGAAGAAATTTGCGCCTCAAAATTTGAAGCCTTCGAGCAACAGAAGAAGAAAATGAAAGAGGCATCCAGCCTTTTTTCTGCCAAGTGAGCAAAACAAGGGCTCTCATTAAAGGGCAAAATGATGAAACTGTACTCCTTTCCAAAGGATAAGACTAGAGTTCTTTTTAGTGGGCCTGTGAATGCAGCAAAGTGGTGCTTCCGGAGCCGAAGAAACTGGGCGATTCTGCAAGAAAAGATGATCCACGCTTATGTCATTATCACCAAATGTTGGCGCATCCCATTGAGGATTGCTATGTGTTCAAGGACGTTATTGAAGGCCCGATTAAGAAAGGTGAACTACAGATGGGTGAGTACAAGCTGGACCCATCGCGCCCTCACCAAATGCCTATCTAGAAGAGAGCTGACTTGCGCGGCGTCACCGCCTCAGTTGCTCCTCCCAAATTTGGCTGAAGCCACTATCCAGCATGTCTGCGTAGCTCGGATGCGGATACTTGCCAATAAAAAGAAGAATGGCAAATGACGTGAAATATGCAAAGAAAAAAAGAAAAAAAAAAGAAAGGACAGGGCCTTTTCTGGGGGCAGGCACACAAAAAAAAGAAGGAAAAAGAAAAAAGAAGAGATAGAAAAAAATGATGAGCAAAAAGGAGGGTGAATGAAATTTGCATATATAGACATAAGATTCTACATACTAGATCTGAGATGCCATCACTCAGAGGTTGGGCCCTTTCAAAAAAAGAGAAGAAGAAAAAAATATAAAATATAAAATAAAAAGAAGGAGGCCTTGATGGTTGCATCTGTCAAGGGAAATATCAATCCCGTCAGGACTTGGTCAGTGCTAAATAAGAAACTATCATTGTGGGACTGGTATGGTGGAGCGTGTTATGTTAGATGGACGCAGTCTATCTCCACGAAGTGTGGATCTAGAGGGAGGTGAATAGATCTATTGCCTAATTAAAAACCTGTATAAGGCTCTAATGCGGAATATAGGCAAACAGTTGATGAATGAAAGAAGGAACACTATGAAAAGTGTCGACACATGCAGCCACACAGCAGATCACAAGCAATCTCACGAAGGAGCACAAAGAAAACACAAGAGCCACAAGCAAGCACACAGTAGGCAGTAATTTTAAGGTGGTTCGATCTCAATCCAGAGATCTACGTCCACCCCACACTCCAACTTGAGTGTGGATTCCGCTGACTAACAGCTTGAACAGCTGGGCAACACAGCTTGCCATACAACCGCTGATACACAGCTTCGCTGGGCTTTACAGCTTGCCGACCAGAGGAACAGATCCTCTGCAACTACTGGGCAATACAGCTTAGCCGTCCGAGACCTGGTCTCGCCTACTGAGGATTACAGCTTCACCTGTCCAGTGGAAACCTCCACTGCAAATGCTGCCTCACAGCTTGATAACAAAAGTGTATCGAAAGCAAGAAAAACAGAGACAAACCAAATGTAAAAACAAGACGAATGTAGCTCAAGTATGAGCAGAATCAGCTCTGGTATCTAAACCAAGAGTCTGACTTACAACCTCTCTCGAAAGCTCTCTCAACTAAACTCTTTCAATCTAACTCTCTTAACTCATCTCTCCTTTCTTTCTTTCTTTTCTACTATGCTTTTTCTTCTCTGTGAATCGGTGGCTCTCTGCTGCTTCAGTCTTTCAGTCTCACTATATAGACTTTGCCACTTCTTCGATCAACCTTCATCTGAAGACGAAGACTCTCTTTTATATCAGCAGCATATTGGATAAGGGTGCGTGGCTTCCACATTTCCCGCCCAGTGAATTCGCCAGATCCGAGGAAATTTCATCCACATGGCAGCATCCTGGATGGGCTGCTTCCTTGTGTCACCATCATAGCACCTCATCCTCCTTGGATCACGAGTCAAGTCATCAATCTCAGTAAAGAATCCCTGTCAGACAGTCAAAATAGAATTATCAGTTTAAGTATAAACCCTGTACAGACTTTGTGGGATGCAATGCATTATATAGACTTCACTGTATGGACTTTGTGAACTCGAATGCAATGTACAGACTCTGCAATGTATAGACTTCAGATATGCAGTGCTATGCGATGTACAGACTTCCTATATGAAGGCAACCACTGTACAGACTTGCTGAAGTGTAAAGCAATGTGCAGACTTTGAAGAACATTCAGCAGCCAATGTATAGACTTAGGCAATGTAAAGACTTGCCAATGTATGGGCTTGATGAGCATTCAGCAATGTGCAGACTTCAATGCATGAAGAAGCAATGTGTAGACTTGACATACACAACGTGCAACAATGTATGGACTTTGAAACACTAGATGCACGATGTATAGACTTCAACTTAACTGATGCACAATGTGCAGACTTGAATGCTGTGTGATGTACAGACTTCATGTTATGGATGAGACTCTAAGGAAGACGAATGATGTATAGACTTAGCCGGCCTTCAGCTCGATGTATAGACTTCAAGAACGATGCATGCAATGCACTGGATGATGTATGGACTTAAGCGATGTAGACTAGTCCAATGTATAGACTTGCTCATTGTTCAGACTTCATGAACGATGTACAGACTTGCCAAAGGAAACTCTGTACAGACTTGATCAAAGCAAAGCAGTTGAATATATGGATTTCACGATGTGTAGACTTGCCAAAGACAACTGGACGATGTACAGACTTGAGCGAAGCAAAGTCTGTACAGACTTGAAAGATCACAATGTATAGACTTTGGAAAGGGAATGGTGTACAGACTTGCACAGTTCTAGGATGTATAGACTTTATGTGAAAGCCCAATGTACATACTTGCAGAACTGAACGTAGGTAAAGATCCCAATGTATAGACTTCGAAGTTGAACTGGTGGATGTACAGACTTCACCTCGAGTAATCTACAGTGCAGTGTATGGACTTTGAAGAATGATGCAAGACGCTGTATAGACTTCACTAATGTATGGACTTTGAGTGCAAACACCACAGTGCAATGTACAGACTTTGCCCAATGCATAAGACGCTAAGTGAGACGGAGGCTATACAGACTTAGCTTGAAACACTAGACACTAGACGCTGTACAGACTTAGCCTGAAACACTATATAGACTTGCTGAATGTGCGAGCTGCAATGTATGGACTTTACCCAATGCATGAGACACTAAATAAGACAGACAGTGTATAGACTTGGATATGCATGAAGACGAGTGTATAGACTTGTGAATCTGGGGGGAGTCGACCCATCAAAGAAGGGGGTCGACCCATGATGCATGGATGCTCTAAGCGATGCACAAACATAACACAAAGCAGTGTATAGACTCTACGTGCAATGTGTAGACTTTGAGTGTGTGTGTAGTATGTAAACTTGTAAAGTGCATAGAGCACACAGACAATCTGATAAGAGCAATTTCATCAAAACATAAACAGTTGCCAATCAATCAAAACAAGGTGTTGCCAATGAAGTAAAGCACATTGTCAACATCATCAACACAGAGGAGTCACAACAATCTCTCCCTTTTTGATGATGGCAACCCCTATCATATAGAATAGAAACATCCTGTCATACAGATATAGTTTTGATGAAAAACATGATTTGTTATTCAGATTTGTCATGCAGATGCTATGAATGCATGCTACGAAATGTAAGCAACTCCCTGCTAACAAAAAACCCCCCTTTGCCATAGCATAATGCATACACTCCCCCTGGAATGAATTCAGAATTCATCAAACAGATAATATTCTCCCCCTTTGCCATCAACAAAGAGGAGGGAAAGTGAGTACAAGGGAAGGAACAAGAGAGATCATCTGACTGGCATTCTGAACAAGTAGTTCGGGAATAAGCATTCTAAAGCACAGAGTCTTCAGTCATATGAATTTAGAAACTACTTTCAGATAGAATTCTGGTTTAAAGATTATAAATTTTTGAGTTCATGCACTACAATCAATGGATAAGTTTTCTATGCATGATAAAACAATAAACCAGAATCACATTTGCATAAGAGATTCAGTTTCAAAATATCTTACTTTCATAGACTCAGTAAAAAAATGTTAAGAGTTACCAGGTCATGTATTGAGATTAAACAAATTGACATCCTTGGAATTTCTTTTGAAGGAACAGCATTTTCAATATTGGTTCATTAAGGGCATTCAGGTGCCATTTGTCTTTTTACGTAAGGGTATACGTTTATCAAACGCCAACACCCCTAGATACTCAACATGATGGACCATTCTGCCATGATCAAATTCAATAGAACTGATTTACACCTTTGTGTGTGAGCGTACACGTTTATCAGACACCAGTTACCCCAGGTACTCAGTGAAACCACCCTACTGTTTTGATCATTTTATACAGAGTTAACTGATACACCTCATGACATAAGTGTTGTCCATTTCTTTGATGGATCACATAGTTTCTCAGTATTTTACCAGTCATTGCTCTGCCAATGTTATTTTTTCAAATAATTTTTAATGTTTTTCAATATCTTTCTTAGCTGTCCTTTATTTGTTTCAGAATGATTTGTTTAAGGACAATACACATACTTAGCTTCTCTAACATGATTTCAGATTAGCTTTCAGATTTCAGATATAAATGGCTTTGTCTGACATGAAATAAGATAAGGGTTGAGAGCTTATCAATTTTCAGCTTTCTTATTTACTGATTGCAATCTTTAAACTCCAAAAAAAATTATAAAATTTAAACCATTAAGTCAATCTTTAAGCAATTAAAATTCTTATAAGAGAAGAAGTCTGTTTTCTATTGCTTAGGAATCAAAACTGACTAACAGATTGTCATATTTTCAGACTCAACTCATTCAGGGTCAAAGAATTTGGATTTCAATAAGGTTGATGACAATTCTGAATTTCTAACAATACTCCCCCTGTCTATATGCATGCAGTTTTGCAAATGAATGGCAAGAAGTAAATACCACTGTTATGATATGCAATGATGATCATGAATGTGATGCCAAAAAAAATATGAATGTTATGCATGATAATGAGTCTGGTGCAACTATCAACATTCACAATGTTTATTCAAGCAATCCAGAGAGTTTATTCATCATGCTGAAATTTACACAAGCCAAGTTCTCTTCTAAGAAATTTAAATCTTTCATTCCCAAGAGGCTTAGTAAAAATATCAGTAATTTATTTTTCAGTTTCAATGAAGTTCATTTCAATTTCCTTTTTATTTACAACATCTCTAAGAAAATGGTGTTTTATCTCTATATGCTTAGTCCCAGAATAATGAACAAGATTTTTAACAAGGCATATAGCACTAGTATTATCACATAACATTGGAATACATCCCAATTTTATCTGATAATCATCCAGTTGGTGCTTGATCCATAGTACTTGGGCAGCACAATTACCAGCTGCAACATATTCAGCTTCAGCTGTAGACAAAGCTACAGTGTGTTGCTTCTTAGATGCCCAAGATACTAGACAGCCACCTAGGAATTGACAATATCCACTAGTGCTTTTTCTCTCTACTCGACGCCCAGCATAATCTACATCAGTGTAAGCTAGATGTTCTAACTCACACTTGGCAGGATACCAAAGACCTAGCTCTTGGGTGCCTAGTAAATACCTAAAAATCCTTTTCACTGATTTAAGATGTGATTCTTTGGGACTAGCCTGAAATCTAGAGCATAAACACACTCAAAATTGAATGTCAGGCCTAGATGCTGTAAGATATAGAAGGGATCCGATCATACCTCTATATAGCCTTTGGTCCACTGGTTTACCTTGAGGATCTTCATCCAAACAGGTTGAGGTACCCATTGGAGCAGCTATTTCCTTGAGGTTGTCCATTTTGTACTTCTTCAATAGATCCCTTATGTACTTGGACTGAGAGATGAAGGTACCATCCTTTGATTGTGTAACCTGCAGTCCAAGAAATAGTTTGAGCTCACCCATTGAGATCATTTCAAACTCATTAGTCATAATTTGAGAGAATTCCTCACACAATTTGGGGTTAGTTGACCCAAACACAATGTCATCCACATAAATTTGAATGATAAGAATATCTGAATGACTCACCTTGGTGAACAATGTTTGATCAACTACACCTCTTGTGAAGTTCTTATCAGTGAGGAATTTGCTCAACCTGTCATACCAAGCTCTAGGAGCTTGCTTTAAACCATAGAGAGCTTTTCTGAGTTTATAGACATGATTAGAAAGTCTAAGCATTCAAATCCAGGAGGCTGCCTCACATAGACATCCTCACTGATTTCCCCATTTAGAAAAGTAGATTTTACATCCATCTGCTGAAAATTTATTCCTAGGGAACATGCATAAGCCAATAAGATTCTGATTGCTTCTAGCCTGGTTACAGGGCAAAAGACTCTTCAAAATCAATTCCAAATTCTTGATTATACCCCTGAGCTACAAGTCTGGCCTTATTTTTAATTACATTCCCTGATTCATCAGTTTTATTTCTGAACACCCATTTTGTCCCTATGATTGTTTCATGATCAGGAGGTGGAACCAAGTGCCACACCTTATTCCTGTCAAATTGATTGAGCTCCTCATGCATGGCATTAATCCAATGCACATCTTTGAGAGCACAGTCAATGGACTTGGGTTCTACATTTTATACAAATGCAAATGCATTCAATTCATTTTGAATTCTTATGTGGCCTCTAGTCCTAGGGGGATCATGCAGATTTCCAATCACATTATCTACTGGATGATCTTTAAGATATCTAATGTTAACAATTGGATTGTCATGATTTTCATTTACCTCCCCCTGAGCTATAGGCTCTTCTTCATTAGGCTCTTCATTTTCTTCCTCATTTTCGGATTGGTCTGCAGGATTTCCTTCTTTCAGAATTTCACCAATGTCTTCAATCCTGCATTGACCAATGTTAGTCTTTAATAAGGATTCATCAAACACTATATGTGGAGATTCTTCAACAGATTTTGAATTTAAATTATACACTCTATATGATCGGGTATTTTCAGAATAACCAAGGAAAATTCTGGTTCACCTTTAGGTTCAAATTTATCAAGGTCTCTTTTATCATTTATATGAATGAAACATTTACAACCAAAAATCTTGAAATGAGCAATAGAAGGTTTCTTACCCTTTAGGATTTCATATGGTGTTTTCTGGGTAGAAGGTCTTACCATGGCTCTGTTAATTACATAACAGGCAGTGTTTACTGCTTCAGCCCAGAACTTCCTTAGTAGACCACCTTCAACCAAGAGTGTACGACCCATCTCCACTAGGGTTCTGTTCCTTCTCTCCACAACTCCACTCTGCTCAGGTGTCCTAGGTGAGGAGAACCTGTGATTAATTCCATTTGACGTGCAGAATTCATCAAACTGTGAGTTTTCAAACTCACCTCCATGATCAGTCAAAATATTTTTAATTTTCTGATTTATCTTAACATAGAACTCTTGAAATTCTGAGAATGTATCACTCTTATGTGATAAGAAATAAACACAAGTATACGTAGAAAAGTCATCTACCATGACAAACCCATACTTCCACCCTGATAAGCTGACAGACCTGGTTGGCCCAAAAAGGTCCATGTGTATCAGCTCATAGGGTTTAGAAGATAGATTTTCTGTTCTAAATTTGAGTGACTTTCTAGTTATCTTTGACTGAGTGCATGCATCACAGATTTTATTTTCTTTCTCAAAGAAAACTTCAGGAAGTCCTCTAACCATGCCATGCTTATTCAGTTTATGCAAAACAGTGTAATTAGCATGACCTAACCTACGATGCCATAAAAATGCTAAGTCTTCTCTACTAGGAGTAAGGCATATGTTAGAATGTTGAATATCATCTAAATCTATCATGTAAGTGTTATTTATCCTCTTACCAGAAAATTTAACAGTTTCAGAATCAGGTTCAAAAACATTGCAACATTGAGAGTCAAAAAGTACTTTGCATCTTTTATCATATAGTTGGCTGATACTAAGTAAGTTATAAGCTAAACCTTCAACCAACATGACATCCTCAATGCAACAAGTAGAACACTTACCTACCTTACCTGTTCCAACAATCTTACCCTTTGTGTTGCTACCAAAGGTGACAAGGCCTCCTTGTTGCTCTGTTAGCATGCAGAACTTGGCCTTATCCCCTGTCATATGCCTGGAGCAGTCACTATCCAAGTACCACAAATTGTTCTTGGCTGTCAGGCATACCTGCACACACAATCAGGTAGAGAGGTTTGGAACCCAAGACTGATTAGGCTCCAGAACAGATGAAATAGAAGCAAAGCAAGAAAGCAGACTTTTCGGAATCCACATTTGTTTAAAAGAATTTTGTTTAGTGGATTCTACAGATTTCTTTCTGTTGTTGTTCTTTTCTCTTTGTTGTTTTTCTTTTTATTTGCACAAACATGACTATTGACAGTGTTGTTTCTTTGCCAGTGCTTTGGCCAGGGTGCATTCATGAAATTGTGGCCATAGTAGTTTGTGGGCTGGATGTGGAAATGTTGGTTCCTAGGTGTCCAATATCCATACACATAAACCCAATTTCTAGTGTAAGGTCTATAAGACTGTGTAGCCTGATGTCCAAGACCTGTAGACCTTCCTTGAGTCCTAGTCCATCGGTTGACTGTGCAAAGAAATGGGACTGGGCTCTGGGTTGGTAAAAATGTTTGGGTTGAGCTCTAAAAGCATTCTGCCTCCCCTGTACCTTGGACCCTGCTGACCTATTCATAGGTGTGTATTGGGTCTTCTTCAGAGGTGGTGGTGATGGTGGAGACTTGGCGACTTTAACATGGGGTTTATAGGACTGTGTAGGTTGACCCCTAACTTGAAACTGAGCTTTGGGATTTTGCTTGGATGTGCTAGCTCTACTAGTCTCATTCAATTTTTGTTTGCCCTTCTCCTCAGCACTGGGCTTTTTCAGATTAGCAGTTTTGTTCATTGAAATGTTTGAATTCATGCTAATTAGAGGTCCTTTTTCTTTTTGTGCAACAAATGAAATAGTTTTTATTCCAAAGGTTTTCGTTGCACTAGAATTAAATCTAAGGCCCTCTTTTCTGAAGTTGACCTTTGACCCTAACAAAGCATTTAGATTATATGTACCTTGGGTCATTTTCTCAATGGTTTTAAGCTTGTCCTCATTATCTTTTTGAATGTCTTCAATGGATTTTTTCAGTTCTGTATTCACACTTAGGACAGCTTGATATTTTTCATTCACAATTTTTATCTCACTTTCATATTTCTTGATTTTCAGCTTCCATTCATCAGCTTCTTTTTCTAACCTCTCATTTTCTTCTTTAGAGGCATTTGACTCATTCTTTAGTTCTTCTAATTAAGAACATGTCAGTTTCAAAAAAAATTTCTCAGATTCTAGACATGCAATTTTATCTGTTAGAGTTGTATCATTTTGCATGGAGTTAATCTTTCTTCTTAGATGCTTGTTCTCTTTTCTAATATCATCAGCTTATCAGCTATGTCATGGTAAGCATCTACCCAATCAGTGATAGTGAAATTTTCAAATCTAGTGATTACCTCATCTGAGTCCTCTCTGTCTTCAGAGCTTGTTGCCATAAGATAAATGGGCTGTTCAGATTCGGCTTCACTGTCAGAGCTGCTACTGAAGGAGCCTTCATCTTCATCACTCCATGTGCTAACCATACCTCTCCCTTTCGTGTTCTTCTTCTTTGACTTGTCCTTGTATTTCTGATTCTCGGACAGTCAACTTTCATATGGCCTGTTTTCCTGCATTGATAACAAGTATTAGTTTCAATTTTCTTTACAAGGTTATGTTTATACCTTTTATCCCTTCGGCCGCCACTGTACTTCTTTTGGCTGAATCGTCCTGCTCCTTTCCTAAGGAACCGCTTGAACTCTCTGGTCATCATTGTCATCTCAGTACGAGTTATATCTTCTTCATTCTGGCTCTCCTCGGATGATGAACTGCTAGAGCTGGATTTATTGGATATGCTGGCACCAGCTTTTAGAGCGATGGGCTTCTTCTTCCTCTCAGTTTCTTCTATCTTTGGCATATTAATCTCATATGCCATCAGCGAGCCAATTAGCTCATCAGCCCTTGTGGTTCGCAAATCCCTTGACTCCTCCATCACTGTAGCCTTAGTATGCCAAGCATGAGTCAGGGAGCGCAATATCTTCCTCACTACATCGTATTCTGTCTGAGGTTTCCCGAGACCTCTAAGACCATTTGTGATAATAGTTAATCGAGCATACATATCCTTGATGGTATCGTTTGGCTTCATCTTGAATGCCTCATATTCAGACACTAGGAAATTAGCCTTTGTCTCTCTAACTTGAGAGGTCCCTTCATGGATCACTACAAGTGCATCCCACATCTCCTTAGCTGAACTACAGGCTGATACATGGGAGAATTCTGTAGGGTGCAGAGAGCATTGAATAGCGTGTATGGCACTCCAATTTAGTGTAGACCTCCTGATCTCCTCCTTGGTCCATATTTCCTCATTAGGGGACAGCTCATAAGGTCCCTTGCTGACTACCTTCAGATCTCGTAATCTTAGCCCTCAAAAATACTTGCAAACGATTCTTCCAATATGCATAGTTAGATCCATCGAAGAATGGGGGCTTTGTGGTTGAGTGTCCTTCAGCTATCATCCCTCGAGCATCCATCTCTGCCTTTCCTCTTCGGGTGATGAGTCCATGTAGAAGAGTATGGCTCTGATACCAAGTGTTATGTTAGATGGACGCAGTCTATCTCCACGAAGTGTGGATCTAGAGGGGGGTGAATAGATCTATTGCCTAATTAAAAACAAGTATAAGGCTCTAATGCGGAATATAGGCGAACAGCTGATGAACGAAAGAAGGAACACTAAGAAAAGTGTCGACACATGCAGCCACATAGCAGATCACAAGCAATCTCACGAAGGAGCACAAAGAAAACACAAGACCCACAAGCAAACCCACAGTAGGAAGCAATTTTAAGGTGGTTCGATCTCAATCCAGAGATCTACGTTCACCCCACACTCCAACTAGAGTGTGGATTCCGCTGACTAATAGCTTGAACAGCTGGGCAACACAGCTTGCCATACAACCACTGATACACAGCTTCGCTGGGCTTTACAGCTTGTCGACAGAGGAATAGATCCTCTGCAACTGCTGGACAATATAGCTTAGCCGTCCGAGACCTGGTCTCACCTGCTGAGGATTACAGCTTCACCTGTCCAGTGGAAATCTCCACTGCAAATGCTGCCTCACAGCTTGATAACAAAAGTGTATCGAAAGTAAGAAAAACAGAGACAAACCAAATGTAAAAACAAGATGAATGTATCTCAAGTATGAGCAGAATCAGCTCTGGTATCTGAACCAAGAGTCTGACTTACAACCTCTCTCGAAAGCTCTCTCAACTCAACTCTCTCAATCTAACTCTCTCAACTCATCTCTCCTTTCTCTCTTTCTCTTCTTCTCTGCTTTTTCTTCTCTGGGGATTGGTGGCTCTCTACTGCTTCAGTCTTTCAGTCTCACTGTATAGACTTTGCCACCTCTTCGATCAACCTTCATCTGAGACGAAGACTCTCTTTTATATCAGCAGCAGATTGGATAAGGGCGCGTGGCTTCCACATTTCCTGCCCAGTGAATTCGCCATATCCGAGGAAATTTCATCCACATGGCAGCATCCTAGATGGGCTGCTTCCACGTGTCACCATCATAGCACCTCGTCCTCCTTGGATCGCGAGCCAAGTCATCAATCTCAGTAAAGAATCCATGTCAGACAGTCGAAATAGAATTAGCAGTTTAAGTATAAACCCTGTACAGACTTTGTGGGATGCAATGCATTATATAGACTTCACTGTATGGACTTTGTGAACTCGAATGCAATGTACAGACTCTGCAATGTATAGACTTTAGATATGCAGTGTTATGCGATGTACAGACTTCCTATATGAAGGCAACCGCTGTACAGACTTGCTGAAGTGTAAAGTAATGTGCAGACTTTGAAGAACATTCAGCAGCCAATGTATAGACTTAGGCAATGTAAAGACTTGCCAATGTATGGACTTGATGAGCATTCAGCAATGTGCAGACTTCAATGCATGAAGAAGTAATGTGTAGACTTGACATACAAAACATGCAACAATGTATGGACTTTGAAACACTAGATACACGATGTATAGACTTCAACTTAACTGATGCACAATGTGCAGACTTGAATGCTGTGCGATGTACAGACTTCATGTTATGGATGAGACTCTAAGGAAGATGAACGATGTATAGACTTAGCCAGCCTTCAGCTCGATGTATAGACTTCAAGAACGATGCATGCAATGCACTGGACGATGTATGGACTTAGCCGATGCAGACTAGTCCGATGTACAGACTTGCTCGTTGTTCAGACTTCATGAACGATGTACAGACTTGCCAGAGGAAACTCTGTACAGACTTGATCAAAGCAAAGCAGTTGAATGTATGGACTTCATGATGTGTAGACTTGCCAAAGACAACTGGATGATGTACAGACTTGAGCGAAGCAAAGTCTGTACAGACTTGAAAGATCACAATGTATAGACTTTGGCAAGGGAATGGTGTACAGACTTGCACAGTTCTAGGATGTATAGACTTTATGTGAAAGCCCAATGTACAGACTTGCATAACTGAACGTAGGTAAAGATCCCAATGTATAGACTTCGAAGTTGAACTGGTGGATGTATAGACTTCACCTCGAGCAATCTACAGTGCAGTGTATGGACTTTGAAGAATGATGCAAGACGTTGTACAGACTTCACTAATGTATGGACTTTGATTGCAAACACCACAGTGCAATGTACAGACTTTACCCAATGCATAAGACGCTAAGTGAGACGGACGATGTACAAACTTACCTGAAACACTAGACACTAGACGCTGTACAGACTTAGCCTGAAACACTGTATAGACTTGCTGAATGTGCGAGCTACAATGTATGGACTTTACCCAATGCATGAGACGCTAAATAAGACGACAGTGTACAGACTTGGATATGCATGAAGACGAGTGTATAGACTTGTGAATCTGGGGGGAGTCGACCCATCAAAGAAGGGGGTCGACCCATGATGCATGGATGTTCTAAGCGATGCAGAAACACAACACAAAGTAGTGTATAGACTCTACGTGCAATGTGTAGACTTTGAGTGTGTGCGCAGTGTGTAAACATGTAAAGTGCATAGAGCACACAAACAATCTGATAAGAGTAATTTCATAAAAACATAAACAGTTGCCAATCAATAAAAACAAGGTGTTACCAATGAAGTAAAGCACATTATCAACATGATCAACACAGAGGAGTCACAATAGAGCGAACCACTCATCCCCTCTCTGAGGGGGTGAGCGCTCTCCTATGCACCCACCTTGGTCTATTTAAAAATAAATGGATGAAGGGTAACGGCTCTACACTACTCTACACTATCAGTGCCATCCGAGTTGTCCGTTCAAAAGAAAAAAAAAAGAGAAGAATGATTGCAAAAGAAAAGAAGAAATGAAATTATGAGGTCAACAAGGCCTCCCCATCCGCCAATGTAGGCAGAGGACTCCCTAGTAGCATTGTATGGCGAATGCCCAAGGGATAATAAAATGACTACCGGAGCCAAAGCTGTTCGGACCGTCTCCTAAAGAAATCAATGAAAAAAGAAGATAGTTGTTGATCTGATGCATAGCTATCACTGAATATCCCCAGGGGGACCATATTAATCAGCGGTCCCACCGATGCTAAAGAGCCCTCATTGGCCACTAAGCCTCCCATTATGAATACGGGTCCTTGCCCGTTGGGGTACCCCTTCCATTCTTAACCTAGATCTTCCAGCCAGATCACCAAATAAACATTCTTTAGCTTCCGACACCTCACCACATCAAAATATAAACCCTGCTAGGAATAAAAGAACAAGTCCTGATGAGTTGTCTCACCCTCGGCTCCTTTCTCCTCATCAAGCCAACAAATGAGTGCCTTTCGGCTTCTAATGGCCCGTCTTAGCACCCCTGGTTCCACAGGAATTCATGGTGCCTTGCCACCCTCCCATCCTACGGGGGTACTCCCCACTTGTCCCACCGGGGCTGACCCTCTACCATTGATTTGGGACTTATGTCCCAGACCAACGCATTCTTGTTGTCTTTTGGCGTTCGGCCAACAATGATTCAAATACGCTAAGAGACGCCATATTTGTCTCACGGGATTCTCCCACCACTACCGGTTCGGACTCCTTGCCCAATGTCGGCCCAATAAAATCTCCTTTTTCTTGCCATAAGGCATTCCGCCCTGGCCGAGTTCAAAAATTTTGCCCATCAGTCCCGTCGGGCTATGTCCATAAAGCCTTTTTCTTTGGCCTGACGCGCTCCGCCCTAGCCGAGCTCAAAAATTACCTTTTGTCCCACTGGGCTGGGTTCACAAAACCTTTTTCTTTGGCCTTAGGCCTTTTGCCCTCGCCGAGCTCAAAAATTGCCCCTAGCCTCACGGAACTGGGCCTATAAACTCCTGCCTTTTTGGCTCGAGGCACCCCCTTTTGGCTAGAACTCTTGGTTATTATTCCCTAGCCCCACAGGCATAATAAATAGTCAACTTAATCAATAGTCCCACCGGACAAAATATCCCGCACCGTAGATGAATTTGCGCGAGGGAAACCAAAAATAATAATATAAGACTAAAAAAACAAAAAATAAGGAAATAAAAAGAAGAAATAATAAATAAAAAAGTTGAAGAAATGAAAATGATCATTTAAAATAAGCTTAATAAATCAATAAACACAGTAAATTCAACAAAACCAACAAAACTCAACAAACCTAATAAATACAACAAAACCAATAAATTTAGTAGATTCAACAAGCTCAATAAACCCAATAAATAGAACAAATCAATCACCAAAATAAATAAATCAATCCAATAAACTAAATAAACTCCGATAAACCCAATCAACTCAATAAATCAAACAAACCAAGTAAACTTGGTGAATCAATAAACCTAAGAAGCTCAATGAGCTCACTAAACTAAATAAACCCAATGATTCCAATAAACCCAATAAAATCAATAAACTCAATGGATTCAACAGGATTCAATAAACCCAATAAACCAAGCAAAATCAATCAACCCAATAGATCAATAAACTCAATAAACCTAACAAATTCAATAAACTCAACCAATCCAAACAAATAAACCCATAAAAAGACCTCTTCGCTTTGTCCCAGACCTTCTATCTGGGTAAGGTTTGTTGATCCTGACATCTCCAAGAGTCAACGTCCATATTATGTCCTGGCTTAGACCTCGCGTCTTCGCCAAGTGGATCAACTTCGACATGGCATCGGGTTGACATCTCCATCCATACATTCTACCCTTGTTTCAGACCTTCCGTCTGAGCAAGTTTCGTTGACTCCGACATCTCGTCGGGTTGACATCGATATTTTGTCCTGGGTCTGGGCCTCTCATACGTCTACAATCTAGTCTACCCTTGCCCCAAACCTTCTATCAAGGTAGGGTCTATTCACTTCGACATGATGCTGGGTCAACATTTATACCCTACATTCCACCCTTGTCTTAGGCCCCAGGCCTCTGCCAAGTTCATTAGCTTCGACAGGACGTTGAGTCAGCACCCATTTTATATTCTGCCCTTGGCTTGGGCCTCGCGTCTCTGCCAAGTTCATTGGCTTCGACAAGACGTCAAGTCAACACCCATTCTATATTCTGCCCTTGGCTTAGGCCTCACACCTCTGCCAAGTTCGTTGGCTTCGACAGGACGTCGAGTCAACATTTATACCCCTATATTCCTCCATTGGCTTAGGACTCACACCTCTGCTAAGTTCTTTGGCTTTGACATGACCTCAGGTCGACACCTATCCTACATTCTGCCCTTGGCTTGGGCCTCATGCCTCCACCAAGTTCGTTGGCCTTGACATAATGTCAGGTCAACACATATCTTATATTCTTCCCTTGGCTTAGGCCTCACGCCTCTGCCAAGTTCGTTGGCTCTGACACGGTGTCAGGCCAGCATCTATATCGTATATTCCTTCATTGGCCTAGGTCTCACGTCTTTGCCAAGATGGTTGACTTTTGCAAGTCTGTCACGTCAACAACCACATTTTGCCCTGGCCCAGACCTTATATCTCTCCCAGGTTGGTTGGTTTCGACATGGTGTCGAGACGACAACAGTATTTTATGTCTACCCTTGTCTTGTATATATCGTCTAAGCAAGGCTTGTTGACTCCGACATCCCGTTCGGTCAACGTCCATATTTCACCTTTGGTACGGACCTTTCGTCCGGTCAGAGAACAAAAAGACCTTCTCATTTTTGGCTCAGACCCTTCATCCAGCCAGTCAACAAAAAGACCCTTCTTTTACCTTTGGCCCAGACCTTCTGTCCGACTAGAGAATGAAAAGACCCTTTCACCTTTGGGTTCGGACCTTTCTTCTAACCAAAGAATAAAAAGATCCTTTTACCTATCGTTCAAACCATTCGTCGAGCCAGTTAACAAAAAGGCCCTTCTTACCTTTGGCTTGGACTTTTCATCCATCTAGACAACAAAAGACCCCTTTCATCTTTGGCTTAGACTTTTCATCCGACCTGAAAACAAAAAGACTGATGGGTACATCAGAGCAAGAGCACTAACATTTTAATTTGCATGTGTGTCCTTTAGTTTATTTTTATATCCTTGGGAAAGTATGTTTACAATTGTAAGGCTTTATTTCCCAATGTGTCATTCCCTAGGATTCTTTGGATTTATGTGCAAAATGTCAGTAGGTGTAGCAAGGGGGCCCTCACTCCTTCCTCATTGGTCCAAGTGGCGCCATTTGGGTCCATGTGGGGCTAGTCAAAGTCCTAGGTGGCCTTCTAGATGCTTTGACAAGTCAAGGGAGACAAGTGGTAAAAATAGTCCAAGTTGGAAGCTACAAAGTCCAAGGGGCGCCCCCCCCCCTTAATAATTTTTTAATGTGGTTCCAAACCACATGGGATAGATAATTAGGAACTCCCTCTTTTGTTGAACATGTGTGCGACATGATTAATTTTATGGTTTTGATGATGTCTGCCTCTGTAGTCATTAATGAACTATACATGCATTTGATAATGTTAACATTCATACATTTCAGGTCATCATACTTCCAGTACACAGATATCAAAGCATATGATAATACATATTGGTGGTCATTATACTCCCAGGGTAAACGATCAAGAATGGCACACAAATCTAGGCAACTGGATACACAGATATCAAGGCATATGACAATATTGGAGGCACAGAAATCTAGCATGTTTCAAGCACAGAAATCAAGCTGAATGGCATCACACATAAGGTCATTGCATATTCCTCATATGGTCAGTGCATATCTTGCCTTATGGATGGTTCAAGGTCAGTGCAACTTCTTGATAGCATGCTACAAGATAATCCAAGGAATGGAGTGGAGATGGCAAATGTGAAAGCTCAATGTTGCGCCCTCGCACGCGGATCGACCTACGCGGTCAAGTCGCAAGGATTAACCTACCCGGTCAGGTCGCGGGGCTCAAGGGGGCAGCGCCCCTTGAGGTGGTTTCTGGGGGCGGAGCCCCCGGAACAAAATTTTGATTATAAGAGCAATATAATCAATAGGAGTCTTCAAGACAGTTAAGGTCGATGCACAAAGAAGCATAACTAAGAAACCCAAAGTCAAAGACTCAGTTGACACCTTCTAGAATGTCAGGGGTGATGCTACAGACATGAATGGGGGATGCTAAAGAACTTAAGCGACGGAGTTAAAGCAGTTAACGGATCGACCCGGCAAAACCCGGGGTCTGCCCAGCTGGCGGTCGACCACCAGCCCAGGGGCTGTCGACCGCCCCAGCCAGAAGCTCCCAGTCTACACGAGTCTCAATGGCGGTCGACCACCAGCCCAGTAGCGATCGACCGAAAATCCCAGGGAACATCCATCTACATCGTTTCTCAGTAGCGGTCGACCGCCAGAAGCCACAGGTCAACCGCCAGCCCCGAGCCTTCAATGTTGACTTTGTTTTCCACTTCGAGAAAGGCCATTCCCCATGGATTTCTTTAATCCAAAAGTCACCTAATCACCCACAAAATGTGGATCTGGTCTGGGATGTGTTTATTGACCATCCAAAGAGATATAAAACCAACACAAGAGGGTTAGAAACCCTAGTTGATCATTTGGAGCAAAGAGAGATGAAGAGAGGCTAGAGGAGCTCCAAGGAAGAAGAGGTACTGTAGCCATGAACAGTACTCCATGTAGAAGTTCTACATCCAATCCAAGGGATTCAAGCCTACATCTGAAGCCCTCAATCTCCAAGGAAGAAGAGAAGCAAGCAAGCTCACAAAGGAGATCAAAAAGAAGATCAAAGCTACATCTAAACCTCTTCATCAACTCAAGGGAAGATCAAAGCTACATCCAATATCTTCTCCATCAACTCAAATGTATCAAAGGAAGATCAAAGCAACAGATTCAAGATCCAACAATCTCAGACAAGATCTAGTTCATTCTAGCATATCGTCATATCTTGTTTGAGCATTTTCATCTTGTTCTATTTTCATTTCATTCAATCTATTGAAACTGAAGATCGTCCATACCGGTGGTTAGTAGGAAGGCAATCGAAAGTTCTCTGATCTGCGGTATAGCCGTCCCTGCCGACTTTGTGTGTAGGAAGATAGAAAGAGGGTTATCTCTGTTCTGTGGTTTGGGGCGTGTCCCCGGTCAAGCTGTGAGTCAGCAGGAAAGCCTCACCGAGTTTTGGTGAGGGATGGACGTAGGTTGCGGGGTTGCAACCAAACCACCTTAAAACTTCATGTGTTGTGGGTTGTTCATCGTATGCGATTGCTCTATATCTTCTACCCCCATTCAGAGGTTCATGTGCTTCCATACTTGGTTATCTTGTTTACACACTCAAGCACTCAGATTTGCACTTTCGTTTTATCTGAGGTTTAATTGAGCTTAGCACTTTGACTGCATCCCTTGGGCGGCCTGCTGCACCCATGCACACAGGCGCTAAGGTGAAAGTATCGCTAAGTGTTTCCCTGTCTTAGACTCGCATGCACCTTGGTTGATCACCACTACATTCACACACATATGCACTTTGAGTTATCAACATAGCACACACACACGCACGGTTGTTGCAAGCTATTTCATGCTCTAGTGTTATGCTTTATGATCCCTGCACTACAAGGCTTGTATCTCTCAAAGATCACAAATGTGCTTAAAGAAGAGTTGACGCTTCATCACTTGTAATCCAAGTCTTTTCATTTGAGCCACTCTACTTAATTCCGCTGTGTATTGTGTCTAAGTGATTCATTCACTTTATAGGAGTGGTTCATGCTTTTGATAGCTAAGAGTTTATAAATAGGCCAAAGATTTTGATAGGATCTATTCAACCCCCCCTTCTAGATTCGACTACACCTCACGGGACCCAACATCTTTTAACCCTCCCAATTCTAGATTTAGGGTTATTTTGAGTCTTTTTCCATTTCATACAAATAGATGTAATTCACATTTTATTGGAATTAATGAAGAAAATATGGCATTTTGCCCCAAGGAGCCTAGGTGCGCCCCTCTCTCCTCTTCCCCCCCTCTAGAGCTGTGAGAGCTCTTCTTCAGGGTGTGAAGCCCTTCTATCTTCTCCTTAGCCCCTCTGGATTCTACTTCGTGCCGCTGTCTTCATCGCCAGAATTCTATCTACATTAGGACAGAGCCCTACTCCATGATTTTTATCTCCCCATCAAGAGCTCAGATCGCAACCAAACTTGGAGGGTGAGTCATCAACGTCCACCCCAGCCACCAAAAAAAACATCACGTCATTTACCTTTTGTTTGCTATTTTTCCATTTTCATGTTTTTCCACCTTCCAGTTCTATCTTCTCTTCAGACCCTATCACAGCAACCCTGAGTTTCCCCTCTTAGACCCACTTTCTTTTATTTTTTTGAATCCCAAAATTTATTGGGAGTTCTATCCACCACCCCCATCACCGACGAATTTTATTGGAATTTCTGAAGTCCTTTTTATACCTAAATCTGTTCTGTCTTGTGCAGTTCAGATCCGACCCCCTTTCAGTATAACATCCCCCAAAAATCAAAACCTCCACCAAAACTCAAATACAAATTATCCCCGTCTTATTTGTTTCCACTTCTACAACTTTCGTGAAGAGGTCAACTTCCAGATCTGAACTTTGATCCACGATCAACGTCAGTTCTCAGGAAAAATCACTTATGTCCTGAGATTTCGAGTCCTGTCCAACAGCAGCTTGTACAATTGGTCAAGGCCACATCTGAGAAATTCAAAATTATTTTTCTGGCTCTAGATCGAAGCATTTTGAAATATCTTTCCAACGATACCTCTTGTGCGTCGATCCGACGTCGGGAGTGATCGCAGCAGAAGATCTCACCGGATCACGCGCTGTAAAACAACATCTTCAGATCCGTGGGCAGCAAAGACAACAAGTGAGACCGGAGCCGACTCGCCTCCTACGAGGTGAACCAGTGTACTACCGTCCCAGGGGGCGCCTCTCTAGAAGCCAACATCACAGCGGTACCACTCCGGGCCCACTCGGACCCGTCAATGAGCACGTGGGCCCCACGTTCGTGAATACGCATGCCGCTAAAGCTACATCGAAAGCTGCCCGTCAACCCAAGTTTGGTCCTCTCGGGCCCCATTTGTAGCCCGTTACCTCCCTATGTGGAGTGGGCAGTTGAAATCATTTCTGTAATTATTGTAATAATTGTTTAACTGGGAGTTACTATCTTGGCCGGGATCGTCTTCCCCACGCCCAGAGCGTGGAGGTAAACTTGCCCCCACTCTTTATCGCATTATGCTTAGTTCGTATTCATTCGTATATGCCGCTGCGAGTGTAGCTTCCTATCTTGATATATTGTTATCACCGCTGCGAGAGTGAGTGAGTGTACTGTCTCGTGTCTCGATCCGAGTTCACGCGGAAAGACCGATACCCGAGACTCACGGCCGATTTCTCAACTACGCCCGATCCCACGTCTTCCCTCGCTAGGGACACCTGCAAGCTAGAGTCTCAGGTCGCGTGTCCGTCCCGCATCAATTTGGTATCAAAGCGCCAGTTGAGTCTAGGGTAGTCTGGTGGAAACAAAACAAAAAAAAGAGTCGTTTAAGTCGGTCTAAGTGTCACATTTGCATACCATTAATCGTTATATCAAAAGGTGTTGTCCGAACGTTAGGCTACGCCTATTGGGAAGGCCGCACACTTACGCGAGTGATCTTTGGATCGATTAACTCTGTCACGTACCGAGTCTTGGTTCTGTCTAGGTGTGTAGTCGAGTCTCATTTCAACTTTGCATTAGTTAGGGTCGTGTCTAGTGTCTTGTCTCCGTGTGTCCGCATGTCCGCCTTGTAATTCCCCATTCCCAATGGAATCTCGGTCGCCCAGGCGATATTATCGTTGGCACCCTCATGGGCTTGGGCCCGAAGCCCCGAACTTTTATGGCTCCAAAGTCCCGAGCGACTACCTACATTGGGAATCCACCATGGACAAATACTTCGCTTATTACATCATGTCCGAGGCCCATGAATTCTCTTTTGCCAAGGAGAGGCTGCTTCACGAGGCTGCCGACAAGTGGGGATACATTAGATGCTTGAGGCAGATTAGGAGACAAGGGCCCGTCGAATCATGGTGGGACATGAAAAGGGAGCTTAGGAAGGTTTACCTACCCCACTCGGTCCCCTCAAAACCGTACCACCCAATCACCTCCAGCCTGCTCCACCCACCTACCTCTACCCACGGGGGTTATACCACTAGTCGGCCCCACCAACTCACCTGCAATCAAGTGGGCCACACCTCCAACCAACCTTGCCCCTTCCAAGCCCACCAAAGCACTCCTAATCAAGTGGTCCGCCCAGTCACCTCAACCCAAGAGGAATCCCCACTTATAGTCGAGTCTAGGTTCATATCCGGGTTGAGAGATGAGGAGCGAGTCCACCCCGAGGTCCCTACTCCAACCCGCACCTTTGATGAAATCGAGAAAATATTTTTGGATTGGTTGGAAAGGACATGTGCTTTTTCACCACTCGTGAGTGCTCCATTGCTACCCTCTACTTCCTAACTTTATTCGGAACCATCTTTTTTGGAGCCACCAAAGCCCGAGCCACCAGTGTTTCTAACGGGTACGCTTTTCATCATCGAGCCACTACTTAGTTGGCTCAAGGATTGCTTGGTCCCACTTCCTTACCCATCCATGGACCCCACCTTACCTCTAGTGCCCGTCAACTCCTACCACACGACATTCCGGTCTCGTCACTATGTTGACACATTGGGTGACCTTATTTTGGGTTTAGGTTGGCAATGGAAGTTGACGCACTTATTGGCCTGAGGCTTCGATCAACCCACTAGTCGTAGCTTCACCCATCTGGTCATAGCTAGGGTCCATTACCTCCGTATGCATCGTGGGTTGTGTCACCACGGAGGTTCTCTTATTCTTCCCTATGTCGGCCGAACTCGACTTCATACTCTTATGTTCGAGGGAGGAATCACACTTCCTACATACGATCACCATCCCATCGACCACAATGTATGAAGGTGACCATCCATACCTTCAAGAATTTCACAATTGGGACCGTGTCATATGGGAGTCCATCTCATGGGGTCATACCTTCTTTGACCCTTTTGACCCCTTCACTAGTGAACCTCCTGAGCTATCATATTCACTCCACTTCTTCCAAGGAGTTCACTATCACACCCCTACCCCTCGGTCTAGTTGGCAAGCCTTACCTACGTCTAAGGGTGATGACGAAGGTAGTTTTGGATCTCCTAGACCTTCCCCACCCAAATCCCATAAGCCGCCAATGCATGAGTGGTACATCTTTGGATGTCTAGGAGTCCTCCATGACGTCAACCTCCGGTTACGTCAAATGCATGCACGGCACACATTCGGGTGTCCTGGTCCAACATCGCCTATGCGTAGGTCGGACTAACATTAGGTGTGTCTAGGGTCTTGTGTGTTTGTGCATACCTCGAGTCGAGTCGGTTTGTATGCTCGCGTTGTTAGTCCCTTTCGAGTATGAGACTTGTCAGACTTTGGGATCGATTCTACTTCACATATCAGATCTAGTCACATAAGGGACAAGCGGTGATTCCTAGTGAGCCTTTGAGCCGCCTCCCTTCATTTGAGAGTGACCCCACCCTGGAGTGTCAACCTCTAGCCTCATTCCCCAGCAGCGTGTGCATATCAAATCTATATGGGATGAGCAAGTGTCGAATACTTGGAGTGGAGCGTACTCCGCGCTTCCTAGCATGATGACGGATCCGCCGGCATCACAAGCAGCCGCACCCCTTACTCGACGGGGTCGAGTTCTTCTCACCCGGGGAGAATTGATGGGGACATCAGAGCAAGAGCAGTGACATTTTAATTTACATTTATGTCCTTTAGTTTATTTTTATATCCTTCAAAAAGTATGTTTACAATCGTAAGGCTTTATAAGCCAATGTGTCATTCCCTAGGATTCTTTGAGTTTATGTGCAAAATGTCAGTAGGTCCAGCAAGGAGGCCCTCACTCCTTCCTCATTGGTCAAAGTGGCACCATTTGGGTCCATATGGGGCTGGTCAAAGTCCTAGGTGGTCTTCTAGATGCTTTGACAAGTCGAGGGAGACAAGTGGTAAAAATAGTCCAAGTTGGAAGCTACAAAGTCCAAGCCCCCCCCCTTAATAGTGTTTTAATGTGGTTCCAAACCACATGGGATAAATAATTAGGAACTCCCTCTTTTACCCCTCCCAATTCTAGATCTTGAGTTATTTTGAGTCTTTTTCCATTTCATACAAATAGATGTAATTCACATTTTATTGGAATTAATGAAGAAAATATGGCATTTTGCCCCAAGGAGCCTAGGTGCGCCCCTCTCTCCTCTTCCCCCCCTCTAGAGCTGTGAGAGCTCTTCTTCAGGGTGTGAAGCCCTTCTATCTTCTCCTTAGCCCCTCTGGATTCTACTTCTGCCGCCGCCGCCATCGTGCCACCATCGCGCCGCCGTCTTCATCGCTGAAATTCTATCTACATCAGGATAGAGCCCTACTCCGTGATTTTTAGCTCCCCATCAGGCGCTCAGATCGCAACCACACTTGGAGGGTGAGCCATCTACGTCCACCCCAGCCTCCACAAAAAAAATCCCATCATTTACCTTCCGTTTGATAATTTTCCATTTTTGTGTATTTCCACCTTCCAGTTATGTCCTATGTTCAGATCCTGTCACAGCAACCCTGAGATTCCCCTCTTCGACCCACTTTCTCTTATTGGTTTGAATCTCCAAATTTATTTGGAGCTCCCTCCACCACCCCCATTATCCATGAGTTTTCTTAGAATTTCTAGAGTCCTTTTTATATTTTTAAAAATTGTTGTCTTTTCCCAAATCTGTTCTGTCTTTTACAGTTCAGATCTGACCCCCTGTCAGTATAACATCTCCAAACATTGAAACCTCCACTAAAAGTCAAATAAAAATTATCCCCGTCTTCTTGTTTCCACCTCTACATCTTTCGTGAAGGGGTCAACTTCCAAATCTGAACTTTGAACCACGGTCAACGTCAGTTCTTAGGAAATATTACTTCTATCATGAGATTTCGGGTCCTGTCCAACATCAGCTTGTAAAATCAGTCAAGGCCAGATCTGAGAAATTCAAAATAAGTTCTCTAGCCCTAGATCGAAGCATTTTGAAATAGCTTTCCAACGATACATCTTGTGCGTCGATCCGACATCGGGAGTGATCGCAGCAGAAGATCTCGCCAGGTCGCGCGCTATAAAACAGCAGCTTCAGATCCGTGGGCAGCAAAGACAACAAGTGAGATCGAGCCGACTCGCCTCCCACGAGGTGAACCAGCGTACCGCCGTCCAAGGGAGCACCTCTCTAGGAGCCAACGTCACAGCGGTACAACTCCGGGCCCACTCGGACCCGTCGATGAGCACGTGGGCCCCACGTTCGTGAATACGCGTGCCACTAAAGCTACATCGAAAGCTGCCCGTCAACCCAAGTTCGGTCCTCCCGGGCTCGATTTGTAGCCTGTTACCTCCCTGCGTGGAGTGGGCAGTAGAAATCATTTTTGTAATTATTGTAATAATTGTTTAACCGGGAGTTACTGTCTTCGCCAGGATCGTCTTCCCCACACCCGGAGCATAGAGGTAAACTCGCCCCCACTCTTTATCGCATTATGCTTAGTTCGTATTCATTCGCAAATGCTGCTACGAGTGTAGGATCCTAGCTTGATATATTGTTATCACCGCCGTAAGAGTGAGTGAGAGTACCGTCCCGTGTCTCGATCCGAGTTCACGCATTAAGACCGATACCCGAGACTCACGGCCGATTTCTCAACCATGCCCGGTCCTACGTCTTCTCTCGCTAGGGACACCCGCGAGCTAGAGTCCCAGGTTGCGTGTCCGTCCCGCATCAAAGACCCCCTTTTACCTTCGACTCGGACCTTTCGTCCAGCCAGTCAACAAAAAGACCCTTCTTTTACCTTTGGCTCGGACCTTCTGTCTGACTAGGGAACAAAAACACTCTTCTACCAGTGGCTCTGCCCTTCCATATAGTTGAAGAACAAAAAGACCCCTCCTATCATCGACATCATGACCTTTCATCTAGGTTGGCATGTAAACCAACAAAAAATCACCCCTTGTCCTGTGTCATGGCCTTCCGCCTAAGTCGGTAAATATTTTACCTTGGCGTCATGGCCTTCCGACTAAGCCAAGTTGTACGGCATCATGACTTTATATCTAAGCCGTTAAATAACCTTATCTGGCGTCATGGCCTTCCGCCTAAGCTGGTAAATATTCTACCTTGGCATCATGGCCTTCCGCCTAAGCCAAGTTGTACGGCATCAAGACTTTATGTCTAAGCCGTTAAATATCCTTGTCCGGCGTCATGGCTTTCCTCCTAAGCCAATAAATATTCTGCCTTGGCGTCATGGCCTTTCGCCTAAGTCAGGTTGTATGGCATCATGACTTTATGTCCAAGCTGTTAAATATCCTTGTCCGGCGTCATGGCCTTCCGCCTAAGCTAGTAAATATTTTACCTTGGTGTCATGGCCTTTCGCCCTAAGCCAAGTTATACGGCATGATGACTTTATGTCTAAGCTGTTAAATATCCTTATCCGGCGTCATGGCCTTCTGCTTAAGCCAGTAAATATTCTGCCTTGGCATCATGGCCTTCCGCCTAAGCCAAGTTGTACAGCATCATGACCTTATGTTTACACCGTTAAATATCCTTGTCCGGCATCATGGCCTTCCGCCTAAGGCAGTAAATATTTTACCTTGGCGTCATGGCCTTCTGCCTAAGTCAAGTTGTACGGTATCATGACTTCATGTCTAAGCCGTTAAATATCCTTATCCGGCGTCATGGCCTTCTACCTAAGCCGGTAAATTTTCTACCTTGGCATCATGGCCTTCCACCTAAGCTGAGTTGTACGGCGTCATGACTTTATGTCTAAGCCGTTAAACATTCTTGTCTGGCGTCATGGCCCTATGCCTAAGCCGGTAAATAGTTTGTCTTGGCATCATGATATTTTGTCTAAGCCAAGTTGTCCGGCGTCATGCTCTTTGCCTAAGCCGATTTAAAGTTTTCCTTGGCATCATGACATTCCGTCTAGGCCAAGTTGTCTCGGCATCATGGCTCTCCGCCTAGACCGGTTAAGATTGCTCCCTTGGCATCATGGCCTTCCGTCTAGGCCAAGTGGCCCGGCGTCATGGCTCCTTGCCTAAGCCAGTAAGTGTTCTCCCTTGGCATCATGGCCTTACGCCTAAGCCAAGTCCTTCGGCATCACGACCTTCGGTCCAAGCCGACCCCCATCCTGTCGTTGGCCCAGAATTGCCGTTCGAACCAATGAACAAAAAGACCTCTTGGCATCACGACCTTACATCTAAGCCTAGTCATTCGGCGTCATGACCTTCGGTCTACACCGACAAACCTCTCACCATTGGCCTGGAGTTACTGTCTGAACTAGTGAACAAAAAGACTCTCCCCTTGGTTTCATACCAACCCTGGATCCCTCCGGGGATACACAACAACATATGACACCTTCTCTCCATTATCGCAGCATCAGCCACCTACCTCTCAAACAGTCGACTTACGGGTGTGCCTATTAAGCCCCATAAAAAAAGGAAAAAAAAGAAAAGATAATAGAAAGAAAGAAAAGGAAAAGGAAAAAAAGAAAGAAAAAAAAGAGAAAGAAAAGGGGGAAAAAGAAAGTGAAAAAAGGAGAGAAAATAAAAAAAGAAAAAAAAGAAAGAAGAGAAAATAATGAGTACAACATGGTTTGCTTGCTTGCTTGTTCCGCGCGCATGTTTGCTTGTAATATAGCATTAATACACTTCCTTCAAATTTCTAAGACTGCATATTTCTTGTTAAATAACGCTGCCTAGATTCTGTGTCTGCGTACGTCACGACACATACTAATAGATGGAAAATCCTAATTCTCGGAGACTGCATACGGCCAGGGGAAGAGTCGTAGCCATGTTTCTAGCACAACTCACAGGAAATACCCTAGATGAAACTCTCACACCTCACACATAATATGAGTCGTGGCCCCTAACCATATGGACATCACAAACTCTTCCTAATACTTCATGGAAGCTTAAATCTCTACACTCACATGAAGGGTAATCGTGAGGAAAAAGCTGCATACCCTCTAAAAAAAGGAAAAAATGATGATAATGATAAGTGGAATGTGATTCCAAGTAGTCAAGAATCCCCATTGAGACACATGAGGAGACTCGCGCCGAACGGTGAAGTCCATAATAGAATAGCAATAAAAAAAGGATGAATCCTAGTAGTCAGGAATCCCCATTGAGACACATGAGGAGACTCGCGCCGAATGGTGAAGTCTATAATACCACTGCGAATAAAGGGATGAATCTTAATAGCCAGAGTCCCCACTAAAATAAATGAGGATACTCGCGCCGAACGGTGAAATCTCGAATTAAGAATAAACAAAGGGGATGTGCGAAGTTACCAAAAGTCGAGAACCTCAAATACATGTGTAGGCGAGAAAGTAATCTTCTAGAGTTACTTAGAACGTCTGCACGTCCCTATGTTTAGGGCACGCTACCCATATAATTGCACTTTCACTCTATGGAGGAATAGTCTTGGATGCAGATCGTGGTTTATGCTATGCATATATCCTACGTAGTTTCCTCTATACGTATGCACGCCTCCCTTAGTTGTACTTCGTGAGCCACACTCTATCCGCGAATCTGGGGCACTGTCCTTATCCTATCCTTGATAGAGGGGAACTACACCATATATGTTCTATGCCTGCTGTTGATGAGTGTCTGTGTGCTTGCATGAGATTAAAATGATGACGATAGAGAAATAAATGAAATAAAAATGATGATAAAAAAAAAAAGTGAAATGAATGTAAATGATGACAATAATGAATAAAAATAAGAATAATATAAGAATAATAAATGAAAGATAAAAGATATGCATATACAACATTTTCAAATGGGCTATGGGTTACACCCGCCGGTCCCGCTCTTTCGTCTCTCAGTCTCGACACCCGCTGGTGGGGGGCATTTGTTGACACTGAAAATATTTCAAAATTTTCTTGACCTTTGCTTTTGCAGGCCATGAGCTCTGATCGAGTGCCCCTACACCGGTAAAGAATAAAAAAGGAGAATAGAAGAAGAAATGAAAAATGCTCGGCTGCGGTGGATAGCTGCTAAAACGAGACCTGAGAGCTCAGGGGAATATTCGAGACCACCCTTGAAGAAGCAAGAAGAAGCTCATACGGCAAACCAAAATCAAGAAACTCTACAAATCAGCATCGACTTGTTCGTGCCGAACAAACCCCTTACCTCGTCTAATGATGAGGAAAATGCACCGGGTGGCCCGTCATCTAGAAAGGAAGCGTCCCGAGATGAAGAAATACCCATGGTTCCCAAAAATGGGGTGCTGAAGGCAATATCAGCGGAAAACCCCAGTGATCCGATCAGGACACGCGGGATGCCGAAATGGTCCGTAAGTGGCTGAAGAGCTACCCCATAGGGGTGAAAACACTTTGAGTGGTTGCCCACTTGACGAAGACGCTTCTCACAGGCTGGGAGCAGGCTTGAGGGCACATTTCGCAATGATGAAGGCGATGTCAGCGGAAAACCTGAGTGATCCGATCAAGACACGCGGGATGTCGAAATGGTCCATAAGTGGCCGAAAGGACACCTAGTCAGGGTGAAAATGCTTTGAGGGATAGTCCTCTCAATGAAGATGCTCCACGTATTCATAAAGTGGAGTTGACGGTACAAATCGCTATGTCGAAGGATGAATCAAGGGAAAGCCGGAGAAACTGATCCGGGTACACATTGCACCAGAAAGGTCCGTAAATGGCCGAAAGGATGCCCAGTCAGGGTGAAAATACTTCGAGGGATAGTCCGCTCAACAAAGATACCCCGCATATCAGCAAAGTTGAGTTGGTTACACAAACCAATGTGCTGATGGCTGAATCAGAGAAAAACTTGAGTAAATCTGACATGAGTTCGGTACGTGTCGGAGGTCACTTGGAACTACATGTTGGGGCCTAGAGGGTTCAAAATTAACATTCTCGAAGTGCTGCATTAGACCCGAGGCAGTGGGGGGCGTCGAGTCTTCATCTGAGTCAGCTCGAAGTCATGAAACAGTGAAGATGATGAATTTACAAAACAACCTCAATATCCATAATGAGTCGGTGGCACACTTGTTTGAAGTGAGTCGGTGGCACACTTTATTCAAAATTGAATTAGCACAAAAAATGAATGAATCGGTGGCACACTTTCTTTGAAGTGAATCAGTGGCATCTTTTTCTTAAAAAAGAAGAATTGGCACTTTTTTGAAGTCAATCATCACAGCCCTTTGCCCTCATTATAAGTCGACGGCCCTCTTCAATTGAGTCGGCGGCACCTAGCAAACTTGGCGGGCGGTGAGTTTGTGCGAGGTCGCCAGTCCCATCCCAGGGGCGATCCCCTGTTCCGCCTATAAAAGAAGCACTTGCCTTCGAAGAGGAGGGGATTTTGATCCAACAGAGAGAAGCACGGGCGAGCAGAACGGAAAGAGACAGAGGGAAAAGAGAAGAGAGAGCAGAAGGAGGAGCGAGCGAGCGAAGAGGAGGTAGCATTAGGTGTGTCTCCATTGCAAGAGCTCCCGAAAGGGTTAGGAGTTCCTGCATTGTTCTCCGTTTTCTTTCCATTTTTGGCTTTTCTGTACCCATTGTTTCTACAGAAATGAAATGCGATTTGTTGCTACATCTTCCGTCTCGTATGCTCCTATGTCTATATTATGGATGTTTCTCTTATTTACTATAACTCCTCAACCGTTCGAAGTCGTTTCTTGGCCCCCTCTGTTTCTTTACTGAGCAATGAGCCTTACGTCCCGATCGTGAGGAGGCCCAATAGGGGCTACATCCATTTCTAAGATCCTTGGATTGATCGGGGAAGGCAGTTTCTGTTCGAAGCCTGCTCTTAGAATGGCCGACGGCCACGGCCAACAGGGTGACAGTAATATTCCCTCCTCGGGATCTGATTAGTCTCACCGCCCATTTCTAGCGCACGCGAAGTGTTCGTGAAGTGAACAAACGATGGGGGTGCACCTGTGAGTGTGAGTATTATGCTGACAGTAAATTGGTGAGTGCACAGATTTTGGGAGATGGCCGAACGCCCTTTCACCCACTTCAATGGGTTGTAGGGGAGTCAGTACACTCCGACATTTGTTTCAGTCGTAGCATTATCCATTCTTTGAGGGTCGTAGTGTGCATCATGTATGGTGTTCGACGGAGTGCCCTTGAGGGCTTCATCCTCCGAGTTCCTCCCCTTTATGCATCCTCACAAGCGAGCATGAGCCCATTCTCATGGGCCGGGACTGCTCTACTCTAAGCTCATGAGAGAACCCTCACACTCTCACTGGGTTAACTGGCTTACCAATGTCCACCCATGGCGAGTATGCAATGTTGTTGGTCTCATTAGCGTGAGTGGCATTGTCCTCGGCCCAGGGTAGAGTGATGGTTTCTCCGATTATGCTAATTGTTTCTCGGATGTGTCTGTGGATATATTACCGGGAGGGGAAGATTCCCCGTTCACTGATTTTCTTAATTGGTAGTCGCTAATCACGCTGGGTTCTTAGAGGTCTACCACACTATGGTATGTTCTCCTAGAAGCCCTTCCCACAGAGTGGAACATAAATGCCACCAAGGTTGCGACATAGTGCACCAATGTTTCAAAGTTCCAACCCTTGGATCGCTGGGCCCCTTAGTAGGCTAGTCCTCACAGTTTCCATATCCAATTCGGGTTATGAGATCGCTGTGATCGGCCTCTCGATTACCGGGTTTCATCTTATATGAATCTCAATTGCATCTCCCACAATCTTCAAAATAAGGGGAGGTGCTGCCGACTTTTTGAGAAGATATTTAGGTTAAAATAATAATAATAATAATAATAATAATAATAAATAAATAAAAAATGAATGAAATGAAAATAAAAAAATGAAAAAAAATGAATCGACGTGGGTGCCGCACCGATTCACCACCCAAAGGGGTGAGTCAATGTGCCACCCCCTTTTTTAATATATACATAAAAAAAGGGGGGGCGCACCGACTCACCACTGTGAGTAGGCGGCACCACCACCCTCCCTTTTACCCCCCTTTATATATAAAAAAAAAAACCCAAACGACACACACAGCACGCACCCGTTACATAAATGCACACCCATTAACACTAATCCATGCACACACATCCGACGTTCTCTCCCCATCCCACATATTTGTATATATATATATGTAAGAAAAGGACAAAACAACGACAAATGTCAAAAGATAAAAAACGATAGTAGCAAATAATATGCTCCCTCACTCACGTATGTATAGCATTGCACGTGCATTTAAAAAAAGGGAGAGAGAAATAAAATAATAAAAAATGAAAGATAAGCTAAAAAATATATAAATATAATAAACAAATAATGGCCAAATAAAAAATAACAATAATAATAGTAGTAATAATCAAGGAACAAAAGTGATAAACAAACAACAACAACAAAATGAATGAAAAATGAATAACAACTCAATAAATGACAAACAAGGAGATAAACGATGTATGCATGCAATATAAAAGATTATATATAAATAATAAAAAAAGGGGGGAGCTTACATGAACAAAATAAGAATAGTGAGTTTAAGGGAAAAGAAACACACGCAGGCATCGAAATAATAAAATAAAAAGGGTAAACAAATGAAGAACAATGAACGTGACTGTGTCCGTCCCGAAGCTCTCACCTCCTCTAGACCTCGGGTATGGGAATATTAATGACGTCCCGACAAGACGTACCTGGACCTCGGGATTCATCCTATTGTGGCCAAGGTATGATCACCTTGTTCCAGGGCAATAATCTGTTAGCTTCAATTCGTTTTGATCGGGTTTGAACTGCATTCCCTCGGTTCTGGAACAACAAATTTGCCGTACCTCGACATATATTGTCCCGACATTATACGAGTCCGGGGCCCGCCTCAAGAGTCTATATGTGTGTACGGTAATGCCATGCGCGGCCTCAAAGTAAAAAGGCCCCGATAATTCTCAAAATAAGAGAGACATTGCCAAAATCTTCCTTAAAATTATGAATAAATGATCAAATAAATAATAAACAATAAAAGTAAATACTAGTACCCTGTATGCTTGCATGATCCGCTTCTCCACTATATCAAATGGTGTTTAGCGGACAGTCCGGTTATGCCCGACCGAAGCCTTTCACTATGCATGATTGTGGTCCTCGGATCTAAGTTCTCCGCCTTGTACCGGAAGCCGGCTTAATAAATAAATACTACCATATTGTGTGATTGCATGTAATTATGTCTTTCATATATTCTATGGGCCCCATGGTATTTCTATTTTGGCGATTAATCCAGAGTTGTCCCTCCTTCGAAGCGACGTAATTAATGACGTAGCCTTTACGGTATGGCGGATTTCGAGTCCCGACACGAACCTCACATTCGTCTGACCAAGTCAGATCGAGCGCACAATAAATTTTTCACTCTGGTAACTGACACGCCTACGTAAATAAAAAGTCTTCCACCAAGCGTGAGACGGTTTTGCCTGATCAAGCGAGGTTTCTCGCTTTCTTTCACGCCATTTTTGGGTTTTTGGGCCTAGGGGACGGTCCCTTATGTTTTCCCCTTCGATTAGGATCAAATGGGGCGTGGAACGGACCCCATGCAAGGGGTTCGGATGGGGTTTCTGCCGTGTTCGGTTGACCGACCGGTTGGAATCGATCGATCGAATCGGCCAAAGAATTTTGGGCAGGGGAGATACCTAGTTTGATCGATCGACCTAGCCAGCATTGCTATTGACCTGGTCGACCTGCCCACTGGAAAGGTCGACCTATCCCCTGTTGGTCGATCGACCGAGGGGATTGGTCGACCGAAATTCTGTTCTTGGGTCCGTTTTTGGCCCCTGTCGAACAGGTTGAGACCCAATGACAAACCTTTAGCCCTTTGAGTGTCTCGGACACCCCGTGGGCACCATGACCGTGTTTTTGGATGTCCGAAGGTACCATTTTACCTCGATTAGCATGCCCGTGGGTTTAAGGGTCCAGGTGACCCTCTTGTGTTCTGGGCTCGTGTATTTTCGGTAGATCGAGTCGCCAAGGGTTGGCATGAGTGCAGAGGGTCATTTTCGCACGACGTTAACTTCGCTGGAGCATGGTTTCCGTGTGCGCCGTGTGTATGGCCTCTGGACTATGAGTCCAATTACCTAGTCTGGGGCTGGAAGGTTTTTTCACTTCCCTTTGGAAGGGATTGAGCTCGACGGTTACGAGCCGCCTTGAGCATTATATTACCGTGGTTTCTGACCTAGGGATAGGCCAGATTGACGGCCTAGAGCTGTCTTGTACAACGGCCTTGACCCGGAGTCCTGTGACTAAGGGATCATTGGTTTAATAGGTTTAGTGGACTGCCTGGAGTCCGGTGGCACAGTGCCACCTGTTTCCCGAGCTAGATGTGACAGGACCTGTAGAGCATGGCCTGTCCGTGTTCTGGTGGTTTCCACCGAGGGTCATTTCTGTGGTGACCCCCACTGGTAGTAGCTTCCTGGGCACGCTTGTGCCGACCCACCTATGAGTAAGTGAAGAACTACAATGACTTGCCTGGGCAAGTGTGTGCTAACCCACCTTGGGGGTAGGTGGAGAGCCACACCCGTTAGAGACTATTTTGTTGTACCCCTGTGGTTTTGATGATGTCAAACACTATGACTCATCTAAGCATGATGTCATATGTGTTTATAATGTTGATGCTTGATTTTGATGATGTCATAATGATGATGCTTGATTTTGATGATGTCATGTGTTCAAGTTGCATTCTGTGATGCTGAACGTGCAGTTTGACACACTCTGAGCCAAAGTCAATTGATCAAGAAAAGTCAAAGTCAAACTAAGCAAGAAAGATTAAGTCAAGTCAACTGAGCAAGGGTCAAAGGCTAAGTCAAGTCATGAAAATATCAGTGAAGGTAGGTTGTCAAATCAGACTAGCACAGACTAAGGTTTGTGCTCATCACACTAAGGTCAATGCTAATGTAGAACACATGCATAGTAAGGTCGATGTTAGTTACCTAAGCGTGAAGCTTAAAGTCTATGCACATCATACTAAGGTCGGTGCTTATTTCATTGCATTGCTCGCTAAGGTCTGTGCACATGTCACTAAGGTCGATGCTCATACAGACATCTTGTCTATCAAGTCTAAGCATATGTCATACAGGTCGGTGCATACATGTAGCAGGTCGGTGCATACACTCTCTATTTGTCAGGTAAGGTCGATGCTAGTTCTGGCTTGCATCAACTAAGGTCGATGCTAGTTCTGGCTTGCGTCAACTACGGTCGATGCTAGTTCTAGCTTGCATCAACCTTAAGTCGATGCTAGTTCTAGCTTACATCAACTAAGGTCAATGCTAGTTCTGGGTTTCATCAACTAAGGTCAATGCCTGTTTTGGTCCTTGCCATTTAAGGTCGATGCGTGTTTTGGGTCTATTGCATTTAAGGTCTGTATACGACACTGTTAAGGTCGATGCATGTTTTAGCCTAACGCATATTCAAGGTTGATGCATGTTTTAGCCTAACACATTTAAGGTTGATGCATGTCTTGATCTAATGCATTTAAGGTCAATGCATGTTTTGGTCTATTTCATTTAAGGTCCGTACACTTTACTGTTCAAGGTCGATGCATGTTTTAACCTAATGCATAGTTAAGATCGATGCTACTTCGGGCCTCCAGCAACAGAAGGTTGATGCCACTTGTGTAAATTGAGGTCGGTGCACCTTTTGGCCCTCAAGCAAGAAGGTCGATGCTAGTTCTGCCCTAGTGCACCTAAGGCCTTAAGCAAATCAAAGGTATTTGATGAAATGCGTAAAAGAACATTTGGCAGCAGCGGGACTTAAGTGAAGTAGCAAACTTTATGTAGGCACGTGACTGGGCATAAGAAGTCAAGTTAGACCAATCATTGGTACAATAGTGATGGGCATGTGATCCAAGGCTCTATGGAAGAGGAACTTTCTCATCCCTGCCACGTGGGCCAATGAGGCCTCACTAGGTTTTTCTGCCTCATCCATACGGAGGCTCTACTATATATATAAAGGCTGCCTCTCCTTCTATGGGGCATGCGAGCACAAGGAGGATAGCAGTAGAAAGAAGAACCGCTAGGAGAAGCAATAGAAGAAAGAGAGCATGTGTTCGAGCAGAAGAAAGAAAAGAGAAGAAAAAGAAAGAGGAAAAGAGAGTTCAGAGAAGAAGCCGTGAGAAGAAGGGCGAGTGTGTAGCCAGTGGCGATATTGAAGATCTGTTCATATCTTGACTGGTGGATCAAATCCAGAGTCATTGTGCTCCTTGGAGATACATTCTGTTTGTCCTTTCCTTTTGTCTTTTTGTTTGTTCTTTTCATTTACCTTAGAGTTTGTCCGATACCCTATTTTGGGATCGGGGTTCCTCCTGAGGATTCAAGAGAAGGGAGACTGCGTCTCCAATTTACAAGTGGCAGGGTGTAACTTGTGGGTTCCTTTTGAGCAATCAGAAGAAGGGAGACTTGGGTCTCCGATTGTGAGTGGTTGGGTGTCACTCACAGGTTCCCCTTCGGTTTGGAGGAAGGGAGGATTGCTCCTCCTGTTGTGAGCAATTGGGTGTTACTCACAGTTCCTTCTGCAGTAGCAGGAGAAGGGAGAGTTGGACTCTCCGGTCACTACAGTAGTAGTGGTTGCTGATCTTGTGGGTAGTGTTGGGTTCATGTCTGTCCCTCTTTGTCTTTGATAATGGTTTTGATGATCATAATATATTGTGTGAAGATATTCATATTGTGTGCTTGATTAGTGGAAAACATGTTCATGATAAACGAACTCACATGTTGTTATCTTATCTTGCAGGTTGCTCTACTAAGTTGGTTGATGTTGAATCATGCATGCTGCTCATTAGTCTTTGGAGGTTTCATGTGAAGACTATGCTAGTGGACGAACTCACATGTTGCTATCTTATCTTGAAGGTTGCATGCTGCTCATTAGTCTTTGGAGGTTTCATGTGAAGACTATGCTTCTCAGTGGAATGGTTGAGTCCTTATGAATATGAAATTGATTGCATGGCATTGTGTTGTGTGAATGCATAGCCATTTTTTTAATCAAAAACATCTAGTGAAACAAAGGGAGAGTGCACCCCCTTCTAAAGGAAGAGAATGTTCTCACTCCACCTTGAATTCACTAGTGTCATTTTATTGCTAAAAAGGGATGATACAAATTCTGTAAGAGAGGCAAACCCTCTGCCTTTACAAAAAAAGAATAAAAGAACCTATACAAGTCACCTACGAAAATTTAGGATACAGTAGGCATCAGCAGTGGCATATCCCTTAGCTAATAGGGGCAGCTCTCTAAAAGAAGAAAATTCCATGTTGTGCCCAATGGATACCGCATGATTAGCAAGCACGTCAGCAAGCTGATTTGCCTCTCTGTATGTATGCTTAATGGGGCAATTGAAGGTTGAAACAAGTTGCTAAAGTTGGCTCCACCATGGAAGAAGAGGCCATGGAGGAGTTCTTTTATTGTTCAGCAAATCAACTAGAACCATTGAATCAGAATATATAACCGAAATAGGAATCGAGTGCAGCTGCGCAAGACGGAGGCCATCTAAAAGTGCACGTCTTTCAGCCACCATGTTGGATCCCTTGCCATAGTAATATGAGTAACCCAGCAGTAATTGCCCTTGAGAATTTCTGAAACATCCCCCTCCCCCAAATGGTCCAGGGTTACCCTTACTTGCTCCATCAACATTAAGAGAGAACTCAGATGTAGGAGCAGTCCAAATTACAGTGAAGAAAGTAGGATGATTGTTTCTGATAACAATGCCAAAGTTTTGTAAAATGCTGCTTAGCTTGGAGCTTGCCCATGTTTAAATTTGAACTGGTTTACAATCTGAGTTATTTCAGCAAGGATGTGATTGAGAATGTTGACGGGTTTGATTCTGCAGCCTTCAAATTTGGCCAGACATCTGTGCTTCCATATTTCCCAAGTGATCAGTAGAGTAGCTAGCAGGGATAGAAACCCTTTGGGTTTACTGATATTAGCCCCAGTGATAGAAATTCTCAGACAGCTTTTGATAGTAGTGGCTTCCATACAGAAAATTCTGAGCAGTGATGTCACGCCCCGAGCGCGGAAGATACCCGGAGATGCGCGACGAGTTTATATCAATCATGTCAATCAGAGTGGTCGTGTATTCGACTCAAAGACAGAGATGCGCAAAATAGCAAGATAACCCAATCCTTTATTTCATAATGGATAGACTATTACAAATCCAATACTCTGTTTAATAAAAGAGGAAAAGAATACATAGTTGACTCAAGAAAACTATAGAGAAGACTAGACGACACTTGTAGAAGCTCTATCACTTTCACTCTTGATCATTCCCATCCGATTGACTTCCATCGTCGTCGGACTTACCTGAAAAAGTACAAAGGGACAAACGGAATGAGCGAACGCTAAGTAGGAAATTATATCTCAAGTACTAGCAAGGGGTTTAAGTAATTACATCTTTCATGAATGCAATAAAGCTATGCATGCTCGCATAAAACGACAAGATAGAGAGAATGTAATATCAAAGAAATAAGATGAACTTAATCATGAACTTCCAACAAGATAACAAGTGTATTCAAGATATTCAAGCAAGTACGTTTAACAAGTCATGTCAAGAACTTTGGCTATCATGTATCAAGCAAGTAAATTACCCTTTTTCGGGCCACGCATTTCATGTAAAGTCAAGTACGATTCAAGTACAAGATGTGTGTGGAATGTCCAATCAAGCAAGTCAAGTACTCGGTATAATGCCAGATACCTTATCATTTTAACTCCCATGGGCACAAGTACTTTCGGGTGCTCCTCCCAGGACCAGATCGGGCCCTATATGCGCAGGCATTTATCATGTATTTTTGACATCCACTCTTGTTTATATAGCCAATATAGAATTTCAATATTCAAGCTTGTAGACATGTATGACAACTTTGACAGAATAGAGTCCAAAATATGACAAAGGACATAGATTGACGATAATAAAGGTATAATCACGATATCGAAAAAAAACTAGGTAGAATATGGTTCCCTTAACTTAGGTACCATGACAAATCAATATGGACATTCTTTATATAGAATTGAGGTCCACATAAACATAAGATCAAGCAAGATACCCTCATTCTTATCATAGAATTGGGGTTTACAAGAACGACATGATATGGCATGATATCATCATCCCATTAAGAATTTCTTATGATATACTCTTTGTATAATCATAAGGGCCGGTATACCATGTTTCTTTAGATTGACATGGCAAGGATCGTGTAATAGGTTTTTAGGGTACAACCAGCTCAGTCGGCCTTGAGGGAATCCAAGGCTACGAGGAGTCTTACGGAGGTCTCTATGACTAATTCGCTAGTCCAAAGGAACGGAATGTCCAATGGAGAGCTTGTATGTCAATGAGAGTTGAGTGTGATCGATGAAACAACATGAAACGTGGGACTATACTCACGGAGTGGAGAATAGTGCCGATATATATATATTGTAACATATGAAACCATCGGTTAACAGAAACAGATGAAAAATCAGTTCTACAGTAAAACAACGACTTAGGTCAAGTCGTTTCTCAAGTAATTAACGCCTAACATAATGGCGTTTACATATTTCTATTTTACAGAATTTTCAATAATTTCATTAATTTATATAAAACACGCCCTGGTCAGGGGCGTTTGTCAAGTAAGTAACGCCTAATAGAAGGGCGTTTTCATATGTTTCTATTTTCGCACAATTTCATTATTTCAATAATTTATATAAAACGCACCCTGGACAGGGGCGTTTCTTCAGAGTTGACGACTATATCAGCAGGCGTCTCATTATTTACATATTTAACAGAATATAAATAATTTTCACGATTTATCTAAAACACGCCCTTGTAAGGGGCGTTAATGTTTTAATTCTATTTTACTGGATATATATATTTCAGGGATTTACATAAAAAGCGCCCTCTGAAGGGGCGTTATTAAAATACTTACGCCCTTGTTCAGGGCGTTAGTTTCACAAGTCACGACCTAACTTAGGTCGTTAATTCGTCAAGGGTCATGAACAGTAACGAACTTATATAACAAGCAATTTTCCGAGACAGGACAGGAAGACTAGCAGGTAGAGTCATGCATTATATTAGATATCAGGATTTCATATATATCATTTTTATAACGTGGGTATTTATTATTTTCATGAAAGTAACGCCTATGTACGGGGCGTTTATTCTAAATTAACGACCATAGTGATGGTCGTTTCTTTTACAGTAGCGCCCTATTCAAGGGCGTTTCTTTCAATAATATTCCAGCAACGTCCGAGAAACTAAAATAAAACTAATACATGATATGCATGATGCTTCTTGTACATATAAATTTAGTTTGGGCTACAAGACTTGAGAAGATCCTACCTTGAAGAGTTGATTTGGAGATGACCGTGAGGGGTTTTGACTAGCAGAGGATGATGCTTGGTTAGGCTCCTGAAGACCACGACTATTGGTTGATGGAAGAAGACGATGGCTTTGATTGTAGAAGAAGAACTGCAGTTATCCTATAAGAAAATAAAGAAACTGTATCAGTTTCTTCGTGATCTGAACATCATACGAAGGTAAATAACTTTTACCCGAATGAAGAACTATGCTTCTTCAGAACGTAGGGGCTTCTTAACCTGTAACAGAAGAAGATGAAGAACTGTTAGTTCTTCATGTAACAGACGTAGGGATTTAAGGAAAATAAGAAGGAATGCTCCTCTTACGTACCTCTGCAGACGAAAGAATCAAATAGGTTTAGGGTTCAGATGAACGAGAGTTTTTATAGGGTTTTGGGTGTCCTATTAGGGTTGGTGATCGTGTGGAAGTAATACTTCTATGATAGAGTCATTACCGCGTTTGAACTCTTTCTAATGCTTATCACTTACCCTGGATAAGTTCTGGGTTCGATCGGTTCACGAACTGAATTAACGACTTTGGTCAGGGCGTCTATTCTTAAATTAACGACCTTGTTCAGGTCGTTTCTTAAGAAGTGTCTTGTATAAGGGCGTTCCTTATTTTTAAAACACGCCCAAGATAGGGGCGTTTCTTGTCCTTGCCCTTTTTGGCATTGGGATTTGACGCCGTCAGGTGAGGGCGTCCTTTCTTTAGTCACGCCGTAGATAGAGGCGTTTCTTTTTAAATTAACACCTTGATAAGAGGCGTTATTTGTAATTTGTTTTATTATTCTTATTATCTGTATTACTTCTGTAATATATATGTTTTATTTCGATTCAAATTTTTATATATCAGGGTTGCTACGCCCTCCCCCACTTAAAAAGAATTTGGTCCCCAAATTCAATATATATATAATTATACACGTGGAGAGTATAGAACATATACCTCTTAGAATAACTCGGGAAATCGTTGCTTCATAGATTCCTCGGTGTCCCATGTCGCTTCGTGTTCAGGATTCTTATTCCATTGCACCTTGAGCATGGGAATAACCTTATTCCTTAGAGCTCGTATTTCTCGATCTAAGATCTTCATAGGCTTCTGTTCATAGGTGAGATCTTTCTGGATCACCAGATCTCCATGTTCAATAATATGAGATGGATCGTGCACATACTTCTTCAACATAGATATGTGAAACACATTATGCACGTCGGACAATTGAGGAGGTAACGCGATGCGATAAGCAACCTCGCCAACTCTTTCAAGTACCTCAAATGGTCCGATGAATCTTGGCGTAAGCTTGCCCTTAACACCAAATCTTCGTATGCCACGTCCAGGCGATATCTTGAGAAATACATGATCTCCGATTTGGAATTCAAGATCTCTCCTTCTTGTATCAGCATAAGCCTTTTGTCTCGTCTGAGCAACTTGCAATCTTTCTCTGATTACTTGTATCTTCTCAGTTGTATCCCTTACCATGTCTGGACCTAACAGTTGTTTTTCTCCAACTTCGTTCCAGCATATGGGTGATATGCAACTTCTTCCGTATAAGGCTTCGAAAGGTGCCATTTGGATACTAGCTTGGTAGCTGTTGTTATATGCAAATTCAATTAATGGCAAGTGGTCATGCCAGCTTCCTCCAAAGTCAATGATGCATGCTCTAAGCATATCTTCAACAACTTGATTAGCTCTCTCGGTCTGACCATCCGTTTGTGGGTGGAAAGCTGTACTAAAGTTAAGCCTTGTTCCCAATGAATGTTGTAATCCCTTCCAAAAATGAGAAGTAAAACGGGGATCTCTGTCAGACACGATTGAGACAGGAATTCCATGTATCCTGACTATTTCCTTGATGTACAGTGCAGCTAGCACATCAATTGACCCTCGGCTTTTTATTGGCAAGAAATGCGCCGATTTAGTTAATCGGTCAATGATAACCCAGATTCCATCATGTCGTCCTTTTGATTTAGATAGACCCATGATAAAATCCATACCAATATCCTCCCACTTCCACTTAGGAATATCTAGAGGATGTAGTTTTCCAGCAGGCTTTTGGTGTTCCGCCTTGACCTGTTGGCATGTGAGACAGCGAGATACATAGTCTGCTATTTCTCTTTTCATATTAGGCCACCAAAAGTTCCTCTTTACATCTTGGTACATTTTAGTTGATCCAGGATGAATAGTGTACCTTGATCTGTGAGCTTCATCTAAGATCTTCTTCTTTAATTCCGGACAATCAGGTATACAAGTTCTACCTTTGAATAATAATCTTCCATCAGAAGTTAGTTGGAAATCAGATTGTCCTTCTAATCTGCCCTTGATTTCCACTAATATAGGATCATCATCCTGAAGTGTTTGTATCTCAGATAATAAGTCTGACTGTATGCTTACATGAGATAATGTAACAAATTTGGATTCCGTGTCCAAGCTTATATTGAGCTCGGAGAATTGTTCAAGTAACCTCCATTCTTGTATCATACAATTGGCTATCATTGCTCTCGGCTTTCGACTAAGGGCATCAGCAACATGATTACCCTTTCCGGGATGGTATTGTATATTGAAGTCGAAGTCCTTGAGATATTCTAGCCAGCGTCTTTGTCTCATGTTTAGCTCCTTTTGCGAAAATAGATATTTGAGACTTTTGTGATCGGAGTATACAGTAAACTGCACTCCATATAAGTAATGTCTCCATATCTTTAGGGCAAATACCACCGCGGCCAGTTCCAAGTCATGGACGGGGTAATTCTCCTCATGCTTCTATAGTTGACGTGAAGAGTATGCTATGACCTTTCCTTGTTGCATTAGGACACATCCGAGGCCAATGCCAGAAGCATCTGTGTAGACCTCGAATTTCTCTCCTTCTATTGGTAGAGCTAACACCGGAGCTGTAGTGAGATGATCTTTGAGAGTTTGGAAACTTCTTTCACATTCCTCACTCCATTCATATCGGATCTCCTTACGAGTTAATCTTGTAAGTGGTACGGCGATCTTAGAGAAATCTTTGATGAATCGCCGATAATAGCCTGCAAGATCTAAGAAACTTCTGATCTCGCTAGCATTGGTTGGTCTTCCCCAGTTCCTAACAGCTTCAACCTTTGATGGATCAACAGATAGACCATCCTTGGATATCACATGTCCGAGGAAAGTCACTTCTTCAAGCCAGAATTCACATTTGCTGAGCTTTGCATATAATTGATTTTCCCTCAATACTTGCAATGCGATCCTTAAATGCTCTTCATGTTCTTCCTTAGTCTTGGAATATATCAATATATCATCAATGAAGACTACTATGAATTGATCCAAGTAAGGCCTGAATATGCTATTCATTAACTGCATAAAGGCAGCAGGGGCATTTGTTAGTCCAAAAGGCATAACAACAAATTCATAATGGCCATACCTGCTTCTGAATGCGGTCTTATGAATGTCATCATCTTTGATCCTTAACTGATGATATCCCGACCTGAGATCAATCTTGGAAAAATGTTTGGATCCTGAAATCTGATCAAATAACTCATCGATTCTCGGCAGTGGATACTTGTTCTTGATAGTAAGATGATTCAACTGTCGATAGTCGATACACAATCTCATGGATCCATCCTTCTTCTTTACAAATAAGACTGGTGCTCCCCACGGGGAAGTACTTGGTCTAATAAACCCTTTTCGGATTAGTTACATCAACTGCTCCTTCAACTCCTTGAGTTCAGCAGGGGACATTCTATATGGTGCCTTTGAAACAGGACCAACACTAGGGACTAAGTCAATGGTGAAGGACACTTCTCTTTGAGGGGGTAATCCCGGCAAATCATCCAGAAATACGTCTGGAAATTCTCGCACTACCTGAATGTCTTCTATCTTTGTTTCCTTAGCTTCTTTAACAGTGACAAAAGCAAGGAAGGATACACATCCTTTCCTGACGAGCTTGCTTGCTCGAAGAGCCGAAATAAGAGGGGATTTGCTCCGACTCTTGGGGCGAGTAAAGACTAATTCTGGAAAATCTTTGAAAGCAATTCTGCTATTGCGGCAATCAACCGTTGCCTGGTATTTGGATAACCAGTCCACTCCCAGTATAACATCATACTCCTTTAGATCGAGGCATATGAGATCTATAGGTAAATTCCTACCTTGAACCATTACCTCACAGTTTTGGTAGTGATGAGTAATATCATTCTCACTTCCAAGAGGAGTAGTTAGAACTATTTTTATCCATTCCGGTTCTAATGGTAACGGGTCGGCAAACTTCTTAGAAATAAAGGAATGCGATGCACCCGTATCAAATAAGACATAAACACTTTTGGAACAAATTTTCAATGTACCTTCCACTAATCCGCCTTCTTCTTCTGGTTCAGTCTCCTGTATTGCATGAAGACGAGCATTCTTTGTCACCGGACGTTTACCATCGCCGGCTTGGTCGTTCATTAATGGACACTCGGGAATCCGATGCTCACGGCTTCCACAACGGAGACAAGCTCCTAATTTCCTCCAGCATTCTTCTGTCTTGTGACCAGCCTTGTCACAATACTTGCATACTGTATTAGAAGGGGTAGTTGTGATAGAGAAAGGCTTGGTCTTTTTGAACTTATGGTCTTGAGAGGAAGAACCTCCATTATTGGGCCTCTTCTTGAAATTGGGTTTGAAAGAACCCGAACCCGTGACTTGTTCCTTCTTGTCTTTCCCTCGGATCCTATCAGATAGTTCCGTGGCATCTTCAAGTAGTTGAGCTCGGCGCACTATCTCAGAATAAACTTGGATGTCCATAGGCGCCAGTTGTGTCACGCCCCGAGCGCGGAAGATACCCGGAGATGCGCGACGTGTCTATATCAATCATGTCAATCAGAGTGGTCGTGTATTCGACACAAAGACAGAGATGCGCAAAATAGCAAGATAACCCAATCCTTTATTTCATAATGGATAGACTATTACAAATCCAATACTCAGTTTAATAAAAAGGAAAAGAATACATAGTTGACTCAAGAAACTATAGAAAAGACTAGATGACACTTGGAGAATCTCTATCTCTTCACTCTTGACAATTCCCATCCGATTAACTTCCATCGTCGTCGGACTTACCTGAAAAGTACAAAGGGACAAACGGAATGAGCGAACGCTCAGTAGGAAATTATATCTCAAGTACTAGCAAGTGGTTTAAGTAATTACATCTTTCATGAATGCAAGAAAGTTATGCATGCTCGCATAAAACGACAAGATAGAGAGAATGTAATATCAAGGAAATAAGATAAACTTAATCATGAACTTTCAACAAGATAACAAGTGGTTCAAGATATTCAAGCAAGTATAATTAACAAGTCATGTCAAGAACTTTGGCTATCATGTATCAAGTAAGCAAGTAAATTACCCTTTTTCGGGCCACGCATTTCATGTAAAGTCAAGTACGATTCAAGTACAAGATGTGTGTGGAATGTCCAATCAAGCAAGTCAAGTACTCGGTATAATGCCAGATACCTTATCATTTTAACTCCCATGGGCACAAGTACTTTCGGGTGTTCCTCCCAAGACCAGATCGGGCCCTATATGCGCAGGCATTTATCATGTATTTTTGACATCCACTCTTGTTTAAATAGCCAATATAGAATTTTAATATTCAAGCTTGTATGACAACTTTGACAGAATAGAGTCCAAAAATATGACAAAGGACATAGATTGGCGATAATAACGGTATAATCACGATATCGATAAAACTAGGTAGAATATGGTTCCCTTCACTTAGGTACCATGACAAATCAATATGGACATTCTTTATATAGAATTGAGGTCCACATGAACAGTATATCAAGCAAGATACCCTCATTCTTATCATAGAATTGGGGTTTACAAGAATGACACGATATGGCATGATATCATCATCCCATTAAGAATTTTCTTATGATATACTCTTTGTATAAACATAAGGGCCGGTATACCATGTTTCTTTAGATTGACATGGCAAAGATCGTGTAATGGGTTTTTAGGGTACAACCAGCTCAGTCGGCCTTGAGGGAATCCAAGGCTACGAGGAGTCTTACGGAGGTCTCTATGACTAACTTGCTAGTCCAAAGGAACGGAATGTCCAATGGAGAGCTTGTATGTCAATGAGAGTTGAGTGTGATCGGTAAATCAACATGAAAACATGGGACTATACTCACGGAGTGGAGAATAGTGCCGATATATAAATATATATTATAATATATAAAACCATCGGTTAGCAAATCAGATGAAAATCAGTTTATAGTAAAATAACGACTTAGGTCAAGTCGTTTCTAAAGTAATTAACGCCTAACAGAAGGGCGTTTACATATGGTCCGTTTTGCAGAATTTTCAATAATTCAATAATTTATCTAAAATGCGCCCTGGACAGGGGCGTTTCTTTTCAATGAGACGACTACAGTAGAAGGCGTCTTTTTATTTACAATATTTTTCAGAACATATTTATTTTCAGAAATTATCAAAAACGCGCCCTTGGCAGGGGCGTTAATCATTAAATTCTTATTTTCACAGAATATGTATTCCAGGATTTTTAACAGATACGCGCCCTAGTAAGGGGCGTTTCTTTTTAATTCACGCCCTGTGATGGGGCGTTAACACATGGAAAACGACCTAGTCTAGGTCGTGAATTCAAGAGATACCAGGAAAGCAAGCTTTGCACGATAATCAAGGATAACAATCATATAGTCATGACAGGAAATTGGCAGGAATTCAGATGCAGTATTTTAGATTTGATGTTTCATGTTTATTGACTTTTAACCGTTTAACAATTATTGATTTCATGTAATTGCATGGATAATCAGTTCTTAAGATAGGTGATAATCATTTACATGAAATTAACGCCTGTGTACAGGGCGTCAAATATGAAATTGACGACCTGGGCAGGGTCATGTCTTGTAAATTAGCGCCCTAGACAGGGGCGTCTCTTTCAAAATATTACAGAAACGTATTAAAACTATAATAAACCATATGCATGTCATGCTTATATATATGTATATCTTGCATTAATTTTGTTTGGGCTACCATAACTTGAGAAAACCTACCTTTAATGGTTGATTTGGTTTAATCGAAGGGACGAAGAATCCCGCTGGTAGCAGTAAGAAGAGAAGGTGATTGTGTTTGATGAGGATGATGAAGATATTGATCTTCTGTCTTCAGGAACTTCACCCAACAATCGATCTGTAAGAAAAAGAAAGGAAGATGAGGAAGATGGGGACATAACCGTAGTTAGGAAAAGTTTTTAGAAGAACCTTACCTATGTTCTTCACAGCGTGTTCTCTCTTCAACCTGTAAGAAGAGAAGGAGATGAAGAACGTTAGTTCTTCATACACTCGAAACAGAAAGAAAGGAATAAGAAGAACAGTTCTGTTCTTCACTTACCGTCGCAGAGGCTTGAATCAAATAGGTTTAGGGTTTGTTCGATCAAGACTATTTATAGGATTTTGGACGTCCTGTTAGGGTTAGTGTTCTAGTGGAAGTAATGCTTCCAATATAGAGTCCTTACCACCTTTTAACTCCTTCTAATACTTATCCATTACCCAGGATAAGTGTCTGGGTCGAACGGTTCACGAACTAAATTAACGACTTTGGTCAGGGCGTCGATTCCTGAATTGACGACCCGCTTCAGGTCGTTTCTTAATAAGCGTCTTGTGTAAGGGCGTTCTTTTCTTTAAAACACGCCCAAGATTAGGGCGTTTCTTGGCCTTACCTTTTTTTACGTTTGGAATTTGACGCCGTGTGGAGAGGGCGTCCTTTCTTGAATAACGCCTTTGATAGAGGCGTTTCTTTTTGAATTAACGCCCTAATAAGAGGCGTTATTTTAATTTTATTTTACTTCATCTAATTAACCCTATTCTTATTATTTGTATTACTACTGTAATATATATATGTTTTATTTCAAATATTCATTTATCAGGGTTGCTACACCCTCCCCCACTTAAAAAGAATTTGGTCCCCAAATTCAATATATATATAATTATACATATGGAGAGCGTAGAACATATACCTCTTAGAATAACTCGGGAAATCAATTCTTCATAGATTCTTCGGTCTCCCATGTCGCTTCGCGTTCGGGATTCTTATTCCATTGCACCTTGAGCATGGGAATAACCTTATTCCTTAGAGCTCGTATTTCTCGATCCAAGATCTTCATAGGCTTCTGTTCATATGTGAGATCTTTCTGGATCACCAGATCTCCATGTTCAATAATATGAGAGGGGTCGTGCACATACTTTTTCAACATGGATATGTGAAATACATTATGTACCTCGGACAATTGAGGAGGTAATGCGATGCGATAAGCAACCTCGCCAACTCTTTCGAGTATCTCAAATGGTTCGATGAATCTTGGCGTAAGCTTACCCTTAACACCAAATCTTCGTATGCCACGTCCAGGCGATATCTTGAGAAATACATGATCTCCGATTTGGAATTCAAGATCTCTCCTTCTTGTATCAGCATAAGCCTTTTGTCTCGTCTGAGTAACTTGCAATCTTTCTCTGATTACTTGTATCTTCTCAGTTGTATCCCTTACCATGTCTGGACCTAATAGTTGTTTTTCTCCAACTTCGTCCCAGCATAAGGGTGATCGGCAACTCCTTCCATATAATGCTTCAAAAGGTGCCATCTGGATACTAGCTTGATAGCTGTTGTTATATGCAAATTCAACTAAAGGCAAGTGGTCATGCCAGTTTCCTCCAAAGTCAATGATGCATGCTCTGAGCATATCTTCCACAACTTGATTAGCTCTCTCGGTCTGACCATCCGTTTGTGGGTGGAAAGTTGTACTAAAGTTAAGCCTTGTTCCCAATGAATGTTGTAATCCCTTCCAAAAATGAGAAGTAAAACGGGGATCTCTGTTAGACACGATTGAGATAGGAATTCCATGTATCCTGACTATTTCCTTGATGTACAGTGCAGCTAGCACATCAATTGACCATCGGCTTTTTATTGGCAAGAAATGCGCCGATTTAGTTAATCGGTCAACGATAACCCAGATTCCATCATGTCCTCCTTTCGATTTAGATAAACCCATGATGAAGTCCATACCAATATCCTCCCACTTCCACTTAGGAATATCCAGAGGATGTAATTTTCCAGCAGGCTTTTGGTGTTCCGCCTTGACCTGTTGGCATGTGAGACAGCGTGATACATAGTCCGCTATTTCTCTTTTCATATTGGGCCACCAAAAGTTCTTCTTTACATCTTGGTACATTTTAGTTGATCCAGGATGAATAGTATACCTTGATCTGTGAGCTTCATCTAGGATCTTCTTCTTTAATTCCGGACAGTCGGGTATACAAGTTCTAACTTTGAATAATAATCTTTCATCAGAAGTTAGTTGGAAATCAGATTGTCCTTCTAATCTTCCTTTGATTTCCAATAACATAGGATCATCATCCTGAAGTGTTTGTATTTCAGATAATAAGTCTGACTGTATGTTTACATGAGATAATGTGACAAATTTGGATTCCGTGTCCAAGCTTATATTGAGCTCGGAGAATTGTTCAAGTAACCTCCATTCTTGTATCATACAATTGGTTATCATTGCTCTCGGCTTTCGACTAAGGGCATCAGCCACATAATTACCCTTTCCGGGATGGTATTGTATACTGAAGTCGAAGTCCTTGAGATATTCTAGCCAGCGTCTTTGTCTCATGTTTAGCTCCTTTTGTGAGAATAGATATTTGAGACTTTTGTGATCGGAGTAGACAGTGAACTGTACCCCATAGAGATAGTGTCTCCATATCTTTAGGGCAAATACTACCGCGGCCAGTTCTAAGTCATGGACGGGGTAATTCTCCTCATGCTTCTTCAGTTGACGTGAAGAGTATGCTATGACCTTTCCCTGTTGCATTAGGACACATCCGAGGCCAATGCCAGAAGCATCAGTGTAGACCTCGAATTTCTCTCTTTCTATCGGTAGAGCTAAGACCGAAGCTGTAGTGAGATGATCCTTGAGAGTTTGAAAACTTCTTTCACATTCCTCACTCCATTCGTATCGGATCTCCTTGCGAGTTAACCTTGTAAGGGGCACGGCGATCTTAGAGAAATCTTTGATGAATCGCCGATAATAGCCTGCAAGACCTAAGAAACTTCTGATCTCGCTTGCATTAGTGGGTCTTTCCCAGTTTCTCACAGCTTCAACTTTTGACGGATCTACAGATAATCCGTCCTTTGATATGACATGCCCGAGAAAAGCCACTTCTTCAAGCCAGAACTCACATTTGCTGAGTTTAGCATATAATTGATTTATCCTCAAGACTTGCAATGCAATCCTCAAATGTTCTTCATGTTCTTCCTTAGTCTTGGAATATATCAGTATATCATCAATGAAGACTACTACGAATTGATCCAAGTAAGGCCTGAATATGCCATTCATTAACTACATAAAGGCAGTAGGGGCATTTGTTAGTCTAAAAGGCATAACAACAAATTCGTAATGGCCATACCTGCTTCTGAATGCAGTCTTGTGAATGTCATCGTCCTTGATTCTTAATTGATGATATCCCGACCTGAGATCAATCTTGGAAAAATATTTGGATCCTGAAATCTGATCAAATAATTCATCGATTCTCGGCAGTGGATACTTGTTCTTGATAGTAAGATGATTCAACTGTCGATAGTCGATACACAATCTCATGGATCCATCCTTCTTCTTTACAAATAAGACTGGTGCTCCCCACGGGGAAGTACTTGGTCTAATAAACCCTTTTCGGATTAGTTCCATCAACTGCTCCTTCAACTCCTTGAGTTCAGCAGGGGACATTCTATATGGCGCCTTTGAAACGGGACCAGCACCAGGGACTAAGTCAATGGTGAAGGCCACATCTCTTTGAGGGGGTAATCCCGGCAAATCTTCTGGAAATACGTCTGAAAATTCTTGCACTACCTGAATGTCTTCTATCTTGGTTTCCTTAGCTTCTTTAACAGTGACAAAAGCAAGGAAGGATACACATCCTTTCCTGACGAGCTTGCTTGCTCGAAGAGCCGAAATAAGAGGAGATTTGCTTCGACTCTTAGGACTAGTATAAGTCAGTTCTGGAAATTCTTTGAAAACAATCTTGCTATTACGGCAATCAACCGTTGCCTGGTACTTAGATAACCAATCTGCTCCTAGTATAACATCATATTCTTTTAGATCTAAGCAGATAAGATCAATAGGAAAATTCTTTCCTCGAACCAACACTTCACAGTTTTGGTAATGATGCGTGATATCCGTCTCGTTTCCGAGAGGAGTATACAACACTAATTTCATCCATTCCGGTTCTAGAGGTAATGGGTCAGCAAACTTCTTAGAAACAATAGAATGCGATGCACCCGTATCAAATAAGACATGTGCATATTTGGAACAAATTCTCAATGTACCTTCCACTAATCCGCCTTCTTCTTCCGGTTCGGTCTCCTGGATTGCGTGAAGACGAGCATTCTTTGTCACCGGGCGTTTACCATCACCGGCTTGGTCATTCATTAATGGACATTCGGGAATCCGATGCTCACGGCTTCCACAACGGAGACAAGCTCCTAATTTCCTCCAGCATTCTTCTGTCTTGTGACCAGCCTTGTCACAATGCTTGCATACTATATTAGAAGGGGTAGTTGTGATAGAGAAAGGCTTGGTCTTTTTGAACTTATGATCTGGAGAGGAAGAACCTCCATTATTGGGCCTCTTCTTGAAATTGGGTTTGAAAGAACCCGAACTCGTGACTTGTTCCTTCTTGTCTTTCCCTCGGATCCTATCAGTTAGTTCCGTGGCATCTTCAAGTAGTTGAGCTCGGCGCACTATTTCAGAATAAACTTGGATGTCCATAGGCGCCAGTTGAGTAATATAGTGGGGCCTAAGCCCATTAAGAAATCTACGGGCTTTCATCTTCTCCGTGCTAATAAGATGCTTAGCATATCTAGACAACCTGGAGAATTGAGCTTCATAATCTGCTAATGATAAGGATCGTTGCTTTAATGCCGCGAATTCGGCAGCCTTCTTTTCTTGGACTCGGTCCGAGAAATATTTAGCATTGAAGTATTCCATGAATTCTTCCCATGTTACTTGAGTAGGATCTATGGTTGCTTCAATAGACTCCCACCAGCATCTAGCATCTTTCTCTAACTGGAATGTAGCTAATAGAACTTTGTCCTGGTCCGTGCATTGCATGACACAGAATATGCATTCGGTTTCCCGAACCCAATGCTCGGCATCGTCCGGATCGGTCGATCCCATAAACTTCGGGGGATTCATGTTCTTAAAGGCTTGGTGTAAGCTTCCAGCTCGTGGAGCACCACCTTGTGCTACCTGTTGTAGCACTTGGGTCATCCCTTGAAGGGTACGCTGCATGTTGCACCATTGAGCACGTTCGGCAGCCATTATCCTACAATTACAATAACTATATTAGTGCGTGATCGTATTTAAAGACTCGTATACTATGTTAAATCTAACCCTTGGTTCTACCCAATCTCACTGGTTTAAAGGTTCAACTTATCCTTGGACTTGGGTTTTTTCCTAGGAATTGAATACCTTAGGCTCTGATATCACAAAGACTGTCACGCCCCGAGCGCGGAAGATACCCGGAGATGCGCGACGTGTCTATATCAATCATGTCAATCAGAGTGGTCGTGTATTCGACACAAAGACAGAGATGCGTAAAATAGCAAGATAACCCAATCCTTTATTTCATAATGGATAGACTATTACAAATCCAATACTCTATTTAATAAAAAGGAAAAGAATACATAGTTGACTCAAGAAACTATAGAAAAGACTAGATGACACTCGGAGAATCTCTATCTCTTCACTCTTGACAATTCCCATCCGATTGACTTCCATCGTCGTCGGACTTACCTGAAAAGTACAAAGGGACAAACGGAATGAGCGAACGCTCAGTAGGAAATTATATCTGAAGTACTAGCAAGTGGTTTAAGTAATTACATCTTTCATGAATGCAAGAAAGTTATGCATGCTCGCATAAAACGACAAGATAGAGAGAATGTAATATCAAGGAAATAAGATAAACTTAATCATGAACTTTCAACAAGATAACAAGTGGTTCAAGATATTCAAGCAAGTACAATTAACAAGTCATGTCAAGAACTTTGGCTATCATGTATCAAGCAAGCAAGTAAATTACCCTTTTTCGGGCCACGCATTTCATGTAAAGTCAAGTACGATTCAAGTACAAGATGTGTGTGGAATGTCCAATCAAGCAAGTCAAGTACTCGGTATAATGCCAGATACCTTATCATTTTAACTCCCATGGGCACAAGTACTTTCGGGTGCTCCTCCCAGGACCAGATCGGGCCCTATATGCGCAGGCATTTATCATGTATTTTTGACATCCACTCTTGTTTAAATAGCCAATATAGAATTTCAATATTCAAGCTTGTATGACAACTTTGACAGAATAGAGTCCAAAAATATGACAAAGGACATAAATTGGCGATAATAACGGTATAATCACGATATCGATAAAACTAGGTAGAATATGGTTCCCTTAACTTAGGTACCATGACAAATCAATATGGACATTCTTTATATAGAATTGAGGTCCACATGAACAGTATATCAAGCAAGATACCCTCATTCTTATCATAGAATTGGGGTTTACAAGAATGACACGATATGGCATGATATCATCATCCCATTAAGAATTTTCTTATGATATACTCTTTGTATAAACATAAGGGCCGGTATACCATGTTTCTTTAGATTGACATGGCAAAGATCGTGTAATGGGTTTTTAGGGTACAACCAGCTCAGTCGGCCTTAAGGGAATCCAAGGCTACGAGGAGTCTTACGGAGGTCTCTATGACTAACTTGTTAGTCCAAAGGAACGGAATGTCCAATGGAGAGCTTGTATGTCAATGAGAGTTGAGTGTGATCGGTAAATCAACATGAAAACATGGGACTATACTCACGGAGTGGAGAATAGTGCCGATATATAATATATATTATAATATAAAACCATCGGTTAGCAAATCAGATGAAAATCAGTTTATAGTAAAATAACGACTTAGGTCAAGTCGTTTCTAAAGTAATTAACGCCTAACAGAAGGGCGTTTACATATGGTCCGTTTTGTAGAATTTTCAATAATTCAATAATTTATCTAAAACGCGCCCTGGACAGGGGCGTTTCTTTTCAATGAGACGACTACAGTAGAAGGCGTCTTTTTATTTACAATATTTTTCAGAACATATTTATTTTCAGAAATTATCAAAAACGCGCCCTTGGCAGGGGCGTTAATCATTAAATTCTTATTTTCACAGAATATGTATTCCAGGATTTTTAACAGATACGCGCCCTAGTAAGGGGCGTTTCTTTTTAATTCACGCCCTGTGATGGGGCGTTAACACATGGAAAACGACCTAGTCTAGGTCGTGAATTCAAGAGATACCAGGAAAGCAAGCTTTGCATAATAATCAAGGATAACAATCATATAGTCATGACAGGAAATTGGCAGGAATTCAGATGCAGTATTTTAGATTTGATGTTTCATGTTTATTGACTTTTAACCATTTAACAATTATTGATTTCTTGTAATTGCATGGATAATCAGTTCTTAAGATAGGTGATAATCATTTACATGAAATTAACGCCTGTGTACAGGGCGTCAAATATGAAATTGACGACCTGGGCAGGGTCGTGTCTTGTAAATTAGCGCCCTAGACAGGGGCGTCTCTTTCAAAATATTACAGAAACGTATTAAAACTATAATAAACCATATGCATGTCATGCTTATATATATGTATATCTTGCATTAATTTTGTTTGGGCTACCATAACTTGAGAAAACCTACCTTTAATGGTTGATTTGGTTTAATCGAAGGGACGAAGAATCCCGCTGGTAGCAGTAAGAAGAGAAGGTGATTGTGTTTGATGAGGATGATGAAGATATTGATCTTCTGTCTTCAGGAACTTCACCCAACAATCGATCTGTAAGAAAAAGAAAGGAAGATGAGGAAGATGGGGACATAACCGTAGTTAGGAAAAGTTTTTAGAAGAACCTTACCTATGTTCTTCACAGCGTGTTCTCTCTTCAACCTGTAAGAAGAGAAGGAGATGAAGAACGTTAGTTCTTCATACACTCGAAACAGAAAGAAAGGAATAAGAAGAACAGTTCTGTTCTTCACTTACCGTCGCAGAGGCTTGAATCAAATAGGTTTAGGGTTTGTTCGATCAAGACTATTTATAGGATTTTGGACGTCCTGTTAGGGTTAGTGTTCTAGTGGAAGTAATGCTTCCAATATAGAGTCCTTACCACCTTTTAACTCCTTCTAATACTTATCCATTACCCAGGATAAGTGTCTGGGTCGAACGGTTCACGAACTAAATTAACGACTTTGGTCAGGGCGTCGATTCCTGAATTGACGACCCGCTTCAGGTCGTTTCTTAATAAGCGCCTTGTGTAAGGGCGTTCTTTTCTTTAAAACACGCCCAAGATTAGGGCGTTTCTTGGCCTTACCTTTTTTCACGTTTGGAATTTGACACCGTGTGGAGAGGGCGTCCTTTCTTGAATAACGCCTTTGATATAGGCGTTTCTTTTTGAATTAACGCCCTAATAAGAGGCGTTATTTTAATTTTGTTTTAATTCATCTAATTAACCCTATTCTTATTATCTGTATTACTACTGTAATATATATATGTTTTATTTCAAATATTCATTTATCTGGGTTGCTACACCCTCCCCCACTTAAAAAGAATTTGGTCCCCAAATTCAATATATATATAATTATACATATGGAGAGCGTAGAACATATACCTCTTAGAATAACTCAGGAAATCGTTTCTTCATAGATTCTTCGGTCTCCCATGTCGCTTCGCGTTCGGGATTCTTATTCCATTGCACCTTGAGCATAGGAATAACCTTATTCCTTAGAGCTCGTATTTCTCGATCCAAGATCTTCATAGGCTTCTGTTCATATGTGAGATCTTTCTGGATCACCAGATCTCCATGTTCAATAATATGAGAGGGGTCGTGCACATACTTTTTCAACATGGATATGTGAAATACATTATGTACCTCGGACAATTGAGGAGGTAATGCGATGCGATAAGCAACCTCGCCAACTCTTTCGAGTATCTCAAATGGTCCGATGAATCTTGGCGTAAGCTTACCCTTAACACCAAATCTTCGTATGCCACGTCCAGGCGATATCTTGAGAAATACATGATCTCCGATTTGGAATTCAAGATCTCTCCTTCTTGTATCAGCATAAGCCTTTTGTCTCGTCTGAGCAACTTGCAATCTTTCTCTGATTACTTGTGTCTTCTCAGTTGTATCACTTACCATGTCTGGACCTAATAGTTGTTTTTCTCCAACTTCGTCCCAGCATAAGGGTGATCGGCAACTCCTTCCATATAATGCTTCAAAAGGTGCCATCTGGATACTAGCTTGATAGCTATTGTTATATGCAAATTCAACTAAAGGCAAGTGGTCATGCCAGTTTCCTCCAAAGTCAATGATGCATGCTCTGAGCATATCTTCCACAACTTGATTAGCTCTCTCGGTCTGACCATCCGTTTGTGGGTGGAAAGCTGTACTAAAGTTAAGCCTTGTTCCCAATGAATGTTGTAATCCCTTCCAAAAATGAGAAGTAAAACGGGGATCTCTGTCAGACACGATTGAGACAGGAATTCCATGTATCCTGACTATTTCCTTGATGTACAGTGCAGCTAGCACATCAATTGACCATCAGCTTTTTATTGGCAAGAAATGCGCCGATTTAGTTAATCGGTCAACGATAACCCAGATTCCATCATGTCCTCCTTTCGATTTAGACAAACCCATGATGAAGTCCATACCAATATCCTCCCACTTCCACTTAGGAATATCCAGAGGATGTAATTTTTCAGCAGGCTTTTGGTGTTCCGCCTTGACCTGTTGGCATGTGAGACAGCGTGATACATAGTCCGCTATTTCTCTTTTCATATTGGGCCACCAAAAGTTCTTCTTTACATCTTGGTACATTTTAGTTGATCCAGGATGAATAGTATACCTTGATCTGTGAGCTTCATCTAGGATCTTCTTCTTTAATTCCGGACAGTCGGGTATACAAGTTCTACCTTTGAATAATAATCTTTCATCAGAAGTTAGTTGGAAATCAGATTGTCCTTCTAATCTTCCTTTGATTTCCACTAACATAGGATCATCATCCTGAAGTGTTTGTATTTCAGATAATAAGTCTGACTGTATGTTTACATGAGATAATGTGACAAATTTGGATTCCGTGTCCAAGCTTATATTGAGCTCGGAGAATTGTTCAAGTAACCTCCATTCTTGTATCATACAATTGGTTATCATTGCTCTCGGCTTTCGACTAAGGGCATCAGCCACATAATTACCCTTTCCAGGATGGTATTGTATACTGAAGTCGAAGTCCTTGAGATATTCTAGCCAGCGTCTTTGTCTCATGTTTAGCTCCTTTTGTGAGAATAGATATTTGAGACTTTTGTGATCGGAGTAGACAGTGAACTGTACCCCATAGAGATAGTGTCTCCATATCTTTAGGGCAAATACTACCGCGGCCAGTTCTAAGTTATGGACGGGGTAATTCTCCTCATGCTTCTTCAGTTGACGTGAAGAGTATGCTATGACCTTTCCCTGTTGCATTAGGACACATCCGAGGCCAATGCCAGAAGCATCAGTGTAGACCTCGAATTTCTCTCTTTCTATCGGTAGAGCTAAGACCGGAGCTGTGGTGAGATGATCCTTGAGAGTTTGAAAACTTCTTTCACATTCCTCACTCCATTCGTATCAGATCTCCTTGCGAGTTAACCTTGTAAGGGGCACGACGATCTTAGAGAAATCTTTGATGAATCGCCGATAATAGCCTGCAAGACCTAAGAAACTTCTGATCTCGCTTGCATTAGTGGGTCTTTCCCAGTTTCTCACAGCTTCAACTTTTGACGGATCTACAGATAATCCGTCCTTTGATATGACATGCCCGAGAAAAGCCACTTCTTCAAGCCAGAACTCGCATTTGCTGAGTTTAGCATATAATTGATTTGTCCTCAAGACTTGCAATGCAATCCTCAAATGTTCTTCATGTTCTTCCTTAGTCTTGGAATATATCAGTATATCATCAATGAAGACTACTACGAATTGATCCAAGTAAGGCCTGAATATGCCATTCATTAACTGCATAAAGGCAGCAGGGGCATTTGTTAGTCCAAAAGGCATAACAACAAATTCGTAATGGCCATACCTACTTCTGAATGCAGTCTTGTGAATGTCATCGTCCTTGATTCTTAATTGATGATATCCCGACCTGAGATCAATCTTGGAAAAATATTTGGATCCTGAAATCTGATCAAATAATTCATCGATTCTCGGCAGTGGATACTTGTTCTTGATAGTAAGATGATTCAACTGTCGATAGTCGATACACAATCTCATGGATCCATCCTTCTTCTTTACAAATAAGACTGGTGCTCCCCACGGGGAAGTACTTGGTCTAATAAACCCTTTTCGGATTAGTTCTATCAACTGCTCCTTCAACTCCTTGAGTTCAGCAGGGGACATTCTATATGGCGCCTTTGAAACGGGACCAGCACCAGGGACTAAGTCAATGGTGAAGGCCACATCTCTTTGAGGGGGTAATCCCGGCAAATCTTCCGGAAATACGTCTGGAAATTCTTGCACTACCTGAATGTCTTCTATCTTGGTTTCCTTAGCTTCTTTAACAGTGACAAAAGCAAGGAAGGATACACATCCTTTCCTGACGAGCTTGCTTGCTCGAAGAGCCGAAATAAGAGGAGATTTGCTTCGACTCTTAGGACTAGTATAAGTCAGTTCTGGAAATTCTTTGAAAACAATCTTGCTATTACGGTAATCAACCGTTGCCTGGTACTTAGATAACCAATCTGCTCCTAGTATAACATCATATTCTTTTAGATCTAAGCAGATAAGATCAATAGGAAAATTCTTTCCTCGAACCAACACTTCACAGTTTTGGTAATGATGCGTGATATCCGTCTCGTTTCCGAGAGGAGTATACAACACTAATTTCATCCATTCCGGTTCTAGAGGTAATGGGTCAGCAAACTTCTTAGAAACAATAGAATGCGATGCACCCGTATCAAATAAGACATGTGCATATTTGGAACAAATTCTCAATGTACCTTCCACTAATCCGCCTTCTTCTTCCGGTTCGGTCTCCTGGATTGCGTGAAGACGAGCATTCTTTGTCACCGGGCGTTTACCATCACCGGCTTGGTCATTCATTAATGGACATTCGGGAATCCGATGCTCACGGCTTCCACAACGGAGACAAGCTCCTAATTTCCTCCAGCATTCTTCTGTCTTGTGACCAGCCTTGTCACAATGCTTGCATACTGTATTAGAAGGGGTAGTTGTGATAGAGAAAGGCTTGGTCTTTTTGAACTTATGATCTGGAGAGGAAGAACCTCCATTATTGGGCCTCTTCTTGAAATTGGGTTTGAAAGAACCCGAACTCGTGACTTGTTCCTTCTTGTCTTTCTCTCGGATCCTATCAGATAGTTCCGTGGCATCTTCAAGTAGTTGAGCTCGGCGCACTATTTCAGAATAAACTTGGATGTCCATAGGCGCCAGTTGAGTAATATAGTGGGGCCTAAGCCCATTAAGAAATCTACGGGCTTTCATCTTCTCCGTGCTAATAAGATGCTTAGCATATCTAGACAACCTGGAGAATTGAGCTTCATAATCTGCTAATGATAAGGATCGTTGCTTTAATGCCGCGAATTCGGCAGCCTTCTTTTCTTGGACTCGGTCCGAGAAATATTTAGCATTGAAGTATTCCACGAATTCTTCCCATGTTACTTGAGTAGGATCTATGGTTGCTTCAATAGACTCCCACCAGCATCTAGCATCTTTCTCTAACTGGAATGTAGCTAATAGAACTTTGTCCTGGTCCGTGCATTGCATGACACGGAATATGCGTTCGGTTTCCCAAACCCAATGCTCGGCATCGTCCGGATCGGTCGATCCCATAAACTTCGGGGGATTCATGTTCTTAAAGGCTTGGTGTAAGCTTCCAGCTCGTGGAGCACCACCTTGTGCTACCTGTTGTAGCACTTGGGTCATCCCTTGAAGGGTACGCTGCATGTTGCGCCATTGAGCACGTTCGGCAGCCATTATCCTACAATTACAATAACTATATTAGTGCGTGATCGTATTTAAAGACTCGTATACTATGTTAAATCTAACCCTTGGTTCTACCCAATCTCACTGGTTTAAAGGTTCAACTTATCCTTGGACTTGGGTTTTTTCCTAGGAATTGAATACCTTAGGCTCTGATACCACAAAGACTGTCACGCCCCGAGCGCGGAAGATACCCGGAGATGCGCGACGTGTCTATATCAATCATGTCAATCAGAGTGGTCGTGTATTCGACACAAAGACAGAGATGCGCAAAATAGCAAGAGAACCCAATCCTTTATTTCATAATGGATAGACTATTACAAATCCAATACTCTGTTTAATAAAGAGGAAAAGAATACATAGTTGACTCAAGAAACTATAGAAAAGACTAGATGACACTTGGAGAATCTCTATCTCTTCACTCTTGACAATTCCCATCCGATTGACTTCCATCGTCGTCGGACTTACCTGAAAAGTACAAAGGGACAAACGGAATGAGCGAACGCTCAGTAGGAAATTATATCTCAAGTACTAGCAACTGGTTTAAGTAATTACATCTTTCATGAATGCAAGAAAGTTATGCATGCTCGCATAAAACGACAAGATAGAGAGAATGTAATATCAAGGAAATAAGATAAACTTAATCATGAACTTTCAACAAGATAACAAGTGGTTCAAGATATTCAAGCAAGTACAATTAACAAGTCATGTCAAGAACTTTGGCTATCATGTATCAAGCAAGCAAGTAAATTACCCTTTTTCGGGCCACACATTTCATGTAAAGTCAAGTACGATTCAAGTACAAGATGTGTGTGGAATGTCCAATCAAGCAAGTCAAGTACTCGGTATAATGCCAGATACCTTATCATTTTAACTCCCATGGGCACAAGTACTTTCGGGTGCTCCTCCCACGACCAGATCGGGCCCTATATGCGCAGGCATTTATCATGTATTTTTGACATCCACTCTTGTTTAAATAGCCAATATAGAATTTCAATATTCAAGCTTGTATGACAACTTTGACAGAATAGAGTCCAAAAATATGACAAAGGACATAGATTGGCGATAATAACGGTATAATCACGATAACGATAAAACTAGGTAGAATATGGTTCCCTTAACTTAGGTACCATGACAAATCAATATGGACATTCTTTATATAGAATTGAGGTCCACATGAACAGTATATCAAGCAAGATACCATCATTCTTATCATAGAATTGGGGTTTACAAGAATGACACGATATGGCATGATATCATCATCCCATTAAGAATTTTCTTATGATATACTCTTTGTATAAACATAAGGGCCGGTATACCATGTTTCTTTAGATTGACATGGCAAAGATCGTGTAATGGGTTTTTAGGGTACAACCAGCTCAGTCGGCCTTGAGGGAATCCAAGGCTACGAGGAGTCTTACGGAGGTCTCTATGACTAACTTGCTAGTCCAAAGGAACGGAATGTCCAATGGAGAGCTTGTATGTCAATGAGAGTTGAGTGTGATCGGTAAATCAACATGAAAACATGGGACTATACTCACGGAGTGGAGAATAGTGCCGATATATAAATATATATTATAATATATAAAGCCATCGGTTAGCAAATCAGATGAAAATCAGTTTATAGTAAAATAACAACTTAGGTCAAGTCGTTTCTAAAGTAATTAACGCCTAACAGAAGGGCGTTTACATATGGTCCGTTTTGCAAAATTTTCAATAATTCAATAATTTATCTAAAACGCGCCCTGGACAGGGGCGTTTCTTTTCAATGAGACGACTACAGTAGAAGGCGTCTTTTTATTTACAATATTTTTCAGAACATATTTATTTTCAGAAATTATCAAAAGCGCGCCCTTGGCAGGGGCGTTAATCATTAAATTCTTATTTTCACAGAATATGTATTCCAGGATTTTTAACAGATACGCGCCCTAGTAAGGGGCATTTCTTTTTAATTCACACCCTGTGATGGGGCGTTAACACATGGAAAATGACCTAGTCTAGGTCGTGAATTCAAGAGATACCAGGAAAGCAAGCTTTGCACGATAATCAAGGATAACAATCATATAGTCATGACAGGAAATTGGCAGGAATTCGGATGCAGTATTTTAGATTTGATGTTTCATGTTTATTGACTTTTAACAGTTTAACAATTATTGATTTCATGTAATTGCATGGATAATCAGTTCTTAAGATAGGTGATAATCATTTACATGAAATTAACGCCTGTGTACAGGGCGTCAAATATGAAATTGACGACCTGGGCAGGGTCGTGTCTTGTAAATTAGCGCCCTAGACAGGGGCGTCTGTTTCAAAATATTACAGAAACGTATTAAAACTATAATAAACCATATGCATGTCATGCTTATATATATGTATATCTTGCATTAATTTTGTTTGGGCTACCATAACTTGAGAAAACCTACCTTTAATGGTTGATTTGGTTTAATCGAAGGGACGAAGAATCCCGCTGGTAGCAGTAAGCAGAGAAGGTGATTGTGTTTGATGAGGATGATGAAGATATTGATCTTCTGTCTTCAGGAACTTCACCCAACAATCGATCTGTAAGAAAAAGAAAGGAAGATGAGGAAGATGGGGACATAACCGTAGTTAGGAAAAGTTTTTAGAAGAACCTTACCTATGTTCTTCACAGCGTGTTCTCTCTTCAACCTGTAAGAAGAGAAGGAGATGAAGAACGTTAGTTCTTCATACACTCGAAACAGAAAGAAAGGAATAAGAAGAACAGTTCTGTTCTTCACTTACCGTCGCAGAGGCTTGAATCAAATAGGTTTAGGGTTTGTTCGATCAAGACTATTTATAGGATTTTGGACGTCCTGTTAGGGTTAGTGTTCTAGTGGAAGTAATGCTTCCAATATAGAGTCCTTACCACCTTTTAACTCCTTCTAATACTTATCCATTACCCAGGATAAGTGTCTGGGTCGAACGGTTCACGAACTAAATTAACGACTTTGGTCAGGGCGTCGATTCCTGAATTGACGACCCGCTTCAGGTCGTTTCTTTATAAGCGCCTTGTGTAAGGGCGTTCTTTTCTTTAAAAGACGCCCAAGATTAGGGCGTTTCTTGGCCTTACCTTTTTTTACGTTTGGAATTTGACGCCGTGTGGAGAGGGCGTCCTTTCTTGAATAACGCCTTTGATAGAGGCGTTTCTTTTTGAATTAACGCCCTAATAAGAGGCGTTATTTTAATTTTGTTTTACTTCATCTAATTAACCCTATTCTTATTATCTGTATTACTACTGTAATATATATATGTTTTATTTCAAATATTCATTTATCAGGGTTGCTACAAGTTGAGTAATATAGTGGGGCCTAAGCCCATTAAGAAATCTACGGGCTTTCATCTTCTCCGTGCTAATAAGATGCTTAGCATATCTAGACAACCTGGAGAACTGAGCTTCATAATCTGCTAATGATAAGGATCGTTGCTTTAATGCAGCGAATTCGGCAGCCTTCTTTTCTTGGACTCGGTCCGTGAAATATTTAGCATTGAAGTATTCCACAAATTCTTCCCATGTTACTTGAGTAGGATCGATGGTTGCTTCAATAGACTCCCACCAGCATCTAGCATCTTTCCCTAACTGGAATGTAGCTAATAGAACTTTGTCCTGGTCCGTGCATTGCATGACACGGAATATGCGTTCGGTTTCCCGAACACAATGCTCGGCATCGTCCGGATCGGTCGATCCCATAAACTTCGGGGGATTCATGTTCTTAAAGGCTTGGTGTAAGCTTCCAGCTCGTGGAGCACCACCTTGTGCTACCTGTTGTAGCACTTGGGTCATCCCTTGAAGGGTACGCTGCATGTTGCGCCATTGAGCACGTTCGGCAGCCATTATCCTACAATTACAATAACTATATTAGTACGTGATCGTATTTAAAGAGTCGTACACTATGTTAAATCTAACCCTTGGTGCTACCCAATCTCACTGGTTTAAAGGTTCAACTTATCCTTGGACTTGGGTTTTTCCTAGGAATTGAATACCTTAGGCTCTGATACCACAAAAACTGTCATGTCCCGAGCGCGGAAGATACCCGGAGATGCGCGATGAGTTTATATCAATCATGTCAATCAGAGTGGTCGTGTATTCGACTCAAAGACAGAGATGCGCAAAATAGCAAGATAACCCAATCCTTTATTTCATAATGGATAGACTATTATGAATCCAATACTCTGTTTAATAAAAGAGGAAAAGAATACATAGTTGACTCAAGAAAACTATAGAGAAGACTAGACGACACTTGTAGAAGCTCTATCACTTTCACTCTTGATCATTCCCATCCGATTGACTTCCATCGTCGTCGGACTTACCTGAAAAAGTACAAAGGGACAAACGGAATGAGCGAACGCTCAGTAGGAAATTATATCTCAAGTACTAGCAAGGGGTTTAAGTAATTACATCTTTCATGAATGCAATAAAGCTATGCATGCTCGCATAAAATGACAAGATAAAGAGAATGTAATATCAAAGAAATAAGATGAACTTAATCATGAACTTCCAACAAGATAACAAGTGTATTCAAGATATTCAAGCAAGTACGTTTAACAAGTCATGTCAAGAACTTTGGCTATCATGTATCAAGCAAGTAAATTACCCTTTTTCGGGCCACGCATTTCATGTAAAGTCAAGTACGATTCAAGTACAAGATGTGTGTGGAATGTCCAATCAAGCAAGTCAAGTACTCGGTATAATGCCAGATACCTTATCATTTTAACTCCCATGGGCACAAGTACTTTCGGGTGCTCCTCCCAGGACCAGATCGGGCCCTATATGCGCAGGCATTTATCATGTATTTTTGACATCCACTCTTGTTTATATAGCCAATATAGAATTTCAATATTCAAGCTTGTAGACATGTATGACAACTTTGACAGAATAGAGTCCAAAATATGACAAAGGACATAGATTGACGATAATAACGGTATAATCACGATATCGAAAAAAAACTAGGTAGAATATGGTTCCCTTAACTTAGGTACCATGACAAATCAATATGGACATTCTTTATATAGAATTGAGGTCCACATAAACATAAGATCAAGCAAGATACCCTCATTCTTATCATAGAATTGGGGTTTACAAGAACGACATGATATGGTATGATATCATCATCCCATTAAGAATTTCTTATGATATACTCTTTGTATAATCATAAGGGCCGGTATACCATGTTTCTTTAGATTGACATGGCAAGGATCGTGTAATGGGTTTTTAGGGTACAACCAGCTCAGTCGGCCTTGAGGGAATACAAGGCTACGAGGAATCTTACGGAGGTCTCTATGACTAACTCGCTAGTCCAAAGGAACGGAATGTCCAATGGAGAGCTTGTATGTCAATGAGAGTTGAGTGTGATCGATGAAACAACATGAAACGTGGGACTATACTCACGGAGTGGAGAATAGTGCCGATATATATATATTGTAACATATGAAACCATCGGTTAACAGAAACAGATGAAAAATCAGTTCTACAGTAAAACAACGACTTAGGTCAAGTCGTTTCTCAAGTAATTAACGCCTAACATAATGGCGTTTACATATTTCTATTTTACAGAATTTTTAATAATTTCATTAATTTTAATAAAACACGCCCTGGTCAGGGGCGTTTGTCAAGTAAGTAACGCCTAATAGAAGGGCGTTTTCATATGTTTCTATTTTCGCACAATTTCATTATTTCAATAATTTATATAAAACGCGCCCTGGACAGGGGCGTTTCTTCAGAGTTGACGACTATATCAGCAGGCGTCTCATTATTTACATATTTAACAGAATATAAATAATTTTCACGATTTGTCTAAAACACGCCCTTGTAAGGGGCGTTAATGTTTTAATTCTATTTTACAGGATATATATATTTCAGGGATTTACATAAAAAGCGCCCTCTGAAGGGGCGTTATTAAAATACTTACGCCCTTGTTCAGGGCGTTAGTTTCACAAGTCACGACCTAACTTAGGTCGTTAATTCGTCAAGGGTCATGAACAGTAACGAACTTATATAACAAGCAATTTTTCGAGACAGGACAGGAAGACTAGCAGGTAGAGTCATGCATTATATTAGATATCAGGATTTCATATATATCATTTTTATAACGTGGGTATTTATTATTTTCATGAAAGTAACGCCTATATACGGGGCGTTTATTCTAAATTAACGACCACAGTGATGGTCGTTTCTTTTACAGCAGCGCCCTATTCAAGGACGTTTCTTTCAATAATATTCCAGCAACGTCCGAGAAACTAAAATAAAACTAATACATGATATGCATGATGCTTCTTGTACATATAAATTTAGTTTGGGCTACAAGACTTGAGAAGATCCTACCTTGAAGAGTTGATTTGGAGATGACCGTGAGGGGTTTTGACTAGCAGAGGATGATGCTTGGTTAGGCTCCTGAAGACCACGACTATTGGTTGATGGAAGAAGACGATGGCTTTGATTGTAGAAGAAGAACTGCAGTTATCCTATAAGAAAATAAAGAAACTGTATCAGTTTCTTCGTGATCTGAATATCATACGAAGGTAAATAACTTTTACCCGAATGAAGAACTATGCTTCTTCAGAACGTAGGGGCTTCTTAACCTGTAACAGAAGAAGATGAAGAACTGTTAGTTCTTCATGTAACAGACGTAGGGATTTAAGGAAAATAAGAAGGAATGCTCCTCTTACGTACCTCTGCAGACGAACGAATCAAATAGGTTTAGGGTTCAGATGAACGAGAGTTTTTATAGGGTTTTGGGTGTCCTATTAGGGTTGGTGATCGTGTGGAAGTAATACTTCTATGATAGAGTCATTACCGCGTTTGAACTCTTTCTAATGCTTATCACTTACCCTGGATAAGTTCTGGGTTCGATCGGTTCACGAACTGAATTAACGCCTTTGGTCAGGGCGTCTATTCTTAAATTAACGACCTTGTTCAGGTCGTTTCTTAAGAAGCGTCTTGTATAAGGGCGTTCCTTATTTTTAAAACACGCCCAAGATAGGGGCGTTTCTTGTCCTTGCCCTTTTTGGCGTTGGGATTTGACGCCGTCAGGTGAGGGCGTCCTTTCTTTAGTCACGCCGTAGATAGAGGCGTTTCTTTTTAAATTAATGCCTTGATAAGAGGCGTTATTTATAATTTGTTTTATTATTCTTATTATATGTATTACTTCTGTAATATATATGTTTTATTTCATTTCAAATTTTTATATATCAGGGTTGCTACAAGTGAGCCTAATCTATTCCATAAGAAAACTGCCAAATCACTATGTACAAAGAGATGGTCTTCATCTTCAATATAATGAGAGGAATAATAGCAGACACAACAAGAAGCTAGATTAATGCCAACTAATTGTACACGGCTGTCGACAGGGACTACTTGCTTCAATATTTTCCAACAGAACAAGGTAGCTCTGGGAGGAAATCTATAATGCCACAGCATGCTAAAAGTAAGGTCTGCAGCCTGCTCTCTGATATAGCTGTAAGAGGATTTTATACTATAATTACCTAAATTAGTAAATGACCAAACATGGATATCTTCCCCCTCTTGAAGCACAAATCTTTGAATATTCTCCCGCAACTGCTGATCTTCTACTGAATCCCAGATTGGATGCTTGAGATTTGTTAAAGTTGTATTGACTGAGCAGTTTTCAATTAAGGTGTTGCTATATGAAGGAAATAAGTCCACCAGTGCCTTATCTTTGTACCAAATGTCTTTGAGAAAATTAGTAGTATTTCCATTTTGAACAATCATCCTAGATCTAGTCAATAGAATTTATCTAGCTTTTCCAAAATCACAAGATTTGATACCAACTGGAAAAGGAAATTTGCAGTCGAAAATATGAAGTCCAAGACAATACTTGCTTCTAGTATATTTAGCCCAAAGGGATTTGCTATATTGTGAGTGCCAGAGAAGTTTAACATAGAAACAAGTTTGAATATCTGAAAGACTTCGAATGCCCAATCCCCCAGTAGAAACTGGACTGCAAATCTTTTCCCAAGAAACCCAATATTTTCTGTGGGCTACTTCAAGACCCTGCCAAAAGAAGTTTGCACAAACTCTGTTGATCTGCTTGTGTATGGTGTAGGAAATAGACACAGTACTGGCTGAATATATGGGGATAGAGGCAAGGACTGAATGAATCAGAACCAGCCTTCCTGCTTGAGATAAAAATATACTTTTCCATCCTGCAAGTCTTGCATTAATTTTGTCTATCAGATATTTAAAATGGGAGATTTTGGTTCTGCCTTTGAAACGTGGAATTCCCAAGTATCTAATACTTCATGTTATGTGTTGATAGCCAGTTAACTGACTAATTCGATTGATAGAAGAGACTGGCATCCTTTTAGCAACTACAAAGCAGCTTTTAAGAGCATTAGATCTTTGCCAAGATGAAGCTTCATATTTTCCTAAAAACAATAACAACTGCTTTATAGAAGATATCCCTCTGTTCATAAAAATGATGGAGTCATCAGCATAAAGAATATGGGAAATTTGAGGAACACCCCAGGGAAGATGATAATACTTGCATAGACCAGTGGAAAAAATATATTTAAGTCCCCTATTTACTACCTCCTCGGCAAGATGATAATACTTGCATAGCCATTTCATTACATGGTCTATTGAAGATTTCCTTTGGTTCTTGTATATCATGAATGCATAAATGATGGTTCCTTGTCATTCTGATCATATGGCCTAAATACCTTGAAATGGTTTGCGGGAGAATTGGGTTGAAGTTGGGATCTTCAGATTCGTTGGTTTAATATTAACTTGCTTCTAAATTCCCATAAAGTGCATGTTAATATTGCCCACAATGTGATGGATTCAAGGTAAGAATTTATATTAGAATCCATTGTAATACTCTTCTAATCTTGAGTTGGAAAAATGGGTTCTCAAGTGCTTTCATACAAATCTTTCATGGGGATTCTTATGTGCCTCATGCTAATGCTTTCATAATCATATTTCATGTCATTTGGGTCTTGGTCTCAAAACTACCTCCATATATTAATGCTTGATCTAGATATTTTGATTTTGATCTAACCTCTTGTTTTATCATGTGTTTCAGGGATAATATTCATGGTTGATCATCATGGGATTATGGTAATATTTAATCATTTATTTTCCCTTGAATTCATTGAGGTTTGATGGGTTTTTATAACCCAAACTACATGGGTCGACCCCTCGGGTCGACCCTTAGTGTTTCTGGCAGGACTGCCTGCAAGGGTCGACCCCTGGTAGCTTGAATTTTACTCCCGACTGGTTCCTTCTCTACATGTGCAAGAGTCGACCCCAAGGGTCGACCCACTCATGCGAGGGTCAACCCCAAGGGTCGACCCTTGTGAGTTGATTTTTTCCACCCGCACGGGGGGGGCACGAGGGTCGACCCCAAGGGTCGACCCACTGCTTTTGGTTATTGTACAACCCCACGAGGGTCGACCCTTTCCAGTCCGGGGCGGCGCCGTCAAATACGACCTTCGTGTAAGCGCTCTAAAAGTCTTCTAACTCCGGCCCAACTGCCCCAAATCACTCCATGATTTGTGGATCTTGCCCCAAGGCTGTCCCTTGACCGTCCTAGAAACCTAAATACATCTTATTGGGTTGTAAACTCTAAGGAACCAAGCTAGATCTGAAATTTCAAGTTGTTCCTAACCCTTGTGTGTGTAGGTGGACGGCTGCAGCTCTAAGACTTCTTCAACAACGATCTGGGTGTAAAAGCTAGAGGAAGGGAGATGCACATAGCAGGAGGAGGAAGAAGACGCTGCTGAAGACGTCATCCACGAGCCAGAGGTTCGATCAAGAGGCTGTTGTTGCTGCTCTTCGCGGTCGTATGTCTTGGGTGTTTCATTCTTCAAGCCTGGCCGCTTCCCACTCCGTGAATCAGTTTTCCAGCACACCCTACCTCCCTATCAAAGCATTTTGTTGAAAATCCGAGGGAGTTGTTTTGATCTTTCACTTCTATGCTTTTGTTTAAGATTGCTCAAGATTTTGAATGGTTATCTAAGAGGTGCAATATACATATACGTGTTCTTTTGTCTATCTACTTGCTGCCCTTTTATTAGTGCTGCGATTTTCATCCTGAGTGTAATATCCCGGACCTTTCGGATCCTTCTTCATGGGTCCCAGATCTGGTTTTCGGAGCGTTCGGCTCCGTTGTGTCTGGAATTTCGTTTCGGACATCTTTCGTGTTCGGATCGGCGCGATCCGGAGTCGTTTCGGAGGCCCGGAGGAGTTCCGCGGCTTTTCCGCGCGTGTTTTCCGATTCCCGGTGTGTGTTTTCGGCTTTTCCTTCGGAAGCTCGCTGCGGGCGAACCGGGCAGTTCACCCGGGCACGAGTGGTACCGTTGCGATCGGTGCGTTCCGAGGATTCCGGAAACGTATTTTTCTATTTTTCGGTATTTTTCCGAAAATTCGGATTTTCTATAAAGCCTAATACTTTTTCTTTTCTTTTTCCCTTTTTCTCTTTCTTCTTCCTCTTCCTCTCTCTCGCGACCGTGAGCCCCCCTCTCTCTCCCTCTCTCCCATTCGGACGCGGCGAGCCCCTCTCCGGCTACGGACGGCGGCGGGGCGACGGCACGGGCGTGTGGGCGGCGGTGAGACGATCTCGTGGGCGTGCGGCAAGCGTGGGGAGCGTGGGGAGTTCGTGAAGCTTGAAGCGTTCTTCGTGGTTCGTGATCGATTCGGCGGAGCATTTGCTCCATTGAGGTAGGGTGACGTTCCTTAGCCTCACGTCGATCTTTTCCGTGATTTATAGGCCGCGGGGAGGCCGAGAGGGGATCATTTGAGCGTTTTTGGGTTTTTCCATGATTTGGGGAGAGCTCGCCAGATCTATGGATTCAATGCATGGATTCGTGTTTTGAGGGCCTAGAATCATGCTAGGGGTCCCCAGGGGTCTTCCCCTTTGTTTTCCCCCTCTCCTATGGAGGTATGGGGGCGTGGTTAGAATTTTTGGGCGTTCTTACTGTTTTCGGCCGCGGACTGAGAACGCGCTATACTCCAGTAGTGCGTTCTTGGAGGTCGTGCTGTCCCGACCGAGCGCGTTCATCGGAGAAGATGAACAGTAGGGCGGTTCGTGTCGCGCTATGGGGTCCTAGCGCGATTATCCTTGTCGCGCTAGGAGGACCTAGCGCGATGGTCCCTGTCGCGCTAGGGTTCCCTAGCGCGATGGTCCCTGTCGCGCTAGGGAGACCTAGCGCGATCTTCCCCGTTGCGCTAGGGTTCCCTAGCGCGTTGTTCCGTGTCGCGCTAGGTATCCCTAGCGCGATCTGGCTGTTGTTGGGTGTTCCCTTTGGGCCGTGTGTGCGTCCCGGGCACCCCGTGGAGTTCCGTGACCCTGTCTTTGGTGTCCGGAGGTTCCGTTTGCCTTGGTCATGAGTTTGACCGTGGGCGGTGCGTCTGTTTCTTCTCCGACCGTGGCGCCGCTTGACGGAGCTAGTGCGTGGGGTGATTCCCACACGTTGTCGGACTCGGACGTCATTTTTCGTTGACTTGAGAGTCTACTCCTTCAGTGACCCTCCACTAGTCGTAGCCCACCAGTACGAGGTGCTGGTCTCACCTGGGAGTGGTGTACGGGCACCCACCTTTCGAGACTGTTTGTGGACCGGTTACCGTAGGCCCTTCGTCTTAGCCAGAGTCCGGCTGCGGGGGAAAATCGGTCAGAGGGCCAGACCTAGGACGCGTGGTCTGTGTGTGCACACGTGGTTGGGGGTGGTTGGACCCACGTCGACGGGCGTGACCCCAGCTAGTCACTTGTTTATGGTTACTTGTACGGTGTTCGCGCCTCGGGTAGGACCTACCACGTCAGGCGGTTCACCTGCGGTGCGGTGTAAGACGTCAGGGGACGCTACCGGCTGTGCTTCTAGTGGGTGGTACTCCTGTCAAGTACGGAGTGACAGACTGTCAGTCGTGTGTTTCCGACCTTCGGGTTTTGACGGTTCGACCGTTGAGTTTCGGTCTTCTCGTACCGTGGCACGTGTGTCGGTTTGCGTGCCGTAGGGTCTAGTTCTGTAGAGTACAGGGCTCTCCTTTCCGAGGTACTTTCCTACCGCTAGAGTAGTGGTTTCTCATTTTTCGAGGTAGGGTTCGAGTGATCCCTACTGAGTCTTGTTCCGAGACTCATTCCCTGCGTGTTTTCACCGTGTTTCAGGTGAGATGCCACCTTCGGGGAGCGCGTCAGGAGTGCAGCGTGGTGCGGGTGCCCAGAGGTAGTGCCAGAGGTCAGAGCCGGGGGATGTCCCGTGTAGCTGTACTTTTCTTTCTTGTCACTGTACTAGTCGCGGACTACTGTTTCTGTTGTTGTTATTTTGTTGTGGACCATGTAATATGTTAATTTATTTCCTGCTTAATATTATAGCTGTTTAATTTCTGCAATTATTTGTGATACTTGTGTAGTCTCCACACCATCCTTTTAACCCTTCCGAGTCTTTGGGCTCGTGGGTGGCGGTGCGAGTCTCGGGTTATCGGGCCTTCCCGGTAATCGGATTCTCGGGTTGTTACACTGAGCAACAAGATGTGCTAAGACTTTCCATTCTCTTGCAGAAGAAGAAGAAGGAGTGCGGCTACAAGGTTGAGGGGAGAGGTGTTTATGAAGTTAATCATTTTTATGATGTATGTAGGTTTGACTGGAGCTAGGATTTGAAGGATATACTCAGTACGAGTTGCTGAAGTTGCAGACGATCCCGGATCTTCAAGGAAGACGACCAGGTGCTCCATCCTATTGCAGATTCGATTCTCTCCAACCGAAGTTTCAAGGAAAATCTACAAACGGTCATTGGAAAACAAAGGGAAAACATTCTACATTCTTAATCCATCTCTTCATGATAGTTTTTCTCCATTTACATACTATTGTGAGCATATGTTATAAATCCTTGTATGTTGCCAAACTCTTAATATTATTGTGTGTGTGGACGGAGCTGCGTCTCCGTGTGGTTTTAGTGTCCGGGGTGTGTTCCCCAACGTTGTGTGTGTGTGCTGCTGTGGTAGCGGTTTGAGGCAAGGCCTCGTGTGTGTGGATTGCTGCGGAAGCAGCGTGTGTGGTGTTGGGGTTTGTCCCTGTGTTGCTACATTTTGTAGTGTGTAGTGAAGCCTCACCGGGGTTCGATGATGGGTGGACATAGGGGACACGGTAGTGTACCCAAACCATCTACAAATCTCTGTGTCTATTGTGATTGCCTGTGTGATTGTTCATTTCTTCTATCTCCCTTCACAGGTCAATTTAGTAGGTCTGTGCTCACTACATCATCGCACATTGCTTCATCCGCTATCCTTGTTAGGATTAATTTTAATTGTTCCTTACATCGATAATCCATGTTTGGCGTAGGTTCTTTCATCCATTGTCTAGTTTATTCGAGTGAGATCGGAAAGCTTGAGAGAAGATTTTAATCTCACGTTTGTTTAGACTATTTAACGTAGTTAATATTAATTCTACTGTGTTTAGTTTAGAAAGTGTTTAAATTCCGCCATCTCGGCTTGGGGACAATTCAACCCCCCTTCTTGTCCGCCATCTCTCTAGGCCAACAATTGGTATCAGAGCACAGTCTCTGATTTTTATTCTGCGGACCTTACGGTCTAAGAGAAAAGATCTCTTTCATGATGGCTAGTTTGAATTCGGTTCCTGTCTTTGATGGTTTTGATTTTACATCATGGCTTGGAAAATTGTGTGTTTGGATTTCTAGTACTAATCCGAAGCTTTTTAACTTAATGACTCATGGTCGTCACGCTCTACCAAAAGATAAGTCAAAGTGGACCATTGAGGACAAGAAAAAGGATTCTTATAATCTTTTTATTTTGAACACTCTTAAGGCTGCAGTGAACACTGACGTATATCCCTTCATTTTATCTTGTAGGTCAGCCAAAGAGATCTTGGATGGGCTAAGCGAAGCCCAAGATGAAAGCTGGAATGGTGAGTGCCTCGTGGCAAACAAAGAAAATGAAGGCCATAGCGAGGAAAACTCTAAGGTAAACTCCGACTCTGAGGAAGAAGATGAACTTAGTTATGATGAGTGGATGAATGCATATGATGAACTGTTTGACAGATACAAAGCATTAAAATCTAAAAATAGGAAACTGAAAAAGAAATTTGATGATTCATCGCATGTTAACTCAGCATGTACTAAATGTTCTGAAGTTGAAAACTCTTGTGTCGTTGATTCGTCATATGAAAAATGTTCTGAGCTTAGGAACTTGAATGGAAGGTTGTTGCATGATATTGATATGCATAAAGAAACTATTTCAATTCTGAAAATTAAAAATGAAATTTTGATGGCTAAAATTTTAGAATTTGAAAATGTTGAAAAAGGACCTAAAGAAAAGTTGAGCTGTTCAGATAGTGATCAATTCTTGCTTGATGAACTTGTTCAAAATGCAAGACTTGCTGAAGAAATTGAGAAGTTAAATCATCAAAATAATTTGTTGGTTGATAAACTCAACAGGTTTGGAAAAAGAAAACACGTGATTGTTGATGACAATGAAAACATTCATGCTATGGAACAAGAAATTGCAAGCTATAAATCCATCAATTCTCTGTTGAATGATAAACTTGCATTGTATGAAGAACAGCTTGCCAATTGTGAAGTGCACATTTCATCATTGGAAGATGAGATCAAGAATTTGAACGAGTCCATGTGCTTGAGTGATGAAGAAAATGAAAAATAGAAAAATATCATTGATTGTCATTGTGAGCATGAAAAATCCCACATTGTTGAGTTTGCTCATGTTCCAAGAAAAAGAAGGAATGTATCATATTTTTATTGTGAAAAGTTTGGTCATGATATGTATGATTGCTCTTTAATGAAATTTGATGACAATGAGGCAATGAAGTCACAAATAAAAATTGTTGATGATTCTAAAAATTCTGAAAAATCAAAGAAGAAAAATTTCACTGTTCATTGCTTCTATTGTGGTTTGCATGGTCACGTAATGGAAAATTATTTTATGAAGAAAAATGATGATGAGTGGCCTGTAAAAAGAAAACCTTCATGTCATTATTGTGGTGAACGTGGACATGTAATGAATACATGTTCCTTAAAGGAAAAAGATGACAAATGGTTCATGAAAAGAAAATCTTCTCATTGTTTCTATTGTGGCCTGAATGGACATTCAATGGATGATTGTACCATGATGAGGGCCGATGATGAATGGTATGAGAGAAAAAATAAAAAGAATATATTTTCTCATGTTAGAACTAACCCCTCGGGACCCAAGATGGCTTGGGTACCCAAATGTCTAAAATGAGAATTTATTTTGTAGGGTGCCTTGAGGACAAAGAAGATGTCGCTAAATAAAGGTTTCTCAAGGCAAGAAAGAAAACAGTTTGATTCTAAGAATTCATATGTTCAGGTTCATTTGAAAATTTTGAAAAGGTAAAAATTATGTTTGGAGCTGTTTTATATTTTGTGAATATCTTTAGTTCTTAAATGATGTACATAGCACATGTCATACACATCCTTGCATACTTGTGTGCTTGAATGTCATGATTAACCGGTTTATAAAATGATGTTAGTGGAAAGGTGGATTATATCCACTTGGAAGCCTTCCTTATGTGTGAGTAGGGTCCTTGGACCTTTGACTCCGCCACGTACCGGTAATCAAGTTGTGTGAAACATTCATCTCAATGCATGCCGCATGTATATTCTTCAATGTCTCTTCATCATGTTAGATGAACTTGCACTGATTTGGACATGTTTGTTACATGGCATATATTTAGGGGGAGTCTGGCTATCCCTTCATAATGTCCATGCCTCTCATGTACATGTAATGCTTCTAGGAAAGTCATTGCATATGCATACATATAGTGAGCTGCATTGCATATCACTTACTTTGAAAAACTCCAAAAAGAGTCAGTTCAATGCATATAGGCAGGGGGAGGATTTTAAATTCATCAATCTCTCATTGACTCAAATTCCTCTATCTAGGTAGCTGCAACTTCTTTTTGCCAACTTATCTTTGAAACTCATCCCTGCCACAATTGTCAAGTTGGTCTAACTGAATTCTAGACTTTGTTATTGATTCCTGAACTACATTGATTGAACTGAGAATTGAAGAGATATCAGTTTGTGCACCCTATCATAAATCTGAAATCATCTCTTATGACGAATCTTCAATTATACAGGTTTAAGAATGTTGTTGATTTTAATTGGTTTAAGTCTAATGTATTCCTAAGTTTGAATTTGAAGGACTTGAAAATATATGAATCAGTCTTTTAATAAATATTAACACACTGTCTCATGTAAATTCATGCAAGACCTTCTTGAAATCTGAAAAGTTAAAACCATGCTCTTCCTTGGTTGAGATACATAATGTCAGTATTGTTCTTTAACATTTAATCTGTCTGAATTTATCATAAAAGAAAGTTATGGACAGAGTAATGATTTTGGTCACCAAGAAACTAGGTCCTCTATCAAGAAATAGAGTAAACCCATGTCATGAAGTGCCATAGTTACCTCTGCTGAAAATTACATGAAAATTTGATAGAGCAATGGCATGACTGTATTGAGTAACTAGAGATTCCGCCTCTAACCAAGGTGTCTCCTCACGTAAAAAAATACTTCTAATGCAAACTCTATTCTTTTAATTGAGAAGAAATACGGTTATTACACTGAGTAACTGGGTCATTTCACTTAAGACGTGTTGTGCCTCATATAAAAAGGTGTTGATTAACCAAACTTGTTCATTGAAAAATAATTTGATGTTCAAAAGCAAAAATCTGAAAAATATGTGTGTATCAGAAATTTTTTTGGAAGCAATGTCAAATTCAGATGCATTCACAATTGTTTAATCTCAATACTACTTTGTGTAACTCCTAAAGGTGTCATTGAAATTAATTGAGTAAGATGGAAGGAGGCTGAACTAGAAAGTTATATGAGCTATTGGTTCATTTTTATTAAAACATGTTTCAGATATGAGTATTGAATCTCATTAACAAACCTTGTATATATCACTCTTAAACCATGTCTGTCAATTAAAGTCACTTCATAAGCTTTTATAATAGAAGAGTCTAAAACTTAACCATGGATATATGGAATGGGTACCTCACTGAAAATTTTTTCTTCTCAAATATTGTGTTTTGGAAATTCGATCACACATGCTCAGATCCCGCTCACTCTATTTGCTAAACTATCTTTGAAAGATCATGTATTCTTCATGTTGCCATGTCAATCCTCCTAGATTTATTCTTGACATGCCTCTCACCTTACATTCTTAAAAGTCTTGTTTCTTTCTGAACAAGGAGCATTGTATTGTTTCAAGGGAGAGAATAGTCTTGTCCAGACTACATTTCTTGCATTGTAAAGGGGGAGATTTTCTTGTGATCTTATTTACTATATCAAAGAAACTTGCTTGATTCCACACTTAATTATGCATGCTTGAGTGCCTGACTGCTTGATCATTTGTGTTCATGCCATATTTCATTCCAGCATATTGCATATTGCATATTGCACGTCAAATGTCATCTCTTTGTCCATCAACTTTGCACAAAATTCAAAAAAAAAATGATGCGCATTTGCATATGCTTTTGTCATCTTGCATATTGCACTTCCAATTCCAAAATATTGCTTAGAGTTCATGGTTCACACACCTCCCCTTCATGGGAGGTTCATTGTTGGGTTCGTGCACCACAGGCTTTCTATATCCGTCTACTTCTGGTTAAACTTTCACATCTGTTCTCTTTAGTTCCCCACCTTTTGATAATGTCAAATGGGGAGAGAGTTTTGGAAGGCCACAATATATTGTCATCATCAAAAAGGGGGAGATTGTTGGGTTCGTGTCTCTCCCTCTTTATCTTTGATAATGATTTTGATAATCATAATATATTGTGTGCTTGATTAGTGGAAAACATCTTCATGATAAACGAACTCACATGTTGCTATCTTATCTTGCAGGTTGCTCTACTAAGTTGTTTGATGTTGAATCATGCATGCTGCTCATTAGTCTTTGGAGGTTTCATGTGAAGACTATGCTAGTGGACGAACTCACATGTCGTTATCTTATCTTGCAGGTTGCATGCTGCTCATTAGTCTTTGGAGGTTTCATGTGAAGACTATGCTTCTTGGTGGAATGGTTGAGTCCTTATAGATATGAAATTGATTGCATGGCCTTGTGTTGTGTAAATGCATAGCCATTTCATTACATGCTCTGTTGGAGATTTCCTCTGGTTCTTGTATATCATGAATTCATAAATGATGGTTCCTTGTCATTCTGATCATATGGCTTAAATGCCTTGAAATGGTTTATGGGAGAATTGGGTTGAAGTTGGGATCTTCAGATTTGTTGGTTTAATATTAACTTGCTTCTAAATTCCCAAAAAGTGCATGTTAATATTGCCCACAATGTGATGGATTCAAGGTAAGAATTTATATTGGAATCCATGGTGATACTCTTCTAATCTTGAGTTGGAAAAATGGGTTCTCAAGTGCTTTCATACAGATCTTTCATGGGGATTCTTATGTGCGTCATGCTAATGCTTTCATAATCATATTTCATGTCATTTGGGTCTTGGTCTCAAAACTAGCTCCATATATTAATGCTTGATCTAGATATTTTGATTTTGATCTAACCTCTTATTTTATCATGTGTTTTAGGGATAATATTCATAGTTGATCATCATGGGATTATGGTAATATTTAATCATTTATTTTCCCTTGAATTCATGGAGAATTGTTAGGTTTTTATAACCCAAACTACATGGGCCGACCCCTGGGGTCGACCCTTAGTGGTTCTGGCAGGACTGCCTGCATGGGTCGACCCCCCCCTATATGGGTCGACCCCAAGGGTCAACCCCTGGTAGCTTGAATTTTACTCCTGACTGGTTCCTTCTCTACACCTGCAAGGGTCGACCCCAAGGGTCGACCCACTCACGCAAGGGTCGACCCCTGTGAGTTGATTTTTTCCACCAGCACAGGGGGGGGGGCACGAGGGTCGACCCACTGCTTTTGGTTATTGTACAACCCCATGAGGGTCGACCGCAAGGGTCGACCCTTTCCGGTCCGGGGCGGGCCGTCAAATACGACCTTCGTGTAAGCGCTCCAAAAGTCTTCTAACTCCGGCCCAATTGCCCCAAATCACTCCATGATTTGTGGATCATGTCCGAGGGCTGTCCCTTGACCGTCCTAGAAGCATAAATACATCTTATTAGGTTGTAAACCCTAAGAAAACCAAGCTAGATCTGAAATTTTGGGTTGTTCCTAACCCTTGTGTGTGCAGGTGGACGGCTGCAGCTCTAAGGCTTCTTCAACAACGATCTAGGTGTAAAAGCTAGAGGAAGGGAGATGCACATAGCAGGAGGAGGAAGAAGACGCTACTGAAGACGTCATCCACGACCCTGAGGTTCGATCAAGAGCCTGATGTTGCTGCTCTTCGCGGTCGGATGTCTTGGGCATTTCATTCTTCAAGCCGGGCCGCTTCCCACTCCGTGAATCAGTTTTCCAGCACACCCTACCTCCCTATCAAAGCACTTCGTTGAAAATCCGAGGGAGTTGTTTTGATCTTTCACTTCTATGCTTTTGTTTAAGATTACTCAAGGTTTTAAATGGTTATTTAAGAGGTGCAATATACATATACATGTTCTTTTGTCTATCTACTTGCTGCCCTCTTATTAGTGCTGCGATTTTCATCCTGAGCAACAAGATGAGCTAAGGCTTTCCATTCTCTTGTAGAAGAAGAAGGAGGAGTGCGGCTACAAGGTTGAGAGGAGAGGGGTTTATGAAGTTAATCATTTTTATGATGTATGTAGGTTTGACTGGAGTTAGGATTTGAAGGATATACTTAGTACGAGTTGCTAAAGTTGCAGACGATCTCGGATCTTCAAGGAAGATGACCGGGTTCTCCATCCTATTGCAGATTCGATTCTCTCCAACCGAAGTTTCAAGGAAATCTACAAATGGTCATTGAAAAACAAAGGGAAAACATTCTACATTCTTAATCCATCTCTTCATGATAGTTTTTCTCCATTTACATACTATTGTGAGCATATGTTGTAAATCCTTGTATGTTGCCAAACACTTAATATTACTGTGTGTGTGCACGGAGCTGCGTCTCCGTGTGGCTTTAGTGCCCGGGGTGTGTTCCCCGATGTTGTGTGTGTGTGCTTCTGTGGCAGCAGTTTGAGGTAAGGCCTCGTGTGTGTGGATTGCTGCGGAAGCAGCGTGTGTGGTGTTGGGGTTCATCCCCGTGTTGCTACATTTTGTAGCGTGTAGTGAAGCCTCATCGGGGTTCGATGATGGGTGGACATAGGGGACACGGTAGTGTACCCAAACCATCTACAAATCTCTGTGTCTATTGTGATTGCCTGTGTGATTGTTCATTTCTTCTATCTCCCTTCACAGGTCAATTTAGTAGGTCTGTGCTCACTACATCATCGCACATTGCTTCATCCGCTATCCTTGTTAGGATTAATTTTAATTGTTCCTTACATCGATAATCCATGTTTGGCGTAGGTTCTTTCATCCATTGTCTAGTTTATTCGAGTGAGATCGGAAAGCTTGAGAGAAGATTTTAATCTCACGTTTGTTTAGACTATTTAACGTAGTTAATATTAATTCTACTGTGTTTAGTTTAGAAAGTGTTTAAATTCCGCCATCTCGGCTTGGGGACAATTCAACCCCCCTTCTTGTCCGCCATCTCTCTAGGCCAACAGGTAGCATGATTAGGTCGAGGGATTTGTTTCCCTCAGTCTCAAGCTATTTGGCAGCGTCTATTGTAGACTGAGTCTGCTTCTTGCTTTGGCAAGGGAATCCTCACTTGGTTTGAGTGAGGGGTGGATGTAGGAGGACTGGTGTCTAGCCGAACCACATAAAAATCTAATGTGCCATGGTTTACCTTGTGCGTTTGCCCCTTATCTTCTATCTCCTTCATAGGTACTATTGATTGCTCCTTTGAACACTGGCTGTTTGTTTTCTTTTACTTATGTGAGCTGAGTTGTTGCAATTAGCTTCGTTGTCCAGCACGATGTGCTCTTGATCATATGCATCTAATCTGATCCCTCCAAAGGTGTTTATGTGGTGGACACTCAAGATTGAGTGAGTGGGTTTCATAGCAGTAGTCCTTACCTCTAGTCTTCTATTACTGCATTCACATTGTATCAAATGCTTTCTTAGTGCTCGAGAGTGAGCCTCAATAGAACATCCGTTAAAATTGTGTCATTTGGTTTTATTTCCTTTCTCTTCATGGGTTTCATTTCCAGAGAGCAAATTTTTAATTGGGTGTATTTGTTGAAAGGTCCATTCACCCCCCCCTCTGGATCCATATCTGAGCGCCATCATTTCTATCAGGTTTTCAGGCTGGTTATCGTAGGGCCTCCCCTGTAGTGACTCGAGTCCGAGCCGAGAGGAAAACCAACTAGAGGGCCTGGCGTTATACAGTCTGTCAGTCTGTGCACACATGGTCGGGGGCTTCGGACGCGTGCAGACGAGCACGACCCCGACTAGACCCTTGTTTCTACTATGGTTTGTGTTGTGTCATGGTTTCCACCTAGGGCGAGAGAGACACCTAAGGCATGGAATAAGTCATCAGTGGACGCTTCTAGTCGTGCTTTGAGTGCGCAGGTGCCCCCGTCATGGGAGATGAGTTTTCGTGACTCGAGAGTCCATTTTCTGACTGCGAGGTGTGGTTTCCTGGACCATTTCTATGTGTTTCCCGAGGTTGAGGCTAGGGGCGCTCGGTAGAGATACCGGGGCTTCACCCCTTGGCTGGGTCAGGTTCACGACAGCGAGGTTGTGACGGTACCCGTGGACCGTGTGGTCCTGGTTAGGCCCCATCTTGGTAACAGGCCTCCATGGTAGAGTCGTCGTGGGTTCTCCCTCGATAGCTGTGGTGTTAGGTAGTCCGGTGGTCCCCCGGCTGAGAGATCGGGGTGTGTTTTCCGGTACAGTAGGAGTAGCTGTAGAGTCAAGGTTTTATTGGCCGCCGTGTTTGCCGCTCCTACTTTTGTTGCTACTTTTCGCTGCCGCCGTTGTTTATGGTTGGGGTTCCGCAGGACCCCTACTGAGCCAGTGAGGCAAGGCTCACCCCTACTTTTCAGGTGTGGCGATTCTTCCTCGCCGTTTGAGGGTGCTGCGCTGAGGTTTCTAGGTGCCAACTCGCCGGGCCGAGTGTTCACTCGGCATTTGTTACGTTTTATTTTCTGTAGACTGTACTTTATTTTGGCCTACACTCTGGTATAGTTTATTATTGGTATTCCTACTTTATTCCTTATTTCTATGTATATTGCCACTCACAAACACCTTTTAGCCGTTTCGAGCCCTCTGGCTCGTGGGCGGCGGACCAGGATTCGAATAGTATCGGGTTCTTCCCGGTATCCAGATCTTGGGTCGTTACACCCGCCATACACCTCTATGGTTGGCCTGCACCTACCCTTCAGAAAAACACCTCCACAGTCAATCAAGCACATGATCTCTAGCCAAAACACCACAATGGTTGGCCTACACATCACCCAGTTCCTGACCAATACACCTTCCCGGTTGGTTAAATCCCTAACCTTTGGCCAATATGCCTCTTTGGTCGACATAAGTTAATTCTTGGCCTATCGCCACCACAACCCAGAACCTCAGCCTTTGCATCACCAAAGTCGATCCGTTCAAGCTTCAGTACAGGCTCCAACTGCAAGCTACACAGATCAGCCACCCTGAAGGTCTACGTGAAGCCCCAGATTGCTCGGCAATTAGCCAAGCCCCAGTAAGCAACTCTATCATCAACACAACGGATCAACGGCAATGATCCCACCAACATCATCCTTTGATAGTAGTAGGCTAAGAACACCCAACACCAGTCGCCGAACAACCAAGAGGCTATCAGGTAAAGAATAAAAAAAATAAAAAAAATCAATAAAAATGGGGTTAATAAAAGAGATACCCCGGCGGACTCAGTTGTCTTCTTTCTCAAGGAGGCGACTGGGGGCAAAAAGGCCAGCAACCCGGTTGAGGTGAAAACTCATAAGAGCACCTCAGACAAAATTAGGTAACCCCTCGATGCGAAAACCCGCAAGGGTACATCGGAAAAAGTAAAAGGGGACCAGCTCTGGCAAAAACTCGAAAGGGTGGCAGAGCTGGTAAAGAGAATAAAAACAAAATTTCTCTCCTCCCCCCATCCGGGGCAGCCAGCTACCCACCTTTCAGCAATCATATCGCCTGCCAGTTGACCCATACCAGTCTCTAACTAATGTCTTACTCCTGTTTATAAATCATGCACCTCCCTGTCGGCCATCTACCATCATGTTCAGCCTACGCCGATTCCCTGGGCCACTCCTCTCCTTGGTTGGTCTATATCGGTCCCTGACTAGTACACCTCTCTAGCTCATTGATCTTACACTCCCCAGTTAGCCAAACACCACCCCGGTTGGCTCACACCTCCTCCGGCCTCACACCACCAAGGTCGGATCGTATACACCAACAACTCATGCACCATTCCAGCCATTCATTCCAACAACCCTCAGCCTACATGTTAGGGTGCTAGGCCGGATACAGAGGGGGGGTGAATGTATCCTTCTATGTAAAATGGCCAAATAAAAACTTGGATGCTAGAGATAGACACAGAATAGAACCAATTCGATTCAACTCAAATACAAACACTTGGAGCACGCCTATCCAAGCATCTAACGGAAGCAAATCAAGCAATCAAACCACTGCTCAATAGATTTTTAGGTGGTTCGGTCCTCCAGACCTACATCCACCCCTCACTCCCAACCGGAGTGAGGCTTCACTAGCAAATGCTAGAACCAAGCAGACTCAGTCTGCAAACAGTTGCTGCCACACAGCTTGACCAGGGGAGCAGCCTCCCCTCTTCCTCCCAACCGGAGGGACACCCAAGTGACTCCCATCCACTTGGAAACTACATGTCGTAGACCTCTCTTCCTCCAGACCAGGAGGGACCCGACCTCAGTCCAGAGGATCGGAAGTACAAAGGTAATCAGAAAAAAAAGGAAAACAATAAACGAAAATAACACAGCAATCAGAAGGTTGTAAAGATGAAAACACAGATGTGGCCCTCAATGGAGCTGACAGGCTTGGATCTGATCCACGGTTCAGTAAGAGCTAGTCTTCAGATGAAGCTTCTTCTTTCTCTTCCTTTTTCTTCTCTGCTTCCCTCTCTCACTCGCGAGCTCTCTCTCTTTCTCTTTTTACTTCTGCTACTTCTCTCACTCTGCCACTCTTCTTTTTCTTCTTCTTCTCTACTCACTGGATCGAGAATACTCTGCTACTCTCAGACTGGATGTATAGACTTTTATCCTTTTCTTTCGATCGATCAGCCTTCTTTAGTGGAAGAAGGTTCATATATATAGCAGCAGCAGCAGCAGCCCCTGGGCGTGTGGCTTCCACGTTTTCCCGCCCAAGGAATTCGCCAGAACCGAGGTAGCTTCATCCACGTGTCAGCATCTGCATACCTCGTCCTCCTGGGATCACGAGCCAGGTCATCAATCTCGGTAAGAATCCCTATCAGAGATAGCATCGGATAAGTCATCAGTTTAAGTCTGAACAACCTGTACAGACTCTGTGAATGCAAAGCATTGTATAGACTTCAGAAATCAATATAGCAAGTGTGTACAGAGTGAGGGAGTGTATAGACTTAGCAGTCTTCATGCGTGCTTAGTGTATATACTTGCTAAAGAGTGTATTATCATAACAGAAGAGTGTGTAGACTAAGGCCTTCTGTTCAGGACAAAAGCCAATGTACAGACTTCATGCTGTACAGACTTGATGTTGATCAAGACACCTTTGGACATCAGCCCAAGGCGTCAATGCTTCCAATGTGCAGCGTCAACGCAGTGAACAAGGCAGGTGATGAACAATGGAAGCACTAGCTTTACCAATGTGTAGACTTCATGAGATGCAGTGCAAACTCTATACAGACTTGGCCGTGTAAGGCGACGCAAGCAATGGCTGTATATACTTTACTCAGTGTATGGACTTCACATAAGAAGCCAATGGCTGTACAGACTTAGGCAACCTTCAACTCACTGCGATGTACAGACTCTGGAGGACAATAGCCAATGTATGGACTTGCTCAGCCTGAGGCACTGTGTAGACTTCAGCTCAAGGCCAGTGTATGGACTTGATGAGACACTCATGGGTGTGTAGACTTAGAGTGAGGCATATAGTGTAATACTGCAACAGACTGTATAGACTTTGGCAAAAGCATGAGACGTACCCTAAGACGATGAAACCTGTATAGACTTTACTATGAATGGATGCTCAGTGAGACGCAAGTTGAGATGATGCAGTGTACAAACTTCATGTAATGCATGCAGACGTTGAACAATAGAATGTGCAGACTTTGCCATGAGACGCTGAACAAAACACTCCAATGAATAGACCTGCTGGATGCACTGTAGACAATGTATAGACCTTGAAGGCTAACAAGCGTCCTCAGTGTACAGACTTGGGCTGTATAGACTTTGACTCAAATGTGCATATGAGACGCTGAATGAGACAATTCACTGTATAGACTTGGCCTAAGACAATGCATGAGACGGACTATGTATAAACTTGCGTTACTGTAGCAATGTATATACTTCATGAACAGACGATGTACCTACTTGGAGTTGATGCATGCTGTGCAATGTACATACTTTGAAATCATGCAGGCTGATGTGCAGACTTCAGTTGAAACAATGTAGCTACAGTGCAATGTACATACTTCATGCAATGCAAAGCAGACCAAAGTACAGACTTCCTAAATGCTTCAAGACCATGCACATAAAATGTCTAGACTTCACGAGGTGAACGGCTGTACATACTTCCTATGTGAAGACAGCCGCTGTACAGACTTTGTTGAAGTGTGAAGGAGTTGAGTGTATAGACTTCGCGATGTGAAGGCTTTGTCAAAGATAGCAGGCCGATGTACAGACTTGAGCGAGTCAAGGTCTGTATAGACTTGAAGATCATTCAACGACCAATGTATAGACTTTCCAATGGAAAGGCTGTATAGACTTGAAACAATGGAAGACAACGAGTGTATAGACTTTGAAGTGCAACGTAGGTAAAACTTCCAATGTTCAGACTTCAAAGATGAACGTAGGTAAAGAACCCAATGTGCAGACTTGGAAGTGCAACGTAGGAACAGATGCCAATGCACAAACTTTGGCAAGTAACGATGTACAGACTTGCACAGTTCCAGCTGAAGAATGTATAGACTTTACCTATTGAATGTGGCTGTACAGACTTGGAGAGTTGAACCCAATGTACAGACTTGTTGATATCAAACCGATGTACAGACTTGCAATAAAGTTTGCAGAAGGCGATGTATATACTTTGATGCCCAACGCCAATGTACTGACTTTGAAGAGAAGACAAATGTATGGACTTTGACGGAGTGAGATAATGTAGCAACCCTAATAAATGAATAATTGAAATGAATTAAAACATATATATTACAGAAGTAATATATATAAAAGGAATAGGGTTAAATGGACGAAATAAAACAAATTAAAAATAACGCCTCTTATTAAGGCGTTAATTTATAAAGAAACGCCTCTATCAATGGCGTGAATAAAGAAAGGACGCCCACACCTACGGTCGTCAGTTCTCACGCGACCAAATGGGTAAGTAAAAGAAACGCCCCTATCTTGGGCGTGTTTTAAAACACGAAACGCCCTTTTTCAAAGCGCTTTTTAATAAACGCCCTGATATAAGGCGTCAATTAAATAATACACGCCCTGACCAAAGTCGTTAATTCCATTCGAGAACCGTTCGAACCCAGAACTTATCCAGGGTAAGTGATAACTATGAAGAAGAGTTCGAATGTGGTAATAACTCAATCTTGGAAATATTACTTCCAATCAAACACTACTTTTGTTAGGACTCCAAAATCCTATAAATAGTCTTGATCGAACAAACCCTAAAACCCATTTGATCGAACGTCTGCTGCTAGGTACGTGAAGAACAAACTATTCCTTTGATCTCTGCTTTGCCTACACGAAGAACTAATGATTCTTCACTCTCTTTTCTTCTTACAGGTTGAGGAAGCCTAGACTTCGTGAAGAACAAGGGTAAGTTCTTCTAAACTTCCATCTTCAGCCAAGCTTATGAAGAAATTTCTAATATCTCTTCATATTCCTCTGTAGGAAAACTCTAGGGATCGACCAAAGAACAAAAGTTCTCTGCCTACTGCTGATTCAGTTTATCCTTATCAACGTCTTCACGTGTCTGTCGCCTTCAAATCCATTGTTAAGGTAGGATTTTCTCAAGTTATTGTAGCCCAAACAAGAATTAATGCAAGATATCTATACATATGCATGGCATGCATACTGTTTATAAGGTTTTATCACGTTCTCTGCAACATTTTGAAAGAAACGCCCTTGATCAGGGTGCTAATTTAAATTACACGACATGCCAGAGGTCGTCAATTTCATATTTGACGCCCTGTACGCGGGCGTTAATTTCATAAGAATCGCATGTGATTAATAATTGATCCTGTTTAAAAATTACAATACATATGAAATATTGATTTTTAATATCTTGCATGACTCTGTGAATTCCTGTTAAATTTTACTGCAACTACATGTCTCCTGTCCCTTGAAATTTTAGGTCCTATAATATTGTAAATTTCTTGAAATTCACGACTTGGACAAAGTCGTTTTCCATATTTTAACGCCCCAGAACAAGGCGTGAATCTGAAAAGTAACGCCTCTTCATAGGGCGTGTATCTGTTAAAATCCTGAAATTTACATACTCTGTAAAATGGAATTAGAAAGTAACGCCCCTTCCAAGGGCGCGTTTTTGATCTCAACTTTGAATAAACGCCCCCAGGCAAGGCGTGTTTTTGGTAATTTAATGAAATAATGGAAATTCTGCAAATTGGCAATACATGTAAACGCCCTCATGTTAGGCGTTAATTATTCAATACACGACTTTACTTAAGTCGTTATTTTACTGTAAACTGATTTCGTCTTAGCATTATTACCGATGGTTTCATATTATACATATATATATATATATCGGCACTATTCTCCATTCCGTGAGTATAGTCCCACTTTTCACGTTGATTTATCGATCACACTCAACTCTCATTGACATACAAGCTCTCCATTGGACATTCCGTTTCTTTGGACTAGCGAGTTAGTCATAGAGACCTCCGTAAGACTCCTCGTAGCCTTGGATTCCCTCAAGGCCGACTGAGCTGGTTGTACCCTAAAAACCCATTACACGATCCTTGCCATGTCAATCTAAAGAAACATGGTATACCGGCCCTTATGATTATACAAAGAGTATATCATAAGAAATTCTTAATGGGATGATGATATCATGCCATATCATGTCGTTCTTGTAAACCCCAATTCTATGATAAGAATGAGGGTATCTTGCTTGATCTTATGTTCATGTGGACCTCAATTCTATATAAAGAATGTCCATATCGATTTATCATGGTACCTAAGTTAAGGGAACCATATTCTACCTAGTTTTATCGAACTCGTGATTATACCGTTATTATCGCCATTCTAGGTCCTTTGTCATATTTTTGGACTCTGTTCTATCAATGTTGTCATACGTATCTACAAACTTGATTATTGAAATTCTATATTGGCTATATAAACAAGAGTGGATGTCAAAACACATGATAAATGCCTGCGCATATAGGGCTCGATCTGGTCCTGGGAGGAGCACCCGAAAGTACTTGTGCCCATGGGAGTTAAAATGATAAGGTATCTGGCATTATACCGAGTACTTGACTTGCTTGATTGGACATTCCACACACATCTTGTACTTGAATCGTACTTGACTTTACATGAAATGCGTGGCCTGAAAAAGGGTAATTTACTTGCTTGATACATGACAGCCAAAGTTCTTGACATGACTTGTTAAATGTACTCGCTTGAATATCTTGAATAAACTTGTTATCTTGTTGAAAGTTCATGGTAAGTTCATCTTATTTCCTTGATACTACATTCTATCTATCCTGTCGTTTTATGCGAGCATGCATAGCTTTATTGCATTCATAAAAATGTAATTACTTAACCCCTTGCTAGTACTTGAGATATAATTTCCTACTGAGCGTTCGCTCATTCCGTTTGTCCCTTTGTACTTTTCAGGTAAGTCCGACGACGATGGAAGTCAATCGGATGGGAATGGTCAAGAGTGAAAGTGATAGAGCTTCTACAAGTGTCGTCTAGTTATTTCTATAGTTTTCTCGAGTCAACTATGTACTTTTCTTTTTATTAAACAGAGTATTGGATTTGTAATAGTCTATCCATTATGAAATAAAGGATTGGGTTATCTTGCTATTTTGCGCATCTCTGTCTTCGTGTCGAATACACGACCACTCTGATTGACATGATTGATATAGACACGTCGCGCATCTCCGGGTATCTTCCGCGCTCGGGGCGTGACAGGTTGACAGACGACCTTGTGTGTGGGTGTCTTGGCGGTTCTGCCCAGTCCGAGACACTGGTTCTGGATGCCTCGAGGTATCATCTTACCTTGGTTTGTGTGTAGCCACGCAGGACAAAGTGCTATGCTATGGGAGCCACCTCTTGAGTCCGTAATGGAGCAAAGTGCTACATAGTGGGAGCCACCTCTTGAGCCTGTAGGGGCCACCTCTAGAGTCCTACCTGCCTGGGGGCTTGATTACATGATTGCGTGCTATATGTGCCCAGCGACGAGGACGTCGCCTATATAAGAGGGGTAGATTGTAACACCCTCAAATATAGCTAAGTTGTACTCTATATCATCGAGGTGCCTTTTAAAGTATCGGCTCAGTTCTTGAAAAGAACTCCGAAGTTAAGCGTGCTTAATGGGGAGTAGTACTGGGATGGGTGACCTGCCCGGGAAGTCCTCCATTCTGGAGCCGATCACTGTTAGAAAAGGATAAAACCATGAGGCCGGCAGGCCAAAGCGGACAATACCTCGACGGTATAGAGTACATGGCGTGACAGATAATGTTCAGACTTTGAAGTCACACTGTGGATGTACATACTTGGAAGATCATGGAATGTATAGACTTGAAAGTATGAAGGCGATGTATAGACTTGCCTAAGATACAGCATGAGACGTTGGCTGAGACGGATGCTGTACAGACTTTAAATGCACTAAGACGCTGAACAAGACGGACCGATGTACAGACTTCTAAGTGCTGATGAACTATGTATGGACTTGGCTTGAGATGTTGCATGAGACGGTGCAGGATGTATAGACTTGCATGAGACAGTCAGTGAGACGCTCAGCAATGTATATACTTGAAAGAACTCCGAGCGATGTATGGACTTTGAAATGCTTGAAGACGATGTACATACTTCAAGAGATGCTGCATGCCGATGTATAGACTTCATGAACAAACACATGATGCAATGTGTGGACTTGGTGACACATGCAGACAGATGAGTGTACAGACTATGCCAGCAAGCTACACGATGTGTAGACTTAGAAGTGCCTGTAGCAGTGTAATGTGCAACCAGTGTATGGACTTGTCGTGCCTACACAGGGCGTTGTACACACTTGCTGCCTGATGCAAATGTGCAGACTCTATAAATGTATGCAGTAGATAAACAGTCTGAACTTCAAATGCAATGACACACAGTGTAAGCAGATAAACTGACTGAACATATGAAAGACTGAATGAACATTTGAATGACAGACTGAATATAAGAATGACTGAGTTATGATCTGATAAAATAACTGAATATAGAATGACTGAATAAAAGCATGGTGACTCACAGTGATTAACTCACATTAAAACCAATCATCACAAACCCCTAAAGCCAATCATCAAAACCACAAGCCACAGGGGCCAGGGGCACAACAATCTCCCCCTTTTTGATGATGGCAACAATACACAGTGAGTCATTCTGATGATGTAATACATTCTTATGAAAGTCATTCTGATGACTCAAACTATTCTCCCCCTTTGACTTCATCAAAAAGAAAATAGTTTGAGAAGAGAAAGCAAACCAGCATGCAATGATTGAATAAAATACTCCCCCTTTGGTAAAGATCTCCCCCTTTGATATAATCAATATGAATGCTGATGCAGAAGGAGATACCAAAATGCAAGAACACATTGCTCCCCCTTTAAGAGTTTCTATGCAGCATGTTGCATATGACATGGAAGCTCCCCCTCAATAAGTGGAATCTTATGAGATGGATAACAAGGAGAGGTTCAGGTCAATGAATCAATGATATTCATCAGAAGAGTTTCAAGTAGTAGATTTTCAAAGAAGCTCCAATCTCAATAACTTCAGTCAGATTTTCAGAGAGATAGCAATCTCATAAATCCAAAACATAAGTTTTCAAAGTCTTCTATTATAAGGGCTTATGAATGAGCTTTTTTTGAACATAATGGTTTAAACTTGATGTATGCAGAGTTTATCAATAAAACTCTGTATTGATATCTAAAACCATGGTTTAATAAAGATGAACCAAGCCCTCATATTTATCTTGATAAAACTCCCTTTCTCTTACACAATCAAATTTATTGACTTCTTTCGGAATTACATGCATCAGTATTGAAATCAAGCAATTATGAAGTCATATGATTTTATCTAGGGTTGTAGCAATTTGATTTTAGCATCAATATTCAGATATTTCAATTTGTTCAACAATTTTCTTGCTACAAATTTTACGAGCACTCTAGTTCAGTGCACACATTGTAACTAGAGGATATACCTTGATTAGAGGCCAATATCCCTAAGCTCTTAGTGTGACTAACTGTCATGCTTTATGTGAATAGAGTTAGCATTTACACATCATGACACACTACAAATCATTTTTTAATGAGTGAGTTGTATTTCTCAGTGTGCATGCCATTGCTCTGCCTGAGTTTCAATGAATTTTATGCAGAGTTAACTAAGGCACCTCATGACACAGTCCTTTGGACTTGTGTTTCTCAGTGACCAATGTCATTGCTCTGACAGTTATAACCCTTTAGACATTTCAGAGACATTCATTTGCTTCAAATCAATAATAGTTTCATGTACTTGACCAATTAAAGTCATGTATTCAAAAGTGCAGATTTCAGAAATTTTTCACAAGACACGGCATGAAACAAATGGTTAAGGTTTATTAAACATGCTTCAAATATTTTTAAGAGATTTTAAAGTTAAACTCCATGAACATTAAACTTAAACCACATGAGTTATTTCAGACATTCATAAAGCTGTATAATAGAAGATTTCTAGTTCAAAATTTTTAGATTTATGATCGAGATAGCCCATTGAAATCTTCATGAAGGACTGATGGAATTCTGAACCCAAATCATACCAATTGATAGGAGGAATACCAATTGTTAAGAGAGATTGTGAAGCTCAAAGTTTTCAGAATATGATTAAGGTTTGTCAACAAAATCAGTAAGAAAGGATATACAATGAGTTCTGACACAAGTATGCATTTGACAACTTATATGCAATGCATTGACTCCCCCTCACAATATCCATTCAAACTCTCTTTTTGGCATTTTCAATATAAGGCAATGCAATGCACTATATGTATGCAGGGATATGCAAAGACTCACATTGAATGCTATGCAAGGATATGCAACTAACTCCCCCTGAAAACATGCAATATTTGCACTGAAAACTGAACATATGATACCAAATGATTCATGCACATTCAGACTGTCCTATCAAGTAAAATGACCCATGGTACTAGGCGGAGCACTTGGTCTAATAGACCACTTCACATATAGTAAGAACCTCCAGACAGACCTCCTTGCCTTTTGGTACCTTACTATTTATATACCATTGAGGTCATGCAAATTTATTCAACATGCAGTCTTATATGCAATTCAGAATTTCAGTGAGCTATTGCAACACACAAGTTTCAAGTCACACTCATAAGCAGTTCAGATTTTTTTTTTTTTAGAAAATTCAAAATGCAATTTATTTTCAGAGTTTATGCATAACACAATTATCAAGCAATTACAATTAGCCTATGTATGCATCAGATACAGACAACCCTTTTAATCTGATATTTGCACAGAACTCTCAGCAAATGCATGATCAGAAAATAATGCACATGGCAGATGATGAATGAAAATTTAAAAACAGATTTAACTTGCTATGCATTAAAACTAAAAATAAGAAGAGTAGGAAGTTTACCTGAAAAGTTTAGTATGGGGTTTTCTTTTTGAGTGCCTTGGATCATTACCCATTTTTATTCCAGTCCCAAGGCACACCTGCATAGCAATGTTATTTTGCACAAACAGGTACCCAAGAAGTCTTGGGTCCTGACATGACAGTATTACTCCTAGCAGGTTTTCTCAACAATTTTCATGCATGAAGGTCATCAGATTTCATCAAATTGCAATTATACATTGAGTGACCAATTTGTCCACAGCAATGGCATGAATTAGCAGATTTCAAATTCCTCTTATGCACATTATTGTTGTCATGAAGTTCATTGGCAGAGAGAGTTCTGTTTACTATAATGATAGTAAGATGCACCAGATTTCGGATTTAATCTATGCACATTCTTGTTTGCATGAAATCCATGTGTATATGCATGAGATTTTCTGTTAACAGAATAAGAATTCTGTTTACCAAAACGAGTTTGGTTTTGATATCCTGCCAGCCAACAGGTTGCAGCCCTGTGGCCTGGCTTCCCACAGTGATAGGATGCAGGAGACTTTCCAATGGCAGGTTTAGAATTTAATTTTCTACCTTGAGCATGCCAACAGTGGGCTGCAATGTGGCCCATCTTGCCACAGTGAAAGCATGAATTAGAACTTTTCTTACCAGCATTCAACCAGCATTCAAATCTCTTATGACCCAATTTTCCACAATTAAAGCATGTCATATGCTGGTTTATTGGAACAGACTTGTTCTTGTTAAGAGCATGATCATTTGCATGAAATTTATTCTTATCACTAACAAACCAGCATTGTGAAATTTTGTGTCCTAGTTTACCACACTGAAAACACTCAACTTTCCTTTTCTGAGATGAAAGATTTTTATCATGATATCTCCTAGCATTCTTATCATCCTTCTCCATCAACTTACACTCATGCATCAGATGTCCAGCTTTATGACAGTAATGACAGATAATCTTCTTTTTAGATGCATGTGAGTGTGTGTGAGGACTGTGATCAGCAAACACTGATGAACCCTTTTCATTTATCTTCTGATTTACAGTCCTTTTCTGATTTTTATCCTCTTTTCATGTTTTCTTAGCCTTGTACTGAATTGAAGATGTAGTAGAAGGCTTTTCCTGTTCAGAAGATTTAACAAAAATAGTTTTCAAGTTGGATCCATCAACCTTCCTCATGACTGGACTGTAGCCCAGTCCCTCTTTCTTAAAGTTATCCTTTGCTCCCAACATTTTCTGAGCAATGGGCTGTTTATCTTTAGAGGTGGTGGCTACATCTGAACCACTTACAAAAGATGTCATAACTTTGTTCTAAAGTTCCTTCTTGTTTATCTTATTGTAGCCCAGCCCTTCCTTCCTAGGATTGATTTTTATACCTAGTAGCTTGTCTAGGTTTTTCTGCCCATCAACAAATTTAGACAAGGAAACTTTTAAATCCTGAATTTCATTTTCTAAAGAGAAAACATGTATCTCATAACTGGCAATCTCTTGCTCACAGCAATTGACAGCTTCATTCAAAACCTTGTTAGCTGTTTTGTATTCTTCAATTTCATTTTCCAGATTGCTCAGTTTATCAGAATCTTCAAAGCAAACACTTTTACCTCTTTCTAAAGCTAGAAGTCTCTCAGACATAGTGGAGTTCAGCATTTTCAATTTCTCATTTTCTTGCTTAAGTTTGTCATTCTGAACCAATTCATTTATTAGAAGCTGATCTTCTGAATTGACTTCATACTTTCTTCCATTTTCAATTTCCTTCATATCCTTTTGTTATTTTTCAAGATCTTTCTGTAATTCTATGTTTACAGACTTTATGGCATTAAGTTTTTCAATCAGCAAATCATTCTCTCATTTAAGTTTCTCTAATTGTTCTTCATTTTCTTTAGAAAACTTTCTGAGAGAGTCATTCTCATTTTTCAGCTTGTTTAAGTCAGATTTAACGCATTTAAGTTCTTTCAGCAAATCCTTACTCTGAACAGAATCATGACTAGCTAGGCTAAGCTTCTTTTCAAGTTTAGAGATTTCCTTTACATGATCTTGATCTTCAATTTTTAGCAATGAAATTTGTTTCTTCAACATTTGAATATCATACATAAAAGCATCATGAACATTTTTCAGTTCAGCACAGTTTTTATATGGAGAATTGAAACTGTCTGACCTACTATTCTTCTTCAATTTTTTGTATTGTTCTCTTAACCGTTCATGAGACTCTAATAATTCAGCATATGAATTCTCCTAATCATTTTTCAATCAGCAAATCATTCTCTCGTTTAAGTTTCTCTAATTGTTCTTCATTTTCTTTAGAAAACTTTCTGAGAGAGTCATTCTCATTTTTCAGCTTGTTTAAGTCAGATTTAACACATTCAAGTTCTTTCAGCAAATCCTTACTCTGAACAGAATCATGACTAGCTAGGCTAAGCTTCTTTTTAAGTTTAAAGATTTCCTTTACATGATCTTGATCTTCAATTTTCAGCAATGAAATTTATTTCTTCAACATTTGAATATCAGACATAAAAGCATCATGAACATTTTTCAGTTCAGCACAGTTTTTACATGGAGAATTGAAACTGTCTGACCTACTATTCTTCTTCAATTTTTTGTATTGTTCTCTTAACTGTTCATGAGACTCTAATAATTCAGCATATGAATTCTCCCAATCATCCAAGGTATAGTTCTCAAAAGGGTTTACCTCCTCATCATTATCATCTTCACTTTGATTGCTGCCTTGATCGCTACCACCTTGATTACTTCTGTTGGCCATCATGCAGCTTGTTTGATTTCCTTTCCCGGCTCTCTTCATCATCTTCAACATATCCCTTGCAGATCTACAATCAAGGAAACATGAGTGAAGGGCTTTGTCAGTGGCTGCTTTCATCAGATTTATAGCTGTTTGATTCTCCTCATACATTGATTCGTGACTGTCAGTCCATTTGGACCTTTTCTTTGGTAATTTATGAGGACCATGTGAAATCACTTTTCACAGGTCTGGATTCACCGATTTGACATAATTCTTCAGACTAGTGAACCATGCATTAAAATGTGTACCACTGAAAACCAGTGGATGAGCCATGTGAACACAACATATTAATGCAACATGAATATTGATGCACTAAAAACAAATTAGCACCTAAGACTGCAAGATCGAATCTGCAGGTCGCTGGACCTTGTATGCAGACACTGCTCTGATACCAACTGTTATGGTGCTAGGCCCGGATACAGAGGGGGGTGAATGTATCCTTCTATGTAAAATGGCCAAATAAAAACTTGGATGCTAGAGATAGACACAGAATAGAACCAATTCGATTCAACTCAAATACAAACACTTGGAGCGCGCCTATCCAAGCATCTAGCGGAAGCAAATCAAGCAATCAAACCACTGCTCAATAGATTTTTAGGTGGTTCGGTCCTCCAGACCTACATCCATCCCTCACTCCTAACCGGAGTGAGGCTTCACTAGCAAATGCCAGAACCAAGCAGACTCAGTCTACAAACAATTGCTGCCACACAGCTTGACCAGGGGAGCAGCCTCCCCTCTTCCTCCCAACCGGAGGGACACCCAAGTGACTCCCAGCCACTTGGAAACTAGAGGTCGCAGACCTCTCTTCCTCCAGACCAGGAGGGATCTGACCTCAGTCCAGAGGATCGGAAGTACAAAGGTAATCAGAAAACAAAGGAAAACAATAAACAAAAATAACACAGCAATCATAAGGCTGTAAAGATGAAAACACAGATGTGGCTCTCAACGGAGCTGATTGGCCTGGATCTGATCCACGGTCCAGTAGGAGCTAGTCTTCAGATGAAGCTTCTTCTTTCTCTTCCTTTTTCTTCTCTGCTTCCTTCTCTCACTCGCGAGCTCTCTCTCTTTCTGTTTTTACTTCTGCTACTTCTCTCACTCTGCCACTCTTCTTTTTCTTCTTCTTCTCTACTCACTGGATCGAGAATACTCTGCTACTCTCATACTGGATGTATAGACTTTTCTCCTTTTCTTTCGATCGATCAGCCTTCTTTAGTGGAAGAAGGTTCATATATATAGCAGCAGCAGCAGCCCCTGGGCGCGTGGCTTCCACGTTTTCCCGCCCAAGGAATTCGCCAGAACCGAGGCAGCTTCATCCACGTGTCAGCATCTGCATACCTCGTCCTCCTGGGATCACGAGCCAGGTCATCAATCTCGGTAATAATCCCTATCAGAGATAGCATCGGATAAGTCATCAGTTTAAGTCTGAACAACCTGTACAGACTCTATGAATGCAAAGCATTGTATAGACTTCAGAAATCAATATAGCAAGTGTGTACAGAGTGAGGGAGTGTATAGACTTAGCAGTCTTCATGCGTGCTCAATGTATATACTTGCTAAAGAGTGTATTATCATAACAGAAGAGTGTGTAGACTAAGGCCTTCTGTTCAAGACAAAAGCCAATGTACAGACTTCATGCTGTACAGACTTGATGTTGATCAAGACACCTTTGGACATCAGCCCAAGGCGTCAACGCTTCCAACGTGCAGCGTCAACGCAGTGAACAAGGCAGGTGATGAACAATGCAAGCACTAGCTTTACCAATGTGTAGACTTCATGAGATGCAGTGCAAACTCTGTACAGACTTGGTCGTGTAAGGCGACGCAAGCAATGGATGTATATACTTTACTCAATGTATGGACTTCACATAAGAAGCCAACGGCTGTACAGACTTAGGCAACCTTCAACTCACTGCGATGTACAGACTCTGAAGGACAACAGCCAATGTATGGACTTGCTCAGCCTGAGGCACTGTGTAGACTTCAGCTCAAGGCCAGTGTATGGACTTGATGAGACACTCATGAGTGTGTAGACTTATAGTGAGGCATATAGTGTAATACTGCAACAGACTGTATAGACTTTGGCAAAAGCATGAGACGTACCCTAAGACGATGAAGCCAGTATAGTCTTTACTATGAATGGATGCTCAGTGAGACGCAAGTTGAGACGATGCAGTGTACAAACTTCATGTAATGCATGCAGACGTTGAACAATAGAATGTGCAGACTTTGCCATGAGACGCTGAACAAGACACTCCAATGAATAGACCTGCTTGATGCACTGTAGACAATGTATAGACCTTGAAGGCTAACAAGCGTCCTCAGTGTACAGACTTGGGCTGTACAGACTTTGACTCAAATGTGCATATGAGACGCTGAATGAGACAATTCACTGTATAGACTTGGCCTAAGACAATGCATGAGACGGACTATGTATAAACTTGCGTTACTGTAGCAATGTATATACTTCATGAACAGACGATGTACCTACTTGGAGTTGATGCATGCTGTGCAATGTACATACTTTGAAATCATGCAGGCTGATGTGCAGACTTCAGTTGAAACAATGTAGCTACAGTGCAATGTACATACTTCATGCAATGCAAAGCAGACCAAAGTACAGACTTCCTAAATGCTTCAAGACCATGCACATCAAATGTCTAGACTTCACGAGGTGAACGGCTGTACATACTTCCTATGTGAAGACAGCCGTTGTACAGACTTTGTTGAAGTGTGAAGGAGTTGATTGTATAGACTTCACGATGTGAAGGCTTTGTCAAAGATAGCAGGCCGATGTACAGACTTGAGCGAGTCAAGGTCTGTATAGACTTGAAGATCATTCAGCGACCAATGTATAGACTTTTCCAATGGAAAGGCTGTAGAGACTTGAAACAATGGAAGACAACGTGTATAGACTTTGAAGTGCAACGTAGGTAAAACTTCCAATGTTCAGACTTCAATGATGAACGTAGGTAAAGAACCCAATGTGTAGACTTGGAAGTGCAACGTAGGAACAGATGCCAATGCACAAACTTTGGCAAGTAACGATGTACAGACTTGCACAGTTCCAGCTGAAGAATGTATAGAATTTACCTATTGAATGTAGCTGTACAGACTTGGAGAGTTGAACCCAATGTACAGACTTGTTGATATCAAACCGATGTATAGACTTGCAATAAAGCTTGCAGAAGGCGATGTATATACTTTGATGCCCAACGCCAATGTACTGACTTTGAAGAGAAGACAAATGTATGGACTTTGATGGAGTGAGATAATGTTCAGACTTTGAAGTCACACTGTGGATGTACATACTTGGAAGATCATGGAATGTATAGACTTGAAAGTCTGAAGGCGATGTATAGACTTGCCTAAGATACAGCATGAGACGCTGGCTGAGACGGATGTTGTACAGACTTTAAATGCACTAAGACGCTGAACAAGACGGACCGATGTATAGACTTCTAAGTGCTGATGAACTATGTATGGACTTGGCTTGAGATGCTGCATGAGACGGTGCAGGATGTATAGACTTGCATGAGACAGTCAGTGAGACGCTCAGCAAAGTATAGACTTGAAAGAACTCTGAGCGATGTATGGACTTTGAAATGCTTGAAGAGGATGTACATACTTCAAGAGATACTGCATGCCGATGTATAGACTTCATGAACAAACACATGATGCAATGTGTGGACTTGGTGACACATGCAGACAGATGAGTGTACAGACTATGCCAGCAAGCTACACGATGTGTAGACTTAGAAGTGCCTGTAGCAGTGCAATGTGCAACCAGTGTATGGACTTGTCGTGCCTACACAGGGCGTTGTACACACTTGCTGCCTGATGCAAATGTGCAGACTCTATAAATGTATGCAACATATAAACAGTCTGAACTTCAAATGCAATGACTCACAGTGTAAGCAGATAAACTGACTGAACATATGAAAGACTGAATGCACATTTGAATGACAGACTGAATATAAGAATGACTGAGTTATGATCTGATAAAATGACTGAATATAGAATGACTGAATAAAAGTATGGTGACTCACAGTGATTAACTCACATTAAAACCAATCATCACAAACCCCTAAAGCCAATCATCAAAACCACAAGCCACAGGGGCCAGGGGCACAACACTACACATGACCTCAGTTGGCCTCTGAACCGCATCGACCTTGGATCCATCTATCACAAAAATTTATCAACCCATAACTCCCAGTCATCAACCCATCATTGTTTAGCCACCATAAACCCAATTATGACTCTAGCAATATGCCGCCAAGGTTCACCGGTTCCCATATCACCAGTCAAACTTCAGATTACTCAGTAACCAGCCAAATCCACTACCATGGCTACAATGACGACAAACCATACACATCATAAACTTCAGGTCACGTCCCGTGATAGCAGCACGCTACGGACAGCAGCCACAAGGTTCCCAGATTAAAAAAAATGGGGTTAAAAAAATAGAGATAGCCCGGCGGCCTCAGTCAACTCCCTCCACGGGACTACTGAGGGTAAAAATTACCATCAACCCGGCTGAGGTCAAAACCCACAAGGGCGCCTCAGGCAAAATTGGGTAACCCCTCGGTGTGAATGTTGGAACCCTGGTTGTGATGATGACACTCTATGAATCATGTTGGGACTGAACTGCATAAGAATCCTCACATTGAACAAACCATTTATTTGTCTAAGTGTCAAAACTCAGGTCGATGAACATATAGGCACTTAGTCATTAAGGTCGATGCATGTTCAGGTCGTAATTAGATAAGGTCGATGCACATTTACACTTTCTTCACATCTAGTCAGTGCACTCTTCTGCATTACGTCTGTAAGGTCCGTGCACATTTTAGGTTTAAGTCCAACAGGTCAGTGCACATTCTCATTCTACGTATGTTACGTTGGTGCATGTACATGTCTTAATCCACATAAGGTCGAGGCATGTTTTCGCATAGTCACACAGGTCGGTGCATATATTCACCAGTTATACATAAGGTCGATATACATTATATTTTGCGTATAGTAAGGTTGATGCACATCGCATCTGGTGTAAGGCAAGGTCGATACACATTTCTTAATGTGCATATCTAAGGTCCGTGCACATGCAGCACTTAGAGTCTAAGCACATATAGGTCTGTGCATATCTATGGTCCATGCACATGCATCACTCAGAGTCTGAGCACATATTGGTCTGTGCACATGCATAATCTGAGGTCTATGCACATGTAGAGTCTAGGTCGGTGCACATGTAAAGTCTGTGCACATGAAGAGTCTTAGTATGTACACATGCTTAGTCTAAGGTCTACGCACATATAGGTCTGTGCAAATCTAAGGTCCGTGCACATGCAGCATCTAGATTCTGAGCACATATAGGTCTATGCATATCTAGGGTCAGTGCACATGAAGCATCTAGGTCGATGCACACGTAGAAACCAGGGTCGATGCACATGTAGTTTCAGGTCACCAAGTCTATGCATCAAGTCCATACTTAAAACATTTGCATCATCACACATTTCTATGGTATGAGTACCTGATCTCTCTAAATATTGTCTAAGTATGCATTTTAATGAAACAAGTGTTTGACAAAATGTCTTTTTCCTTATTGATAGGATTCAGTCAAATATTAAGTGGACTGAGAGTAGCAGAAACTCAAGAGGGCACGTGATCCACGATTCAAGTTAATAAACTACGTGATCCAAGGTGACTTGCTCTCCAAGAACAATCAGCCATGTGGTCTCGTCATGTCTACCAGATGTAACATGTGGAATCACTAAAGCCACTTTTCTGACAAGGCAGTTGCGGGAACTCCTCCATCCACACGTCGGAGCCAATCTATGCGTGGTCCACGCCATCCGGGTCACTGGTATATAAAGAGGAGGTTCCTTGAGATAGAGCATTGGAGAAGGTAGTGCAAGAGATAAAAATAGAGATAAAGATATAAAAGTGGAGGAATGAGAGAAGAGGAGAAAAGTAGTGAAGTCAAATCTGAGAGCAGTGAGGAGCTTCGAAGAGAAAAGAAAAGAGTGAGTTACAGATTTGGGAAGAAGGGTCAAATCAGAGTATCAGAAAAGAAGAAGAAGGGAGAGCTGTTGCAGTCATGATCTCTAGATCAAATCTAGGATCGTATGCTCATCTTTGCGCTACATCATTTCTATTGGAATATCTGTTTCTAGTTCTCAGTCATTTTGTATTTTTCGTTCTTCATTCTCTTTCAAGCTGTAAGTCAGCAGAGCAAGCTACCTCGGACAGCAAACTGTGGTGCTCAGCTGTTAGCAAGCTGTGAGGCTCAGCAGATCAAGTTGTTAGTCAACGGTTGTAGGGATTCATCCCTGAAGCAATGGATCAACGGTTAAGCTGTGTGACAGCGGAACCCACACTCAGATCTGAGTGTGGGGTTGATGTAGGTCTCAAGGTTGAGACTGAACCACCTAAAAACCATTTGTCTTGTGTGTGATTGATTGTCTGAGTTTTGCTCTATTAGATGCATGATTAGGAGCATTGTCTTTTAGTTTTCAGTTCTGAACGCAATTACAGTCTAATGATCTGAGTGCCTCATCAACCTATCAGTATATCAAAAGGCGTGACAGGAAGGATAGTTCAGGCCTATCTGAAATGTCACCTCTTGCGTGAGGAGATCTTAGATCGAACCTCTACCGGGTACTTTAATTGGTTGATTGAGCACTTCCTTCATCAGAGTGATATTTGCTGGTTTTCTCTGTGAGCAGAACTTTGCTATTTGCTTTAGATCAGTAAGAGTAGGTTTAATTTTCTAATTCCGCAAAAATTCCTCACTGGGATCCACTCACCCCCCCTCTGGATCTCAGCCATGCTACTCTAATCCCTTGACATGTAATCAGAGCGGATCACCAATCCCCCATCAATTGGTATCAGTGCAGGTTTCTGTGATTTTAGATCCAATGATCTACAGATATGATCCTGCATCTTTGTTGTATCCACTATTTCCTTGTCTCTGATTTAAATCTGTTTTCATGGCCAATCCTTCGAAGTTTGACTGTTCCAGTTTCTACAATTGGCTCGATAAATTTAGGGATTATGTGAATACTGTTGATTCTAATCTCTGGGTACTTATTGCATACGGTTCATATGACATTCCAGAGGATGAATCCAAATGGAATGTCATTCAGAGACTTAAAAATGCAGATAATGTGAAAGCCTTAAAGATGATAAAGAGGGCAATAAATCTTGATGAGTTCCCAAGTTTGTCTATGTGCAGGAATGCAAAGGAGATTTTGGACAAACTGACAGAGATGTACACTCAAGAAGGGAACAAATGCTTTATGGCAAAAGATCACAATAGTGATCAACAAGAGGAATCTTCATCTCAGGTAAGTTCTGAATCTGATGAACTTATGTTTAATGACTTGATGAAATTGTATGATGGTTTGTTAGATAAATACAAGAAAGTCAAGTCAGAAAGTAAAAAATTGAAAAAGAGCATGTCATCTGAAATAAATTTTTTGAAATCTGAGAATGAATACCTTAAGTCTGAAATAAAGAAAATTGAAAATCCATGCGATAAATGTCTATCTGTGAATAAATTGAATGCCAGTCTTCAGTCTGATCTGAAATGGCAAGAAGAGTTAATTTATTCTTTGAATGAAGAAAATGAAGAACTATTAAACAGGAACAAAGAGCTTGAAAAGACTGAAGAAGAGCTAAATGAAAAGCTGAACTCTCTAGCTAAAAATGATCTGATTGAAGAAAATAAAAATTTGAAAGAACAAAATAAAAAACTGATGGTACTAAATATTGTCATGTCAGAGAGATTGTTAACATTTGAAAAAGGAAAGTGTGTTGAAGCTGACAATGAACAGAAATTAAAATAGGAAATTAACACACTCAAAGACTTGAATGATATTTTACATCAACAAGTAATTCTCTGTGAATCTGACATTGCTTGTTATCAGGTTAACATTGTTTCTCTAAATTCTGAAATTCAAGATTTAAAAAATTCTTTATGCAGATTTGTTAAGGGAAAGGATAACTTGGATAAAATTCTGGAGCTAAAGTGAGTTTTCAGAAAGAAGGACTGGGTTACAATCCAGTCAATGAGAAGAAGTTTGAAAATAAATTATCCACTTCTTTTGTGAGCTGTTCTAAGCCATCAAAAACATCTTCATCATCTGTCTTTCAATTCACAGCTCAGAAATCTGAAAAAGCAACTAAAAATCTGAAAAAGATTGAAAAGCAGAAAAAGAATGCCAATCTGAATAAAGTCAAAGTTGTTCCTACTATGGCTATGAATTCTATCAATTCTGCAAATTCTGATTCATTAGTGCATGTAGCTCAAAATTCCCCCACTCATTCACATGCAAACAAAAAGAATGCTTCATGTCATTACTATGGTAGGGCAGGACATGTTATGGATGACTGCCAGGTTATGAAAGCTGATGACATGAAGGCTCTTAAGAAAATGAATGCCTCTCAGAATAGAAATAAGAATTTACTAAAAAGTTTCAAAACCATCTCTGGGAATAATGCTAACTTGCATGTTAAGCCCAATGTCATTCCTTATAAACATGCAAACAGAAATAAAAATAGAACTTCATGTTTCAACTGTGGTAGAAATGGTCACCACATGCATGATTGTAACGTAATGAAATAGGATGATCAAGTGTTTAGGAAATATCATGCTGAAAACAATCATGCAAATCATCATCATGCTAGGAAACATGATGTTCAGAATGCTAAGTGTCTTAATTGTGGAAAATTTGGGCATGATGCATTACAATGCTGGTTTGCTAAAAAGAATCTTCATTCCACTCATGTTCATTTTCCTGCATTTAGAAACACTCATTTCAGGAACAATTTTGCATCAACTTATAGACATCCAAAATGCAATTATTGTGGAAAACTTGGTCATACAAAGTTTGAATGTTATTGGATGGAATTTGATCACTTAAATGCTTGGAATGCTTTAAGTACACCTGTTAGAGGTGTTACTCATCTGACAGGACCCAAGAACTCCTGAGTTCCTAGGTTTGCAAAATAATTCTTTGTTTGCAGGGTGCCTTGATGGTAGAAAATAAAAGGGTTTAATAAAGATCAAAGCACATGAAGGTCAATCAAACCCTACTCCTGTTTTTCCTTATCTTGTTGCTTGAATAATACTCTTTGAGTTACTGCATGTTTGGTCGGATTGAATTTATTGATATCATTTGATGCAATTCTATCAATTAGTATCCTATTAATTGATGTCATTGATTGATGTTGTCTAGTCATGATTGTTATGTTTCTGAATTTCTGCCACATGCTAGTCTCAAATGAGATTTCATATGCCAAAAATCATTCATGTTAATTTTTCATACTCATAGTAGCAGCATAGATCTGCATGACCCTTTGGGATATCAAATGGTACGTTGGGAGAAGGACAGATCATTTCTATCTGGAAACCCACATCATGAGTAGAGGCTAATCTCCGCCAAGTACCAAGGGTTCAAAAACTTGCATATAGTGATAAATCTGTGATTTACATTTCATTGCTGCATATCTGTGTACAAAGAGAAAAGGGACTATTGTTTGACTGAAACTATTGTTGTGTAGTGGACAGCGGACGTAGAGGGGAGGGGTGAATAGATCTGCCCCTCTTTTCACAATGCAGCCCTCTATATAGCTAGATGGAACAAATTGCAGCGGAATATAGCTAGCTAAACGAAGGACACGATGATTTGGTTAGTAAGATGACTACTAATATATCGATTCGAACCTAAGCATGCATCTATAACGAAACAAACACACTAACAAACCACAACACATGATATTTTAAGGTGGTTCGGACTGAATCCCCAATCCTACATCCACCCCTCACCAAATCCGATGAGGTTTCACTAGTGCCACGCACTGAACCGCAAATCGTAAAGACCACCGACTAACCGCCGGTAGGGACGTCAACACCGCAGACCGGACAGCTTCTGATTGCCTTCCTACTAACCACAGGTAGGGACGATCTTCAGTTTCAAATGTTTGAATGAAATGGAAAAGAACAAGATATGAAAATACTCAAACAAGATATGAAATAAGTTCAAAGAGAAAAGATCTTGTCTGAGTTTGCTGGAGCTTGAATCTGATGATTCACTTGGCTTGGAGTTGATCTCCTCTTGCAGTGGCTTGAATCACTTGGAGATATGATGAAGAACTTCTTCCTGGAGTACTGTTCACAGGTACAGTACTTCGAACTCCTTTCCCTTGAACACACTCTTGCAGCTTCTATGGATCACCTTGAGATGAGGAAGAGGAAGATGATTGCAGCTTTTTCTTCACTTAGCTTGGAGTTGATTTCCTCTTGAAGTAGCTTCAATCACTTGAAGATTTGATGAAGAACTTCTTCCCGGAGTAGCTTTATTTCCTTTTTGAAACACCCTCCTTGTGGCTTCCTTTGATCACCCTTCTTATCCTTGAGTGCTTCTAGCTTTGGTGGAGGTTGCTTGCTTCAGATCTCACCTTGAAACACCTTGGATGGATGAAGAACTCTAGCCCGAAGTACTGTTCACGGAGGTGCTACAGTACCTCAAAAATGGACGCCCTTGATCTCCCTTGAACCCTTGAAGCCCTTATATTTCTAATCCCTCAATTGAGAGTTTTATAGACCTTGAATGGTCTATAGACAAGCCTCAGACCAGATCCACAATTTGTGGGTGATTAGGTGACTTTTGGATTAAAGAAATCCATGTTGAATGGCCCTTTTCAAAGTTAGAAATAAAGTCAACATTGAAGGCTCGGGGCTGGCGGTCGACCTGCAGCTCCTGGCGGTCGACCGCTACTGTAAAACTTGCATTCGGGTGATCCCTGGGAATTTCGGTCGACCGCCACTGGCTGGCGGTCGACCGCCAGCTGAAAACTGCAGATTGGCGAATACTGGCTGGGGCGGTCGACCGCCCCTGTGCTGGCGGTCGACCGCCAGCTGGGCAGAACCCGGATTTTCCCAGGTTGGTCCGTTATCTATCTTAGCTCCCCGCGACCTGACCGCGCAGGTCGATCCACGTGCGAGGGCGCAACATTGCGCTTTCACTTGTCCATTCATTTGCATATCTGTCATGAACACAACATCACATATGTCAGTCATATAAGAGTGAAAAATAACAATGACTAATAGTGTTTAGCCATTATCAAAACCAAGAATACCACAGAATGCATATGACCATAGAATGATGTCGAATGACCCAAGTGACCACAGAATGACTCAAATGACTTCAGGGACACAACAACTACTGCACACACTGATGGGGAGTTGAGTTAATTCTGTCAGATATATTGGATTACTTCTGATTGTCAGAATATGTGTATTGCTATTCTTGCTGGTTGAACATGAAAGGAACCCCAACCTTACTGCAAAGGAATAAGTGTTCAATTTTGAGGTTTGTCCTGTGAGATGTGCAAAGTTGTTGTTGAGGCTTATTTTGGCTATAGTGCATTTAATGGTTAAGCTAGTAGGTCAAGGTTTGGGAAAAGAACATCAACCTTATCACATTGATAGGCCAATGCATGACATAGTTGCCTCGACCATGCTAAGCTAGAAGGTCGATGTACATAAAGGAACACTGACCTTACTACACTTAGTACAAGCTAGTTGTTGTATGCTGCTTTGCTCTATATAGAAGGCTAGTTGTCTGCAAATCTGTCCCAAGTCTTAACCCTACATCTATGTGGTCTTCTACCTTACTACTCCCACTTATCTTTACTTTGTTGATCTCTCCATCCCTGTTGTCTCATCTATTCTATTCATGACAAATCTTTCCCAAATATCTATGCATTCTCTCAGGGGGAGTTTGTCTTTAGATTCTGTCACTTAGGGGGAGTTAGTCTTGAAATCTGTCACTTTTACTAATCAAGAGATACATTTTCTAAGATCACCCAGATAAATGTGACTTTCTGTCTATGAAGATTACATCTTATCTTAATTGTTCAATATTGTCCTTGAAAGTATCTTCAATGGTCTTAAAACATTTGGAAATTGGAATTGTCCAATAGATCTCCAGAAATCTAAAAATCATAAGTAATAAGACAATCTGGTAAAAAATCATGTACTTATATTGTTCTTAAATTGCTTTTAAATAAAATCTGATATAAGACCAGGGAATACGCCATTAAATAAAAATGAGAAAAAGGCTGAGCAATGGCATATCTTTTTGAGAAACTGACCATCTATATCAATGAAATTGAGAGGTTATGTCATGATGAAAGATGATATCTCTGTTCACAACTTGAAAAATAAAGGTTGACTGCTCTGAGTAACCAGAGATTCTAGTGTCTTGTCAACATGTCTCCTTAAGTAAAAAGGTGTATTCATAATAGAATGCTTAATCAAGTAAATAAAAGAAAGAGAAAAATGTTGTTGACTCTGAGTTCTTTTTCAGAAAATTAAAATTGTTTTAATTTCAATATAAGACAGATTTAAATCAATTTTGTCTAAATGAAAATGACAAGTAAGATTGATGATTTTCTGACTGGGCTTTGTACCTTGATTAGATTGCTTTATTTCCATTGATCTTGCATCAAAGGATTAATTTCAGAAGATTAATGCATTAAGATATAATCGTCAAAAGTAGAAAACCGTGTAAATGTAAAGAAAGGCATTTTAACTTAAAGATAAGGGTAATCTGGTAACTACTCTTGAATTTGGTAAAGTTGACAGAATTTCACGTCAAGACTCTACCCTATATCAATGTCTACCTCACCGTTGAAACCCATTTCATCCAGGACGAGGCTTCTATTCCATTCCAAACCCTTCGCATCGAAGCACCCTAGTTATCCTTGCTCTCTCACCCTATGCGAAACTCACTCACTCCATTCTCGTCCTCTAGTCTTCTCAAACCAGTGCATTTAATCTATGTCTCCTTCTCGTATCCAATATGTCTTCTCCAGCCACCAAGAGTAAGGGGAAGCGGAAGGCTCTAGAGGATCAACAATCGACAGACGCCCTATCTGAGAAAGCGATTATAGTTCTTCACAAGGAAAGAAGATCAAAGCTGGCACATGATCAGGGCACCGCTTCTGGGTTACGTGAAGAAAAATCTGCTAAAGGCAAGGAAAAGGTGTCTGAAGCACCAGCCAAGCGGCGCTGGACATCTACCGCAGAGACAACTCACAGAGTGTTTGAAGAAGAAAATGAGTCTGATACCACTTCAAGGCAAGCAGAGTCTGTTCTTGGAACCGCTAAAATAATCTTCCTACGGTATGTGGATTTTCACGATTAGAGTATGCTACTGAGTATCCGGAGTTATTGGATTTGATTAAATTTCAAAAGTGGAAGAAATTCATGGGTAAGCACGATACTACTACCCTAGGTTGGTCACGGAGTTTTACAAAAACTTGAAGTTTGATTCAGACCATTCTAGGATATCATCCCATGTTAAAGGAGTTAAGATTGAGATTACTAGGCATTTTCTCCATAAGGTCTTTAGAATTCCTGAAGATGGAGTGGTTGGAGGTGAATTTGAATATGATAAACATGAAGCTTACTCCATTCTCACTGACAAGCCTAGTAACCCCAAGGACAAAAGTCAAATCAAATTGACTGAGTTCAATGCAAACAAATTTTCCCCTCTGAAGAGATTATTACATCATATATTCACCACAATCATAACTCCGCAAGATGGAGGTAGAGAGAGACTTACAGAGTCACAACGTTTTATCTTCTACTGCATGTTCAAGAAAGTTAGAATCTGTATGCCAAAATTAATGATTCAGATTATGGAAACCTGCAAAGAATCCAGAAGGCGCTTACCCTGTGTAGCTCATTTGACAGTTATTTTCAAGAAAATGAACATTTCCTTAGAGGATGAGACATTCAAGGAAATCCCTAAGGTAAATGTATACAATATTGATTTTATTTTTTTGAAGCTTAAGCCATCTGGGGCAAGAATTCAAGAACAGGAACCAGTGGATCAGTCTGAACTACAAGTGGCAGAATAGAATGTACAAATAGTGGAAGAAGAACAACAGCCACATCAGGCAGAAGAAGAACATGAAGTACAATCTGAGCCATAACAGCAGCAGCAGCGAAGTGGAGAACAACCAGAATCTGAACAGATAGAACAGCAGCAACAAGATATTGAATAGATGGACCAAATTCAGCAAGATGCACAAGGTCAAGGGGAGGACCAGCCACAAGTAGCTGAGCAGGAAGTGACAGTGCATATTGAGTATCTGCAAGAGCACTCAGAGCACATAGCAGAACTGTTGTGTTAGATGGACGCAGTCTATCTCCACAAATTGTGGATCTAGAGGGGGGTGAATAGATCTATTGCCTAATGTAAAGCCAATATAAGGCTCTAATGCAAAATTTAGGCAGATCTACTAAAACACTAACTCGAGTGATAAATCTGATCAGAAACACAAAATGATCTAAGAAGAGTGTCGACACATGCAACCAAACACCACATCAAAGGCAATCTCACAAACACAAGACACCCAAGATTTTTAGGTGGTTCGGTCAGAGACCTACGTCCACCCCACACTCAACCGAGTATGGCTTACTACTGCGCAGTACAGCTTGCGTCCGCTGGGTAATACAGCTTGGCCTACAAACTGCTGAGTAACACAGCTTGCTATCCGAGACAAGTATCGCCTGCTGAGGATTACAGCTTCACCTGTCCAGTGGAGACCTCCACTGCAACCGCTGAGGTTTACAGCTTACCCGTCCAGAGGCAGCACCTCTGCAAACAGCTGACTCACAGCTTGAAGAAACAATTTCGGAAATAAAAGACAGAAGCAAACGAAAATAGAAAACCCAACTGGGAATGTAGCTCGGAATGAGCAAAGCTCAGCTCTGGTATCTGAACCAAGAGTCTGAGTAATAATCAGAATAACTCTCAAACAAAACTCTCTCAATCTCACTCTCTCAACACATCTCTCTCAATCTTCTCTTCTCTTTTTTTATTCTTCTCTGTTTTTCTTCTCTCTATGGATCGGTGGCTCTCTGTTGCTTCAGTCTTTTAGTCTCACTGTATGGACTTTGCCACTTCTTCGATCAGCCTCCTTCTGAAGAAGAAAGCTCATATATATACGAGCAGTAGATTGGATAAGGGCGCGTGGCTTCCACATTTCCCACCTAGAGAATTTGCAAGATCCAAGGTAATTTCATCCACATGGCAGCATCCTGTGATGGGCTACTTCCACGTGTCACTATCTGAGCACCTCGACCTTCCATGGATCACGTGCCTTCATTAGGCTTCACGAAGGGTGCCTGTCAGACAAAGAATCAAGTTATCAGTTTAAGTCTAAAACCCTGTACAGACATTGCAGGATGCAGTGTATAGACTTCAGACTGTATAGACTTTGTGAACTCGACTGCAGTGTATAGACTTTGTGAACTCGAATGCATTGTATAGACTCTGCCCAATGTATAGACTTCATATATGCAGAGCTATGCGATGTACATACTTCCTATATGAAGGCAACCGCTGTAAAGACTTGCTGAAGTGTAATGCAATGTGCAGACTTTGAAGAACATTCAACAGCCAATGTATAGACTAGGCAATGTAAAGACATGCCAGTGTATGGACTTGATGAGCGTGCAGCAATGTGCAGACTTCAATGCATGAAGAAGCACTGTGAAGACTTAGACAGACACAATATGCAACAATGTATAGACTTCGAAACACTAAATGCACGATGTACAGACTTGAATGTTGTGCGATGAACAGACTTCATGTTATGCATGAGACTCTAAGTAAGACAGACGATGTGCAGACTTAGCCAGCATTCAACTCGATGTATAGACTTCATGAATGATGCATGCAATGCACTGGACAATGTATGGACTTAGCCGATGCAGACTAGTCCGATGTACAGACTTGCTCATTGTTCAGACTTCATGAGCGATGTACATACTTGCCAAAGGAAAGGCTGTACAAACTTGATGAAATGCAAGGCAATCGAATGTATAGACATTCACAATGTATAGACTTGCAGAACTGAACGTAGGTAAAGATCCCAGTGTATAGGCTTAGAAGTTCACTGACGGATGTATAGACTTCACCTCGAGCAAGCAATAGTGCAGTGTATGGACTTTGAAGAATGATGCATGACGCTGTACAGACTTCACTTGAAACAGTCCGATGTACAGACTTTGCCTAACACAGTCCAATGTACATACTTGCTAATGCATTGTATAGACTTACATGAGACGCTCAATGAGACGCTCAATGTACAGACTTCAAGTATAGTGTATAGACATTGCCTTAGACGCTAAATGAGACAGACATTGTGCAGACTTGCTGGTCAAACAGACACAGACTCTGTACAGACTTTAGCGTGCAAACATGCAGACAATGTGAATGTATAGACTTAACACAACGATGCAATGTATGGACTTGTGTTGACGCTGTAGGACAACAGCCAATGTATAGACTTTACAAATGCAAGCAATGCAGCAATGTATAGACTTTATAAATGCAAGCAATGTAGCAATGTATAGACTTTGGGCTTGCCATGCAATGTATAGACTTGAGCCTTAATGCATGGTGGCGAATGTATAGACTTGCTGCCTAGCCGATGTATAGACTTCATGAATGTGCATGCATTGTATAGACTTGAATAGTGAGACACAAGGAGAGACGCTGAATGAGACACTGAAGTCTGTATAGACTTAGCCAATGCAATGTATAGACTTACTGAGCTGACGCTGTATGAGACACTAAATAAGACGGACAGTGTATAGACTTGTGTTCTGGGTGAGTCGACGCATCTAAGAAGGGGGTCGACCCACTTCTGTCCAGACTATGCATAGAACACACAGACAATCTGATAAGACAATTTCATCAAAACATAAACAGTTGCTAATCAATCAAAACAAGGTGTTGCCAATGAAATAAAGTAATTGTCAACATCATCAACACAAAGGAGTCACAACAATCTCCCCCTTTGCCATAACATGATTCATACACTCCCCCTGGAATGAATTCAGAATTCATCAAACAGACAATATTCTCCCCCTTTGCCATCAACAAAGAGGAGGGAAAGTGATTACAAGGGAAGGAACAAGAGAGATCATCTGACTGGCATTCTGAACAAGTAGTTCAGGAATAAGCATTCTAAAGCATAGAGTCTTCAGTCATATGAATTTAGAAACTACTTTCAGATAGAATTCTGGTTTAAAGACTATAAAATTTTGAGTTCATGCACTACAATCAATGGATAAGTTTTCTGTGCATGATAAAATAATAAACCAGAATCACATTTGCATGAGAGATTCAGTTTCAAAATATCTTACTTTCATAGACTCATAAAAAATGTTAAGAGTTACCAGGTCATGTATTGAAATTAAACAAGTTGACATTCATGAAATTTCTTTTGAAGGAACATCATTTTCAATTTTAGTGCATTAAGGGCATTCAGGTGCCATTTGTCTTTTTGCGTATGGGTATACATTTATCAGACGCCAATACCCCTAGATACTCAACATGATGGACCATTCTGCCATGATCAAATTCAATAGAACTGATTTACACCTTTTTGTGTGAGAGTACACGTTTATCAGACGCCAGTTACCCCCAGGTACTCAGTGAAACCACCCTACTGGTTTGATCATTTTATACAGATATAACTGATACACCTCATGACTTAAGTATTGTCCATTTCTTTGATGGATCACTTAGTTTCTCAGTGATTTATCAGTTATTGCTCTGCCAACATTATTTTTCAAGGATTTTTAATGATTTCAATATCTTTCCTAGCTGTCATTTATATGTTTCAGAATGATTTGATTAAGGACAATACACATACTTAGCTTCTCTAACATGATTTCAGATGAGTTTTCAGATTTCAGATATGATTAGCTTTGTCTGACATGAAATAAGATAAGGGTTGAGAGCTTTATCAATTTTCAACTTTCTGATGTACTGATTGTAATCTTTAAACTCCAAAAAATTATAAAATTCAAACCATTAAGTCAGTCCATAAGCAATTAAAATTCTTATAAGAGAAGAAGTCTGTTTTCTATTGCTTAGGAATCAGAACTAACTACCAGATTGCCATATTGTCAGACTCAATCATTCAGAGTCAAAGGATGAATGAACAGGGTCGACGCTGGGAGTTCAAGGCGTCCACGCATCAGTTGAAGAGGCAACAATATAAAACACTGAGATAATATCAGTGCGTCGACTCGACGCTATTACAGCGTCAACTCATCAGAATAAGGAGCAGAGGCATTCACAGATCTAGTTCACTGCGTCAACGCCACAGTAGAGCAGCGTCAACGCAGCATTTAAAAAAGGCAGAGTTAATGATTCACTGGAATACCCCAGTGCGTCAACGCTACAGCATGATAGCGTCGACGCAGCAGTTCACCCTAAATTTCTAACAAGACTCCCCCTGTCTATATGCATGCAGTTTTGCAAATGAATGGCAAGAATTAAATGAGAGAGAGCTTCGACATAGTTTATGGATGAATGATATGCAATGAAAACTATGTCATAAAAAATTATGAATGATATGCATGTGGTTTTAGACACATTCATGACTAAATGATATGCAGTGATGATCATGAGTGTAAAAAACAAATATGAGTGACATTCATGATCATGAGTCTGTTGCTACATTCAACATTCACACATTTTATTCAAGCCATCAGAGAATTTATTCATTATGCTAAAATTTACACAAGCCAAGTTCTCTTCTAAGAAATTCAAACCTTTCATTCCCAAGAGGCTTAGTAAAGATATCAACAATTTATTTTTCAGTTTCAATGAAGTTCATTTCAATTTCCTTTTTATTTACAACATCTCTAAGAAAATGGTGTTTTATCTCTATATGCTTAGTCCTAGAATGATGAACAGGATTTTTGGCAAGGCATATAGCACTAGTATTATCACACAAGATTGGAATACATTCCAATTTTATATGATAATCATCTAGTTTGTGCTTTATCCAAAGTAATTGGGCAGCACAATTACCTGCTGCTACATATTCAGCCTCAGCTGTAGACAAGGCTACAGTGTGTTGCTTCTTAGATGCCCAAGATACTGGACAACCACCAAGGAACTGACAATAGCCACTAGTACTTTTTCTATCTACTCGACACCCAGCATAGTCTGCATCAGTGTAGGCTAGAAGTTCTAACTCACACCTAGCAGGATACCATAGACCTAGCTATTGGGTGCCTACTAAATACCTAAAAATCCTTTTCACAGCCTTAAGATGTGATTCTTTAGGACTAGCCTAAAATCTAGAGCATAAACACACTGCAAATTGAATATCAGGCTTAGATGCTGTAAGATATAGAAGAGATCCGATCATACCTCTATATAGCCTTTGGTCCACTAGTTTACATTGAGGATCTTCATCCAAACTGGTTGATGTACCCATTGGAGCAGCTATTTCCTTGAGGTTGTCCATTTTGTACTTCTTCAATAGATCCCTTATGTACTTGGACTGAGAGATGAAGGTACCATCCTTTGATTGTGTAACCTGCAGTCCAAGAAATAGTTTGAGCTCACCCATTGAGCTCATTTCAAACTCAATAGTCATAATTTGAGAGAATTCCTCACACAATTTGGGGTTAGTTGACCCAAACACAATGTTATCCACATAAATTTGAATGATAAGAATATCTGAATGACTCACCTTTGTGAACAATGTTTGATCAACTACACCTCTTGTGAAGTTCTTATCAGTGAGGAATTTGTTCAACCTGTCATACCAAGCTCTAGGAGCTTGCTTTAAACCATAGAGAGCTTTTCTGAGTTTATAGACATAATTTAGGAAGTCTAAGCATTCAAATCCAGGAGGCTGCCTCACATAGACATCCTCACTGATTTCCCCATTTAGAAAAGCAGATTTTACATCCATCTGTTGAAGGTTTATTCCTAGGGAACATGCATAAGCCAGTAAGATTCTGATTGCTTCTAACCTGGCTACAGGGGCAAAAGACTCTTCAAAGTCTATTCCAAATTCCGATTATATCCCTGAGCTACAAGTCTGGCCTTGTTTTTAATGACATTCCCTGATTCATCAGTTTTATTTCTGAACACCCATTTTGTCTCTATGACTGTTTCATGATCAGGAGGTGGAACCAAGTGCCACACCTTATTCCTGTCAAATTGATTGAGCTCCTCATGCATGGCATTAATCCAATGCACATCTTTGAGAGCACAGTCAATTGACTTGGGTTCTACATTTGATACAAATGCAAATGCATTCAATTCATTTTGAATTCTTATGTGGCCTCTAGTCCTAAGGGGATCATGCAGATTTCCAATCACATTATCTACTAGATGATCTTTAAGATATATAATGTTAACAATTGGATTGTCATGATTTTCATTTACCTCCCCATGAGCTGTAGGCTCTTCTTCATTAGGCTCTTCATTTCCTTCCTCATTTTCGGATTGGTCTGCAGGATTTCCTTCTTTCAGAATTTCACCAATGTCTTCAATCCTGCATTGACCAATGTTAGTCTTTAATAAGGATTCATCAAACACTATATGTGGAGATTCTTCAACAGATTTTGAATTTAAATTATACACTCTATATGCTCGGGTATTTTCAGAATAACCAAGGAAAATTCCTGGTTCACCTTTAGGTTCAAATTTATCAAGGTCTCTTTTATCATTTATATGAATGAAACATTTACAACCAAAAACCTTGAAATGAGCAATAGAAGGTTTCTTACCCTTTAGGATTTCATATGGTGTTTTCTGAGTAGAAGGTCTTACCATGGCTCTGTTAATTACATAAAAGACAGTGTTTACTACTTCAGCCCAGAACTTCCTTGGCAGACCACCTTCAACCAAGAGTGTACGACCCATCTCCACTAGGGTCCTGTTCCTCCTCTCCACAACTCCATTCTGCTCAAGTCCTTGGTGAGGAGAACCTGTGATTAATTCCATTTGACCTGCAGAATTCATAAAACTATGAATTTTCAAACTCACCTCCATGATCAGATAGAATATTTTCAATTTTCTGGTTTTTCTTAAGACAGAACTCCTAAAATTCTGTGAATGCATCACTTTTATGTGATAAGAAATATACTCAAGTATACGTAGAGAAGTCATCTACCATGAAAAACCCATACTTCCTCCCTGATAAGCTGACAGACCTGGTTGGCCCAAAAAGGTCCATGTGTATCAGCTCATAGGGTTTAGAAGTCAGATTTTCTGTTCTAGATTTAAATGACTTTCTAGTTAACTTTGATTGAGTGCATGCATCACAGATTTTATTTTCTTTCTTAAAAGAAACTTCAGGAAGTCCTCTTACCATGCCATGCTTATTCAGTTTATGTAAAATAGTGTAACTAGCATGACCTAACCTACGATGCCATAAAAATGCTAAGTCTTCTCTACTAGCAGTAAGGCATAGGTTAGAATGTTGAATATCATCTAAATCTATCATGTAAGTGTTATTTATCCTCTTACCAGAAAATTTAACAGTTTCGGAATCAGGTTCAAAAACTTTGCAACATTGAGAGTCAAAAAGTAATTTGCATCCTTTATCACATAGTTGGCTGATACTAAGTAAGTTATAAGCTAAGCCTTCAACCAACATGACATCCTCAATGCAACAAGTAGAACACTTACCTACCTTACCTGTTCCAACAATCTTACGCTTTGTGTTACTACCAAAGGTGACAAGGCCTCCTTGTTTCTCTGTCAGCATGCAGAACTTGGCCTTATCCCCTGTCATATGCATGGAGCAGCCACTATCCAAGTACCATAAATTGTTCTTGGCTGCCAGGCATACCTACATACACAATCAGGTAGAAAGGTTTGGAACCCAAGACTAATTGGGCTCCAGAACAGGTGAAATAGAAGCAAAGCAAGAAAGTAGACCTTTTGGAATCCACATTTGTTTAAAAGAATTTTGTTCAGTGGATTCTACAGATTTCTTTATGTTGTTGTTCCTTTTATTTTTGTTGTTTTTCTTTTTATTTGCACCAACATGATTATTGACAGTGTTGTTTTTTTGCTAGTGCCTTGGCCAGGGTGCATTCATGAAATTGTGGCCATAGTAGTTTGTGGGCTGGCTGTGGAAATGTTGGTTCCTAGGTGTCCAATAGCCATACCCATCAACCTAATTTCTAGTGTAAGGTCTATAAGACTGTGTAACCTGATGTCCAAGACCTATAGACCTTCCTTGAGTCCTAGTCTATCCTGACCTATCTGGATAGGTTGACTGTGCAAAGAAATGGGATTGGGCTCTGGGTTGGTAAAAATGTTTGGGTTGAGCTCTAAAAGCATTCTGCCTCCCCTGTACCTTGGACCATGCTGACCTATTCATAGGTGTGTATTGGGTCTTCTTCAGAGGTGGTGGTGATGGTGGAGACTTGGCGACTTTAACATGGGGTTTATAGGACTGTGTAGGTTGACCCCTAACCTGAGGCTGAGCTTTGGGTTTTTGCTAGGATGTGCTAGCTTTACTAGTCTCACTCAGCTTTTGTTTGCCCTTCTCCTTAGCACTGGGCTTTTTCAGATTAGCAGTTTTGTTCATTGACATGTTTGAATTCATGCTAATTAGAGGTCCTTTTTCTTTTTGTGCAACAAATGAAATAGTTTTCATTCCAAAGGTTTTCGTTGCACTAGAATTAAATCCAAGGCCCTCTTTTCTGAAGTTGACCTTTGACCCTAACAAAGTATTTAGATTATCTGTACCTTTGGTCATTTTCTCAATGGTTTTAAGCTTGTCCTCATTATCCTTTTGAATGTCTTCAATAGATTTTTTCAGTTCTGTATTCACACTTAGGACAGCTTGATATTTTTCATTCACAATTTTTATCTCACTTTCATATTTCTGGATTTTCAGCTTCCATTCATCAGCTTCTTTTTCTAACCTCTCATTTTCTTCTTTAGAGGCTTTTGACTCATTCTTTAGTTCTTCTAATTCAGAACATGTGAGTTTCAAATTTTTATTCTCAGATTCTAGACATGCAATTTTATCAGTTAGAGTTGTATCATTTTGCATGGAGTTAATCTTTCTTCTTAGATGCATGTTCTCTTTTCTAATATCATCAGCTCTATCAGCTATGTCATGGTAAGCATCTACCCAATCAGCGATAGTGAAATTTTCAAATCTAGTGATTACCTCATCTGAGTCCTCTTCTCTATCTTCTGAGCTTGTTGCCATAAGGTAAATGGGCTTCTCAGATTCGGCTTCACTATCTGAGCTGCTACTGAAGGAACCTTCATCACTCCAGGTACTCACCATTGCTTTCCCTTTCGTATTCCTTCTCTTTGACTTGTCCTTGTATTTCTGATTCTCTGGGCAGTCAGCTTTCATATGGCATGTTTTCCTGCATTGATAACAAGTATTAGTTTCAGTTTTCTTTGCAGGGTTGTTTTTATACCTTTTATCCCTTCGACCGCAACCATACTTCTTTTGGCTGAACCGTCCTGCTCCTTTCCTGAGGAACCGTCTAAACTCTCTGGTCATCATTGCCATCTCAGTACGAGTTATATCTTCTTCATTCAGGCTCTCCTCGGATGATGAACTGCTGGAGCTGGATTTACTGGATTTGCTGGCACCAGCCTTCAGCGCTATCGGCTTCTTCTTCCTCTCAGCTTCTTCTATCTTTGGCATATTAATCTCATATGCCATCAGCAAGCCAATTAGCTCATCAGCCCTTGTATTTCGTAAGTCCCTTGACTCCTCCATCACTGTAGCTTTGGTATGCTAAGCATGAGTCAGGGAGCGCAATATCTTCCTCACTACATCATATTCTGTCTGAGGTTTCCCGAGACCTCTAAGACCATTTGTAATGGTTGTCAATTGAGCATACATCTCCTTGATGGTCTCATTGGGCTTCATATTCAGACACAAGGAAGTTGGCCTTCGTCTCTCTAACTTGAGAAGTCCCTTCATGAATGACTTCCAGTGCATCCCACATCTCCTTAGCTGAACTGCAGGCTGATACGCGGGAGAATTCTGTAGGGTGCAGAGAGCATTGAATGGCGTTTATTGCACTCCAATTTAGTGTAGACCTCCTGATCTCCTCCCTGGTCCAGACTTCCTCATTAGGGGACAGCTCATAAGGTCCCTTGCTGACTACCTTCCAGATCTCGTAATCCTCAACCCTCAAAAATACTTGCATACGATTCTTCCAGTATGCATAGTTAGATCCATCGAAGAATGGGGGCTTTGTGGTTGAGTGTCCTTCAGCTATCATCCCCCAAGCATCCATCTTTGCCTTTCCTCTTCAGGTGATGAGTCCCTGTAGAAGAGTATGGCTCTGATTCCAAGTGTTGTGTTAGATGGACGCAGTCTATCTCCACGAATTGTGGATCTAGAGGGGGGTGAATAGATCTATTGCCTAATTTAAACCCAATATACGGCTCTAATGCGGAATTTAGGCAGATCTACTAAAACACTAACTCGAGTGATAAATCTGATCAGAAACACAAAATGATCTTAGAAGAGTGTCAACACATGCAACCAAACACCACATCAAAGGCAATCTCACAAACACAAGACACCCTAGATTTTTAGGTGGTTCGGTCAGAGACCCACGTCCACCCCATACTCAACCGAGTATGGCTTACTGCTGCGTAGTATAGCTTGCGTCCGCTGGGCAATATAGCTTGGCCTACAAACCGCTGAGCAACACAGCTTGCTGTCCGAGACAAGTCTCGCCTGCTGAGGATTATAGCTTCACCTGTCCAGTGGAGACCTCTACTACAACCGCTGAGGTTTACAGCTTACCCGTCCAGAGGTAGCTCCTCTGCAAAGAGCTGACTCACAGCTTGAAGAAACAATTTCAGAAATAAAAGACAGAAGCAAACGAAAATAGAAAACCCAACTGGGAATGTAGCTCGGAATGAGCAAAGCTCAGCTCTGGTATCTGAACCAAGAGTCTGAGTAACAATCAAAATAACTCTCAAACAAAACTCTCTCAATCTCACTCTCTCAACACATCTCTCTCAATCTTCTCTTCTCTCTTTTTCTTCTTCTCTCTTTTTCTTCTCTCTGTGGATCGGTGGCTCTCTGCTGCTTCAGTCTTTTAGTCTCACTATATGGACTTTGCCACTTCTTCGATCAGCCTCCTTCTGAAGAAGAAATCTCATATATATACCAGCAGTAGATTGGATAAGGGCACGTGGCTTCCACATTTCCCGCCCAGAGAATTTGCCAGATCCGAGGCAATTTCATCCACATGGCAGCATCCTGTGATGGGTTGCTTCCACGTGTCACTATCTGAGCACCTCGACCTTCCTTGGATCACGTGCCTTCATTAGGCTTCACGAAGGGTGCCTGTCAGATAGAGAGACAAGTTATCAATTTAAGTCTAAAACCCTGTACAGACATTGCAGGATGCAGTGTATAGACTTCAGACTGTATAGACTTTGTGAACTCGACTGCAGTGTATAGACTTTGTGAACTCGAATGCATTGTATAGACTCTGCCCAATGTATAGACTTCACATATGCAAAGCTATGCGATGTATAGACTTCCTATATGAAGGCAACCGCTGTACAGACTTGTTGAAGTGTCATTCAATGTGCAAACTTTGAAGAACATTCAGCAGCCAGTGTATAGACTAGGCAATGTAAAGACATGCCAGTGTATGGACTTGATGAGCGAGCAACAATGTGCAGACTTCATTGCATGAAGAAGCATTGTGAAGACTTAGACAGACACAACATGCAACAATGTATAGACTTCAAAACACTAGATGCACGGTGTACAGACTTGAATGCTGTGCGATGAACAGACTTCATGTTATGCATGAGACTCTAAGTAAGACAGACGATGTGCAGACTTAGCCAGCATTCAACTCGATGTATAGACTTCATGAATGATGCATGCAATGCACTGGACAATGTATGGACTTAGCCGATGCAGACTAGTCCGATGTACAGACTTGCTCATTGTTCAGACTTCATGAGCGATGTACATACTTGCCAAAGGAAAGGCTGTACAAACTTGATGAAATGCAAGGCAATCGAATGTATAGACATTCACAATGTATAGACTTACAGAACTGAACGTAGGTAAAGATCCCAGTGTATAGGCTTCGAAGTTCACTAACGGATGTACAGACTTCACCTCAAGCAAGCAATAGTGCAGTGTATGGACTTTGAAGAATGATGCATGACGCTGTACAGACTTCACTTGAAACAGTCCGATGTACAGACTTTGCCTAACACAGTCCAATGTACATACTTGCTGATGCATTGTATAGACTTACATGAGACGCTCAATGAGACGCTCAATGTACAGACTTCAAGTCTAGTGTATAGACATTGCCTTAGACGCTAAATGAGACAGACGTTGTGCAGACTTGCTGGTCAAACAGACACAGACTCTGTACAGACTTTAGTGTGCAGACATGCAGACAATGTGAATGTATAGACTTAACACAACGATGCAATGTATGGACTTGTGTTGACGCTGCAGGACAACAGCCAATGTATAGACTTTACAAATGCAAGCAATGCAGCAATGTATAGACTTTACAAATGCAAGCAATGTAGCAATGTATAGACTTTGGGCTTGCCATGCAATGTATAGACTTGAGCCTTAATGCATGGTGGCGAATGTACAGACTTGCTGCCTAGCCGATGTACAGACTTCATGAATGTGCATGCATTGTATAGACTTGAATAGTGAGACACAAGGAGAGACGCTGAATGAGACACTAAGTCTGTATAGACTTAGCCAATGCAATGTATAGACTTACTGAGCTGACGCTGCATGAGACACTAAATAAGACGGACAGTGTATAGACTTGTGTTCTGGGTGAGTCGACGCATCTAAGAAGGGGGTCGACCCACTTCTGTCCAGACTATGCATAGAACACACAGACAATCTGATAAGACAATTTCATCAAAACATAAACAGTTGCTAATCAATCAAAACAAGGTGTTGCCAATGAAACAAAGCAATTGTCAACATCATCAACACAAAGGAGTCACAACAAGAACAGCTTCAGGAGGATACTCATCCAGAGTTACATGAAGAGCAGCTAGAGCAAGAAGAAGAAAGGGGAGAGATAGAAAGAGAAGTTCAGCTAGAATAAGAACTTCATGAGATAGATCAACAATTCAGTTCTGATGAGCAAATGATGCAGCAGCTTGATCAACATATTGATCATTTGATAGAGCAAATAGAGCAGTAACAGCAGCAGCAGTAGTTTGAACTACATCCAGAGCAACATCAAGAGCAGCAAAGGATGGAAGAGGTACAACAAGAAGAACCTCAAGAGCCACATGCTGAGGCTAAAATACCTCAAGAAAATTATCTAGGTCTTGCCACATATCATGGACCTTATCATGGGCCTATAATTGGTTTCAGTATTCAGCCACCCTTATCTCTTGAAGAACCCTATGTCCCACCAGAGTTTGAGGCCTCAAGTTCAGCTGGACCAAGTTCAGGTCAACATGCTGCTGATGTTCATCCCTCACTGGTAAATCTCTTGATGAACCAGTTCAGAATGATGAATGCTTCCTTCATACATTTAAATTCAGCTGTAGAAAGGTTAGATGCCAGGATGTTACATGTTGAACATACTGTTAACATCCAATGGGAGAAATTTGTAAGAGATAAGTATAAATATGATGAAAGATTGCATGGTTTTTTAGATTCTTTGATACATGTCTCTAAAATAGCTGGTGCTATAATGAGTATCCTAAGATAAAATCAAGCATAAACTCATGAGAAAATCCAACAAAATTTAATCCATGCTTTTGACATCAGGAAAGAACAACAAAGAATTAGAGAGCAGTTGAATATCATCCGTCAAGACCAGCAAATAATGTCACAAAGAATAAATACCATATCAGATGAAGTTCAGGGAAGTATCATTCAATTGGGAAATATCTATGGTAAACTTGATTTTGTCCAAGAACAAGTGCAGAACTTGGCTGGCAGTTTTAGGGATGTTGTTACTTCACAAGCTACCAGTTCCTCTACTTCCATGGAAGAAATCCACCAACAACAGACCTCCTAGTTAGAAAACATGTTCAGCATGTTGCAGATGTAGTTTGTGGATCTGACCTCTACTGTTAAAGAGCTGCAAGCACATGTTCATCAGAATGATCAAAAAGTTATGGCCAAGTTTGCTGCTTTGGGTACAAAAGTAGATAGAATCCCAAATACTTTTCCTATGGCGGCGCCTTTGATAGAAAGGGGTAGTTCAAGCAGAACACCCACCAGAAGACCCAGACAGAGAGGTGGCAGCTCTAGCAGAACCTATCCAGCAGATGTTTGATGCCCCATGAAGAACAGATCATCAGTCTGACTATTTACCCCTTGCTATTTTTTTATAATGACAAAGGGGGAGAGAAGGAGAGTCATGTAAGTCATGTATTCATGAATGCTGGGAAGAGAAGTCTTGTATACTGTGAAGGATGATGTGCTTTCGTCTTAGAAGAGAAGTCTTGTATGCTTTGATGTTTCAGACAAACATCAATTTTTGTTATTGTACACAGAGTGTTAGTTTTGAGCGCTTTAGCTAGACTACATGTAGATTGCATGTTTGTTTTGTCTGTGATTATGTCTGCATGTCAGTCCTGTTTGTGTGTTGACTTGATGAATGAAAACAATGTTTGTTTTATATATGGAAACAATCGTGCACACTCTTGTTTGAATGAATGACTGCTTCATGGATCAATGATTGAATGTGTGAATAAATGTACCAATTTCTTCTTGATCTAAAAGATACATGGCTCATAGTTGTCATCATCAAAAAAGGGTAGATTGTTGGAACCCTAGTTTTGATGTGGACACTCTATGAATCATGTTGGGACTGAACTGCATAAGAATCCTCACATTGAACAAACCACTTATTTGTCTAAGTGTCAAAACTCAGGTCGATGCACATATAGGCACTTAGTCATTAAGGTCGATGCATGTTCATGTCATAATTAGATAAGGTCGAGCCACATTTACACTTTCTTCACATCTGGTCAGGGCACTCTTCTGCATTACGTCTGTAAGGTCCATGCACGTTTTAGGTTTAAGTCCAACAGGTCAGTGCACATTCTCATTCTATGTATGTTACGTTGGTGCATGTACATGTCTTAATCCACATAAGGTCGAGGCATGTTTTGGCATAGTCACACAGGTCGGTGCATATATTCAGCATTTATACATCAGGTCGATGTACATTGCATTTTGCGTAAAGTAAGGTTGATGGACATTGCATCTGGTGTAAGGCAAGGTAGATGCGCATTTCTTAATGTGCATATCTAAGGTCCGTGCACATGTAGCACTTAGAGTCTGAGCACATATAGGTCTGTGCATATCTAAGGTCCGTGCACATGCAACACTCAGAGTCTAAGCACATATTGGTCTATGCACATGAAAAATCTAAGGTCTATGAACATGCAGTGTCTAGGTCGGTGCACATGTAAAGTTTGTGCACATGAAGAGTCTTGGTCTGTGCACATGCTTAGTCTAAGGTCTATGCACATATAGGTCTGTGCACATCTAAGGTCCGTGCACATGCAGTATTTAGAGTCTGAGCACATATAGGTCTGTGCATATCTAGGGTCAGTGCACATAAAGCATCTAGGTCGATGCAAATGTAGTTTCAGGTCACCAAGTCTGTGCATCAAGTCAATACTTAAAGCATTTGCATAATCACACATTTCTTTGGTCTGAGTACCTGATCTCGCTAAATATTGTCTAAGTATGCATTTTAATGAAACAAGTGTTTGACAAAATGTCTTTTTCCTTATTGATAGGATTCAGTCAAATATTAAGTGGACTGAGAGTAGTAGAAACTCAAGAGGGCACGTGATCCACGATTCAAGTTAATAAACTACGTGATCCAAGGTGACTTGCTCTCCAAGAACAATCAGCCATGTGGTCTCGTCATGTCTACCAGATGTAACATGTGGAATCACTAAAGCCACTTTTCTGACAAGGCAGTTGCGGGAACTCCTCCATCCACACGTCGGAGCCAATCTATGCGTGGTCCACGCCATCCGGGTCACTGGTATATAAAGAGGAGGTTCCTTGAGATAGAGCATTGGAGAAGGTAGTGCAAGAGATAAAAATAGAGATAGAGCAAGAGATAGAGAGATAAAAGTGAAGGAACGAGAGAAGAGGAGAAAAGCAGTGGAGTCAAATCTGAGAGCAGTGAGGAGCTTCGAAGAGAAAAGAAAAGAGTGAGTTGCAGATTTGGGAAGAAGGGTCAAAATAGAGTATCGGAAAAGGAGAAGAAGGGAGAGCTGCTGCAGTCACGATCTCTAGATCAAATCAAGGATCGTATGCTCATCTTTGAGCTACATCGTTTTTATTGGTATTTTTGTTTCTAGTTCTCAGTCATTTTGTATTTTTCGTTCTTCATTATCTTTCAAGTTGTAAGTCAGCGGAGCAAGCTGTGACGCTCAGTAGGCGAGGTGTGAACCTCGGACAGCAAGCTGTGAGGCTCAATAGATCAAGCTATTAGTCAACGGTTGCAGAGATTCATCCCCGAAGCTGTGGATCAATAGTTAAGATGCGTGACAGTGGAAGCCACACTCAGATCTGAGTGTGGGCTGGATATAGGTCTCAAGATTGAGACCGATGTTGACACCCATTTTTTGCCGATAAGTTGAGTCATTTCTCTTACTGCCATTTGTTGATGCCTCAAGTTGTCCATTACTCATTGGGCTATTTTCAGGCAGCTTATTTGGCCTATTTTATGGGTTCCTCCCTCCCTGACTCGGTCTGCTTCAATTTGGGACTTAATGGGCCTTGATTTTGCTTGATTTATCACATTTTAGTGATTTTCAAATGTCCGACCTTTGCGCGGTCTATCGCTTGACCGTTCAGTTTCTGAGCGGTTGGCTCTGAGCCGTTTATCTATTTTTGAGATATTAAGGTGATTTTTCTGAATTTCCACCGATAAGCTTTTGAACGGTTCATAGGTAACCGTCTCGTTCCATGGAACGGTGGTAATATGACCGTCTATATCTCAGAGTCCCAGATTCGTTGGTTGTTCAGATAATTATCTAATTGTCTAATGAATTTTTATTTATCACCGACATGCATTGGACGGTTGGTATATGGCCGTTCTATGCTCTGAGCGGTCCATCAATAACCGCCCAACTCATGAGAGTCCGACGGTGAAATCATCGATCAGTTCGATGGATATTTGGATAATATTACTTATTTATTTAATTTTCACCGACAGGTTGGACGGTCTGGTAATGGGCCGCTCAATAGACTGGGCGGTCTATCGCACGACCGCGCAATGGTTCGATTGCTGAAAAGCTAAGGGTTTTTCTCTCTCTATCCGTGGTTTTATCCTTAACTTGTTCGAACCATTTCTCTGCGGTTTCTCAACCAAATGGGGTATCGTTTGAACTGGTTGGAAGATAATTTCATTATCTACGGATTTTATGTTGATATCTCGAGCTGAAATTCATTGAAAACCCTAATTTCGGGGATGGCTTTTAAGGCTCTATAAATAGGACCCTAAGGCCAAGCTTTGAAAAGGGGGGGGGGGGGGGGGGGGGGAGATTTTAAGGTCACGGCGAAGCTCTGCCGAATTCTCAAGGGACCTACAGTCAGGGAGGAAGGCTTTCTACGTCGACATAAACCTTCGGTTCAGGGAGTATTTGTTTTTGGTCATAGTTTAATTATTCTCCGCTGCGTTCTTCATTACATGCAATCATCATCTTTGCTCTCTCTCTCCACATTTTTCATCATCACATTTCATTACACACACCCTCCTATTTTTTTTGATGCCCCTAAGGGTTTAAAAACTCCCAGGTATCCCCCACTTCATGTTAGTTAGTTCATTTCTTGCATTCCTTTATAGTTACTACACTTCGCAATATTAATCTTGGGCTTCTTTGCATGTTTTGCACTTTGTTTCGTAGGTCAGCAACGTCCTAACACGAGGCCCACTCTTTCTGGCCGGTTGGGAAGGGTGGAGGTAGAGATCCCATGTTTTGAAAGTTGGTGGTACAGAGCGGTCTTCATCTGTCCGTTCGAGGAGCAGGGCGGCTTAATATTGACCGTCCAGTTCTGTCCAGCGGTTGATCCTGAACCGTCCTGTCATCCAGCTACTCTTCGTCCCGCATTCGTCCTAGTGTTGTTGGGCGGTCTGTCGAGCGGCCGCGCGTCCACTAGGCGGTTTCTTAAGGACTGCGTATTGCTGCAGTGCTGTTCTAGGTGAGTGTCTTTCTTTCTTTCTAAGGTACGGTGTACTTGCTTACATTCGGCACCTTGGTGGCGATCACACACACTCCACATATCCTTCCCCTTGTTATTTACATGTTGTTTAGTTCTTTACATTAACATAGTAAAGAAGGGATTGGAAGGATAATCAAAAGGGAGAAGGGGAAAAACATGTCAACACCCTCTTTTTTGGCGATCACGGTGGGACTCCTAGTGCCCATCGTGTTAGTGGTGTGCTGACCCATTTTTGTGCTTGTTTAGGGTTTCTGTTTGAGTGGTTGCAGGTTGTTATCAGCTCTGCCTTCGTTTCTATCCTCTGAAGATTACACGGTTATTTAGGAGCCACCCACCTATCTAAGCAGCCGTTTGTTAGCCGTTCTATGCTCATCCTAGTGTTCCATTCGTGCCAGCCCGCTACCTCCAGCGGTTCTATACGAGCTGTCGACTTTCTACAATGGTCTGATATGGATCGTTCATCATTGCTGGCTCAGGTACATTGCTATGCCAACATTTGTGATTTATGTTGATATTTTGCGGTTGTTTTAGGTCCGTTCTAGAATCTACGCGGTCTATCGAAAGACCACCCATTTAGGTACGCTTCTTAGCCTCATTCTTTGGTCATTTCGGCATTTTGTGGTTTTTCTCTATTTTTGGCGTTGCTCCCTGCTTTCGCACGGTCCATTCCAGACCGTTTGCTCTCTCTGAACGGTCCATTCCAGACCGTCTACACACCCTGAGCGGTCTTCCTCAGACTGTTCTTCACTACTACGGTGCACCCGAGGCCAGCATTCTGCTCATCGTTCTATATCATTACATAGATATTCGGTGCTATTCTGATCTCCCCCTGCTGTCATTATATTGTTGCATGATTGTGTTCATTTCATTTTCTCATACTTGCTTGATCATTGTCTGCTAGATCTAGGCTAGACTTTGCATGCACTCCGGTGCACATAGGGGGATACGCACTCTCCATCAGTAGTTGCATTCCTACTGAGGTAGAGTTTCCTCTCGTCTCCATACTCCTTGGAGCCAACTAGGGGACCTGGCCGAGGACCTCCGTAACTCCTCGTGAGTCATGGATTTTCACATGGACGCCGGGCAGGTTGTACCGTACCACCCCCCAGTCTAGGGTTTGCATCAGAGTGAGAGAGAGTCCTCTAGTGTCATCCATTTGCCCATTCTCTACCTTGGCTGGGTACCCTGTGGTGGAGTGAACTCAAGTTTTAATTAATTCACCAAGGTCCAAAGAGGGAGATTTTATAAAACCTTGCGCGCATCATTTGAAAACTTGGTTGGATAATTGGTTGATTCTCCTCTCATCTCTCCTCTCCATTGTGTGCATCTCATTTGAGTTGTTTGTTTTAGCTCTTTGCTTAGGACTGATTGTTTTCTCTTTCCCCGTTGTCGTCATTGTATGTGGAGTTGCTTCGAACCCTCAGGATCATCTCCTAGGGGCAGCTCGCCTTTCTATTCCTATCTCAATCCCCTGTTCAATTCATCACCTACCATGTCGTCCTACAACTTCTCTCATTCTCATGAGGATTCCCTCCCTCAGGGACTTCTCGAGGACCCGCCTAGGGTCGCCCATGTGCAGGGAGGAGAGGGGACTGCCCCTCCTCTCAAGACCATTGTCATCGAGGGCCCTCAGCCCTCCCTTTCTGGTTCTTCTTCATAGAATTCGGCCAATCAGATTCTTAACATGATGGCCCATCTTGATCCAACCCAACTCCACCTTTTGAAACAGGCTCTGCAAGGGGCAGATGCCCCGCCTTCAATACTCTTTTCTGGCGTGACTGCTGTCGCCACTTCCACTTCCCCGATTGTTGGATTAGGGGCCACCTCTATGGCCTCCATCGATCTTACTCCCATCCGACCTCAGACTCTTCGATTCTCCACCATGGAAGCGGGCAAGGCTTCTACCTCGGCCCATTAGCGACTTGATAAGGGGAAGACTCAGATCCCTTCCAGTTCTTATGTTGATCCTTACACCACCATCTCTCCAGCGCCGCAGGCCCTCGTGGCTCCGGCCAATTTCGTTCGTCTGCAACCCGGGGCCGCCCATTTGGCTCACGCAGATATGGGCCCTTCCCTGGCCCATTATCCATCTTGTGGGCTGCCCCCTCAGTTGGTTTACCCTTCGGCTCCATACTTTGGATCCGCCTTTCCTGCCGTATCTCCTCCTTCCTGGGAACGGGAACTTCTTGACAAATGGGCTGCCATGCAGCAGCAGATTGGCCTCCTCCATAAGCAGGTCGGCCCGTAGTCTCTAGTCGATGTCCCCATTCCTAACTTTAGGGACATTCGCTTTCCTCCCTAGTCTGCGCTCCCCGTGTACCGGAAATATGACGGGAATGGCAACCCGTTTATTCATGTAAGGGAGTTCCTCTATGAATCGACGCAATTCCAACATGATGACCGCCTGATGGCATATTTGTTCCGCCAATCCTTGGACGGGGTCGCCCTTGAATGGTTCTACACCTTGTCTCTAGAGGAGGCCGAGAGTTTCAAGACCGTGAAAGAGAAGTTTATCCAGAGATTCCAAGATTGCGTTGGTCCCGAGTATTCTTTTACAGACTTAGTTGCAGAAAAAATGAAAGCAGATGAGGACTTTACTGTCTATGCAGATCGATGGAGGCAGATGGCCTCACGTGTGCCCGGGCAGATCCTGGAAGAAGAAAAAGTAAAAATGTTGATTTCTAATGCCACTCCGACATTCCGGAACATATTGGCAATGAATGACATTTCAAACATGCACCAGTTGTACAGTCGGGCCCGGTTTATCCAGACCCAATTCAAAGACTCCCCCATCCATTCCCTTTTCGAGACCCAAAAATCTAAAACCACTCAAAAATCCCAAGGCCCAGTTACTGAGGGAGTACAAACTAATGAGCAGGTCCAGGCTGTTCAATTCCTTAACCAGCCTGCTTCACCCTGTTTCCAGCAACCCCCACACAACCACCAGTTCTCCGCTCCATAAGCTCTCCGACCCACTTTCCAAGCTCCTCAGCACCCACAACAACCACTTCCACCACCACAGCCTCAACAACCACCCCAATACCATAACATTCCTCCTCCCGCTGGTTATGGGCCTGCTCGACCGGGACCCAAGAGAGTCAATTACCCGCCACTTCCAGAAACACTCCCAGACATCTTTTCGGCCTTGATGTACACTGGTGACATTCAATTGCCTCCGGAGCGTTAGAATTGGAATCTGGCAGCCGACCAGTCAAGGTATTGTATATACCATCGGTAGCCCGGGCACACCATAGAGAGATGCTACCAGTTCAGAGATCTGGTGTATGATTTGCATGAGGGCCAGAGGATTGATTGGGCCCAAATGCACAAATTGATTGAAGACATAAAATAAAGAAGAAGACAAGCCAGGCGACAGCAGGCAGCACCTCAACAATAGCAGTTCCAGGAACCTCTTCAACAACAACAACCTCCACAGCAGCAACAACAACACCAAGACCTCGGGATTCATCAGAATCCCATGCCAGAACATCCGCCTGCTCCTCAACAGCAACATCAACAACAGTCGCCAGCACCGGCTCAAGTGAATGAAGTTCACCACCCAGCCCCTAACGCTGGGTGGTCTTTTGATGATGAGACCCCGGCTCACCTCTTGGCCTTCCACCACACCAACTTCCCCACACCTTCTGTTCCTTCCATTCTCCGGGCCACCACCATGGCCACCGCTCCACCCACTGTCCTTTCCCAATCACCTATTACACCCCCCACGTTCCCCACCGTTCCTCCAACCCTTCCACCATTACCCGTCATGCCCTCCATCATCACCCCTCCATTTAACCCTTCACCAATCATCATTCCGCCAGGGCCCGTCAAGCCAGCCTCCGCCATTCTCATCCCCATTTCTACCCCTTACCCTACCGGGCCAATCGGGAGTCCATCTCATGCCGTGCCGGCATGACAATGCGCCCTCCGGAGCGGGCGTCCATTCCATAGAAATTACCCTTTCCCCGGTGCATCCGCACCCAACCCTCAAGTTCCTTCCTCTACAGTCGAAGCAGAAGAAGTAGACCCCGTGCCGAGCATGAAGTATGACTTGCTACAGCACTTGGACCGGATGCCGGCCAAAATATTGGTTCTGGAGCTAATTAAAAGGTCCACGCTACATCAAGATGCCCTAAGGGCTTTTTTGCAGAAAGTTATGGTTAGCGAGGATGTGGCGATAGACAGTTTATTGTCAGTGTTGGTAACGATTACCAGGGGCCTTCCATTTCATTCTCTGAGTCAGAATTGGCACCCCCAGAGGCATGGTAGATGCCACTCTACATTACTATTTCTTTAAACAAAGTGGCAGTTGAGTCAGCCCTAGTGGACACGGGAGCATCGATAAATGTGTGTCCACTAAGTACATTGCGTGCCTGCAATATCTCTGAAGACATGCTTAGGCCAACGCCGACCACAATTGCATCATATGACAACTCCAGACGAGCTTGCCACGGGGTCGTGACAGTCCAGGCTGAGCTAGGGCCATTGGTGATGGACGTGGAATTTTATGTATTGGACATAGACCCGATGTTCAAGGTAATTCTAGGCCGTCCATGGATAGATAGTTTGAATGTTGTGCCTTCAACTGCCCACCAATGCCTTAAGTTCCCATTTCAAGGCCGGGTAGTTAAGGTGAAGAGTATCTCCACAGTCCAGTCCATTGATGTGATTGTAGATAAGATTCTTCCCACCTTGTGGCCGAGTAACAGGCCAGTTATTTCCGTGATGGACTTAAATTATTCATGGGCAAATGCGTCACGCAAGTCCTCCACTGCACCGGTAAATGTGAAAATTAAGTCCAAGATTCGAGATTCAAAAGGGTGGCATATGATTTTAAAATTGGGCTATCAGCCGGGCTTGGGCCTCGGCGCACAATTGCAGGGGCGGACTAAGCCTGTCCCTATAGGTAGGAAAATGAGCCGGAGAGGCCTTGGCTACTGGGAGTTAGCGCTGTCCATACTGGGAGACTCCGGGCCACTGATGTGGGACTACCGTCAACACTTTGTGAAAGGCCCATTGCAGCCCAGTACCTTGAAGGAGCCGCCGCCATGTTCTGATGTGAAGACCGACGCCACCTATGTTGTTGCTGACCCACCGCCACCACTGAAGGGGCTGGTAGGTGACATGGAAGACTTTTACAGTTGTCTTGAGAAGCTATTCCATGAACAGAAAGCTTGTCCGAAGAGATGGAGATGCAGTTGGTGAAGCATTCTTTGACTAAGCTTGTTCACTAGAGGCCACGGGAAGTGGGGAGCTCCATCATTACCTTTTCTTTGTCCCCGTCCCGTCTTCCCTCCTTATTTCAGCAATTGGGGTTTGTTCCCCGTTCCCCTCCGATCATGGTCGACCCGTACTTTACAGAAAGACCGTTTAAAGTTCTATTTGTTCCTTGCGCATGTGGACCCGTTGACTTATCAACTCTGTTTACTCCCTCTTCCCCCACTGCCCAACTCCACGAAATGTGGTTTTTATCTTTCGACCCATTCTTCGATTGCATCTTCCCCGATCTGTTTCCCATGCAACTCCCTCCTCCCCCGTCTTCTTCTTCCTGTTGCGTGATCTCCTCCAACCTCAAAAAAAATGCCAATTTTAAAACGGAGGTGTCAATGGAGGATTACGCTATGTTCTGCCCATCTTCTCAGGGGCATGAAACCCCTCCTCCTCTCCCTGTAGGCTTCATATCTCCTAGGGTAGATGTACAGTGTGCAGAGTCTCCTAGGTTAGTTGAGTCAGTTGGGGTAGAGTCTAGCTCTAGTTTGGTCAGCCCATCCACGTCTGCGGCGCACCCGGTGATGCGTCATTCCAAATCTATTCTAGATAGGTTCTCCCAAGATTTGGCTCAGAGATGCCATGCCCTTCTCAGATGCCCTAAGTTTGTATAGACTGTGATTGTTTTAGAAGATGATGAGGAATTAGGAGGGGTGTGGAGCAATGACGGGTTAGGTGTATATGAAGTCATGGATGAGAAGGACCCAGCCAATGATGAGGAAAATGATGTGGATGACACTGCCGATCTGTACGCACAAGGATTAAAGAGATTTGATGAACCGTCAACGGCAGTGGATGAACCCACTAAAGAGATCAACCTTGGAACGGAAGAGGACCCCAGGCCCGTAATTATGTCTGCTAATCTTCCTCCTCAGGTTGAAGAGGAGCTGATCAAGGTTTTGAGGGAGTACAGCAATTCATTTGCCTAGTCCTATGAGGACATGCCGGGTCTTGACCCCACTTTGGTAGAACACCGACTTATTCTTAAACCAGGGGCAACACCAGTTAAACAAAAAGTAAGAAGATTCCACCCGCAAATGGCCTTGAGGATAAAAGAGAAAGTTGATAAATTGCACAAGGCTAGGTTTATCGAAGTTGTTTTATATCTGCAATGGGTGGAGAACATAGTCCCGGTGATGAAAAAAGATGGAAAAATCCAGATTTGTATCGATTTCAGGGACTTGAATAAGGCATGTCCGAAGGATGATTTCCCACTTCCTCACATTGACGTGTTGGTGGACAACATGGCTGGGTATGAGGCCCTCTCATTCATGGATGGATATTCCGGTTATAATCAAATCTATCATACTCCCGAGGACCAAGAGAAGACCTCTTTCACCACGCCCTGGGGCACGTACTGCTATATTGTTATGCCATTTGGATTGAAGAATGTAGATGCCACGTACCAACGGGCAATGATGGCTATCTTCCACGACATGATGCATGTGTACATGGATGCCTATGTGGATGATATCCTGGTGAAGTTGAGGTCCAAAGAAGAACATCCCGCTATTCTAGCCAAGGTGTTGCAAAGGGCTAGGGAGTATAAGCTGAAAATGAATCCGAAGAAATGCGTATTTGGAGTTGCGTCAGGAAAATTGCATGGGTTTATAGTTAGTAAATGAGGGATCCAGATTAATTCGAATAAAGAAAAGGCCGTTATGGAAATGCCACCGCCTAAGAACATCACCGAACTCAGAGGTTTGATTGGGCGCTTGCAGTTCATTAGAAGATTTATATCTCAACATTCGCAGAGGTGCCACCCATTCTATGAATTGTTGAAGGTGGGAGCTAAGTTTGAATGGAACAAACAATGTCCGAAGGCCTACGAGGATCTTAAGGTATATCTTTCTAATCCCCTGGTTATGCAACCACCCGTCCCTGGGAAACCCATGATCCTATACATTTCTATTATTGAGGACTCCCTAGGAGCTGTTCTGGCTCAGGTGGATGATGAAGGAAGGGAAAGGGTAGCATACTACCTTTCAAGGTTGTTCAACCCTGTTGAATCTAAGTATACTGCCATGGAGAAGACCTCTGCAGTGCTAGTGTGGGTAGCTCAGAAACTCAGACACTATTTCCTTGCCCACGAGGTTAAGCTGATCTCTAGAATGGACCCCATTCGTTACCTCTTAGAAAAACATGTCCTTTCTAGTCGATTAGCTCACTGGCAGAGTTTCTCTCCCAATTTGATATCACCTTTGTTGTTCAGAAAGCGATCAAGGGATACGCGATTGCCGAACATCTCTCTCATTCTTCTATCCCTCATTCTGATTCAATCCAGGATGAATTTCCTGATGAACACTTGGTTGTAATCACTCATCTTCCGTTTTGGTCCCTTCATTTTGATGGTGCTCTCAATTCTCAGGGCCGTGGAATCGGCGCCATTCTCCTCACTTCGGAAGGAGTGACCATCCCTATCGCTTATCAACTCTCTTTTCCTGCCACGAATAATATAGCCGAGTATGAGGCTCTCCTTGCCGGTCTGAAGCATGCCTACCTCATGGGCGTGTGATACCTAAACATCATAGGAGATTCTCAATTGGTGCTGCGTCAAGTTCTGTCAACTTACCGCACCCGTGACCCCAAACTCAAGCCTTATCAAGATTTGGTCACGCTCTTGGCTAGGCAATTCCGGAAACTCATCTACATTCATACTCTCGTTCTCAGAACATTCTGGCTGATGCACTTGCATTGCTAGGTTCTTCTCTTTCATTCCCCCTCACTTGTGCCACTGAGACCATTGTGGTCCAACGGATGGACGCTCCCTCTCTTCAGGATCCTTAGTTCGACGACCTTAGGAGGACTGTAGAGAAGAAAGCGGAGAAGGAAGATTTGAAAGAAGTTTCGTTAACTGAGCTTGAGGAGATTATAGAAGAAGAGGAATTGTCGTTGTATCATGAGATAGAACAATATTGTAGGGATGGTTCTTTTCTTGAGACCGCGAATGCCGAGCAGTGCAAGGCCATTAGAAGAGTCGCCTCCAGATACATAATTATTACTGGAGAGTTGTATAGGCGGGCTCCCAATGGAGTTCTGATGAGGTGTTTGGATGACGATGATGCTTAGAAGGTAGTAGAAGCCGCTCACTCCAGTGAGTGTGGAGGGCATGTAAATGGGCAGGCGTTGGCGAAGAAGATTCTTAGGCAGGGCTATTACTGGCCAACCCTAGAAGAAGACTGTTCCACCTATGTCCGTAGGTGTCTTCAATGCCAGCTTCATGCCGACAAAATCCATGCTCCGGCTTCTTCTCTTCATTCTCTTTCTGCTCCTTGGCCATTCTCGATGTGGGCCTTTGATATTGTTGGGCCGCTTGGTGACCCTAATGCTCAAGTTAAACAGAAATCATTCATTCTGACAGCTATAGAGTACTTCACCAAGTGGGCGGAAGCTGAAGCTTATGCAGAAATCAAAGCCACCACAGTATGCCGCTTCATCCTCAAGAACATCATCTCGCGGTTTGGAGTGCCAAGTGATATGGTCACCGAAAATGGGCCTCAATTTGTTTCTCAAGAACCTCGGGACCTCTGTAAGAAGTTTAATATTGCATTGCATCATTCATAACCATACTACCCTCAAGGTAATGGCCAAGCCGAGGCCACAAATAAAACCCTTCTTAAAATTATTAAGAAAACATGCGAGTCACACAAATTCGCTGATTAGGCCGACAAATTGATAGAAGCTCTATGGGCTTATCGCACCTCCGTCTGTACTCCCACGGGGCAAACTCCTTTTGCTCTCACCTATGGAATGGAGGCGGTACTCCCATACGAGATCCTGATCCCTTCCCTAAGAGTGTAGCTAGACAAAGAACTTAATCTCGACGAGCGTCGAGAGGCGTTGCTAGTCCAACTGGAACTCTTAGACGAGAAGAGGCTAAATGCGTCCAATCACGTCTCAGTTTATCAAAAACGTGTCTCGCGGTATTTTAAAAAGAAGGTTATTGAAAGGAAATTTCAAGTGGGTAACATGGTTTTGAAACGCAAATTTTTCAGAACAGCAGGTCCTAGGTCTAAACTATAACCCAATTGGGAAGGACCATTTGTAATTAGGGAAGTCTATCCAGGTAATGCATACCGTTTCATTAACGCTGAAGGTGAAGAATTGTCAAATCCGTGGAATGGGTTGTATTTAAAATATTTTTATCCAGAGAGTCGACCCAGCAATAGCCCGACAGCGGGGTATACCTCTACTTGATCACAAAGGGAGATCCTTGGTTCGACATTCACACACTACACGACCCCGTGTGGTTCGGTTCTCTTCTTTTGCGCAACACCGTTTCTCCCTTGGCCATGCTTTGGGGAAAGTGAAGGTCCTTATTTTTTTTCCTCTCTCGGCTGGAAATAGGGGCAAGTGGCGAATAAGGGGGCGAGAACTGATCTAGACCCCCCGATAAAAGAGGTCTCAAATAGGGGTAGTCCGTTATGACCTTATTCCGCAATTATAAGAGCAAAAAGACAAAAAGAAAAGAAATAGAGAAAAGGAGCAAAATCAAAATCAAAAGCTAAAGGCTCGTCCACAAGCTCGAAGCTTGAGAATCTAAAAGTACCCAAAATAACGAAACTAGCCATGGCAAGAGTGGCAGTACAATTTCCTGTTGGGTTAGATGGACGTAGTCTATCTCCACTAAGTGTGGATCTAGAGGGGGGTGAATAGATCAACTTGCCTAATTTAAAACTACTGTAAGTTCTAAAGCGAAACTTAGGCAAACATCAGTTAAGCTAAACGAAGAATGCTAAGCAAAAGGTCGAAAGCTAGACATGAGCATAAGCGATGCAACCAAATAAGCTAAGCAAGAATTTCCATCGCACACAGATCACACAAAAACACAAACACACTGCACACACAATTTTTAGGTGGTTCGATCAACGACCTACGTCCACCCCACACTCAACCGAGTATGGCTTCCTGTTGCGCAGCACAGCTTGCGTCCGCTGGGGTTTACAGCTTGGCCAAACAACCCGCTGATACACAGCTTCGCTGGGCATTACAGCTTGCCGACTAGAGGATCTGATCCTCTGCAACCGCTGGGGAAATATAGCTTAACCCGTCCAGTGGAGACTACCACTGCAAGACCGCTGACACACAGCTTGAAGAAATAGTATTCAGAAATGAAAGACAGAATCAAAATGAAAATAGAAAAACTCAAAAGCAATATAGCTCTAAGAGCAAAGCTCAGCTCTGGTTTTGAACCACGAGACTGAGATACAAGCTCACTCTCAATCTCACTCTCAATCAGCTCTCTCTCAGCTCATCTCTCTTGATCTCTTCTTCTCTCATTTTGTTCTTCTCTATTTCTTTTCTTCTTCTTCTCTGTATCTTCTTCTTCTCTCTTTTCTCTCTGTGGATCGAAGGCTCACTGCTGCTGAGTGTATAGACTTTCTCTTCTTCTCCTTCGATCTATCTTCTTCTGTGGAAGAAGGCTTGTTTATATAGCAGCAACAGCAGCAGGCGTGTGCTCTCCACGTTTCCTGCCCAGCAATTTGGACCACGTGGCAGCATCCAATCGAGTGTCAGTACACGTGTCCTCATCTGGATACCTTGTCCTTCTCGGATCACGAGCCAGGTACCTCGGATCACGTGCCCCTCATTAGCTTCTGCATTCACTATCAAACAGACAAGAGTGTGTTCAGTTTAAGTGTAAACGATGTACAGGCTTTGCAAACACAAATGCAGTGTATAGAGTTAATCAACGTAAAGGATTCATGCGAAGGAAAAACCAGTGTATAGAGTTAATGCATGTAAAGGCTTCATGCGAAGGAAAGCAATGTATATACTAGAGGAGTTGACGCTGCATGAAGCACTGAGTTGACGCTGCATGAAACACTGAGTTGACGCTGCATGAAGCATGGAGTTGACGCTGCATGAAGCATGGACAGTGTACATACTTTACCCACTATATGGACTTCATGTAATGCAAACGAATGTGAAGACTTCAGTGTATAGACTTTAGAAGACGAGTGCAATGTATAGACTCCATAAGACTCTAGTGCAGACAGACGATGTATAGAGTTCTCAGTTCAGCCGTCAGTGTATAGACTTGAAAGTCTTGAAGCCAATGTATAGACTTGAAAAGCTAAAGGGCTGTACAGACTTCGAAGACAGGGGCCGATGTATAGACTTGCCAAACAATCCAGTGTATATACTTTATGCAAGGAGGCCAATGTGTAGACTTGAAAAGCTGAGGCCAGTGTACAGGCTTGCCACCGACCAGTGTGTGTACTTGCTCAGCCTGAGGCACAGTATGGACTTCAACTCTGCATATCGAATGTATGGACCTCAAGTATGAAGATCATTGAATAGACTTTGGATTCGAAGACAATGTGCAGACTTTGAGTTTGAAGACCAATGTCCAGACTTCAAGTAACACTGTGGATGTACAGACTTGATGGAGTGAAGTGATGTGTAGACTTGAAGCTCCTGAAGCAATGTACAGACTTCAAAGATCACTATGGATGTATAGACTTTGGGGACATGAAGCGATGTACAAACTTCAAAGAAGTTGGCGAGTCAATGTACAGACTTGATGAAGCGAAGCCAATGTACAGACTTAATGTGTAGCTGAAGCCTTGAACGTAGGAATAGGCTAGACTGTATAGGCTTTAAGCTTCAGAACCGAATGTTCAGACTTCGCCTAAGAAACGTAGGGAAAGTCCCCAGTGTATAGACTTTGCCTTGAGCGAAAGGTAAGTGATGAATGTATAGACTTTCACGGTGTGTAGACTTGAATATGTGAAAGCTACAGTGAAAGAGTGTATACACTTGACCAGATCAAGGGTAATTCGGATGTACAGACTCTGAGGTTCAAAGCCAACGGCTGTACAGACTTAGAATATTAAGACTGATGTACAGACTTCATGCGTTGACGCTGTACACACTTAGCGAGTTGACGATGTACACACATCCAATGAAGTGCGTTGACGCTGTAACATGAGCCAGTGAGATGCGTTGACGCTGTACACACTTAACCAATTCAAATGAAATGCAGTGTGTGTACTTTATCTGAAATGGACGATGTATAGACTCAATCGATATGAGAGTTTCCAGTGTATAGACTCAGTCTAAACAAGTCTGCTGGAGGAGTCGACCCATCCTCTGATGTGTCGACCCATGACAGTGAGAAATGCAGACATCAGTGTATTAAATGCAAAGAACACATAGTCAATCTGATTAAGCAATTTCATCAAATCAAAAGTAGTTGCCAATCAATCAAAACAATGGTGTTGCCAATGAAATAAAGCAAGTGTCAACATCATCAACATAGAGGGGTCACAACAATCTCCCCCTTTTTGATGATGGCAACCCCATATGAAGTAGAATAGCAACATCCTGTCATATAGATATATGTTTGATGAAAGACATGATGTGTTATGCAGATTGACATGCAGATGCTATGAATGCATGCAACTCACTGCCTCAAACTCTCCCTTGGAATGAATTCAGAATTGAATTCAGAATTCAGACAGATATGTATTCTCCCCCTAGACATCCCCTAGACAATATTCTCCCCCTTTGCCATCAACAAAGAGGAGGGAAAAATTAAATACAATGGAGGAATCAAGAGAAGAACTGACTGGCATTCTGAAGAGGTAGTTCATGAATAAGCATTCTAAAGCATAGATTCTTCAGTCATATGAATTTATAAACTGCTATCAGAAAGATTTCTGGTTTAAGAGTGATAAAATTTGGAGTTCATGCACTACAAGCAATAGATAAGTTCAATGTGCATGATAAAACAATAAACCAGAATCACATTTGCATGAAAGATTCAGTTTCATAATATCTTACTTTCATAATCTCAAAAAAAAATTGAGAGAAATCAAGTCATGTATTGAAACTAAACAAATCGACACTCATGAACTTTTCTTTTGAAGGAGCAGCATTATCAATATTAGATCATTTTGAGCATTTAGGTACCATAAGTCTTTCTGCGTAAGGGTATACGTTTATCAGACGCCAATACCCCTAGATACTCAACAAGATGGACCATTCTGCCTATGATCAAATTCAACAGAACTGAGTTATACCTTTTTATATGAGGGTACACGTTTATCAGACGCCAGTTACCCCCAGGTACTCAGTGAAACCAGCCTGCTGTTTTGAACATTTTAAACAGAGATAGCTGATACACTTCATGACATGAGTGTTGTCCACTTCTTTGATGGATCACTCAGTTTCTCAGTGATTTACCAGTCATTGCTCTGCCAATATATATATTTTCAATGATTTTCAATGTTTTTCAATATCTTTCTTTGCTGTCCTTTTTATGTTTCAGAATGAGTTGTTTAAGAATAATACGCATACTTAACCTCTCTAACATGATTTCAGATGAGTTTTCAGATTTCAGATATGATTAGCTTTGTCTGACATGAAATAAGAAAGAGGTTGAGAGTTTTATCAATTTTCAACTTACTTATATACTGATTACAATCTTTAAACTCCAATCATTATAAGATTTAAACCACTACATCAGTCTTTTAACAATTAAAATTCTTATAAATGAAGAAGTCCATTTTCTACTGCTTAGAAATCAGAACTGACAAACAGATTACCATAATGTCAGAGACAAGTATTCAGAGTTAAAGGTTGAATGACTTCAAAAAAGTTGAAACCACTCTGAATTTCTAGCAATACTCCCCCTGTCTATATGCATGCAACATGGCAAGAATTAATTGAGAGAGACCTGATGCATAGGTCATGAATGAATGACATGCAAAGACATGCAAAGACTCGACAAGCTCCCCCTGAATATATGCAATGCAGGATAGTTCTACATCCACATTTACATCCACATGATTTATTCAAGCAATCAAAAACAAGTCCACATCAGAGATTTTATTCACAGCAATTAAACAATCATTCATCATGCTGAAATTTACATAAGCCAAGTTCTCTTCTAAGAAACTTAAAATTTTCATTCCCAAGAGGCTTAGTAAAAATATAAGCAATTTGTTTTTCAGTTTCTATGAAATTCATTTCAATCTCCTTTTTATTTACAGCATCTCTAAGAAAATGATGTTTTATCTCTATATGCTTAGTCCTAGAATGGTGAACAGGATTTTTAGCAAGACATATAGCACTAGTATTATCACATAAAATTGGAATGCAGCCCAGATTTATCTGATAATCAGCCAGTTGGTGCTTAATCCAAAGTACTTGGACTGCACAATTACATGCTGCAACATACTCAGCTTCAGCTGTGGATAATGCTACAGTGTGTTACTTCTTAGATGCCCAAGACACTAGACAGCCACCAAGGAATTGACAGTAGCCACTGGTACTTTTTCTATCTACTCGACACCTAGCATAGTCTGCATCAGTGTAGGCTAGAAGCTCTAACTCACACTAAGCAGGATACCAGAGACCTAGTTCGTGGGTGCCTAGTAAATACCTAAAAATCCTTTTCACAGCTTTAAAGTGAGTTTCTTTAGGATTGGCCTGAAATCTAGAGCATAAACACACAGCAAATTGTATATCAGGCCTAGATGCTGTAAGATAGAGAAGAGATCCGATCATACCTCTGTATAGCCTTTGGTCCACAGGTTTACCTTTAGAATCTTCATCCAAACTGGTTGAGGTACATATTGGAGTAGCTATTTCCTTGAGGTTGTCCATTTTGTACTTCTTCAATAAGTTCTTTACATACTTGGACTGAGAGATGAAGGTGTCATCTTCTGTTTGTGTAACCTGCAGTCCAAGAAATAGTTTGAGCTCACCCATTGAGCTCATTTCAAATTCATCAGTCATTATTTGAGAGAATTCCTCACATAATTTTGGGTTAGTTGACCCAAACACAATGTCATCCACATAAATCTGAATGATAAGAATATCTGGATGGCTTACCTTGGTAAACAATGTTTGATCAACTATACCTCTTGTGAAGTTCTTGTTGGTGAGAAATTTGCTCAACCTGTCATACCAAGCTCTAGGAGCTTGCTTTAAACCATAGAGAGCTTTATTGAGCTTGTAAACATGATTAGGGAAATCTAAACATTCAAACCCAGGAGGCTGTCTCACATATACATCCTCATTAATTTCTCCATTTAGAAAAGCAGATTTCACATCCATCTGCTGAAGATTTATTCCTAGGGAACATGCATAAGCCAATAAAATTCTTATTGCTTCTAACCTAGCTACAGGGGCAAAAGACTCTTCAAAGTCTATTCCAAATTCCTGATTGTACCCCTGAGCTACAAGTCTGGCTTCATTTTTAATAACATTCCCCGCTTCATCAGTTTTGTTTCTAAATACCCATTTAGTCCCTATGACTATTTCATGATCAGGAGGTGGAACCAAAAATCACACCTTATTCCTATCAAATTGATTGAGCTCCTCATGCATGGCATTAATCCAATGCACATCTTGGAGAGCACAGTCAATGGACTTGGGTTCTGTGTTTGATACAAAAGCATAAGCATTCAGTTCCTGTTGAATTCTTAAGTGGCCTCTAGTCCTAGGAGGGTCATGCAGATTTCTAATAACATTATCTACAGAATGATCCTTGAGATATCTAATATTTGCAATTGGACTATCATGAACTTGATTTACCTCCCCCTGAACTGTAGGCTCCTCTTCATTAAGCTCTTTGTGTTCTTCTTAATCCTCGGATTTGTCTGCAGGATCTCCTTCCTTCAGAATTTCACCATTGTTTTCATTCCTACATTGACCAACATTAGAATTTGCCAAGGATTCATCAAAAACTATGTGTGGAGATTCTTCAACAGTTTTAGAGTTCAAATTGTACACTCTGTATGCTCAGGTGTTTTCAGAATAGCCAAGAAAAATTCCTGGTTCTCCTTTAGCTTCAAATTTATCAAGGTCCTTTTTATCATTTATGTGAATGAAACATTTACAACTAAAAACTTTGAAGTGAGCAATAGAAGGTTTCTTACCTTTTAATATCTCATATGGTGTTTGTTGGGTAGAAGGTCTTACCATGGCTCTGTTAATTACATAACAGGCAGTATTCACTGCTTTAGCCCAAAATTTCCTTGGTAGACCACCTTCGACAAGGAGTGTACGACCCATTTCCACTAGGGTTCTGTTCCTTCTCTCCACAACTCCATTTTGCTCAGGTGTCCTTGGTGTGGAGTACCTGTGGTTGATTCCATTTGACCTGCAGAATTCATCAAATTGTGAGTTTTCAAACTCACCTCCATGATCAGACAAAATGTTTTCAATTTTCTGATTTGTTTTAACATAGAACTCCTGACATTCTGAGAAAGCGTCACTCTTATTAGATAAGAAATAAACCCAGTATACCTAGAAAAGTCATCTACCATGACAAACCCATACCTCCTCCCTAATAGGCTAACAGATCTAGTTAGCCCAAAAAGGTCCATATGTATCAGCTCATAGGGTTTGAAATATAGATTTTCAGTTCTAGACTTAAATGACTTTCTAGTTATCTTTGATTGAGTGCATGCATCACAGATTTTGTTTTCTTTCTTGAATGAGACTTCAGGAAGTCCTCTAACCATGCCATGCTTATTTAATTTGTGCAAAACAGTGTAGCTAGCATGACCTAACCTACGATGCCATAAAAATGCTATGTCTTCTCTATTGGCAGTAAGGCAAAGGTTAGTGTGTTGAATTTCATCTAAATTTATCATGTAAGTATTATTTATTCTTTTTCCAGAAAATTTGACAATATCAGAATCAGGTTCAAAAACCTTGTAGCATTGAGAATTAAATAAAACATTGTAACCTTTATCACATAACTAGCTGATGCTAAGTAGATTATAGGCTAACCCTTCAACCAGCATAACATCATCAATGCAGCAGGTAGAACACTTACCTACCTTACCTGATCCGATAATCCTACCCTTTGTGTTGCTTCCAAAGGTGACAAGGCCTTCTACTTTCTCAGTCAGTATGTAAAATTTGGCCTTATCTCCTGTCATATGCCTGGAGCAGCCGCTATCCATGTACCACAAGTTGTTCTTGGCTGCCAGCCATACCTGCATACCCAATTAGGTAGAGAAGTTTGGAACCCAAGACTGATTGGGCTCCAATATAAATGAACTAGAAGCAAAGCAGGAAAGCAAATGTTTCAGAATCCACATTTGTTTAAATGAATTTTGTTCAGTGGATCCTACAGATTTTCTTATGTTGTTGTTACTTTTCTTTTTATTGTTCTTTTTCTTATTGGCAGCAGCATGATTATTGATAGTATTGTTATTTCTGTGCCAGTGCCTTGGCCAGGGTATGTCCACAAAATTTTGGCCATAGTAGTTCCTGGGCTGGCTATGAAAATATTGATTTCTAGATGTCCAGTAACCATACCCATTGACCCAATTTCCACTGTAAGGTCTTTGGTTTTGAGCACCCTGGTATGCAAGACCTGTAAACCTACCCTGAGTTCAAGACCAATTTGACCTAGTGAAGTAGGTTGGCTGTGCATTGTAGTGGGTCTGAGCTCTGGGTTGAAAAAAATAATTGGGTTGACTCCTAGCAGCACTCTGTCTCCCTTGTACTTTGGACCCTGCTGACCTATACACAGGTTTGTATTGGGTCTTCTTAAGAGGTGGAGGTGTTGGTGGAGACTGGGTTACCTTGACTTGGGATTTACTGGACTGTGTAGGTTGACCCCTAACCTGAGTCTGAGCCCTAGGATTCTGGTTGGATGTGCTGGCTCTACTAGGCTCATTAACCTTTTGTTTGCCCTTCTCCTCAGCACTGGGCTTTTTCAGATTAGCAGTTTTGTTCATTAAATTTGTTGAGTTCATGCTAATCAGAGGTCCCTTTTCCTTTTAAGCAACATATGAAATTGTTTTCATCCCGAATGTTTTTGTTGCACTAGAATTAAATCCTAGGCCCTCTTTTCTAAAATTAACCTTTGACCCTAATAAAGCATTTAAGTTATCTGTTCCTTGGGTCATTTTCTCAATGGTTTTCATTTTATCCTCATTGTCTTTCTGAAGTTCATCAATAGATTTTTTCAGTTCATTGTTGACATTAAGGACAGCTTCATATTTTTCAGAGATAATTTTGACTTCACTTTCACATTTCTGAATCTTCAGTTTCCATTCATCAATTTCATTTTCAAGCCTTAGATTCTCTTCCTTAGAAGCTTTTAACTCATTTTTGATTTCATCTTCTTCAGAGCATGTGAGTTTCAATTCATCAATCTCAGATTCCAAACATGCAATTTTATCAGTTAGTGTTTTATCATTTTGCATGGAACTGATTTTTCTTCTAAGATGCCTATTGTCTTTTCTAATATCATCAGCTCTAGCAGTTATGTCATGATAAGCATCTACCCAATCAGCAATTGTGAAGTTTTCAAATCTAGTGGTTACCTCATCTGTGTCCTCCTCTCTATCTTCGGAGCTTGTTGCCATAAGACAAATGGGCTGTTCAGATTCGGCTTCACTATCTGAGCTGCTGCTGAAAGAGCCTTCATCTTCATCACTCCATGTGGTGATCATAGCTCTTCCCTTCTTGGTTTTCTTCTTTGACCTGTCCTCATGTTTCTGATTGTCTGGACAGTCAATTTTCAGATGCCCTGGTTTCCTGCATTGATAACAGACATTAGCTTCATTTTTCTTTGCAGGTTTAGATTTATACCTTTTATCCTTTCGGCCACCACTGTATTTCTTCTGGCCGAACCGTCATTCTCCCTTTATGAGAAATCGCCTGAACTCTCTAATCATCATGGCTATCTCAGACCGAGTCACATCTTCTTCTTCATTTAGGCTCTCCTCTGATGATGAAGAGCTGCTGGAGCTGGATTTTATTGATTTGCTGGAACTAGCCTTCTGCGCTATCGGCTTTTTCTTCCTCTTGGCTTCATCTGTCCTTGGCATGTTTATTTCATATGCCATTAGTGAGCCAATCAGCTCATCAGCTTTAGTATTACGCAAGTCCCTTGACTCCTCCATCACTGTTGCTTTGGTGTGCCAAATGGAAGTCAGGGAGCGCAGAATTTTCCTCACTACATCATACTCTGTCTGAGGTTTCCCAAAACCTCTGAGGCCATTGGTTATGACAGTCAGCCGAGCGTACATTTCGCTGATGGACTCGTTCTGCTTCATCTTGAAGGCTTCATACTCAGATACAAGAAGATTGGCCTTCTGCTCTCTTACTTGAGATGTACCTTCGTGAATTACTTCCAGCGCATCCCACATCTCCTTAGCGGATTTGCAAGCAAACACACGGGAGAATTCTGTAGCATGCAGAGCGCACTGGATAGCATTAATAGCACTCCAATTCAGCGTGGACCTTCTGATCTCCTCCTTGGTCCATACATATTCATTCGGGGACAGCTCATAAGGTCCCTTGCTGACAATCTTCCAAATCTCACAATCCTTAGCCCTGAGGAACACTTGCATACGGTTCTTCCAGTATGCGTAGTTTAATCCATCAAAGAATGGGGGCTTCGTTGTTGAGTGACCTTCGGCAATCATCCCTCGAGCATCCATCTCTGCCTATTCTCCGGGTGATGAGTCCCTGCAGAAGAGTTAGGCTCTGATACCAAGTGTTGGGTTAGATGGACGTAGTCTATCTCCACTAAGTGTGGATCTAGAGGGGGGTGAATAGATCAACTTCCCTAATTTAAAACTACTATAAGTTCTAAAGCGGAATTTAGGCAAACATCAGTTAAGCTAAACGAAGAATGCTAAGAAAAAGGTCGAAAGCTAGACATGAGCATAAGTGATGCAACCAAATAAGCTAAGCAAGAATTCCCATCGCACACAGATCACACAAAAATACAAACACACTGCACACACAATTTTTAGGTGGTTCCGTCAACGACCTACGTCCACCCCACACTCAACCGAGTATGGCTTCGTGCTGCGCAGCATAGCTTGCGTCCGCTGGGCTTTACAGCTTGGCCAAACAACCCGCTGATACACAGCTTCGCTGGGCACTACAGCTTGCCGACTAGAGGATCTGATCCTCTGCAACTGCTGGGGAAATACAGCTTAACCCGTCCAGTGGAGACTACCACTGTAAGACTGCTGACACACAGCTTGAAGAAATAGTATTCGAAAATGAAAGACAGAATCAAAACGAAAATAGAAAAACTCAAAAGCAATATAGCTCTAAGAGCAAAGCTCAGCTCTGGTTTTGAACCACGAGACTGAGATACAAGCTCACTCTCAATCTCACTCTCAATCAGCTCTCTCTCAGCTCATCTCTCTCGATCTCTTCTTCTCTCGTTTTCTTCTTCTCTATTTCTTTTCTTCTTCTTCTCTGTATCTTCTTCTTCTCTCTTTTCTCTTTGTGGATCAAAGGCTCACTGCTACTGAGTGTATAGACTTTCTCTTCTTCTCCTTCGATCTGTCTTCTTCTGTGGAAGAAGGCTTGTTTATATAGCAGCAACAACAGCAGGCGTATGCTCTCCACGTTTCCCGCCCAGCAATTTGGACCACATGGCAGCATCCAATCGAGTGTCAGTACACGTGTCCTCATCTGGATACCTTGTCCTTCTCAGATCACGAGCCAGGTACCTCGGATCACGTGCCCCTCATTAGCTGCTGCATTCACTGTCAAACAGACAAGAGTGTGTTCAGTTTAAGTGTAAACAATGTACAGGCTTTGCAAACTGGAATGCAGTGTATAGAGTTAATCAACGTAAAGGCTTCATGCGAAGGAAAAACTAGTGTATAGAGTTAATGCATGTAAAGGCTTCATGCGAAGGAAAGCAATGTATATACTAGAGGAGTTGACGCTGCATGAAGCACTGAGTTGACGCTGCATGAAACACTGAGTTGACGCTGCATGAAGCATGGAGTTGACACTGCATGAAGCATGGACAGTGTACAGACTTTACCCACTATATGGACTTCATGTAATGCAAACGAATGTGAAGACTTCAGTGTATAGACTTTAGAAGACGAGTGCAATGTATAGACTCCATGAGACTCTAGTGCAGACAGACGATGTATAGAGTTCTCAGTTTAGCCGTCAGTGTATAGACTTGAAAGTCTTGAAGCCAATGTATAGACTTGAAAAGCTAAAGGGCTGTACAGACTTCGAAGACAAGGGCCGATGTATAGACTTGCCAAACAATCCAGTGTATATACTTTATGCAAGGACGCCAATGTGTAGACTTGAAAAGCTGAGGCCAGTGTACAGGCTTGCCACCGACCAGTGTGTGAACTTGCTCAGCCTGAGGCACAGTATGGACTTCAACTCTGCATATCGAATGTATGGACTTCAAGTATGAAGACCATTGAATAGACTTTGGATTCGAAGACAATGTGCAAACTTTGAGTTTGAAGACCAATGTCCAGACTTCAAGTAACACTGTGGATGTACAGACTTGATGGAGCGAAGCGATGTGTAGACTTGAAGCTCTTGAAGCAATGTACAGACTTCAAAGATCACTGTGGATGTATAGACTTTGGGGACATGAAGCGATGTACAAACTTCAAAGAAGTTGGCGAGTCAATGTACAGACTTGATGAAGCGAAGCCAATGTACAGACTTAATGTGTAGCTGAAGCCTTGAACGTAGGAATAGGCTGGACTGTATAGGCTTTAAGCTTCAGAACCGAATGTTCAGACTTCGCCTAAGAAACGTAGGGAAAGTCCCCAGTGTATAGACTTTGCCTTGAGCGAAAGGTAAGTGATGAATGTATAGACTTTCACGGTGTGTAGACTTGAATATGTGAAAGCTACAATGAAAGAGTGTATACACTTGACCACATCAAGGGCAATTCGGATGTACAGACTCTGAGGTTCAAAGCCAACGGCTGTACAGACTTAGAATATTAAGACTGATGTATAGACTTCATGCGTTGACGCTGTACACACTTAGCGAGTTGACGCTGTACACACATCCAATGAAGTGTGTTGACGCTGTAACATGAGCCAGTGAGATGCGTTGACGCTGTACACACTTAACCAATTCAAATGAAATGCAGTGTGTGGACTTTATCTGAAATGGACGATGTATAGACTCAATCGATATGAGAGTTTCCAGTGTATAGACTCAGTCTAAACAAGTCTGCAGGAGGAGTCGACCCATTCTCTGATGTGTCGACCCATGACAGTGAGAAATGCAGACAGCAGTGTATTAAATGCAAAGAACACATAGTCAATCTGATAGAGCAATTTCATCAAATCAAAAGTAGTTGCCAATCAATCAAAACAATGGTGTTGCCAATGAAATAAAGTAAGTGTCAACATCATCAACATAGAGGGGTCACAACATTTCCCCGCGGGACGTTATGAGCCCGGTCGTATGCGAGCCTAGAGCGGATGTAGGTTCGATGACAGACACAAAGTCCCGGCACAATAGACCAAAAATTTATTGAAAGGGGTGTCGTGAGAAGAACTCAAGCCCTAATAACCTCTATACCTATTGCCAATTTTTCTATCAAGCTCTCTTTTATTTTCCAAGGAATGGATCCCACCCCGGGTATGGCCTCGGTAGAGGCACCGTTAAGTAAAATTGGACCCTGGCCATGGGCAGTCACCCATAACGCACGTTGAACCTAGGAGATCCCTAGTGAGATATGAAGTTCCCCGTCGTCAGGTTTGAGGTGGTTCCAAAATCCAAAAAATCAAATATTTCAAAACCCAAAAAAATCAAATAGTCCAAAATCCAAAAAAAATCAAATATTTCAAAACCCAAAAATCAATCAAATATTTCAAAATCTAAAAAAATCATATATTCCAAAATCCAAGAAAAAAAATCGAATACTCCAAAATTCTAAAAAAATAAAAAAAATCAAATATTTCAAAACAAAAAACAAATCAGATATTTCAAAATCCAAAAAAATCAAATATTTCAAAGTCCAAAAAAAATCAAATATGTCAAAATCCAAAAATAAAATATGTCAAAATTCAAAAAACATCTAAATATTTTCAAAATCACAAAAGATTTTCATCATTTGTATTTCATAGCATGCATCGCATTCATTTTCGTTTGTTATTTGCCTATTTAATCAGGCTTACCCCCTTGACCAAGAATCAAGAACTGGTCATTTCCTAACTTACTACAGGCACGGGGTTAAGCTTAAAATAGATTTAATCTGTTTTCTTTGTTTGTGTGTGTGCAGGGGAAGGTTGAAGCTCAAGGTTCAGCACTTCAGTTAGTAAACGGTCCTCTGGGGACCGTCCTACTTCATTCAACGGCCATGGTCAGACCGTCCAATCATTCTCACGGTCTCATCTCAAACTCCTCCAAATATCTACAGCCCCCATTAGACTGTTCAAAGATGTGAATGGTAGATTCTTGACCATTTAACTAGGTTCACGGCCTACTCATGGGCCGTTCAATTTCCTTCCCTCAACTCCTCCGTTGATCTAATGCACTTCTCTAATAGAGCCGTTCTACTCTTAGAGTGGTTAGTTTCTAACCGTTTATTCTCTGAGCGGTCTGTGTGTGACCGTGTGCATTCTAAGATCATGCCCAAACTCATTCAATTACACCAGGAAAAGCCAAACTCAAGCCAATCAAGCCAGCAATTTCATTCATTCATATATCAAACTTTCTAAGCATAAGTCTCTACATCAACATCATGAAAAAAAAAAAGAAAAAACACTCAGTTCTCCGCTGGGCATCTCCGCGGGGACGTATCTCTCTCAGCTCTCTAACATAGGCCTGGCGTATCTCTGGAATCTCTGCAACCTCCACTGGAAGGGTAAGCACCCTGCTCACCTCCCACATGATCAAGGCACTCCTGACCGCCCGCTCATCCTCCTCTATACCGATCCTCCTCGTCTGTAGCGCAGGAAGGTGGGGTAGCGCTGGTAGTACGGTCCTGGGTAGTCCAACCTGTAGGTAGCACCGGTGCGGGCTGTACATCCCCAGTGCAGTGTCGCTCACGAGCCTCAGATCCAAGCCCGACCTCCTAGGCACCCTGACAATGGTGTCACGGAGGAAGTCAGGGTGCATCACGAACCAATCCAGGGGCAATCTGTTGATGTGCAATCGCCACTCATCCCTAGTCTTCTTTTCTGCTATCCTGCACTCTACCTGTAGAGAGAACCCGAAGGCGCCACCTATGAAGAAGAGGGGGTGGCTCCCAAAGATCCGACTGGCCGAAGTGACATCCTCCTTATGAATGAATTTCATCCTGACACCCATCCAGCACTCTAAGAGCATCATGGAACCAAAGAGAGGACCTCCTAGAGCTGCTGAGGTAAGGCCCTCGTACAAGTAGGCAAGGACGGCCTGGGAGATAGAAAGACCCTGCCACAGGCCACTGATGGTACTAAGGAGGGGAGTCTCTGGCACATGGTCAACTGAGGGGAACAAGAAGGCCCCACACAGGTAAATTGACGTGGCCTTGGCTATGGCCTCATCCCATCCGCAGCTGTTCGTGTAATGTTCAACTACCCACTGGCTAAGAGGAAGGAGGTGGATCTGACATAGGCCCATGAAGGTATGGATGTCCCTGCTATCTGGTATGAACCCTCCCAAAATGAGCCTAGGGTCTACAGGGGCCACGGTATGACACACCAAGTCTTCCTCACCCGCCTTAGACCAGGGAAAGGAGAAGTAGGTCTCTACTTCCTCTAGTAGGATAGTGGCCTCAAAAGATGGAAACATGAATGTATGGGTCTGAGGATGCCAGATCTCTGCCAAGGCTGAGATGCTGTGCCAGTCAAGGGAAAGCTTTGGGTAATTTTGGCCTAGTACCAAGAGTGGGTGTAGGTGCCAGGACTTCATGATGGATATCACTCCTAGGGGCAATGCACGGACCTTGGGAGCCATCCACTTCAAAGTGGAATAATGTCTGGAGCCAGGGAGAAGCGGAGATGGAAAAAAGAAAAGGATAAGGAGAGAGAGGGGAGATTTGTGTAAGTAAATGAACAAATTGATTTGAATAAAATCATGTTAACATACCACTCTGAAAGGGCTTGAGCTGAGGTGACGAGGGATCGTAGTCAACCGTTGGAGCACTTCCCGCTCCTTCCTGGCCGGCTTTGGCCCTTCATAAGTTGCCCCCTCCATGGAAGTCCCCTCAAAGGACCTTTTCATGATGATTGGATGAGGAATAACAAAGGTTTAAGGCCTAGGAAGAGGGGTGTGGTGTAAGTTGCGAATTTAGAGCCCTCTCCTACTTATAGGGCTTGGATAGAGGCCTAAAACCACTAGAAGTGAGGTAGGATAGGCCTAGATTGGGTTGGGATAGAGCTTAGGTCGGTTTGGAACGTCTATCTCCGGGTTGGGACTCTCCAAGAGAGTCCCGCTCGAACTCTCAGGTCATGCCATTAAGCAGTCTATCGATAGACCGCCCTAATACTTGGACGGTCTTCATGAGACTGTTCCGAACCTTTTACACGATTCGAATCCTGGAGGTGGAGCGGTCTGGAATCGACCGTTCTATCAATAACATGGTCACAAAGGAACTGTCCTATTATTAGAGCGGCTAATCTTAAACCATTTTTTATCTCGGTCGAGTGGCTCTGAACGATCTGGGAGAAGACCGTGTAACGTGCTAGAACGGTCCCCTTTCGACCATCTAGATATCTGAAGCCCTATTTTAACATGTTCTCACCTGTATCACTCTAGCTGTGGTCTCGTCTCTCTCTCACTCAGTTTGGCGTCTCTCTCTCTCCCACTCAGTTTGGCGTCTATGTCTCTCGTGGTCGTAGTTGTCTCTCACCCACACTCGCAGTCATACCACTCACACTCGCAGTCGTCTCACTCATAGTCGGTGTCTCTCCCTCTCACTCTGTCACGTCTCTTACCTCTTCACTCGCTCACTCGTGCCGTCTCTCTCTCGCACGTGTCCATCTCACTCGTGTCATAGTCGCAGTCAGTAAGTCAGTATCAATCAGTTGCATTCATTCATACATTCCTACATCCACAAAATCAAAACAAAAGAAAGCATATCATATCATATCATGTCCACATGTACAAAGGTCGGGTCCCGAGTACAAAATCAGGTCTGTCCCTCTCCCTGACCCCCGGCACTGTCTCCGCCGCCCTCATGCCTCTTTGGGGGAGGCATCGCTGAGGTCGCCTCGTCACGCTGACGCCGGCGCCGCTGCTCATCCTCCTCGTTCCTCTGATGACCGGAGGAACCCGTAAAATAACTCCTCACAGAGCCGTGAGTGCCGTGGCTACCGCTCAGAGTCTCGTTGCACCCTGATCACCGGCTCATCTCCTTGTAGGCCCGCAGCTCCCCACTCAGCCCGGACTCCTCGATTAGAGCACGGTCCCGCTCCGCTCGAACCCGCACCATCTCCTCTGCTCCAGCTCAAAGTCGCTCTAGCTCCACCCGAAGAAGTGCTATCTCGAGCGTGTCCGCCGGTCGGCTCTGCTATGCCTCCTCCCGCAGGCGGGCGGCCTCCTCCCGAGCCGCTACTCGGCTCTGCTCAAGCTCGGCCCTCAGGCGAGTCAACTCAGTCGTCTGCATATTCATGCATCATAGTCAGCCAATTACATTTCATAATCATAAAGCATAATCAATAGGGAAAGTGTAGTGGTTGCGTACCCTCTCGGTGAGCGCCACCTCGGCTGCCTTCGCCCGTGCAACCATCCGGGTGAAATCGGCATCTCACTCTGCTCGGTCCGTTGGGGTCTGTGAGGAGGAAGAGGAAGGAGCGTCGGCCCCCTAGCGATGGGTCCCCTCGGCTCGCTGCATCCACAACTCCAGGTTAGTCACATAGATATAATCATAAACATTTGCATAATTTTAAATAGTTTAGGGTTTAGAAAACTCACTAGTAGAGTCAGGGCCTGGCGAGCCTCATCGCACTCGCGGATCGTCGCGTGGAGGATCACTTGTAGCTCCGCGATCCATCCCTCAGGGTCGATCTGCATTTAAAAAGTTCAAACATCAGTGCATGGGCATATAGAAAGCATAATAGAAAGGTGTTAAGGTTTAGAAGTCATACCGATCAGTGGGCACCACGGAACACCTGGTCCCGGTAGTGCCTGGCGTACGCTGTGTAGTACAACGGGTCGCTCTCCGCACGGGCGGTCACCACTCGTTCATGTGCTGTCCAATCTAAGATCTGCTCTGTAGCTCGCTCTCTCCAGTTTATCACCGTCGCTGCTCCCCGCGGGTGCCGGTTGACCCGCTCTCCTGGCGCTGGAAACTCCACCGCTGGCTGTGGGACGCCGGTCGTCCTCATCACCAACCTGTAGTGTAGTGGCTCCACTACATTCATGCAGTGTAGCCACACGTCACGTCCTGAGAAGGCGAGGGCCCCTACTACCTAGGGCTGACCCTCGTGCCCCTCCCCTGCATAAGGAGTCCACCGTACCTATCAAGACAGGAAGTCACATCAGCATCATAATCATATAGAATTGCATTTAATTGAAGAGTCTAAGTTTAGAGTCGTACCGAGGTGTACGGTAGAGTGTCCATGTCATCCTAGAGCTCCCAGACCTGTCTCCGGAGACCTCCACTCTCCCGAGGTGCGGTCCACCTCCAGGCAATAGGTAGTCGGTCTAGGTGGGTCTCCTCGCCTCGCCTGAGCCCACGTAGGTACACGTAGGCCCATACCTGCATTTCACCAAGAGTTAGCATATAGCAGTCATAGGAGTCCCATAGCTAAGTGCATAATAGGAGTCAGAGTCATACCTGGAGTAGAGGGGAGAAGCTCCCAAGCATCGTCCGTCGGGACGTCAAGCTCAGAGTGTCGAACAGAAACGTGAGGACGGCAGCTCCCTACACGTAGTCGCCCACGTGGTCGAGGTCATGGAGCAACGGCAAGAAATGGCAGCTGATGATGTCCCCTCACGTTGTGAATAGAAGTCAGTCGAACAGCAACGTCAAGAACCGCCGCAGTACCTGGTCGGCCTCCGGTCCCACCTCTACTGCAACCCGTGGTCTGGCTCGCTCCATGAGTCTCTCGAGATGCTGCTCGGGTAGCTCCCCAGTCGTGATCCCTGCACGTCGTAGCCCTAGGCTGTCCTGAAGCGCTGCCCGAGTCAGGGTGGTGGACTGCCGCTCGGGATGCAGCAAGTCCAGTCCCAGGAGCTCCTGGGCCATCTCCTGGTAGTCAGGATATGTACTCCCGCTGACCGGTGACCCATGAACTTGCACGCACGTAAGTTGGGCCACGTCCTCGAGCGTGGGGACCATATGTCCCCACGGAAAGAGAAACGTGCGACTCACTGGGTCCCACCGGTCGTGCAGAGCGTAGAGTAGCGGTGTGTCAAATCGGCTGACCTCCACGCTCAAAAACTCGGAGAATCCCATGACTCTCAGCCTCTCACGCTGGAAGTCGGGCAGCGTGAGGTACACTGCCCGAACCTGCAGCCATGAGATCTGGGTCCTACGCTTCCCCTGCATATGTTTAGGATAATTGCATTTTAGTTTAAGATCTTGCATTTTATTAAATAAATTCACTCTCTGCTCATTAAACGGTCACCCCTAGGCCGTTCCCCCATCCAATGGTTGTCTCCCAACAGCGTCAATAAGTCACATGGTTCACTCTGAACCGTTCTGCTATTTGGGCGGCCCTTTGAGGACCACGTCTCTAACTGCTGATTGCCTTGGAACGGACCATTGTTGGCCGTTCATTAATCACACGGTGCCCACCTGACCGTGTCCTTCCCTTTTCAAGTGATTATCGTTTGGATTTTGCACGATCTGTCGACTGGCCGTATGGTTTGTAACGGTTTGATTTCAATCATTCGGTCCCTGAGTGCTTTGTTTTCTAAGCGGATGAGAGAAGGCCGTCCCCTGTTCAATGGTTTGATCTAAACTGTTATATTCCTATGAGTTTCAGTTTCTAAATGGACCATGGAGGGCCGTTCTAAATTTTGCGGTTTGATTCCAGCAGTTCTATTTCTAGGTGTTCCAGGTTCTGAGTGGACCAGGTAGGTCCGTCCTAAGTTCAACGGTCTGATGGAGGCCGTTCTGTTTGCAACGTTTCCCATTCTACATGGACCAACATGGACCGCCCTACCTTTAGATGGTTTACATGGGACCGTTCTGTGATGTCGGTTCGTATTATTTGAACGGCCACCCACGGGCCGTGTGTTCTTTGAACGGTTCTATGTGAACCCCGTTGTTTTATTAGGCGGTCACTGTTGGACCACGCTATTACCGTCGTCTCCGATGATGGGAAAACCTTTCACCACCTCCATTCATGGCCCATGTGGCCTTACATGGTGTTTGTGAGGGGTCGTGTGCCCCTCTTTTACCCCTAGAACTAGCATGCATAGAACAAAAATGAAAATGGGAGGAGTTTCAACGGGCCTACCTCGGTCGGACGTGGTCCTTTGGCCGGCCTCTCCTCCGGTGCTCCCTCTCCGGCGTCTCCTTCCCCGGCCACGGTGGCTTCAGCTTCTTCCCAGGCCTCGGACGGCGGCGGGGGAGCCTCTCCCTCGACCGACGGCGGTGCCGGCATCTCCTCCACCGGTGGAGCTTCCCCCATGGCCGCGGTCGTCATCGACGAGGGCACGTCCGCGTTATCTCCGGTCATCGATGCCCGCCTAGCTTGATGCTTCGAACGCATGGGGGTGAGGAATGGGAATGAGAGTTGGAGAGAGCTTGAGATGGTGAGAAATGGGAGAGTGGAGTTGGGGGTGTGTTCGTTTTCCCTTCCTCCAACTGTAGGTTACGGTGGGGTAGGAGGGAGTTGAAAGGTTTTGTTTTTTTTAAACGCCCCAGGTATTGAGCGGCCTATCGTCAGACTGTTCCACTTTTGGACAGCCCAAATGTCACCACCTAACCATCAACGGTACGTTGCATTGAGCGGCTAGAATCTGGCCGTTCACTGTTTTGCACGGTCTGCATATGGGCTGTGTGGCTTCACATTCAGGTTCAAATTGCTCGTGATTGAACGGTCTCGGATGAACCGTTCTATGGTCTGAGCAGTCTATTTTTGACCATTCGTATGCTTGAATGAGGTAGTTTGACCCCTTCTTGGTGTTGCATTCTATACTCGTTGATAAATTTGATTTGATGATATATATTGCCAATCCTGCTCATGGTTCTTTTTGTAGCATCACATTTATTTGCCGTTTCACCTGCACAGGTAAGTCAGGTATGGCTTTCTATCCCTGCATCCCTTATTGCATTACTATATGGTACTATGCTATATTATCTCAAGAACCGGTTGGTTGCTCGTGTGTTCCAGGATCTGATGTTCCCCTTTAACAAAAACGATGATGATCCAGGTTCACGTGTTTAATCATCGAATAGGCCGTTAGGTTGGGAAGATCTGGGGAGGATGGATCTATCTTGCACGCTGTGGTTGCGGATAGTGTATTGACTCTGATTAACCCAGTCAAGTAATATTATTCTCGAGTATTTTATATGTTATCCTTTCTTGGCATTTGTTTTAATGATTTCATTTATTTTAGCCCAGCATGCATCATACGCATCTTTTGAGCATTCATGACCCATGATTTGCCCTCATAATGTCCCACCAGTGATGGATGACTATGTGTGATTCAGGTCAAAGTAAGGGGAACAATTTCACTCTGAGTTGGAAGGTTCTCTCTAGTCTTTTCTCTTGGTTTGGTTGTTTGAGAGTCTTGGTCTGGAGTTTAGTTCACCTCTTTATTTTACTATCTGCTTTGGTCTCCACATTGGACCGCGAGATTGTGTCTCCCATGAGGTTGATCCTATTTTTTCCCTTCAGTTTAGTTCTTCCAGACTGGTGTCGCTTTTGGTCTAACCATTCCATGTGAATGATTCGGAGTTTTCCGGAAGATTCCTATCGCTTGTTGGCAAGAAAACGGGTGTCGTTTTAGCTTAACGCCCGCTTTTCGGTCTGCTCCACTTCATTTCCGCTTCATCTCCATGTTCCATTTCGCTTTCACTTCACCTCCGCTCGCTCCCCTACAAAGAGAACGTTAACGAGGGGCATCTGTTGACACCTGTTTTTTGCCGATAAGTTGAGTCATTTCTCTTACTTCCATTTTTTGATGCCTCAAGTTGTACATTACTCATTGTGTTATTTTCAGGTAGCTTATTGGGCCTATATTATGGGTACCTCCCTCCCTAACTCGGTCTGCTTCAATTTAGGGCTTAATGGGCCTTGGTTTTGCTTGATTTATCACATTTTAGTGATTTTCAAATGTCCGGCCTTTGCGCGGTCTATCGCTTGACCGTTCAGTTTCTGAGCAGTTGGCTCTGAGCCATTTATCTATTTATGAGATATTAAGGTGATTTTTCTGAATTTCCACCGACAAGCTTTTGAACGGTTCATAGGTAACCATCTCGTTCCATGGAACAATGGTAATATGACCGTCTATATCTCAAAGTCCCAGATTCGTTGGTTGTTCAGATAATTATCTAATTATCTAATGAATTTTGATTTATCACCGACAGGCGTTGGACAGTTGGTATATGGCTGTTCTATGCTCTGAGCGGTCCATCAATAACCGCCCAACTCATGAGAGTCCGACGGCGAAATCATTGGTCAGTTCGTTGGATATTTGGATAATATTGCTTATTTATTTAAGTTCCACCGACAAGTTGGACGGTCTGGTAATGGGCCGCTCAATGGACTGGGCGGTCTATCGCACGACCGGGCAATGGTTTGATTGCTGAAAAGCTAAGGGTTTTTCTCTCTCTATCCGTGGTTTTATCCTTAACTTGTTCCAACCATTTCTCCGCGGTTTATCAACCAAATGGGGTGTCGTTTGAACTGGTTGGAAGATAATTCCATTATCTACGAGTTTTATGTTGATATCTCGAGATGAAATTCATTGAAAACCCTAATTTCGGGGCTGACTTTTAAGGCTCTATAAATAGGACCCTAAGGCCAAGCTTTGAAAAGGGGGGGGGAGATTTTAAGGTCACGGCGAAGCTCTGCCGAATTCTCAAGTGGCCTACAGTCAGGGAGGAAGGCTTTCTACGTCCACATAAGCCTTCGGTTCAGGGAGTATTTGTTTTGGGTAATAGTTTAATTATTCTCCGCCGCGTTCTTCATTGCATGCAATCATCGTCTTTGGTCTCTCTCTTCACATTTTTCATCATCACATTTCATTACACACACCCTCCTATTTTTTTTGACGCCCCTAGGGGTTTAAAAACTCCCAGGTATCCCCCACTTCATGTTAGTTAGTTCATTTCTTGCATTCCTTTATAGTTGCTACACTTCGCAGTATTAATCTTTGGTTTCTTTGCGTGTTTTGCACTTTATTTTGTAGGTCAGCAACGTCCTAACACGAGGCCCACTCTTTCTGGCCGGTCGGGAAGGGTGGAGGTAGAGATCCCATGTTTTGAAAGTTGGTGGTATAGAGCGGTCTTCATCTGTCCGTTCGACGAGCAGGGCGGCTTAATATTGACCATCCAGTTCTGTCCAGCGGTTGATCCTGAGCTGTCCTATCATCCAGCTACTCTTCATCCCGCGTTCGTCCCAACGCTGTTGGGCGGTCTGTCGAGCGGCCGCACATCCACTGGGCGGTTTCTTAAGGACCGTGTATTGCTGCAGTGCTGTTCTAGACGAGTGGCTCCCCTTTCTTTCCAAGGTACGATGTACTTGCTTACATTCGACACCTTGGTGGCGATCATGCACACTCCACATCCTTCCCCTTGTTATTTACACGTTGTTTAGTTCTTTACATTAACACAGTAAAGAAGGGATTGAAAGGATAATCAAAATGAAGAAGGGGAAAAACATGTCAATAACTGAACCACCTAAAAAATCATTTGTCTTGTGTGTGATTGATTGTCTGAGTTTTGCTCCGTTAGATGCATGATTAGGAATGCTATCCTTTAGTTTTTAGTTTTGAATGCAATTATAGTCTAATGATCTGAGTGCCTCATCAACCTATCAGTATATCAACAGGCGTGATAGGAAGGATAGGTCAGGCCTATCTGAAATGTCACCTCTTGCATGAGGAGATCTTAGATTGAACCTCTACCGGGTACTTTAATTGGTTGATTGAGCACTTCCTTCATCATAGTGATATTTGCTAGTTTTCTCTGTGAGCATAACTTTGCTATTTTCTTTAGATCAGTAAGAGTAGGTTTAATTTTATATTTCCACAAAAATTCCTCACTGGGATCCATTCACCCCCCCTCTGGATCTCAGTCGTGCTACTCCAATCCCTTAACCTGTAATCAGAGCGGATCACCAATCCCACATCAGTGTAGACCCGCAAAGGCATACCAAAGAAAGCAAAAGGGGGCTAGCTCTAGTGAAAACCCGCAAGGGCAGTAGAGCTGGTAAAGAGACTAAATAAAACTCTCATCATCTCTACTCCTCACTGATGAAAGCCATCGGCCATGATATACCACCGACAGTGAGCTCAAAGTCACTCCACGACAATGGTGGCCACTACACTCCCGAGGGTTAGTCATCGCCAATTCCAATCCCAGTCTTCGGCTACACACCTCAACGGTGAGCCGACCAGTCCCAGTCTTCCGGCTACTACACCCCTAGTGGTCGGTCAGCCAGCTCCAGTTCCAGTCTCTGGCTACAACACCTTAGCGGTCAGACGGCCAACTCTAGTTCCAATTTTTCGACTACAACACCTTAGCGGTCAGCCGGCCAGCTCCAGTCCTAGCCCCAGTCCAGTCTCTGGCTACAACACCTCAGCGGTCAGCCGACCAGCTCCAGTTCCAATCTCCAGCTACAATACCTTAGCGGTCAATCGGCCAGTTCCAGTCCCATCCCCAGTCCAGTCTCTTGCTACAACACCTTAGCAGTCAGCCGGCCAGCTCCAAGTCTAGTTCTAGTTCTAGTTCAACGGTCAGTCGGCCATCTCCAGCTCTAGTCCTAGTCTCTGGCTACAACACCCTAGTGGCCAGTCAACTAGCTCTAGCTTCAGCTCCAGTTCCAATCCTCCAAGTACAGCGTCATAGCAGTCAGTCACTAACAACATCTCGGTGACCAGTTGGCCAGCAACTAGTCTTTGGCTAACATACCTCAAGATCCACTGGCAACTCCAGCAACACGAGCCAACACACCCTTATGGGTAGGCCTCCAGCCTCCAGTAACTCTAGCAACACAGGCCAACACACCCTTACGGGTTGGCCTCCAGCTTCCAGTCCCCAGCAACATAGGCCAACACACCCTCACGGGTCGGCCTCCAACAACTTTAGTGACATGAGCCAACATACCCTCATGGGCCGGCCTCCAACCTTCACTCTCCAGTAACATAGGCCAATACACTCTCGTGAGTCGACCTCCAGCTTCCAATTTCCAGTCCTCTAGGTCAACATCACCTTGTGGGTTGTCTTATAGCTTCCATTCTCCAGCCATTCAGGTCAACACACCTCATTCAGGCAGGCCTCCAGCACCGAGCCTTCAATATCCAGCTTCTAGTATCCAATTTCCAGTACTCGGCATCCAATATCCAGCCTCCAGTATCCAATGTCTAATACCCACCTCTAAAATCTAGCTTCCAGTATCTAGTTTCAAGTACCTAGTCCCAGTACCCAACCTCCAACATCTAGTTCAAGTACCTCAGTTTCCCATATCCAACTCCAATACCCCGCCTCCAACCTCCAGTTCCAGCTTCCAATTCTAACGTCCAAATTTCAACATCTAGTTCCCATATTCAACTGCCAGTATCTAGTTCCAGCCCCTAGTTCCTAGCATCTAATTTTCAATTTCCCATCTCCAATTCCAGTTTCTAGCAATCGGCTAGCATGCTTCATAGGGGTAGGCCCCAGTCCCAACTCCTAGTATCCAAATCCCAACTTCCCATCCCAGCATCCAATGTCTAGTTTCTAGTTTCCAGTCTCTACTCCCAATTTCAAGTCTCCTACTCCAGTATCCAGTTTCCAGTCGCAGCCTTCAGTCCTAGTACCCAGTAGCCAGATCCTAGTCTCTAGTCTTGGTATCTAGTCTTGATATCTAGTTCCCAATTTCCAGTTCCCAGTCCCAATATCTAGTCTCCCATCCCAACATCTAGTTCCCAATCCTCAATGCTAGTCTCCAACAATAGGCCAGTACGCCTCATGTAGGTAAGCCTCTGGTCCCAGCTTCTAGTATCCAAATCCTAGTCTTTAGTCCCGGTACCCAGTTCCCAGCCTCCACTTCCTAGTTCCCAGTCCCAATACCCAGTCTCCAATCCCAATATCGAGTATCCAGATCCCAGCCTCCACTTCCTAGTTCACAGTCCCAATACCCAGTCTCCAGTCCCAATATCTAGTATCCAGATCCCAGCCTCCACTCACAATATCCAGTTTCTGACCTCCAAGTTCCCAGTTTCCAGTCTCAATGCCCAGTCTCCAGTCCCAATATCTAGTATCAAAATCCCAATCTCTATATCCAGTATCCAACTTCTAGTCTCTGGCTCCTAATTCCTAGCCCGAGTACCCAGTCTTCGGTCCTAGTATCTAGTATCCAAATTCCCGTCTTCAGCTCCAACATCTAGCTTCTAGCCTCCAGCTCCTAGTTTCCAATCCCAGTACTCAGTCTCTAGTATCTGAGTCCCAGTCTCTAATCCCAGTATTCAATTTTTAACTTCCAGTTTCCAGTCTCCAACTTCGAGCTTCCAATGATAGACCAACACCTTCTAGCCAGGCAGGTCTTCAATGTAAGTATCTAGTTTCCATCCTCCAACTTCCAGTTGCCAGCAATAGGCCACTACGCCTCACAGGCAGATCAACAATAACAACCACATGAACAAATCCAGATACCTTATAGACTAGAATGCCTCGAAGGCCGATGTACATCAAGCCTAGACCAACATACCCCCAAGGGTTGGCCTATGGCGCTCTCTGATCATTATACCTCAATGGTCGGCCAGCGACAATACCTTTAACGGCACCTCATTGATCAGTCGATCGGGGCTCCCAGTCAATATACCTCAGCGATCAGCCGAGCGGGCTTCCTAGTCGATACACCTCAGCAGTCAACCAGCACACTAACAGGTACCATCCACCACACTACAATGATCATGTGTCTAAAAACATTTGTGGTCATTGTACTTTTTAAAGGGTCGGGCAACCTCGACTTCGGCTATTTCATCATGACGGTTAGCCGACAGCATCAACATTTGGCCATACACCGCAAGGATCGATCGAATATGATTTCAAGCCAACACGCCTCTCTAGGGAAAATCCAACAACTTCAGGCCAAGATGCCTCGCCGAAGTAGGTCTCCACCAACTTCAGGCCAAGATGCCTTGCCGAGGCAGGTCTCCAGCAACCTCAGACCAAGATGCCTCGCCGAGGCAGGTCTCCAGCAATCGTAGATCAAGATGCCTCACCACGGCAGGTCTCCTGCAACCTTAGACCAAGACGCCTCGTCGGGGTAGGTCTCCAACAACCTCAGGCCGACATGCTTCCCCGAGGTAGGCCTCCAGCAACACCAGGGCAACAAGACTCACCAAGGCCAGCCACCAGCAACACCAGGTCAACAGGCCATACCGAGACTGATCCCCAACAACACCAGGCCAATATTTCTCACCGAGTCTCGCGTCCAGTAGCATCAGGCCAACACACCTAGTTGTGGTAGGTCTTCATCGACAACAGACTAGTACACCTCATCGAGGCAAGTCCACGACACAACTCCAGCTACAACACCTCGGGGGTATGACCAGCCCATCCCATAGGATGGTCAATGCCAAGCTTGGCCAATGCACCCCCATAGGCAATCAATGAACAATGCTAGCACCGTATGAAAAGATTGACCACCACAACAGTGGTAGGCCGCTAGTGACCAACCACAGGCTTCACCACAAAGCCTTAGTCAGAGCGGCAGCCATCTCATCGCCAACCAATGGTCCCAAAAGTCGAGAGATAGGTGGCCCTCCGATACCCAAGATTGGGAAGTCTCGAGTCCCCTACTCAGTGTCGTTGGCTACAGTCACTCTCATAAGTGAACAGGCCCAGGAGTGAAAAATACTTATAGCACTCCTTGACTTAGACAAGGTGGAAAACCTGAGAAAACACAAATCTTCATCTACAAGTCCACCTCTGGGGGCAAGACATGGCTCTTGCCAGTGCAACCTCAGATGAGAAAAGGGAGCCACCAGTGGTCTCCCACTACTAGCCTGCCACCCTACGAGGCGTGATGGGCTCAACAGTCTTGGCTTCTCCTGAGCCACCCCTTCTTAGAGAATCCATGATGGGGACATCACCGGCGATCTCATTTGTTCGAGGATTCTGATGCTCGCCAGCGGTGCTACATCTTGTTCGCCACTTTATTACGAGTCATATGATGTATTTTTCATTTTCTTATTATGTAATTTTCCTTTTATTTGAGTCAAGTCCCTAGGTTAAGGTGTCATCTACCTAGGTTAATTGGCATTAGAGTGGTTAATGAGTCAGTTGGGCCCAATTAAGTGGGCTAGGCCTATGGGCACCCCCTTCTCCCTTAGTTTATTGTCACTAGCCTAAAACTCAGGGTCTTATGTTAAATTGTGGGATTCCTATAAATAGGACCCCAATCCCACCATTTGAAGCTAATGAATTGTTGAATGAAATTTTGAAATCTACCAAAATTGTGTGAGATTATCTCCCTCTCTCTCTCTCTCACCAAAGGGGGCGAACCCCATTCTCTCTCCTCCCCACCCCCAAATTTTGAAATTCTCTCTCTCTCCTCCCCATTCACCTCTCATTAAGACCCCTCCCCCTTCCCCATACACTCATTCAATTCCCCTCCAACCACTAGGTGGAATTCCCCTCTCCTAGGCACCTCCCCATTCTCCCAAGCAACCCTTCATCTTCCCCAAGCAACCACTCCTTTCCCCAAGCCACCCCCTCCCTTCCCCAACACACCTCTCCATCTCCCAACACACCCCTTCCCATCCCCAAGACCCCCATTAATAACCCTCCATTAATCACTCATTCAAGCCAAAGGTCTCCCTCTCCCTCTCCCATCCAACACCAAAATTCGCAGCTCTCCAGTCCCCCACCTGCTAGACCCCCTTCCAGCCCTCATTTCCCCCCTCTCACCACTTGGTTCGACCCCTCTTTGACCCCCTATCAACCAGGGGACGCCCCAGCCACTTCCCGCTCCATTTCCCCTTCCCCATCTCCCCACTACCATCCCCTTCCACCCCCATACACTGCCCAGTTCGCAGGTGGCAGTTGGGACTCGACTTGCAGAACCTGCCTCGGAGTTGTTCGGCATCCTCTGGAGGTGTACCATACATCACCAGAAAGGTCTTCCAGTCGTCTTCGCAGGCGAGGTGATCCCGCTCCATTCCGAATTCAGGGTTTCCCGAGAGAACCTTTCTCCCCCGACTGCGCAGATCTGTCCCAGACTGCAACCAGAGGCGACTTTCAGATACTCCTGCGACCACATCCCACCTCCCCTAGGTGCGCCCTTTGACCGGGGCGAAGCTCTACCAGTCGGCTGTCCAACGCATCCAGCAGAACGCCGATCGGAGTCCGGAGCAGTTCGTTCTGATTTTTCTACTCCTAGGTTGCAGATCAAGGCAGTCAGGCTCCGCCCAGACCCCCTCTCACTCAACGGGCTCCCTCTATCTGCCCCGACATCGTCTGGTGCTCCCTCTAGCGGCCGCTCGAAGAAGACTCGTCCGCGGTCGTACTTGTTTTGGTCCCGCTGCATTTCAACATCGGGAGCGGGCGTGGTGACTACTTCCACCTGCTGCTGCACCCTGGGACCAGTCCGAACCAGAGTGCAGGGAACCTGATCCAGAGCCTGACCCAGCGGGTGTCAACGTCGGGATCATCCATAAACATTTACAAGCGTACCTGGGTCTGTCAGCGACGTTTCGGCACTGGTTTCGTCAGTTTTTGAGTTCGGGAGCATCCTCAGGACATTCAACAGTGAGTACCTATCAGCGGGCAGAACAGGCGGACAGAACCTCGAGGTGGCAATCCAGCTCCGTTCTTAGCTCCACGCCCCTCCCCGCCTGGCCGGCTTACCGCCCCTCCCTGTGTGGAGGTAGTGTTTGTGTGTAAACCCTACTTCCCCACCCCTATTCAACCCTCCTGTGTGAGGAGTAGTGGATGTAATTAATTTTAACAGGTTGAAGCTTCATCGACGCAGCGTGCGGGTGGCCCACGCTTCCCCGCTCGCCCTCGTCTCCGGCCGGGATCAGTGTATTCACACCGATCAGGTGAGCTTTGGACCACTCTCCTCTGCTGGTTTCTTACCTTTGCTTAGCTTAGTATTATCTCTAGTTGCGCTGTCGGCAGTGAGAGAGGGCTCGTTCCAACTTTCCATCTAATCGAGTGCCACCGCGGGTGAGTTGTGAGGGAGACATTACATCCCACGCCCCCGGCGTGCTGGCCGCCCTTGAAATTGGGCATCCCTATCCCATTGGGGTCCATCCCCATCCAGCCATACCCTTGGAACCCCAAGGTCCAACCTCGGACCCTCACCATCATCGCCGGTCCGCCTACGGGCTCGGGTGCGCGCATCGCGAGTGAACCCGCTTGTGAGATATCGCCGTTCGATCCGGTTGTTTGCAAATTTAAGTCCAAGGGGTCGTTTCACATCAATTTGGTATCAGAGCCAGGTTCTAGACTTGTCTCTACTAAGTCTTGTCCTAGGGCCATTGCGTGCATCACCCTTGTCCTCTATCATGACTACCTCATACTTGGCATATTCGCCACTCTTAGGCCCATTAGAAGCCTTTGTGTTTGATGGAACCCGCCCTAGTATATATCTAGAGTGGGAGGACTCCATAGATCGACACTTTGGGAGGTTCACTCTATCAGGGCCTATGAAAGTCAACTATGCCAAGAGTTTGCTCTGGCGCCAAGCTAGGAAAGAATGGGAGAACGTTGTATGTTTGAGAGTAGCCAAAGGGGAAGCACCCATTGAATCTTGGGATGAAATGAGGGCCAATCTTAGAAAGATCTACGCACCCCAATCCAAACCTCTTCAACCAACCGATCTTCCACCCCCGACCCCAACTCCAAACCCAAGAACTTCCCTGACAAAGCTCAACCCAAGTCCACCCATGTTCACCACCCCGAGAGTACCATGCACCGACCATTATCACTCCACCCACCATAGACTTTCCTACCCCATTATCCTTGGAAGTTGTGGCCCACACACATACCCAAATGGAGATGGATGCCAATCTGAATCCACCTCCCACCATAGAGGACATCCTAGACCCCCCACTTCCACCCACCTCTCCTAGTCCGGGTCCTCATGAGCCGCACACCCTCACCATGAATGAGTCCATACTCCAATGGCTCAAGCGAGGTCCCACCATTCCTAGCTTACCACCCTACCTCTCACCCTTGGGGTATGAAGCCCAAATTGTGTCCACCCGGTCTTCCCATGCCACACTTCAAACCTCCTACCTTGTGGGAGACTTAGGGGACCTAGTGGACTGCTTACAATGGCAAGTCCACCCGACCGAAATGCTAGCCATAGGACCATCAGAGTCTAGCACCATCTTCCTAGCATACCCCCCCACCGGTTCCATCACCTCCATCTACACTAGTGGCCATTATACGAGTGAAATCCTCCTCTTTCTCCCCAAGGATGAGAAACCCATCTTGGCCCACTCCCCACCCATTGAGGTTCCAATTGATTTGATTGGCCAACCCACTAGAGACCTTGGCCCAATTACCTTGGTGGAGGATGACTCACAATTTGGGAACCTTGAAGACATAGAGTGCCTCCCTCTAGGAAGACATTTCCACGACCCCTACGATCCCTTCCTAAACCCACCCACCAAAAACTTTGGCCCAATCATTTTACTAGAGGAGGAGGATCCACCACCATATTGTGAGGACCATGAGGACCTAGAGTTCCTCTCCCTAGGTGACCCTTACCATGACCCCTTCGATCCCTTCCTATACCCACCCACCTTACTCACCACCAACCTTTTCCTACCCCAACCAATCATGTTAGACCAAGCCCACCTCTCTCAAGACCCGGCCCACACCAAGGGTACCATGACCATGGGTGGAATACACCTAGGAAACAATGAAGTGCCCCACTCCATGACACAAACCTTCTTTGACCCCTACGACCCTTTTGAGTGGAAGCTTGCAGGCCACCCCACCACCCCACACAAGGAAGTCACCTATGGGAAAGGAATTCCTGTGTCTTGTCACATCACACCACTTGGCATGAATAGAAAGTCGGGTCCTTTCATACATGACACCCACATGTCAAGTCAGATGCATGATTGGTCCAAAGGTCCTCCCATATTCATCATTGGTCTTAAGCATGTTACGAACATTCACGGATGTCCGGGACCCCCGGCATTTGCTATACCCATGCGCAATAGATTCCCCTACGGATGCCCCGGACCTCCAACCATTGTTATGAAGTCCATGCATGATAGGGCCACTTTTGGCTGCCCCGGTCCACCTAAGTTCATCAAGGTCCACAGGGCATCAAAGCATGATAGGTCAATTTATGGTTGCCCCGGTCCACCTTTGCACACTACCCACTTTCACAACCACTCACTCATCATAATGCATGGCATGAGCATACACGCAAGCAAATTGCAACGAGCGGTGATGTTCACAAAGAGCGGGAAAAGGCTCGCGAGCGCCACTTGGAATTCCAAGTAGGCAACCTATCGATGGTGGCATTGGAGTGGCTCTACCCTAGAGTCACCTCCAACTTGAGGGCACGAGGACTTGGACCTTGCCAAGTTCTGAGTGACTTTGGCAACCCGACTTATGGGTTGGACTTACGAATGGGTTTTGGGATTCACCCCATTTCCCACGTGGCGGATCTGGCAGCCTATATGGGCACCGCGGTGGAACCCAGTGAGCACCTTGAGCCTACCCCCACCTTTGTGAGTGATACCCTCGGAGAGCCTCCACATATCAGCCTGAGAGTCCGACGTGTGCATACGGAGGCAATACTGGGCAAGCAGGGTACCATCGCCAGCAAGAGGGTGTGCCCAAGCCACCATGAGAGGATGAAGGACCGTCCCCTGGTTGCGGATGTAGGGTTGAGTTTGGAGGTTGAGGTTCACCCCGAGCTGCTTTAGAGGACCACTTCCCCAGAGGACCCATACTCGACGGAGTCAAGTTCTCCGCACCCCGAGGGTATGATGGGGACATCACCGGTGATCTCATTTGTTCGAGGATCCTGATGCTCGCCAGCAGTGCTACATCTTGTTTGCCACTTTATTCCGAGTCATATGATGTATTTTTCATTTTCTTATTATGTAATTTTCCTTTTATTTGAGTCAAGTCCCTAGGTTAAGGTGTCATCTACCTAGGTTAATTGGCATTAGAGTGGTTAATGAGTCAGTTGGGCCCAATTAAGTGGGCTAGGCCTATGGGCACCCCCTTCTCCCTTAGTTTATTGTCACTAGCCTAAAACTCAGGGTCTTATGTTAAATTGTGGGACTCCTATAAATAGGACCCCAATCGCACCATTTGAAGCTAATGAATTGTTGAATGAAATTTTGAAATCCACCAAAATTGTGTGAGATTATCTCCCTCTCTCTCTCTCTCTCTCCAAAGGGGGCGAACCCCATTCTCTCTCCTCCCCACCCCCAAATTTTGAAATTCTCTCTCTCTCCTGCCCATTCACCTCTCATTAAGACCCCTCTCCCTTCCCCATACACTCATTCAATTCCCCTCCAACCCCTAGGTGGAATTCCCCTATCCTAGGCACCTCTCCATTCTCCCAAGCAACCCTTCATCTTCCCCAAGCAACCACTCCTTTCCCGAAGCCACCCCTTCCCTTCCCCAACACACCTCTCCATCTCCCAACACACCCCTTCCCATCCCCAAGACCCCCATTAATAACCCTCCATTAATCACTCATTCAAGCCAAAGGTCTCCCTCTCCCTCTCCCATCCAACACCAAAATTCGCAGCTCTCCAGTCCCCCACCTGCTAGACCTCCTTCCAGCCCCCATTTCCCCCCTCTCACCCCTTGGTTCGACCCCCCTTTGACCCCCTATCAACCAGGGGACGCCCCAGCCACTTCCTGCTCCATTTCCCCTTCCCCATCTACCCACTACCATCCCCTTCCACCCCCATACACTGCCCAGTTCGCAGGTAGCAGTTGGGACTCGACTTGTAGAACCTGCCTCGGAGTTGTTCGGCATCCTCTGGAGGTGTACCATACATCGCCGGAAAGGTCTTCCAGTCATCTTCGCAGGTGAGGTGATCCCGCTCCATTCCGAATTCAGGGTTGCCCGAGAGAACCTTTCTCCCCCGACTGCACAGATCTGGCCTAGACTGCAACCAGAGGCGACTTTCAGATACTCCCACGACCACATCCCACCTCCCCTGGGTGCGCCCTTTGACCGAGGCGAAGCTCTACCAGTCGCCTATCCAACGCATCTAGAGGAACGCCGATCGGAGTCCGGAGCAGTTCGTTCTGATTTTTCTACTTTTAGGTTGCAGATCAAGGAAGTCAGGCTCCGCCCAGACCCCCTCTCACTCAACGGGCTCCCTATGTCTGCCCCGACATCGTCTGGTGCTCCCTCTAGAGGCCGCTCGAAGAAGACTCGTCCACGTTCGTACTCGTTTTGGTCCCACTGCATTTCAACATCGGGAGCGGGCGTGGTGACTACTTCCACCTGCTGATGCACCCTGGGACCAGTCCTAACCAGAGCGCAGGGAACCTGATCCAGAGCCTGCCCCAGCCGGTGTCGACGTCGGGATCATCCATAAAAATTTACAAGCGTACCTGGGTCTGTCAGCGACGTTTCGGCACTAGTTTCGTCAGTTTTTGATTTCAGGAGCATCCTCAGGACATTCAACAGTGAGTAACTATTAGCGGGCAGAACAGGCGGACAGAACCTCGAGGTAGCAATCCAGCTCCATTCTTAGCTCCACGCCCCTCCCCGCCTGGCCGGCATACCGCCCCTACCTATGTGGAGGTAGTGTTTGTGTGTAAACCCTACTTCCCCACCCCTAGTCCAACCCTCATGTGTGAGGAGTAGTGGATGTAATTAATTTTAACAGGTTGAAGCTTCATCGACGCAGCGTGCGGGTGGCCCACGCTTCCCCGCTCGCCCTCGTCTCCGGCCGGGATCAGTGTATTCACACCGATCAGGTGAGCTTTGGACCACTCTCCTCTGCTGGTTTCTTACCTTTGCTTAGCTTAGTATTATCTCTAGTTGCGCCGTCGGCAGTGAGAGAGGGCTCGTTCCAACTTTCCATCTAATCGAGTGCCACCGTGGGTGAGTTGTGAGGGAGACATTACATCCCACGTGTAGCACCCCTGATAAATAAAGGGTTAAAATAAATTAAAATTTCCCTAAATAAATCAAAGAATTAGTAAAGATAATGGGAAGAAGCTTAAACGGATAAATTAAAACCCAAAACCAAATAACGCCTCTCAGTAGGGCGTTAATTTTAAAACAAACGCCTCTATATAAGGCGTGCCTAAAGAAAGGACGCCCACACGAGCGGTCGTCAATTCTCACGCGACCAAATTGGGCAAGTAAAAGAAACGCCCCTTTCATGGGCATGTTTTTTTAAACACGAAACGCCCTTATACAAGGCGCCTTTTAAGAAACGCCCTATGACAAGGCGTCAATTTAAAATGCGACGCCCTGACCTAGGTCGTTAATTACATTCCGGTTCCGTTCGAACCATGAGCTTATCCTGGGAAGGATTAAGCTAATCTAGTAAGTATCTACTAGGGTAAGGACTCTATATTGGAAGCATTACTTCCACTAGAACACTAACTCTAATAGGACACCCAAAATCCTTTAAAAACTCTCGTTCATCCAACTCTAAACCTATTTGATCGTTCGTCTGCTACGGTACGTGAAGAACATCTGTTCTTCTTATTTCCTTTTGACCACTGGTTTCGGTTGTATGAAGAACTAATGTTTCTTCATCTCTTCTATACAGGTTAAGAAGTCCTGCGTCCTGAAGAACTTGTGTAAGTTCTTATTCCTTCGCCTCCAGCAAGTCATTACAAAGAAGATTGATATCTTTGATATATATCTTCTGCAGGTTTCTTCATCCTCATCAACCATCTTCCTGCCCTTTCTTGCTGCCAAGTCATAGAAGTTTCAGAACACCTCACGTCCATCTCCAGATTATTATTAAGGTAGGTTTTCTCAAGCAACGTAGCCCAAACAAGTGATTTAATATATATACCAGCATTACATGCATGTAGTATAGTTTTCTACTGGCTTTAATATGTTTTCTGTAATATTTTTTGAAAGAGACGCCCGTGTCTAGGGCGCTACTTTTAGAAATGACCTGCACTAGGTCGTCAATTTAAGATTTGACGCCCTGCCCTATAGGCGTTAATTTCATGAAAATCGCATGTAATTAATAATTGATCCTATTTAAAATTCAATAAATATGAAATATCGATTCTAATATCTTGCATGACTCTACCTGTGAATTCCTGCTAATTTTCCTGTCATGACCATGTCTCCTGTCTCTGGAAATTTTATTTCCTGAAATATTGTAAATTCCTTGAATTCACGACCTGGACTAGGCCGTCTCTCACGGTGATAACGCCCCTGTGTAGGGCGTGATTTTAAAAACTTACGACCCTTCCTAGGGCGCGTTCATGTTAAACTACAGAAATTGATATCTTGCAAAAATGAAAATTAAGAAATAGACGACCACTGTATATGTCGTCAAATTTATATAAAACGCCCCTATCCAGGGCGTGTTTTTGATAAAACATAGAATTATGGAAATTTCTGCAAAATTGGAACTGCATGTAAACGCCCTTATTTAAGGCGTTATTTACTTAAGTAGTGACTTAATCAAAGTCGTTATTTTCTGTAAAAATATTTTTACATGTTACTGCTAACCGAGGGTTTTCATTATATTTATATATATGTATATCGGCACTATATCTCCACTCCGTGAGTATAGTCCCACGTTTTCATGTTGTTCTATCGATCACCCTCAACTCTCATTGACATACAAGCTCTCCATTGGACATTCCGTTCCTTTGAAGTAGCGAGTTAGTCATAGAGACCTCCGTAAGACTCCTCGTATCTTGGATTCCCTCAAGGTCGACTGAGCTGGTTGTACCCTAAAAATCCGTTACATAATTTTAACCATGTCACTCTAAAGAAACATGGTATACCGGCCCTTATGATTATACAAAGTGTATATCATGGGAATTTCCCAATGGGATGATGATATCATGCCATATTTCGATGTTCTTGTGGACCTCAATTCTATGATAAGAATGAGGGTATCTTGCCTTTGATGTGCTATTCATGTGGACCACAATTCTATATAAAGAAGGATAGTCCATACTTGTCATGGTACCCGAGTAAGGGAACCTAATTCCACCTAGTTTATCGATCGTCGTGATTCTACCGTGCTTATCACCTAGCTATGTCCAATGTCATATTTTTGGACTCCATTCTCTCAAAGTTATCCTACAGGAGCTTGATTATTGAAATTCCATATTGGCTATATATATACAAGAGTGGATGTCGAAATACATGATAAATGCCTGCCCATTTAGGGCCCAATCTGGTCCTGGGAGGAGCACCCGAAAGTACTTGTGCCCATGGGAGTTTTAATGATAAGGTATCTGGCATTATACCGAGTGCATGACTAGCTTGATTGGACATTCCACACAAAATCTTGTACTTGAATCGTACTTAACTTGACATGACTTGCGTGACCCGAAAAAGGGTAATTACTTGCTTGCTTGATACATGATAGCCAAAGTTCTTGACATGATAAAAGTACTTGCTTGAATATCTTGTTATCCTTTCTTGAAAGTTCATGACTAGTTCAACTTGTTACCTTATTGATATTCTCTCTATCTTGTCGTTTCATGCAAGCATGCATAGCTATAGTACATTCATGAAAGATGTAATTACTTAAAACCCCTTGCTAGTGCTTGAGATATACTTTCCTACTGAGCGTTCGCTCACTCCGTGTGTCCCTTTTACTTTTTCAGGTAAGTCCGATGACGAGGGAACTCATTCTGAAGGGGATAGTCAAGAGTGAAAGAGATAGAACTTCTTCAAATGTCATCGAGTCTTTTATATACTTCTTGAGTCAAACTATGTACTTTTCTTTTTATTAAACAGAGTATTGGATTTGTAATAGCCTATTAATAATAAAGATTGGGTTATCTTTCTATTTGCGCATCTCTGTCTTTGTGTCGAATACACTACTACTCTGATTGGCATGATTGATATAAACTCGTCGCGCATATCCGGGTATCTTCCGCGCTCGGGGCGTGACAATTTTTGTGGTATCAGAGCCTAGGGTATTCAATTCCTAGGAAAAACCCAAGTCCAAGGATAAGTATAAACCTTTTACCAGTGAGATTGGGTAGAACCAAGGGTAAAAGTTAAAAATAGAGTACTGGTTTCTAAATGTAGTCGCGTACTAATATTGTTATTATAATTGTAGGATAATGGCTGCCGAACGTGCTCAATGGCGCAACATGCAGCGTACCCTTCAAGGAATGACTGAAGTGCTACAACAGGTAGCACAGGGTGGTGCTCCACGAGCTGGAAGCTTACACCAAGCCTTTAAGAGCATGAATCCCCCGAAGTTTATGGGATCGACCGATCCAGACGATGCCGAGCATTGGGTTCGGGAGACTGAACGTATATTCCGTGTTATGCAATGCACGGATCAGGACAAAGTCTTATTAGCTACTTTCCAGTTAGAAAAGGATGCTAGATGCTGGTGGGAGTCTATTGAAGCAACCATCGATCCTAATCAAGTTACATGGGAAGAATTTGTAGAATATTTCAATGCTAAATACTTTTCAGACCGAGTCCAGGAGAAGAAAGCTGCTGAGTTTGCTGCATTAAAGCAACGATCCCTATCAGTAGCTGATTACGAGGCACAGTTCTCGAGATTGTCCAGATATGCCAAACACTTGATTAGCACGGAGAAAATGAAGGCTAAAAGGTTTCTTAATGGGCTCAGGCCCCAGTACATCACTCAGCTGGCGCCTATGGATATCCAAGTTTATTCTGAAATAGTACGTCGAGCTCAACTACTTGAAGATGCCACGGAACTATCTGATAGGATCCGTGGGAAAGACAAGAAGGAGCAAGTCACAAGTTCGGGTTCTTTCAAACCCAACTTCAAGAAAAGGCCTAGTAATGGAGGTTCTTCCTCTCAAGATCAGAAATTCAAGAAGACCAAGCCCTTCTCTATCACCACTACACCTTCAAACGTAGTATGCAAGCATTGTGACAAGGCTGGTCACAGAACCGAAGAATGCTGGAGGAAATTAGGAGCATGTCTCCGTTGTGGGAGCCGCGAACATCGGATTCCCGACTGTCCGTTACTTAATGACCAAGCCGGAGACGGTAAGCGCCCGGTGACAAAGAACGCTCGACTTCATGCAATAAAGGAGACCGAGCAAGAAGAAGGTGGACTGGTAGAAGGTACATTAACAGTCTGTTCCAAAAGTGCTTATGTCTTATTTGATACGAGTGCATCGCATTCCATTATTTCTAAGAAGTTTGCCGACCCATTACCGTTAGAACCAGAATGGATAAAAATAGTTCTAACTACTCCTCTTGGAAGTGAAAATGATATTACTCATCACTACCAAAACTGTGAGGTAATGGTTCAAGGTAGGAATTTACCGATAGATCTCATATGCCTCGATCTAAAGGAGTATGATGTTATACTGGGAGCGGACTGGTTATCCAAATACCAGGCAACGGTTGATTGCCGCAATAGCCAAATTGCTTTCAAAGATTTTCCAGAATTAGTCTTTACTCGCCCCAAGAGTCGGAGCAATTCCCCTCTTATTTCGGCCCTCCGAGCTAGCAAGCTCGTCAGGAAGGGATGTGTAGCTTTCCTTGCATTTGTCACAGTTAAGGAAACAAAGGACACTAAGCTAGAAGACATTCCAGTAGTACAAGAATTCCCGGACGTGTTTCCGGAAGAGTTGCCGGGATTACCCCCTCAAAGGGATGTGGCCTTCACCATTGACTTAGTCCCTGGTGCTGGTCCTGTTTCAAGGGCACCCTATAGGATGTCACCTGCTGAACTCAAAGAGTTGAAGGAACAATTGATGGGACTAATTCGAAAAGGGCTCATTAGACCAAGTACTTCCCTGTGGGGAGCACCTGTACTGTTTGTAAAGAAGAAAGATGGATCCATGAGGCTATGCATCGACTATCGACAGTTAAATCATCTCACTATCAAGAACAAGTATCCACTGCCGAGAATCGATGAATTATTTGATCAAATTTCTGGATCCAAATATTTTTCGAAGATTGACCTCAGATCAGGATATCATCAGTTAAGGATCAAAGATGATGACATTCATAAGACCGCATTCAGAAGCAGGTATGGCCATTATGAATTCGTTGTTATGCCTTTTGGACTAACAAATGCCCCTGCTGCCTTTATGCAGTTAATGAATAGCATATTCAGGCCCTATCTAGATCAATTCGTGGTGGTTTTTATTGATGACATATTGATATATTCCAAGACTAAGGAAGAGCATGATGAACATTTGAGGATTGCTTTACAAATATTACGGACAAATCAATTATATGCAAAGCTCAGCAAGTGTGAATTCTGGCTTGAAGAAGTGGCTTTTCTAGGACATGTGATTTCAAAAGATGGATTATCAGTAGATCCTTCAAAGGTCGAAGCTGTTAGAAACTGGGAAAAACCAACCAATGCTAGCGAGATCAGAAGTTTCTTAGGCCTTGTAGGCTATTATCGGTGATTCATCAAAGATTTCTCTAAGATCGCCGTGCCCCTTACAAGGTTAACTCGCAAGGAGATCCGATATGAATGGAGTGAGGAATGTGAAAGAAGTTTCTAAACTCTCAAGGATCATCTCACTACAGCTCCGGTCTTAGTTCTACCAATAGAAGGAGAAAAATTCGAGGTTTACACTGATGCTTCTGGCATTGGCCTCGGATGTGTCCTAATGCAACAAGGGAAGGTTATAGCATACTCTTCACGTCAACCAAAGAAACACGAAGAAAACTACCCCGTCCATGACTTAGAACTGGCCGCGGTGGTATTTGCACTGAAGATCTAGAGACACTATCTTTATGGAGTACAGTTTACTGTATACTCCGATCACAAGAGTCTCAGATATCTCTTCTCCCAGAAAGAGCTAAACATGAGACAAAGACGTTGGCTGGAATATCTCAAGGACTTCGACTTCAATATACAATATCATCCCGGAAAGGGTAATTTTGTTGCTGATGCCCTTAGTCGAAAGCCGAGAGTAATGATAGCCAATTGTATGATACAAGAATGGAAGTTACTGGAACAATTCTCAAAGCTTAATATAAACATGGACACAGATTGCAATAGTGTCACCTTATCTCATGTGAGTATACAGTCAGATTTATTATCTGAGATACAGGCACTTCAGGGTGATGACCCAGCATTGGTAGAAATAAAGGACAGATTAGAAGGACAATCCGATTTCCAAATAACTTCTGAAGGAAGATTGTTATTTAGGAACAGAACTTGTATACCGGACTGTCCCGAATTAAAGAAGAAGATCTTAGACGAAGCTCATAGATCAAGGTACACGATTCATCCTGGATCAACCAAAATGTACCAAGATATGAAAAGGAATTTCTGGTGGCCCAACATGAAAAGGGAAATCGCGAGCTACGTATCGCGCTGTCTCACATGCCAACAGGTCAAGGCGGAACACCAAAAGCCTGCTGGAAAGCTACATCCGCTAGATATTCCCAAATGGAAGTGGGAGGAGATTGGTATGGATTTCATCATGGGTCTATCTAAATCAAAAGGAGGACATGATGGAATATGGGTTATTATTGATCGATTGACTAAATCGGCGCATTTCTTGCCAATCAAGAGTCGATGGTCAATTGATGTCTTAGCTGCATTATATATCAAAGAGATAGTCAGACTACATGGTATTCTTGTCTCAATCGTGTCTGACAGAGATCCCCGATTTACTTCTCATTTTTTGAAGGGATTACAACATTCGTTGGGGACAAGACTAAATTTTAGTACAGCTTTTCATCCTCAAACGGATGGTCAGACCGAGAGAACTAACCAAGTTGTTGAAGATATGCTTAGAGCATGCATCATTGACCTTGGAGGAAGCTGGCACGATCACTTGCCTCTAGTTGAATTTGCATACAATAACAGCTACCAGGCAAGTATTCAAATGGCACCTTTCGAAGCCTTATACGGGAGAAGTTGCCGATCACCCTTATGCTGGAATGAAGTTGGTGAGAAACAACTGTTAGGTCCAGACATGGTAAGGGATACTACCGAGAGACAAGGCAAAAGGCTTATGCTGATACAAGAAGGAGGGATCTTGAATTCCAAGTCAGAGATCATGTATTTCTTAAGATATCACCTGGACGCGGAATACGAAGATTTGGTATTAAGGGCAAGCTTACGCCAAGATTTATCGGACCTTTTGAAGTTCTAGAAAGAGTTGGCGAGGTTGCTTATCGCATCGCATTGCCTCCTCAATTGTCCGAAGTACATAATGTGTTTCACATTTCTATGCTGAAGAAGTATGTGCACGATCCCTCGCATATTATTGAACATGGAGACCTGGTAATACAGAAGGATCTCACATATGAACAGAAGCCTATGAAGATCTTAGAACGTGAAATACGTGCTCTCAGGAATAAGGTTATTCCCATGCTTAAGGTGCAATGGAATAAGAACGCTGAACACGAAGCAACATGGGAGACTGAGGAGTCTATGAGGAAACGATTTCCCGAATTATTCTAAGTGGTATATACTCTATACTCTCCACATTTTATATATATACAGTCGAATTTGGGGACCAAATTCTTTTTAAGTGGGGGAGGGTGTAGCACCCCTGATAAATAAAGGGTTAAAATAAATTAAAATTTCCCTAAATGAATCAAAGAATTAGTAAAGATAATGGGAAGAAGCTTAAACGGATAAATTAAAACCTAAAACCAAATAACGCCTCTCAGTAGGGCGTTAATTTTAAAACAAACGCCTCTATATAAGGCGTGCCTAAAGAAAGGACGCCCACACGAGCGGTCGTCAATTCTCACGCGACCAAATTGGGCAAGTAAAAGAAACGCCCCTTTCATGGGCGTGTTTTTTTAAACACGAAACGCCCTTATACAAGGCGCCTTTTAAGAAACGCCCTATGACAAGGCGTCAATTTATAATGCGACGCCCTGACCTAGGTCGTTAATTACATTCCGGTTCCGTTCGAACCAAGAGCTTATCCTGGGAAGGATTAAGCTAATCTAGTAAGTATCTACTAGGGTAAGGACTCTATATTGGAAGCATTACTTCCACTAGAACACTAACTCTAATAGGACACCCAAAATCTTATAAAAACTCTCGTTCATCCAACTCTAAACCTATTTGATCGTTCGTCTGCTACGGTACGTGAAGAACATCTGTTCTTCTTATTTCCTTTTGACCACTGGTTTCGGTTGTATGAAGAACTAATGTTTCTTCATCTCTTCTATACAGGTTAAGAAGTCCTGCGTCCTGAAGAACTTGTGTAAGTTCTTATTCCTTCGCCTCCAGCAAGTCATTACAAAGAAGATTGATATCTTTGATATATATCTTCTGCAGGTTTCTTCATCGTCATCAACCATCTTCCTGCCCTTTCTTGCTGCCAAGTCATAGAAGTTTCAGAACACCTCACGTCCATCTCCAGATTATTATTAAGGTAGGTTTTCTCAAGCAACGTAGCCCAAATAAGTGATTTAATATATATACCAGCATTACATGCATGTAGTATAGTTTTCTGTTGGCTTTAATATGTTTTCTGTAATATTTTTTGAAAGAGACGCCCGTGTCTAGGGCGCTACTTTTAGAAACGACCTGCACTAGGTCGTCAATTTAAGATTTGACGCCCTGCCCTATAGGCGTTAATTTCATGAAAATCGCATGTAATTAATAATTGATCCTATTTAAAATTCAATAAATATGAAATATCGATTCTAATATCTTGCATGACTCTACCTGTGAATTCCTGCTAATTTTCCTATCATGACCATGTCTCCTGTCTCTGGAAATTTTATTTCCTGAAATATTGTAAATTCCTTGAATTCACGACCTGGACTAGGCCGTCTCTCACGGTGATAACGCCCCTATGTAGGGCGTGATTTTAAAAACTTACGACCCTTCCTAGGGCGCGTTCATGTTAAACTACAGAAATTGATATCTTGCAAAAATGAAAATTAAGAAATAGACGACCACTGTATACGTCGTCAAATTTATATAAAACGCCCCTGTCCAGGGCGTGTTTTTGATAAAACACAGAATTATGGAAATTTCTGCAAAATTGGAACTGCATGTAAACGCCCGTATTTAAGGCGTTATTTACTTAAGTAGTGACTTAATCAAAGTCGTTATTTTCTGTAAAAATATTTTTACCTGTTACTGCTAACCGAGTGTTTTCATTATATTTATATATATGTATATCGGCACTATATCTCCACTCCGTGAGTATAGTCCCACGTTTTCATGTTGTTCTATCGATCACCCTCAACTCTCATTGACATACAAGCTCTCCATTGGACATTCCGTTCCTTTGGACTAGCGAGTTAGTCATAGAGACCTCCGTAAGACTCCTCGTACCTTGGATTCCCTCAAGGTCGACTGAGCTGGTTGTACCCTAAAAACCCGTTACATAATTTTTGCCATGTCACTCTAAAGAAACATGGTATACTGGCCCTTATGATTATACAAAGTGTATATCATGGGAATTTCCCAATGGGATGATGATATCATGCCATATTCCGATGTTCTTGTGGACCTCAATTCTATGATAAGAATGAGGGTATCTTATCTTTGATGTGCTATTCATGTGGACCACAATTCTATATAAAGAAGGATAGTCCATACTTGTCATGGTACCCGAGTAAGGGAACCTAATTCCACCTAGTTTATCGATCGTCGTGATTCTACCTTGATTATCACCTAGCTATGTCCAATGTCATATTTTTGGACTCCATTCTCTCAAAGTTATCTTACAGGAGCTTGATTATTGAAATTCCATATTGGCTATATATATACAAGAGTGGATGTCGAAATACATGATAAATGCCTGCGCATTTAGGGCCCGATCTGGTCCTAGGAGGAGCACCCAAAAGTACTTGTGTCCATGGGAGTTTTAATGATAAGGTATCTTGCATTATACCGAGTGCATGACTAGCTTGATTGGACATTCCACACAAAATCTTGTACTTGAATCGTACTTGACTTGACATGACTTGCGTGACCCGAAAAAGGGTAATTACTTGCTTGCTTGATACATGATAGCCAAAGTTCTTGACATGATAAAAGTACATGCTTGAATATCTTTTTATGCTTTCTTGAAAGTTCATGACTAGTTCAACTTGTTACCTTATTGATATTCTCTCTATCTTATCGTTTCATGCGAGCATGCATAGCTATAGTACATTCATGAAAGATGTAATTACTTAAAACCCCTTGCTAGTGCTTGAGATATAATTTCCTACTGAGCGTTCGCTCACTCCGTGTGTCCCTTTTACTTTTTCAGGTAAGTCCGATGACGAGGGAACTCATTCTGAAGGGGATAGTCAAGAGTGAAAGAGATAGAACTTCTTCAAATGTCATCGAGTCTTTTATATACTTTTTGAGTCAAACTATGTACTTTTCTTTTTATTAAACAGAGTATTGGATTTGTAATAGCCTATTAATAATAAGGATTGTGTTATCTTTCTATTTGCGCATCTCTGTCTTTGTGTCGAATACACTACTACTCTGATTGGCATGATTGATATAAACTCGTCGCGCATATCCGGGTATCTTCCGCACTCGGGGCGTGACACCACGCCCCCGGCGTGCCGGCCGCCCTTGAAATTGGGCATCCCTATCCCATTGGGGTCCATCCCCATCCAGCCATACCCTTGGAACCCCAAGGTCCAACCTCGGACCCTCACCATCATCGCCGGTCCGCCTACGGGCCCGGGTGAGCGCATCGCGGGTGAACCCGCTTGTGAGATATCACCGTTCGGTCTGGTTGCTTGCAAATTTAAGTCCAAGGGGTCATTTCACATCAATCCACAAAGCCCCCTACGAAATATAGGGCCCCAGACATAGGCAACAAAGCCAGGAGCATTGTTACACCAAGCTTCGCTGGCCTCTTTTCACCATCGGCATTGGCGTCCAACCTAGTCACACTGCCAACCACCAAAGTGGCCACCTATATGGAGAGTTGGGCATCTAGACTGGACTACTTCCACGACGCGGGCCCCATGCACCTCTACCACAAGGCCAACACGCGAGACAAATGGGAACGACATTCCTAAGACGTGGATAACGGGCTCCAACTTCATGCACATTGCGTGTATCCAATACACGCCATGTCCACCACCTCTACGCCCTTAGTAGCATTGGCAAACTGCCCGCTAGCAACCCAGATCTCTCCAGAATCTGGCTCTACAACCTCCCAGGCTCAATGGTCTTCTTCAAACATGCCACCGTCGAATGGAAGATTGCAACAAGAGCAACAACTCCCAGAACAAGTAACTCCCACAATGCCGATAAGGCTGGGAGAAATCAAACCTGCAACGCGCACGGGCCATATGCCGTCGTCTTCGCCTCTGACGCATGCCCCGTGGGGGGCATTTGTTGACACCGGCTTACTTTCTCAAATTAATCAAGGATTAAGCATAGGGAAATATTCCCTAAATAGAGCAAAATGGCATAACGCCAAGGGTACTCTACCAACCGAGTTGAGCTCGAAAATCAAAATATTTCATCAGGTCAAACGGCATAAGATAATACCCGGGGATTGTCCCCGAGCAAAGGGCACTACACCAGCCAGTTTCCCGACAACTGAGTGGGATCCAAGGTTCGGGACAGCTTGCTGTACCGAGCGGTACTCTGAAAAGATTCATGGATCACCCCCGGATACCCCGCATACGGTATCACACCATCGGCACCTCAACGACCGGGTTAACTTGGGGCTCAGAACAGCCCGCCGTACCATACGGCACTTTGCCAAGAAGCAGGAGTCACCCCGACTACTAGACAAACAGCATAATCATGCCAACACCGCAGTTAACGGGCCAACCCTGGACTCCTAGCAACCCATTGCGTCATGCGGTGCATGACGAAAAAGTAGGGAACAACTCCCGACACACCTTCTGCAAGCGGCTTGACACCGGCGAATCCAACAGTTACATCACGCCTGGGTTCATCGTGTTCAAGACGGAGCTCAAACGAACATCGGGTTCGTCCGATCTAGGGCCAGATTCAAGTAAGTTATCTCTTCACCCGGTCCACCTGACCCTCGTAAGCCCCAGCTCACCTAACCTGTAACGCCCGGTAAAAATTATGAAAGGGAATAATAGAAATAATTAACTATATTTTAGGAAAATATTGTAAATTTCCATAAGGGATAATGCAAGATCTTCTTATTATAAAAATAAAATAGAATACTAGGTTATGACCTCTCTATTTTATTAGGAATCATTATATAAAACCCAAGTATTCGTCTATGTACTAAAAAGTGACTAGCCAATGAATGTTCCTTTAAAATAAAAGCCTTCATAGGATTGAACTTGTCTCTGATACCCATAAGGTAGATAGATGAATAAGAGTAGTGATAATAATAATATACAAAGATCTGACCCAAATATGGAATTTGTAATAAACCATTCAGAACAACCCATCAATAATCTAAAGGCCATCCTAAACCTCACCCAAACCTTAATGGGCTTTAAACCAATGTAAAGGAGAACCCACAACTAATGGACTCAATAACCAATCAAAAGCTAAAAGACCTTTGCACCCAAGTATGGGCTTCACGTAGTTGAATTTAGTCTAAAGGATATGGGGCTTGTAGTTAAGTAAGGAGAGGAAATCTCTTGGTTTCTTTATTGAACGTGTAGGTGACCATTGAAGGACCCTAACCCAGGGTATGATAACAACTAATGGGTTGGAAGGATTAGTAGATAAATGGGCTTTGATATATATATATATATAATAGCCACAACCATCACTAATGGGCCTTAACCCATTCTAATGGGCCTCGTTAGACACTAAAACCCAACTCATAAAACTCACCAAAGGCTCTCAAACCACACACATTAAAAAGGGCCTTGACATATACATATATGGGCCCTATGTATAAACCCATGAACATGAGAAGCTTAATGAGCCAAATGGGCCTTATTAGTCATAGCCCATAACTGTTCCCATGACAAAGGATGCCTAGGGTATATACACATTTATATATATTATGGGTTGTTTTAGCAAACCCAAAACCCACGTTCCAAGCCTGCATGTGCGAATATGATTTAGGGTTTTTAATCTAATCAGGAAGGTGGCTGTGGATTGGGAAGGAAAGGATTAGCTTGGGAAACTTTAGATCGATTAGGATTACTATGTCGGAAGGTTAAATCCCATTAGAACTCTAACCCTCGTTAGGCTTCTTTTCTCTATAAATAGAGCCCCATCGAACGAGCAAACCTTAGTTGCTACTACGTTCGAGGGTGAAGTGTTGCTGTCATCGTGAGGAAGACACATTCGTTCTTCTTCCTCTTCATCATGTCATCCTCATCTTCCTATTGTTGCCTCCTATGGCTAAACAAGAAGGGAGAAGCCGTTGCTTCTTCTCCTTCTTCCCGTTTGTGACCCGCAGTTGCTGTAGTTGCTGCTGATCTTTCTTTTCTCTTCACGTTTCGTCGTCCCCGATCAACTCAGACAGGTAGGTTTTCTCAAGAACTAAAGCTCAAGATCATTAGTAAAAGGTTGCATTCATATAATGCATGAAAGACATGCTTATACTTTGATTTCATGATCCTTGCTTTGAGTTTTTACGTTGATTAATGCTTTCTAAAAATAGCGAGCATCACAAGGCCGCAATTTCATGATTTTGCGACAGCCCCCTGGCCGCATATTAAATGATGACCACGTAGGCGGGCGCAAGATCCTGAATCTGCGACTGCCTTCTGGCCGTAAATTAATGTGCGACCAAGATAGTGTCGCTATTTCATATAATATGAATTAATAAATAAACCATGTTTAAAATTTAATAACTATGTAACCTGATGTGTAAAATTTACTATGTGCATGTTTCTAGAGTCTCCTTATTTTTCCCTACATATTTATGTCTTCAGTTTTCAAAAATGGCATGTACATCTCATTGTGCTACTGTTCATGCTATTTCATAAGAAATGAATAGTGATTTGTGTCTAGCTTCGTACCTGCCCTTAGTATTTAGCCTTGCATATAAAAGGAAATGGTGCATGTTTGGGCAGGAGTTCATGCATGAACTGGCGCCCCTCCACAGAGGCACACATTCATAATAATTTGTTTAAAAATTGAAATTTAGCAAAAAATAAGAATTAGCGACCATTACCTGGTCGCTATATCATGATCTAGAACCTTCTTGGAAGGTCACGCATTACTTGAAATGTTAAATTGATAATTGTGAAATATTGATTAGTGCCTCTTTAAAGAGTCGTTGTTCCCTATAAAATTATTTAGAAAATACTGCATATATTATTTTGGCGACTGGGCTATAGGCGTAAATTTTTGATTTAGCGCCTACCTGTCTGGGCGCAGATTCTTGCTCTCTCAGTTTTATCAGTTTTCTAGCCCATATCGCGGGTCTATTGACACTCTCATCTCAAATCCGTAGACGGAGTCTTTGTTTTATTTCTATCGATTACACACTCAACTCTTGGTGATGATTGGACCCTCCATGAGATATTCCTTCCTTTAGACTTGTACTTTCTTCATTGAGACCTCCGTAAGTCTACGCTAGCCTTGGATTCCCTCAAGACAGCCGAGCAGGTTGAACCCTAAAAACCCTAGAACCCTTATTTGTCACGTCACTCTAAAGAAACGTGATGCTTAGCCCTAACAGAGTGTTGTTTCTGGCCTATGTTAAGAAGTTTGTCTCTGTCAGTAATTAGCGATCGTGACTTGGACGTCAGAAGGAATTGGCGACCAGGCCAGTGGCGCTATATCCCTGATTTAGCGACCTGTGGATGGATGCTATTTCATCGTGCATGTACTGTTCAAAGAATGAGCGACCCCTTAAGTGGGCGCAAATTCTTCATGCTTGTCCTATTCATCGAAATATGCAACCACTACAGTGGGCGGTATTTCTGTAATTTGTGGCAACCTGAGTGGCGCCAATTACCCAGTTTCCTGTATGCCATGATTTTCGCATGGATTTCATCCTAAGTCCGTCTCTACTCAAAGTTCTGTCTCTGAACTCCTTGAATTCTATGAATCTACCTTATTATCCTACTATAGCTTATTCCTTGGAACACTACATTAGCTATAAACTATAGTAGATGTCGAACATATTACATAACTCAATGCCTGGCGTTAATGGGGCCCGGTCTGGTCCTAAGAGGAGCACCTGAAAGTACTTATGCCCATGGGAATTGATTGACCATGGTGTGGCATTACACCAAAGTACTTATCGTTCTAGATCTTTTTAATGGCATTCCACATTCTCTCTCTCTCTCTCTCTCTCTCTCTCTCTCTCTCTCTCGTGACAATACTTGATATTACTTGCATGCGTGACTCGACGTGGTACTTGCTTAACTAGCCAATATCTCGTGATATTACTTAATATTACATGCTTGATATTCCTTGAAGTTTTGCTTGATCCTTCTTGTTAATAACTTCCCTATCTTGATATATTCGTTCATTCATGTTTAGCCATACTTGCATTCATGTAACATGTAATTACTTTAAGCAAGCTTGTTCTTGAGATATAATTCCTACTGAGCGTTCGGTCACCCAGTTTTATTCCAACATTATTCAGGTAATCAGGTGGCTCTCGAGACGAAGACTCAATTTGGAAGGGCAAGTGTGCAAGAGAGCTCTGGAAACGAGATGAGCCGTGTCTTTTGCTTTTCTTGAGTCTAGTATGGTGTCTTTTATCTAGTTTGTCATGTCTAAGTCCTGTTATTGTGACGACTTTTCTTTACTTTCTTCGAGTTGTAATTGGGTCAATAAGTTGTAATGACAAGTTTATATCAAATGAAAATTTATTTTTGTCAATGTGTTTGCTCTGATTGACACGATTGTTTAACTGCCACGTTCCGAGCAGACGACACGTTTCGCTGCTATCGGTTCGGGGTGTGACAGAAGTGGTATCAGAGCCTCGACTTTTCCAAATCCTTAGCTCATCAAGTCTAAGTATAGGTTGAGTTGTCCTGTTGGTCATTCTATAGGAATTCCGTGAGATTTGGGTAGAGCTTGGGGTTAAATACTAAAGGAAAGAAAAAATACGTAAGTCCCATTATTATTAACCATCATAATTCTTGAATCAATAATTAATCTCCCCAATTATTCTTGTAGGAACCTAAATAAAATGGAGGCGTCTAAGTCGAGTTTTGTTCTTGAGATGGTACTGGTAGACATCCAAGCTTATGCGGAATTGGTTCGGAGAGTCCAAATGTTAGAGAAGGCCGTGGAAGAAAAAGAGAGGGTGGACGGAAAGAACCTAGCATAGAGACATGAAGGGATGAACCAAGCCTTTAATTCTAAGAAGTTCACCACAACCAAGAAGAGGTCAAACAAGAGTTTTAGTTCCCAGAAGTGTAAGAAGTGTAAGAAGGGTAAATGTTTCGTAGCTCCTATAGAACCATCTCAAGAAAAGTGTAAGTATTGTGGTAGGTTAAATCATCAATCGAAGGTTTGTTATCGGAAGACGGGAGCGTGCCTTCGATGTGGAAGCCTTGAACATAGGATAGCCAAATGCCCTTGATAACGTGGAAATATATATCATTACTACACGTGCGCTAACAATCTTAAAAGCGAACTCGCACAAAATGATCAAAAGAGAACGTAGTACTATGGCAAGCACGGGTCGAATCCACAGGGAAGAAGAGATTTTTAAAGTTAAAAACCTTATAATCTTTTTGAAAATGTTAGTGATTTTTGTAGCTCGAAGAGAATGATTAAACAAAGAACGGTTCCAACAATTAATTAAAAATTCCTATGATTATGCGCCTATGCTATAGAAAATAATTGCTTGAAGTGGAAAAGAAGAGATAGAAGAAGGATGTAGAGAGGGAAGAAGAGAAAGATCTAGATCAAAAGAATAACTTCTTTCATTAACTTAAAAGAAAGAGTACATGAAATGCGAAACAAAATTACACTAACGACGCAAGGAGATTACAATGAAGTGAAATAACACGAAAGTAATAAAAATAAGAAAAGCCTAGAGTTTGGAGTTTCGAGATGGTATCAACAATTATGATGACAGCGCCATCCTCTCTTGGCTTTGGATCACGAACCACATTGCGAAAGATGTCGTCTACGTCGGGAGGAAGTCACCTTCGTCGTGGAAGCTGCTCTTGGAGGAGAATGTACGGAGTGAGGAGAGAGATCTAAGGAGAGGAAGGGAGAGGTCAAGGTGAAGCTAAGGGAGATGACAATGGGTTAGAAGGGAAGGGGATGGTGATGAAGGAGATATTAACTAAGGCTACCTAGGTGAGATGGAAGAAGAAGAAGAAGGCTTTAAAACGTGAACAGTGAAAATCAGAGATAAAGCATTGAAAACTAGAACATAACTTGAAAACCATAAAGAATTAGAAGATGATGAAGAAATTGTAGAGGATAGATAGATGAACAACTTTTGTAAAAGGAGCAAGATGAGAAAAGGGACGGAGGAAGGAGAAAAATGGGGAGGAACAGAGAAAAATGTTGTCTGCGAATGCACAGGATAGAATAGTGAAAGACAAAAAATAACATGAAAACCATAAAGAATGATCTCACGACAAACAATAAGAAGTTGTAGAGCATTCAAAAATGAAGAACTTTCGTGAAGAAATCAAGAGCAGAAGAGGAGTAGAAGGGGGAGAGAATCGGCGGCCTAGGGTTAGGAGAGAAAGATTGAATACTACAAAAAGAAAAACTCCTTCTCTCCTCCTTGACATGGGCTATTTATAGGGAAAATATTTCAAATAGATGGTGGAGATCAAGTTTGATAGAGATGGAGGGCTATGATAGATGGAGAATGGGAGGGAGAAATGGTGGGGGCCCCCTTCCTTGTTGGTCAAGATCCTCCCCATTTTCATCCTTGATTCCCTCCTTGATTTCCTCCTTAATGTTCCCTATTTTAAACTTTGAATTTTCTTTTCCCTCCAACAAAAATAGGTGGTGACTGCATTTGACTTGGTCCACCATGAAGGGAGAGGGAAGAGGGCACCCTTGGGTTTCTTCTCTTTGTTTTCGGACTGTTTTGCCCCCGGCTTCGCCTATAATTGCCTTCAGTGCCCTACACACACATAATTGCCATTCAATCCATAAAAATTATCACAATGTGCACATAAATCACAAATGCTCATGATTATGCAATGGAGAATTAATACTCATGGCCCTCAACATTACTTTATTAAATGATATCACCGAATTAATCAATTTTCGTGAAATGCCCAATTTATATGCGGAGTTGAGGTTTACTATGAAATATGCATAATTGCCTAATTATGTGCACATAAATGGTGTATATGTAATGAATTATCATAAAAAATGGACACTTATCAGCCCTCTCATAAACCCGGAGCTCCAAGAAGGGACTCAAGCCTTAGTGGAAGCGGAGACCACAAAAGAAGAAATCGTGGAAGGTACCCCTCATCCTTAATCTTAAATTAGTTCTTTTCTATTCCATCCATTTTGGATCCTTTTTCTTGCATGGTTTCCTTAGTACATAGTAGTTCCCCATTCTAGAGGTAGAAGGTGAGGTGAATTTGGGGGCCAAATTCTTTTTAGTGGGGGAGGGTGTAACGCCGAGTAAAAATTATGAAAAGGAAAAATAGATATAATTAACTATAATTTAGGTAAATATAAATAATATTTTAAATTTCCATAAGGGATAATGCAAGATCTTCTTATTAAAAAATAAAATAGAATATTAGGTTATGACCACTCTATTTTATTAGGAATCATTAGATAAAACCCAAGTATTCGTCTATATACTAAAAAGCGACTAGCCAATGAATGTTCCTTTAAAATAAAAACCTTCATATGATCGAACCTATCTCTGATACCCTTAAGGTAGATAGATGAATAAGAGTAGTGATAATAATGATATACAAAGATCCGACCCAAATATGAAATTAGTAATAAACCATTCAGAACAACGCATTAATGAGCTAAAGGCCATCCTAAACCTCACCCAAACCTTAATGGGCTTTAAACTAATGTAAAGGAGAACTCACAACTAATGGACTCAATAACCAATCAAAAGCTAAAAGACCTTTGCACCCAAGTATGGTCCTCACGTAGTTGAATTTAGTCTAAAGGATGTGGGGCTTGTAGTTAAGTAAGGAGAGGAAATCTATTGGTTTCTTTATTGAACCTGCAGGTGAACATTGGAGGACCCTAACCTAGGGTATGGTAACAACTAATGGGTTGAAAGGATTAGTACATAATGGGCTTTGAGAAATATATATATATATCACTCTAACTTTGATGGGCCTGATGGTATGGTTTAAGGATATATATATAGAATAGCCACAACCATCACTAATGGGCCTTAACCCATTCTAATGGGCCTCGTTAGACACTAAAACCCAACTCATAAAACTCACCAAAGGCTCTCAAACCACTCACATTAAAAAGGGCCTTGACATATACATATATGGGCCCTATGTATAAACCCATGAATATGAGAAGCTTAATGAGCCAAATGGGCCTTATTAGTCATAGCCCATAATCGTTCCCATGACAAAGGTTGCCTAGGGTATATACACATTTATATATATTACGGGCTGTTTCAGGAAGCCCAAAACCCACGTTCCAAGCCTGCATGTGCGAATAGGATTTAGGGTTTTTAATCTAATAAGGAAGGTGGCTGTGGATTGGGAAGGAAAGGATTAGCTTGGGAAATTTTAGATCGATTAGGATTACTCTGTGGGACGGTTAAATACCATTAGAACTCTAACCCCCGTTAGGTTTCTTTTCTCTATAAATAGAGCCCCATCGAACGAGCAAACCTTAGTTGCTGCTGTGTTCGAGGGTGAAGTGTTGTTGTCATCGTGAGGAAGAGGCCTACGTTCTTCTTTTTCTTCATCGCGTCGTCCTCATCTTCCTATTGTTGCCTCCTACGGCTAAACAAGAAGGGAGAAGCCGTTGCTTCTTCTCCTTCTTCCCATTCATGAGCCGCAGTTGCTGCAATTGCTGCTTATCTTTCTTTTCTCTTCACGATTCGTCATCCCCGATCAACTCAGACAGGTAGGTTTTCTCAAGAACTAAAGCTCAAGATCATTAGTAAAAGGTTGCATGCATATAATGCATGAAAGACATGCTTATACTTTGATTTCATGATCCTTGCTTTGAGTTTTTACGTTGAATAATGCTTTCTAAAAATAGTGACCATCACAAGGCCGCAATTTCATGATTTTGCGATAGCCCCCTGGCCGCATATTAAATGATGACCACGCAGGCGGGCGCAAGATCCTGAATCTGGGACTGCCTTCTGGCCGTAAATTAATGTGCGACCAAGACAGTGTCGCTATTTCCTATAATATGAATTAATAAATCAACCATGTTTAAATTTTAATAACTATGTAACCTCATGTGTGAAAGTTACTATGTGCATGTTTCTAGAGTCTCCTTATTTTTCCCTACATATTCATGTCTTTAGTTTTCAAAAATTCCATGTACATCTCGTAGTGTTACTATTCATGCTATTTCATAAGAAATGAACAGTGATTTGTGTCTAGCTTCGTACCTGCCCTGTGTACTTAGCCTTGTATATAAAAGGAAAAGGCGCATGTTTGGGCAGGCGTTCATGCATGAACTGGCGCCCCTCCACAGAGGCACACATTCGTAATAATTTGTTTAAAAATTAAAATTTAGTAGAAAATAAGAATTAACGACCATCACCTGGTCGCTATATCATGATCTGGAACCTTCTTGGAAGGTCACCCATTACTTGAAATGTTAAATTGATAATTGTGAAATATTGATTAGCGCATCTTTAAAGAGTCGCTATTCCCTGTAAAATTATTTAGAAAATACTGCTGATGGGGACATCAACGTCAGCCCGCTCACTTTGTGTTTGCATCTACGTCCTTTTGTATTTGTATGTACGCCCTTGTGGTATATGGGTACACAATAGTAGGTCTTAGTGGGTTTATTTGCAAAAGGCCATTGGGTTTCTTTGCAAATGTGCATGTAGGCCCTGCAGGGGCCCCCTCCCTCATCCTTATTGGTCCACCTGGACTCCTGGGTCCAAGGTGGCTGGTCCATGGTCCAACCTTGGACTTGGACCTAGAATTAATTAAAGAAGACAAATTCCAATTGTCCTCTTAAAGGGGGGGGGCGAACCTAGTTGTTTAATGGGGTTTAATGTGGTTGTCAAACCACATCTCAACCCTTCATTGATCAACCCTTGATCCAAGGGCTTAGAATAGGTTAGATCCCTTGCATATATATACTTGTATTTTCATATTGAATGAATTAATGAAAGAGAAAATAGGCATTTGCCCCCATTGGATCTTGCGCCCCTCCCCCTCCTTCTCTCTGGTTCCTCCACCTCCAGCCCCCTTTCTAGAGTGTAATCCCCTCCCCCTTGATCCCCTCCAGCATCTGAAGCAACTCCGGTGATCGCCGCCGCCATTGTCTCGCCGCCGACGTGTCATCGCCAACGGTTTCGGTGTTCTGTCCACCCAGGACAGACCCTTCTTCTCCGAATTCTGCTATCACTCCCTTCGTCTTCTGAAGCTCAAAATTTCAGGGTTGGTTCCCCTCTAGAACCCTTATCCCCACAAAATAAATCACGTCAAAATTCATCTTTAGCTATTTTTTGATTTTCGTCCAAGTCCAAGTTCAAGATCTGTCCTGGTTCTGTTTACTGTTCATCAGCTCTGAGTTTACCCCAGTTGAACCACATTTTGATTTTTTTTGGGTCGGTCAAATTTACTGGGATCTCTGTCCACATCCCTCTACCACCAAGAATTTTATTAATTTTTGGTTCACCCTTCAAGTATTTTTCAAATTTCATCCAAGTTCCCAAGAACAGTCTACCCACAGTTTCCCAGATCCGACCCAGGTCTAGTAAATAAATCCCAGAAAATCCATTTCGTCTCCAATCAGAAAACCAAAAATATTCCCGGATTTCTCTCTTAGAGATCTTCAACTTTGCTGAAGAAATTATTTCCAGATTCGGAGGGCTTCTTTCTGGTCAACGTCGATCTTCAGAGAAGTCAGAACCTGCCCCTACAGTTCTGGCCAGATTCCAGCAAGCTTGTAAAATGCATGATCAGAAATATAGATCTGATTATTTTTTTTGAAGACCCCTACGTCGAGGTATTCTGAGTCAGCTTTCCAACGGCGCTAACCTCGTCGCATTCCGACGACGGGACTGATCGCAGCAGCAGTTTTCTCCGAGTCGCGCGCCTACAAACAGAATTTTCAGATTCGTGGCTGAGTTCCCGCGAGCGTCGTCCGAGGCCGCCCGGCGTCCGACGGTCGTTCCAGCAGCTCGCCATCCCAGGGGAACGCTTTCCAGGTGTCTCCACAGCAGAGGAGTCATCAGGCCCCACACGACCCCTCCGGTCAACACGTGGGCCCCCACTAGCACGAGTACGCGTGAAGCCGAAGCATTGCCCGAAACCGCCCGTCAACCCGAACTTGGTCCTCCCGGGCCCACTTGTGTCGCCCTTTACCTCCCTGCGTGGAGTGGGATTATTTGTACTGCTGTAAACATAATGTACTAAGTTCCCGGGAGTACGAGCTTCGGCCGGGTGCCATCTTCGCCACGCCGAGAGCGTGGAGGTATCGCCTACACCCTTACACTTGGCATTGGCTTAATTCTTTATATGCTTGTTTATGCCGCTGCTAGAGAGCATGTGTAGGGATACCTAGCTCGCCTTCAATTTATAATATCACTGCTGCGAGAGAGAGCGAAGCCGTCCCGTGACCCGATCCGGCCACGAAAGTGCGAGCCGACCACCCTAGCTCTTGCCGGTTTCTCAACCGTGCACGTCCGACGCTTCCCTCATCAAGGGACGATCGCGAGCTTGTCGTGTCCGTGGTCCCGTCCCGCATCAACTGCATATATTGTTTTGGCGACTGGGCTATAGGCATAAATTTCTGATTTAACACCTACCTGTCTGGGCGCAGATTCTTGCTCTCTCAGTTTTATCAGTTTTCTAGCCCATATCGCGGGTCTATTGACACTCTTATCTCAAATCCGTAGATGGAGTCTCTGTTTTATTTCTATCGATTACACACTCAACTCTTGGTGATGATTGGACCCTCCACGGGATATTTCTTCCTTTAGACTTGTACTTTCTTCATTGAGACCTCCGTAAGTCTACGCTAGCCTTGGATTCCCTCAAGACAGTCGAGCAGGTTGAACCCTAAAAACCCTGAAACCCTTATTTATCACGTCACTCTAAAGAAACATGATGCGTAGCCCTCATAGAGTGATGTTTCTTGCCTCTGTTGAGAAGTTTGTCTCTATCAGTAATTAGTAATCGTGACTTGGACGTCAGAAGGAATTGGCGACCAGGCCAGTGGTGCTATATCCCTGATTTAGTGACCTATGGATGGACGCTTCGTGCCTGTACTGTTCATAGAATGAGAGACCCCTTAAGTGGGTGCAAATTCCTCGTGCTTGTCATATTCATAGGAATAGGCAACCACTACGATGGGTGCTATTGATGTAATCTGTGGTAGCCTGAGTGGGCGTCAATTACCCAGTTTCCCTCATGTCGTGGTTTTCACATGGATTTCATCCTAAGTCCGTCTCTACTCAAAGTTCCGTCTCTGAACTCCTTGAATTCTATGAATCTACCTTATTATCCTATGATAATTTATTTCTTGGAACTCTACATTGGCTATAAACTATAGTGGATGTCGAACATATTACATAACTCAATGCCTGGCATTAAGGGGCCCGATCTGGTCCTGGGAGGAGCACCCGAAAGTACTTGTGCCCATAAGAGTTGATTGACCACAGTGTGGCATTGTACTGAAGTACTTGTCATTCTAGATCTTTTTAATGGCATTCCATATTCTCTCTCTCTCTCTCTCTCATGACAATACTTGATATTACTTGCGTGCATGACTCGACGTGGTACTTACTTAACTAACCAATATCTCGTGATATTACTTAATATTACATGCTTGATATTCCTTGAAGTTTTGCTTAATCCTTCTTGTTAATAACTTCCCTATCTTGATATATTCATTCATTCATGCTTAGCCATACTTGCATTCATGTAACATGTAATTACTTTAAGCAAGCTTGTTCTTGAGATATAATTCCTACTGAGCATTCGCTCACCCAATTTTATTCCAACATTGTTCAGGTAATCAGGTGGCTCTCGAGACCGTGACTCAATTGGGAAGGGCAAGTGTGCAAGAGAGCTCTGTAAACTATATGACCCGTGTCTTTTACTTTTCTTGAGTCTAGTATGCTGTCTTCTATCTAGTTTGTCATCTTTAAGTCCTATTATTACGACGTCTTTTATTTTCTTTCTTCGAGTTGTAATTGGGTCAATAAGTTGTAATGACAAGTTTATATCAAATGAAAATTTATTTTTGTCAATGTGTTTGCTCTGATTGACACGACTGTTTAACTGCCACGTTCCGAGCAAACAACATGTTCCACTGCTATCGGTTTGGGGCGTGACATAACCTACCCAAACCCCTGAACCCAACCAATCATTCCAACCCATACAAATCTCGGACTCACTCGACTGTGACCCATTCAAACCCTTTGCTCCAGCCTGTCTTAACCTCCAATTGGACCTACATGACTTTTCCCTCTCTTCCAGGTCAAACCCAGCCATTCTGGTCCATCTGAACCCCATAGGGGGAGAGATTTACTCGGACCAGGAAGCCCCCAACCACTTTAGCCCCCATAAACCCCCTTAATGCGGACCTGCCCACCCATTCTTGAACGCGGTCGCCTTCGCGACCGCGTTCAAGGCGACCACATTCTGGAGGGAAAAAACCCCCAGTCAAACCGACATAAACCCCTGGCCCACGTTAGGGTTGAATGCAGTCGCCTAGGCGACAACATTCAAAAACGTTGAGTCAAACCCATGTAAACCCCCCTTTATGCGGACCAGCCCCCCCATGCTAGTTCGCGTAAACCCCCCCTCCAAACTCTATAAACCCCCCCATGGGGTGGCCAAGGGTCATAAGATCCATCGAGCTCATCCCTGAGACTATAAACGGCGCGTGAAGGACTTGATTGGCTGGTTTTATTTTGCTAGGCTCACGCCGAGGGCATGTCGCATGATTGTCCCTCATATGGCGCTTAGCCAAAACACAAACTTCCTCAAAGGTGGCTCCTACTTTGATGAATGCACCCTATCTGGATATCATTGGACTATTGCATGTTGCCCGAATGCTGCTCGTTGAAAGCACCTTGCCCGGGCCCTACCTCGATATTCATGCATGACCTTGATGCTACATTTATGAAAGCACCATGCCTGGTCTCTCCCTCGATATTCGTGCATGACCCTGATGCTACTTTTATGAAAGCACCATGCCTGGTCTCTCCCTCGATATTCATGCACGACTCGGATGCTGCTTGATGAAAGCACCCTAGTTGGGCCCTACCTAGATATTCGTGCATAGCCTTGGATGTGGCTTGATGAAAGTACTCTACCTGGTCTCTACCTCGATATTCATGCATAACCCTGATGTGGCTAGATGAAAGCACTCTCTCTGGGCTCTAACTCAATATTCATGCAGACCCTGATGCTACTTTTATGAAAGCAACCGGCCCAATCTCTGCCTTGATGTTCGTGCATGGCCCGGATGCTACTTGATGAAAACACCCTACTCGATTTTTATCTCAATAATCGTGCACCATCGGATGTTGCTTGATTAAAGCACCCTACCCCGTTCCTTGCCTCTATGATCATGCGTCGCCCAAGTGTCACCTCGATTAGAATGCCCTTAATGTAGTTACCCGAACAATCGGCATACTTCACAAGCCTTGATGCAACATGAAGTGTCAAGCCCCTGCCTCTGTGAATGTGCCCTGAGCACGACCATCGAGTTCTCATGGCGCCCAGCTCCTTCAGTCACAGAGGTGCCCCTGGCACCCGAATGTTAGTCCAAACGCGCCTGACCGCCAGGGTCTCACGGCGCCCAGCCCCCTCAGTCACATCGGGGCCCGCGGCACCCAATCACCTAGCTACTCTAGTCTTAACGGTGCCACCGGCACCCGACTGCTAGTCTCAGACGTGCCCCAAGCACGACCATCAAGGTCTCACAGTGTCATGTCTCGAGCGCGGAAGGAACCCGGGATTTACGCAACGAGTTTATATCATTCATGTCAATCAGAGCATGTGGTAAATCGACACCAAAGATAGAGTGCACTAAAATAGAAATCACCAAGTCCATTTTATTTCTCCAACTAATATTCCAAAGTATGACTTGCAAATTTCCATAACCACTAGACTCAATAAAAGAAAATTACAATAATGACTCAAGAAAAATAGAACGACACAACTCGATAACTCATGTAGATATCCGAGATGGCTCTGCGCTCATCACTCTTGACCATCCCCTTCCGATTGAGCCTCGTCTGTTGTGTTAGATGGAAACACTCTGTCACCACGAAGTGTGGATCTAGAGGGGGGTGAATAGATCGATGGCCTAATTTAAAACCAAAACAAGGCTCTAATGCGGAATTTCAACAGATCTACAAGAGTACTAACTAGAGCGTTGGATCTGATCAGAAACGAAGCGATCTGAGAAGAGAATCAAGAGAAGCAACCACACACCAGTTCATAGGCAATAACACAAGCACATAACACACCAGATTTTTAGGTGGTTCGGTCCTCCATACCTACGTCCACCCCACACTCAAACCCAAGTGTGGCTTACTGATGCGCAACACAGCTTGCATCCGCTGGGCAATACTGCTTAGCCTACAACCGCTAAGCTTCACAGCTTGCTGTCCGAGACCAAGTCTCGCCCGCTGAGGAATTACAGCTTCACCTGTCCAGAGGCTACACCTCTGCAAACCGCTGGGGACTACAGCTTACCCGTCTAGTGGAATCCTCCACTGCAAACCGCTGACACACAGCTTGAAGACATGAGTTCAGAAAACAAAAACAGAAATAGACGAAAACAAGAAAACCCGGAAGGGAATATAGCTCACAATGAGCAAACTCAGCTCTGGTATCTGAACCAAGAGACTGAGGAACATTCAGACAAGCTCTCTCAACTCCTCTCTCTCAATATTCTCTTCTCTCTCTTTTTCTTCTCTGCTCTTCTCTTCTATCTCTTTTTCTTCTCTGCTCTCGGTGGCTCTCTATTGCTACACTTTCTCTGCTCGAGCTTCACCGCCACTACTCCAGATAGAAGAAGTGTTCCTTTTATACCAGCAGCAATTAGGAGGGCGTGTGGCTTCCACATTTCCCGCCCAGAGAGCCTTGACCACGTGTCATCATCCTATCAGCCCTTCCAGCCTCGGATCACGTGCCATTCTTAAGCTTCATGAATAGTACCTGTCAGTCAGTCGGATAGCGTTATCAGTTTAAGACTAAAAGCTTGTACAGACTTCACTATGCAACAAGTGTGAGCATGTACCAACTTGTGCATGCCTACGATGCCAAAGCTGTACAAAGTATATATGCTAGGATGAAAGATGCACTGACTTTCATGTTCTATAGAAGAGTGAATGTACTAACTTGAGGAGGGGTAATGTAGACTGTATTTATCAAAGTGTGCACAATGATGATGAGTCCATATGCAAGCCACCAACCAGTGTATGGACTTAGTATGCATGCGACAATGATGTACAGGCTTTGTAGTGTGTAATGCAGAATGCATCAAGCAAAGTATGTACATTGGAAATGGATGCACGGACTTAATGATGCAGCTATGCATAGACTGTCGTCAATAAATGTATAGACTTAGTGTGCGTGCGACAGCCAATGTATGGACTTTAAATCAAAGGATGCACTGGCTGTACAGACTTTGCATATGCATGTGAATGTATAGACTCTGCGTGCATAAGGCAAGGCTAACAGATGTATAGACTTGCTACGGCATCAAAGCAACCATGATAGTGTACAGACTTTGTGTGTTTACAAAAGCAGGGAACGTAGGTAAAGATTGGAATGTATAGACTTTAAATGGATGAAACATACAGGCTGTGCAGACTTGACCGATGTACAGACTTTGCATGAGACGCAACATGAGACGCTCAGAATGCAATGCATCGAGCAAGTGTTTGAGTGCACCGACTTGCCCGATGTACAGACTTCACATGAGACGCAACATGAGACGCTCAGAATGCAATGCATCGAGCAAGTGTTTGAGTGCACCGACTTGCCCGATGTACAGACTTTGCATGAGACCCTAAGTGAGACAGACTTCACAGGCTGTACAGACTTGAGAGTGCACGATGTATAGACTTAATGATTGTGTGAGCATGCAGCAGCCAATGTATAGACGTGCAGGTGCAACGTAGGTAAAGATACCAATGTATAGACTTCCTATGCATGTGTCAAATGCGATGTACAGACTTTGTAGTGTGCAATGCAGTGTGTAGACTTTGCAATGTATAGACTTTGCAATGCGACAGCAATGTATAGACTTTGCAATGTGACAGCAATGTATAGACTTTGCAATGCTACAGCAATGTTAGACTTTGCAATGCGACAGCAGTGTATAGACTTTGCAATGCCTAGTGTTGAAACATGAGAGCACAATGCACAAACTGAGTGTGTAATGCAGAATGCATTAAGCAAGTATGTACACTAGAAATGGATGCACAGACTTAATGATGCAGCTATGCACAGACTGCAACGAAACAAAGTATGCACAACGAATGAATGCATGGACATATCCAATGTATAGACTTGATGCAGTGTATGCAGTTCACCGATGCAGTGTACGCAGCGATGTATAGACTTGATCAGTCATCAAAACACACAAGTGCTCATGTGTGTATAGACTTGCTATGGCATCAAAGCAACCATGACAGTGTACAGACTTTGCATGAGACGCAACATGAGACGCTCAGAATGCAATGCATCGAGCAAGTGTTTGAGTGCACCGACTTGCCCGATGTACAGACTTTGCATGAGACGCTAAGTGAGACGATGATGTATGATCAAGGGCTGTACAGACTTGAGAGACGATGCATGCAAAAGGAATGTATAGACTTGCTGGAGTGAATGATGCACTGACTTTGCATGATACGCAAGTGAGACAGACCTCACAGGCTGTACAGACTTGAGAGTGCACGATGTATAGACTTGATGATTGTGTGAGCATGCAGCAGCTAATGTATAGACTTGCAGGTGCAACGTAGGTAAAGATACAATGTATAGACTTACTATGCCTGCGTCAAATGCGATGTACAGACTTCGCCGATGTATAGACTTAGCGTGAAGCAAGGCAGACAGATGTATAGACTTGTGTGTGCGACTGATGAATGCACCGATGCAGTGTATGGACTATATGGCGTGCACTGATGAATGCACCGATGTACATACTCTGAATGCATGGAACACACAAACAATCTGATAAAGACAATTTCATCAAAATATGAACAGTTGCCAATCAATCAAAACAAGCTTATTGTCAACATCATCAACACAGAGGAGTCACAACATCGTCATCGAAATTACTTAAAAAATAGGGGAAACACAGTAGATGAGTGAACACTCAGTAGGGATTACATCTCAAGAACAAGTTTACTTTAAGTAGATTACATGTTACATGAAAATACATTATGGCTATGCGTGAATGAACTCAAGATAATATCGAGAGTAGAATAACAAGAAGTAATAAGGATGAACTAGCAAGATTTAAAGACGAATCATGTCAAGTTACCAAGAATATCAAGCATGTATATCAAGTCACGTCACTAGATTTGGCTATTTAATGTAGCAAGTAAATACCAATTCTAGGCCACGCAAGTAACGTAATGTCATGTGAAGTCAAGTATGAGATGTGAAATGCCATAGATTAATCTAGAAAGTCATGCACTTTGGTGCAATGCCACACCGTGGTCAATATAGCTCCCATAGGCACAAGTACTTTCAGGTGCTCCTCCCAGGACTAGACCGGGCCCCATTAACTCCAGGCATTGAGTCATGTATTTATCTAGACATCCACTATAGTTTATAGCCATATAGAGTTCCAAAGGAATAAGTCATTATAATAACATTAAGGTAGATTCACGTAATAGAGAGTTCAAGGACAGAATCTTGTGTAAAGATGACAGGGCGATAAATCTCACATGAAAACAAGACACTCACGAATTTGGGACAATTGGTGTCAACTCAGGCAGCCACCAATTATAGAATACGCGTCCACTGTAGTGGTCGCCAATTCAGTGAACCGTGCAGGCATGAAGGAAATCACGTCACCTGTGATGGACGCTAATTCCTATATAGCATCAACTGTACTGGATGCTAATTCCAGACAGTGACAGGACTCTCACAGAACACCAGAACAACGCTCTATGAAGGCTAGGGCGTCATGTTTCTTCAAAGTGACATGATAAGACACGGTTTCCAGAGTTTTTAGGGTCAACCTGCTCGGCCGCCTTGAGGGATTCCAAGGCTAGCGGAGACTCACGGAGGCCTTAGAGAAAGAACTTCCAATCCGACAGAAGGAATATCCGACGGAGGGTCATTCAATCTCCAAGAATTAGGGTGTCATCATGAAACCTCATAAAACAGGGACTCCATCTCGGTTGTGAGATAGCAGTGCCAAAAGACCCGCGGTATGGGTCAAAGCCCGATAAAATTGTGAGACAATTAATACCGTCAAGCCGGAAGGCATCAATTAAAGAATATGCGTCACTATGAAGCGATGTCAATTCTTTGGTAACAGTATATTAAATAATTAATTTACAAATTAACGTCTCTATAAGGAGGCGCCAATTCTGGATTTTCAAATAATCAATTAAATTTATTTAGAATTGGCGTCTGTGTATAGAGGTGCCATATCTTTAAATAGCGTCCATGTCGTGGACGTCAATTCATGATTTTCAGGTTATTTAAATTTCAATATATTTAACAGGAACCATCGTCTCTGTGAAGAGGCGCTAATTCTTTAATACACGTATGCTCAGACATACGCTATTTCTTTTCTGTATACATGACATCAGGCATCAGGCAGATACGTTCACAGATACTAAGCACTATTCATTTCTTTAAGAATAGCATGAACAGTAGCACATTGAAGTTTATGGAAATTTTTAAAGATCTGAGTTCATGATAATTAAGAGAAAAATATGGGGATCCTAGAATCATGCCCATATAGACTTTAAAAATTAGGGTTTCATACTTATTAAATTTTGAACATGCATTATTTATTAAATATGTTAAAGGAAATAGCATCGGGGGTAGTGGGCACTCATTAATTGGCGTCGATCATGCTCTCTATTTCAAGAAATAGCACCCTTCTAGAAAGGTGCCAATTAAATAACGTCCACTGTTTTGGTCGCTATTTTCTTGTAAACCAGAAAGCTATGAATCTACGTAAAAACACAAGGAAACAGGGATCATGCATGGAGATATAATATAGATGTCTAACCATCAATTGCATGCATGCAACACCTTTAGCTATCGTCTTGGGCTTAGTTATTGAGATAACCTACCTTGTCTTGGGTTGAACAGAGGATGGAGACGACGGATGCAGAGGAAGCAAAGGAACAGGGAAGAAGATGCTCTCTTCTTCTCATCCACAGCAACAACCGCAGCAGCAGTAACACGTAGGAAGAAGAGGAAGAAGCAGCAGAAGGAAGACAACACAAAGGAAGAAGAAGACATGGGCTCCTTCCCGTTTACTTGAACAGAAAAGGGAGCAGACGAACTGGGAAGTAGAGGAAGACGTCTGCAACATCGACTCCACGGCAAGGAACTCACGAACAGCAGCAACAGCAATGTGCCTCTACCGATCGCATGGCTCTATTTATAAGGTCTTTGGTTTCTATGAGTCCTACTACGTACATGGCTTCCTATTCGATTTAAACTTCCCCATGTTAATCCTATTTCCAAAACTTCAGCCGTTTTCCTTGTTCAATCCAAACCCTAAGGCATGGTCGACCAAATCCCTTTGAGCTGGGCTATGACAATAATATATAAAGGCCTATTAAGATCTATCAGGCTAAAAGCGCTATTGTACTCATGTGTTAATTACGTAAGAAGGGTTTGGGTTTGTACTAGTTGGTGGATTTTATTATTGGATTTTTAGTGGTTTTAAGTTTTAAGCAAATCCCATTTATAATCTTTTACTTATAAATATTTTCTATATGTTATTTAGGGTGCTACACCCTCCCCCACTTAAAAGAATTTGTTCCCCAAATTTAATCGCATAGCTAGATAGAGGGTGCATATTTCCTACTATTGGAACAATTCTGGGAATCTCTTGCGTATAGATTCTTCCGTTTCCCATGTGGCTTCTTGTTCTGAGTTCTTGTTCCATTGAATCTTAACCATGGGAATTGTCTTGTTCCGTAACACGCGAACTTCATGATCAAGGATCCTTAACGGATTTTGCTCATAGGTGAGATCCTTTTGTATCACTAGGTTGTCATGTTTTATGACGTGGAATGGATCATGAACATATTTCTTCAGGATAGAGACGTGGAATACATTATGGACTTCAGACAATTGAGGTGGCAAGAAAATCCAGTAGGCAACCTCTCCAACCCTTTCCAGAACTTCAACAGGGCCGATATATCTTGGTGTAAGCTTACCCTTGACACCAAATCTTTGAATTCCTTGACTTAGGGAAACCTTGAGGAATACATGATCCCCGACTTGGAACTCCAGGTCTCTCCTTCTAGTATCGACATAGGTCTTCTGCCTTGACTGAGCCATCGGAAGTCTTTCTTTGATGATTTGTACCTTCTCAGTTGTGTCCCTTACTAGCTTCGGGCCTAGAAGTTGCTTTTTGCCAACTTCATCTCAGCATATGGGTGAGCGGCAACTCCTTCCATATAATGTCTCAAACTGTGCCATTTGGAGGCTAGCTTCATTACTATTATTGTAGGCAAATTCTACCAGAGGCAGATGATCATGTAAACTCCCACCAAAATCTATAACACAAGCCCTGAGCATGTCTTCCACTACCTGGTTTGTCCTTTCTGTCTGACTATCCGTTTGGGGATGAAATGCAGTGCTGAAATTCAATCTCGTCCCCATGTAATGTTGTAGACCCTTCCAGAAGTGAGATGTAAAGCGTGGGTCTCGGTCACACACTATTGAGATAGGAACTCCATGCAATCTGATGATCTCTTTAATATACAAAGCTGCTACCACATCAACCGACCATTTACTCTTGGTGGGCAAAAAATGTGCAGACTTGGTCAACCAATCAATAATTACCCATATCCCGTCATGTCCACCCTTTGTTTTAGGTAAACACATGACAAAGTCTATCCCTATATTCTCCCACTTCCATTTAGGGATCTCTAAGGGATGTAACTTACCAGCGGGCTTTTGATGTTCTGCCTTTATCCTTTGACAAGTAAGATAGCGAGAAACGAACTTTGCTACCTCCCTTTTCATATTGGGCCACCAAAAGTTCCTCTTCAAGTCTTGATACATCTTGGTAGCACCAAGGGGAATAGTATATCTTGATCATTGAGCTTCTTCAAGAATCTTGTTCTTCAATTTCAGATAATCCGGTACACAAGTCCTTTCATAAAGTAGCAGTCTCCAATCAGAGGCTAGCTTGAAGTTGGGTTGATGATCCAGCCTGCCTTTAATCTCTACTAGCACTGGGTCATCATCTTTGTAGCTCCTTGATTTCAAAAAGCAAGTTAGGATGTAAACTCATGTGGGATAGAGTAACACATCCTTTCTCCTCATCTATATTGAGATTCAATTTAGAGAATTGCTCTAGCATCTTCCATTCTTGAATCATACAAATGGCTAATAGTACTCTCAACTTTCGACTAAGGGCATCAGCTACGAGATTACCCTTTCCAAGATCATATTGTATAGAGAAGTCGAAGTCCTTGAGATATTCAAGCCATCGCCTTTGTCTCATGTTCAAATCCTTTTGAGAGAATAAATACTTCAAGCTTTTATGATCGGAGTACACAATGAATTGCTCTCTATAAAGGTAGTGCCTCCAAATCTTCAAAGCAAATACTACCGCGGCCAGTTCTAGATCATGCACCAGATAGTTTTCTTCATGTTTCTTAAGTTGTCGGGAAGAACATGCAATTACCTTCCCTTGTTGCATTAATACACAGCCTAGTCCGACGCAAGATGCATCGGTGTATACTTCAAATTTCTCCCCTTCAATATGTAAAGCTAATACCAAGGTAGTAGTCAAGCAGTCCTTTAGAGTTTGAATGCTCTTTTCACAATCTTCGCTCCATTCATATGGATTCTCCTTCCTTGTCAATCTTGTAAGTGGAGCAGCAATTTTAGAGAAGTCCTTAATGAATCGCCAGTAGTAACCAGCCAGACCCAGAAAACTACGGATCTCGGTAGCATTGATAGGTCTTTCCCAATTCTTCACCGCTTCGACCTTTGATGGATCAATAGAGATTCCTTTCTTCGAAATTACATGCCCCAAGAATGATAATTCCTCAAGCCAGAAGTCACATTTACTAAATTTGGCATATTGTTGATTGTCCCTTAATAATTGTAGTGCAATCCTCAAGTACTCTTCATGCTCTTCCTCAGACTTGGAGTATATCAAGATATCATCGATGAATACCATGATAAATTGATCCAGATGAGGCCTCAATATGCTAGTCATCAACTACATAAAGACTGCAGGCGCATTTGTTAGTCCAAAAAGCATAATAGTAAATTCATAATGTCCATACCTGCTCCTGAATGCCATTTTGAAGATATCCTCTTCTTTAATCCTCAATTGATGGTATCCAGACTAGAGATGAATCTTTAAGGAATATTGAGCTTCTGAAATTTGATCAAATAATTCATCGATCCTCGGAAGCGGGTACTTGCTCTTGACAGTAAGTTGGTTCAACTGTCGATAAAATCTATGCACAGCCTCATGGATCCATCCTTCTTCTTGACAAACAAGACGGGCGCTCCCCATGGAGAAGTACTCGGCCTAATAAATCCTTTCTTCAAGAGTTCCATCAATTGTTCCTTTCGCTCCTTTAGTTCAGCGGGGGACATTCTATAAGGTGTCTTTGAAACAGGGCCATCACCAGGGACAAGGTCAATTGTGAATGACACTTCCCTTTCTAGGGGTAGACCGGGCAAATCCTCCAGACATACATCAGGAAAATCCCTAACCACGCAAATATCTTCTAGCTTCGATTCCTTAAATTATGTTACATTTACAAGGGCAAGGAAAGCCATGCAACCTTTCCTTATTAGCTTACTAGCTCGGAGAGCCGAGATAAGGGGTGACTTGTTATGACTTCCGGGACTAGTGTAGACAAGCTTTGGGTGATCACTAAAAGTTACTCTACCCTTTCGGGAATCTATAACTGTCTTATGAGTAGATAGCCAACCAGCACCTAGTATGACATGATACCCATCCATATCTAGGCATATTAGATGAGCAGGTATATTTTGTCTTTCAATTAAAACTTCACTATCCGGGTAATTATGTGTAATCTTAGATCCGCTTCCAAGAGGAGTAGAGATAACTAGATCCGTTTCTAACCAAGCAGGTTTCATAGATAATGAAGCAACAAATCTTTTTGAAATAAATGAATGAGTGGCACCGGTATCAAACAAGACACGTGTAGTCTTGGAATAAATAGTCAGTGTACCTTTGACGATTTCTGCTTCACTTGGTTTCGTCTCTTGCAGTGCTTGCAGACAGTCTTGCTTCTTAACCGGGTGCTTGTCGTTGCTAGCTTGCTCATTTAGTAGAGGACAATCGGGAATCCGATGATCGCGGCTCCCACAATGGAGACAAGCTCCTAACCTTCTCCAGCACTCCTCGGCCTTGTGTCCGGCCTTATCATAATGCTTACAAACTTCTTTAGATGGTGCAGTGGTGATGGAAAAAGCCTTGTCGTTCTTCTTAATCTTCTTATCTTTAGAGTGGTCTCCTCCATCATTAAACCTATTCTTTATGGATGAGGCCTTAAAGGATCCTAAACTAGTAACATGCTCTTTCTTATCCTACCCACGGATTCGATCAGACAATTCCTTGGCATCTTCTAGTAACTGTGCTCTTCCTACCATCTCCGAATAGACTTGTATGTCCACCGGTGCCAGCTGTGTAATGTATTGGGGTCTATGCCCATTTATGAACCTACGGGCCTTCATTTTATCCGTATGCACTAGATGTGGTGCATAACGAGACAATCTAGAGAATTGGGCCTCATATTCGGCCACCGACAAGTTCCTTTGCTTTAATGCGCCAAACTCTGCGGCCTTCTTCTCTTGTATACGATCCGAAAAACATTTGCCAATGAAGTGGTCCACGAACTCGCCCCATGTTATGTGTTCATGCGAAAAGGTCACTTCCACATACTCCCACCAGAATTGAGCATCCCGCTCTAGTTGGAAAGTTGCCAACATAACCTTCTCCTCATCCGTGCATTGCATTACACGGAATATATGCTCGATCTCCTTCATCCAGTTCTCGACGTCGTTGGGATCGGACGAGCCAACAAACTTTGGTGGGTTCATGTTCCTAAAACATCGGTGGAGATCTCTGACTCCACTATTCATGCCACCCTGCGCTACTTGTTGAAGCGCCTGGGTGAGGCCTTGAACAGTTCGTTGCATGTCGCGCCACTGGGCTCTTTCGGCGGCCATGATCCTACAAGAATTTTAAATAATTAAATTAATATGGGATTAACTATATGTTCTATCTTCCTATGTTGACTCAACCCATGGCTCTACCCATCTCACCGGGCAAAGGTATGAAACCTATCCTTGGACTTTGGTAACCTAGGTGATTTGAAAACCTAGGCTTTGATACCACAAAAACTGTCACGCCCCAAGCACGGAAGGAACCTGAGATTTGAGCGACGAGTTTATATCATTCATGTCAATCAGAGCACGAGGTAAATCGACACCAAAGACAGAGTGTGCTAAAATAGAAATCACCAAGTCCATTTTATTTCTCAAACTAATATTCCGAAGTACAACTTGCAAATTTCCATAACCACTAGACTAAATAAAAGAAAATTAAAATAATGACTCAAGAAAAATAGAAAGACTCGACTCGATAACTCATGAAGATATCTGGGATGGCTCTACACTCATCACTCTTGACCATCCCCTTCCGATTGAGCCTTGTCATCGGAATTACTTGAAAAATAGGGGAAACAAACTAGATGAGCGAAGGCTCAGTAGGAATTACATCTCAAGAACAAGCTTGCTTTAAGTAGATTGCATGTTACATGAAAATGCATTATGGCTATGCGTGAATGAACTCAAGATAATATCGAGAGTAGAATAATAAGAAGTAATAAGAAGGAACTAGCAAGATTTCAAGACAAATCATGTCAAGTTATCAAGAATATCAAGCATTTATATCAAGTCACGTCACAAGATTTGTCTATTTAATGTAGCAAGTAATAATCCATTCTAGGCCACGCAAGTCACGTCATGTCATGTCAAGTCAAGTACGAGATATAGAATGCCATAGATTAATCTAGAAAGTCATGCACTTCGGTGTAATGCCGCACCGTGGTCAATATAGCTCCCATGGGTACAAATACTTTCGGGTGCTCCTCCCAGGACCAGACCGGGCCCCATTAACGCCAGGCATTGAGTCATGTATTTATCTGGACATCCACTATAGTTTATAGCCAAATAGAGTTCCAAAGAATTAAGCCATTCTAGGAACATTAAGGTAGATTCATGGAATAGAGAGTTCAAGGATAGAATCTTGTGTAAAGATGACATGGCGATGAATCTCACATGAAAACAAGACACTCACAAATCTGGGACAATTGGCGTCCACTCAGGCCACCGACAATTACAGAATACGCATCGACTGTAGTGGTTGCCAATTATGTGAACAGTGTAGGCATGAAGGAAATCGCGTCACCTGTGATGGACGCTAATTCTTATATAGCGTCAACTATACTGGACGCTAATTCCAAACAGTGACATGACTCTCACAGAACACCCGAACAGCGCTCTATGAAGGCTGGGGCATCATGTTTCTTCATAGTGACATGACAAGACATGGTTTCCAGTGTTTTTAGGGTACAACTTGCTCAGTCTCCTTGAGGGATTCCAAGGCTAGCGGAGACTCACGAAGTCCTGAGAGAAAGAACTTCCAATCTGACGGAAGGAATATCCGACGGAGGGTCATTCAATCTCCAAGAATTAGGGTGTCATCATGAAACCTTGTGAAAGAGGGACTCCATCTCGGTCGTGAGATAACCGTGCCCAAAGACCCACGATATGGGTCAAAGCCCGATAAAACTATGACACAAGAAATAGCGTCAAGCAAGAAGGCGTCAATTAAAGAATATGCGTCACTGTAAAGCGATGTCATTTCCTTGTTAAAAGTATATTAATTTACAAATTAGCGTCTCTATAAGGAGGCGCCAATTCTAGATTTTCAAATAATAAATTAAATTTATTTAGAATTGGCATCCGTGTACGAAGGCGCCATATATTTAAATAGCGTCCATGTCATAGACATCAATTCATGATTTTCAGGTTATTTAAATTTTAATATATTTAGCAGGAATCAGCGTCTCTGTGAAGAGGCACTGATTCCTTAATGCATGTCTGCTCAAACAGATGCTATTTCTTTTCTGTATACATGGCATCAGGCATCAAGCATCAAGCATCAGGCAGATACGTTCACAGGTTCTAAGCACTATTCGTTTCTTTAAGAATAGCATGAACAGTAGCACTTTGACGTTTATGGGGATTTTTAAAGATCTGAGTTCATGATAATTAAGGGAAAAATATGGGGATCCTATAATCATGCTCATACAAACTTTACAGATTAGGGTTTCATACTTATTAAATTTTGAACATGAGTTATTTATTAAATATGTTGAAAGAAATAGCGTCAGGGGTTGTGGGCGCTCATTAATTGGCGTCGATCAGGCTGTCACTATTTCAAGAAATAACGTCCTTCTTGAAAGGCACCAATTAAATAGCGTCCACTGTTCTGGTCGCTATTTTCCTGTAAACCAGAAAGCTATGAATCTACGTAAAAATGCAAGGAAACAGGGATCATGGAGATATAATCTGGATGTCTAACCATGAATTACATGCATGCAACACCTTTAGCTATCGTCTTGGGCTTAGTTATTGAGATAACCTACCTTGGCTTGGGTTGAACAGAGGATGGAGATGACGGATGCAGAGGAAGCAGAGGAATAGGGAAGAAGATGCTCTATTCTTCTCGTCCACAGCAACAACCGCAGCAGAAGTAACAAATAGGAAGGAGAGGAAGAAGTAGCAGAAGGAAGACGACGCAAAGGAAGAAGAAGACACGGGCTCCTTCCCGGTTACTTGAACAGAAAAGGAAGTAGATGAACATGGAAGCATAGGAAGACGTCCGCAGTGTCGACCCAAGAGCGAGGAACTCACGAACAGCAGCAGCAGAAACGTGCCTCTTCCTATCGCAGGGGCTCTATTTATATTGTCTTTCGTTTCTATGAGCCCTACTATGTACATGGCTTCCTATTCGATTTAAACTTCCCCATGTTAATCCTATTTCCAAAAGTTTAGCCATTTTCCTTGTCTGATCCATGGTTGACCAAATCCCTTTGAGCAGGGCTATGACAGTAATATATAAACGCCCATTAAGGCCTATCAGGCTAAAAGGGCTATTGTACTCATGTGTTAATTACGTAAGAAGGTGAAGAGGGGTTGTCTCGCGCTGCTCCTGAGCAGGGAAGACGATGTCCACGTACCCTTGAAATGTGAACTGCAAGAAGGGAAGCGAGTCATAAGTCCCCAAGGATAGAACCCCAGGGAAGATCTCCGATGCCTAAGTCAGCAAAATTGTAGATCTCATATGCAAAGGGAAGAGCTAGGAGGAAGATGGGAGCGTGAGATCCCTCTCCACCAAAAGGTGAAGTGGTTCCTGCTCAGGGTTTTTGGCTCTCGCCTTGCTTACCTCCTATAGTAGGGCTATTCCAGTGTAAATAGTGGCATGTTTGTGCGACTGATCCCTGTAAGCGGGGGAGTCTCGGGGAGGGGGGGGTTACGTCCTTCATGCGGGCTACTTATAGCACGTGGACTCTTGGTTTCCCCTGTCCTCTTGAGCTTCCTGTTATTAAGGGACCCACACGGTCGTGATCCATAAGCTTCCATCAGTGAGCCCGAGCGATAGGCACTGGCCCAGGAGAGGTCTCCCGAGCGATGAGTGCTTGGTCAGGACAGGGAATAAGGGACTCCGGGGGAGCTTTCATGATCGAACTGATGCTCGGACTTCCCAACGCCAAGGTCGCCTAGGAAGCGCTTGTACCGAGTGAGTTTTTGGGCTTTATATTAAGCGGGCTGGGGGGCTACCACTTCGAGGAGTTGGGCCTCGTTCGGTATGGTTGGACCTCTTTTGGCCTCTCCGTACGGGCTACGAGATTTCCCCTCTCCACTTGTCCCTCTCCTACTCCCGAGCCAAAATTATGCTCGGACGAGTAGCGTTTGGGCTGGACTTTTTGTGACACTGGTTGGGTATAGATCTCTCTTTTTGATAGGGGCCACATGACGCGGCTCGCCTTGAAAATATGCCCGTTATGATGAATAAGAGAAGGCCCCTCCCTGGGAGATCGGATCACCGCGCCGCCTCCAGTTTAAGCATTGCCCACTTTGCGTCCTTTTATCCCCAGGGTTTAGAGTTTTTCCTCTCTTTATATTTGTGGGGGCTTCTGCATTGCTGAGAGCAGCTGGGAATAGTGGAGAATCGTTGCGGCCATCGGAGCTAGGAGAGCATTCTCGAGGCGGCGATTCGTCAGCTTCCTTCTCCTCCGGAGTCCTCTGATTCAGAGCTTTCCCCTTCTTCTCCCAGCTCTTCTGTTTGTTCCGTGGCAGACCAAAATCCAGGGGCCGAGAGTCGAGAGGGAGAACGGGCCTCGAGGACTTTTTTGGTCCCATCAGAACCTCTTCGCAGTGAGCTAGGTGAGGCGGACGTGAAGCGACTGGAGAATCGGTATGGGCTGCCATGGCGATTCAAGTTCCTCGCACCTGAATCTCATGAATCCAGTCTGGTTGCTCGTTTTGGCCTCTTCTGTTCTTTCCTCTTGGCCTGGAATTGCGGCTTTCGGTTGCCCCTCCATCCCTTTGTTGCCAAGTTGCTTCGGTTCTACTGGCTGGCTCCTGTCCAATTGGTCTCCAACTCTTACACCCTCATCTTCTCCTTCAACTTCCTCTGTGGCAAGAGAGGGGTGCACATCTCGCTGGATCTCTTCCACTATTTTTTTGAGTTGAAGGATAATCCTTTTGCTGGGAAGGGCTTCTTCTTCATTCAGGCGAGGCGGGGAAGGAGTTGTGTGTCCCTTTCTGTGAAGGATTCCTCTCACAAGGGGTGGAAGACCCAATATTTTTGGGTGGGTCCATCGGCGGTCGGCGTGGCCTGGGATTTCCCGACGGCACCCAACTTTCACCCAAACAACCCTCCGAAGCAAACAGAGGTTTCTCTGGAGGTGGAGAGGGATGCTGCTATCCTTTAGCGGGACCGCCTGGGGACTACTGAGTTGGTGACTCCTTCTAACATCGAGGAGTATCTTTCTCGACTGTTGTTACCGACGGGTATGGTTCTCAAGAACTTGTCCTCTTTCAAGAGAGTGCTTTCCTCTTCTCAATTTGCTCTTCTTCGAACAGATCTGCGATGAGCGACTGAGGAGGAGGAGGAGGCACCGTCGGTCGAGCTAGAGGTCATCAATGTGGATGATACGCCAGCTCTGAGCGATCTCCCAGCTTCGGAGGGCTCATCCCGCGCCCGGGAAAAGGGCAAGGAGGTCGCCCGGGATGATGCTTCTAAACGCCGGGGGGGGTCAAGCAGAAGGATCCCGGGGAGAAGTTGTTGTGGTCTTCGATGCAGGCTCAGTCTGCTGAGAAGAAACGGGTGAGGAAGGCGGAGACCGTCCGCCCGGCTGATGAGGTTCCCCTGTTCCCTCCTCCTTCTACAGTGCAAGAGGGGGCAAATGACGAAGGGATCGCGGCTGATGCTAGGGCACCGAGCGAAGCAGAGGGGCCAAAGGATGAGGGAGCCCGGCCCAAGCCGGTCAAGGCTGGAGGGTCGCAGGGGGAAGCGACTCAATCACAGCCGACCGAGGTCGGGTAGGTTCATGACGGGGCCGCTCATTTTGAGCCAACCGGTGGGGCCCCCGAGACGCGGTTGCTTGGGGGAGGTGTCCCGATCCCGGTCGCTCTGGAGAGGGCTCCCTTTCCCTTCACCAGTGCCTTCAGCGTCCGGGCCTCCCTTTACCAGAGGTGCCACTCCGTAGCTTTAGGGGTTGTACGAGTGAAACTTCAGTGGAGTCCCCCCTCCACGCTTTTCGAGCAACTCATGGAAGGCAGCCTGATCTTGGCCCAGCTCGGGGCTGAGGCAGTGGGCGCGTATCCTCAGGTGGAGTTGGAGAGGGAGGCTCTCTCGTGGGCCTGTGGTGTGCTCGATCGGAAGGTAGAGCATCTGACCCTTGATCTTGGTGACCTCCGTCGGGAGGTGTCCCCGCTCCGGGCTCAGGTGCAGTCGAGCCAGGCGGAGGCTCGGTCGTTGGCGGAGCAGCTGGCCCAGGCTCGTCGTATGGTCGACCGGAAGAATGAGCTCCTGGAGTCATAGCGTGTGATTCAGGTCGAGCGCGGCAAGCAATGGAAGGCCGTGCGAAAGACGCTCGAGGGCCCAGTCCGGGGAGCCGAGGATGCATTAACCGAGGCTGAGAGAAGGCTATCCGAGTCAGAGCGGAGGATAGCCGAGCTCGAGGGGTAGGCGGAGTCGGCCGGGGTTGAGGCACTTGAGCGACATAAGTGCTCAGAGGCCTACCACGTGGCTCTTCTCCAAGCTGCCTTCCCTTATTATGAGTCAGGATATCGTCGGGGCCTTCGGAAGGGCTTCTCCCAGGGCTACGATCAGGCCATCATAGAGGCAGAGGCCCAGGCGTCTAAGCTCATTTTTCCTTCTGGGCAACGCTATGACTCGAACTGGGGTTCGACCGACTCTTCCCATTATACTTCGAGCAAAGAGGAGGGTTGGGAGTCTTCGTCCAAGCGATTGCCAACTCTAGCATCTTCGAGAGAGCACATGATCGAGACAGTTCCCACACAGGTGGGGTCAGTGCATGGGTCAGCCGTCGCCGAGAATACTAGGGGCAGATCGTCTGGTGCTGAGGAAGCCTCGCCTGCCAAGCCTGAAGATGGGCATGAGGCTTGATGTAATAGCTCTTTCTTTCTTTTTTTCCCCTTATGTAGCCTGGTAAGGCTTTTTTTAAAAATATTATAGTGATAGTATTAAATATTGAATTGACTGTTTCTTACCGCTTTTGGTGTGATTTGACTATCGGATTTGTAGTCGTTGGAGAAGGCACCGATTTTCTCTACAGATATCACGCATGCCGATCTGTCAAATAACTAACATGGCGCTGGCACCTTTCCATTTTTCCATACCACCCTTAATAACTTGCCGCTTCGCGCGTCCCGCTGGCGGGATGTTTGGGAAATGAGGTAACCATCTCAATCAAAGCCCCTTTTTGCGTGTTTTGTAAGGGGAGAGTCATTTAAGGCGATCAGCTCCTCCTTTGGCCTATAAAAGATCCGAGGGGCATCTCCTTTTCCTTTCATCGCTTAAGGCCAGGCCATCCCTGGCGGTTTCTCCTTCTTTCCCCTCCACGAGGCATTGTGCTGTCGGTCTTGGCGGGCATGGAAGGCGCTTCAGAAGATGATGATGCAGATGACGGTAGGAGAGAAGCTCCTGCTACTTCAGTCTGGAAGAGGGTTCGTCAGTCGGGGGTCACTCTGGGAGAGGGTTCATCATGCCAGAGCATGTGGCCCTCCTGTCCCTAACCCTCCGACGCCATCCCGAGGGGAGGGGGAGCTAATTAAGCTCCCTCCTTTCTTGGCCTCCCCCTGTCTCCTCGTCCATCTCTACCACTTTCTTTTTTCCCACCTCTTTCACTCTTCGGAGGGTGCCTACTCTCTCTGCCTTCCAAAGAGTTGGAAGAGAGGAGGCCTTCACTTGTATTCTTTCCTCTTCTTCCCCCTCTTCTCCGCTTTTCTCAAACCAACGAGGCCGGAAATCCTTTTTACGAGCCAATTTCCGCATGAGGCAGAGTCAGTGGCTGGACGTAGGAGTGCTTACCGGGTTGGCCAAGCATTCTGCTCACGTAATAGTGCCGGAGGGTGTAATTTTTGTACATGTATACTGTATTGGCTACGGCCTACTTGATGTACATCAAATTTTAATAAGAAGAGAATAATGGCGTTTATTCTACTTTGCTTACATGTGCATGTTTGCCAAATGATCAAAAGTAGAACTTGCGAAGATTTGTCGTGTTACATGTCCGAGGGATGAGTGTTCCTTCCATGGTGGACAGTCGGTATGCTCCTTTTCCGAATGTCTCGACCACTCGGTAGGGGCCTTCCCAGGTAGGGGCCAGCTTCCCCGTCGCCTCTAGTGGTCGAGATGCTTCGACCTTTCTTAGGATGAAGTCTCCCGGCTGGAAGTGTCTATCTCGAACTCTGGAGTTGTAGTATCGAGTGATGCGCCGTTGGCATTCCATTGCTTGGATCTTTGCAATCTCTCAGATTTCATCTGCTAGGTCGATGTTCTCTCGCAGTTTCTGCTCGTTTACCTCGGGCTCGAAGTCGACGACTCGGAGAGAGGGGTTGTTGACCTCCAATGGAATTACGGCTTCCATGCCATACACCAACTGAAAAGGTGTTTCACCGGTGGCCGTCCTCGGAGTAGTTTGGTGCGACCATAGTACGCTTGGTAATTCCTCGAGCCAGCTACCCTTGGCCTTGCCGAGCCTGGTTTTGATGCCTTTTAAGATAGTCTTATTGGCATTTTCAACTAGTCCGTTAGCCTGAGGGTGGGCTACCGAAGTGAAGTGGTTACGAATATTTAGGTCGGCACATCTATCTCTGAAGTAATGAGAATCAAACTGCAGACCGTTATCGCTCACGATCACTCGGGGGACATCGTAGTGACAGATGATCGACTTCTAAATAAAACTCCACACGACTGACTCGGTGATCCTGGTGGTGGCTTCGACCTCGATCCACTTGGTGAAATAGTCGATGGCGACGATGACAAACTTATTCTGAGCTTGGGCCGTGGGGAATGGCCCCTGGATGTCGATCCCCCACCGAGCAAAAGGGTATGGCTCGGTAAGAGTGATGAGCTCTGTGGCGGGCTGATGGATCAGGTGGTCGAAGCGTTGACATCGGTCGCACATCTGTACGTAGGTCGTGCAGTCGCACTGGAGAGTGGGCCACCAATAACCCTGCCGAAGTAAGATCTTGACGAGCGATCTTCCTCCTTGGTGCGCTCCGCAGGTGCCTTCGTGTACTTCTTGAATAGCTCGACTGGCTTCGTCGGCGCTGATGCACTTGAGGAGAGGATCGGAGAAAGATCTGCGGTACAAGGCCTCATCTAGCATGACGAAACATCGAGCTTGGTACTTCAGCTTTCGAGCCACCCGAGGGGCAGTGGGCTCTTGAGAATCCCAGAGCCAGGATATGTAGGGGGTCCGCCAGTCGCTCAGGGGTGCCGGGTCAACGGTCATAAGCTCGGATTCAATGCTCGATCGCCCAAGTTCTTCGAGGAAGACCGATCGTGTACTTGCGGGGTTGAGTGATGAGGCCAGTCGAGAGAGGGCGTTCGCTTGGGAGTTTTCCTCCCGAGCTATTCGGACTACCTCAAAGCTCTTGAAGAGTTGGGCCATCCTCTTGACCGCCTGGAGGTATTTGACCATTTTTCCTTCCCGAGCTTCGTACTCACCGTTGACCTGGATAGCGACCAATTGGGAGTCAGTGTGGATTCTGACCCGCTCGGCTCCCAGTCATCGAGCCATCCTGGCCCCTGAGATAACGGCTTCATACTCGGAGGCGTTGTTGGACGCTTGGAAGGTGAGCTTCAGGGCGTACCGTAACTCCGCTCCTTCGGGGGACTTGAGGAGGACACCGGCATCGCATCCGGCGGAGTTGGAGGACCCGTCGACGAATAGATCCCAAGTGGGCCCAGGTGCTGGTGTAGGCACTGCTTCAATCGGGACAGTGCTTTCGGTGATGAAGTCTGCGAGAGCCTGTCCTTTGATGGCCGATCGGGGACGATATGAGATATCATAGGCCCCAAGCATGATGACCCATTTTATGAGGGTCTCGAGGCTTCAGGGTGAAAGAGAATCTGCTTCAGAGGTTCGCCAGTCAATACGACGATGGAGTGCCCTTGAAAGTAGGGTCGGAGGTGCTTGGCCGAGGTAAACAATGCTAGCATGAGTTTCTCAGTTGCGGGGTACCTTTTCTCGGCCTCATTAAGCACCTTACTGGTATAGTAAACTGGTCTCTCGATCCCTGCGTCATTCCTGACCAGGACCGAGCTCACTGTAGAAGGGGTCGCAGAGAGATAGTGGTATAGAGCTTCACCTTGGACCGGCTTGGATAGTACTGGGGGCAAGGCCAAGAATTCCTTGAGTTCGACGAATGCCTTCTGACATTCCTCATCCCAAGTGAACGTAGCAGATGTCATTTTGGGTCCCCTTAACAATTTGAAGAAGGGTAGGCACCGTTCGGCCGCCCGGGACAGGAAACGGTTGAGTGCAGTAATGCGCCCCATAAGGCGTTGAACGTCCTTGATGCAAGTGGGCGGCCGCATGTCCAGGATGGCCTGGACCTTGTTGGGGTTGACCTCAATTCCACGCTGAGTTACCAGGAAGCCTAGGAACTTCCCAGATCTAACTCCGAAGGCACATTTGGCAGGGTTGAGCTTCATGCTGCACTTCAGTAGGGTGTCGAAGGTCTCGGCTAGGTCGGCGTGGTGGTCTTTGGGCTTCGGCATTTTGACGAGCATGTCATCAACATAGGCCTCGATGTTCCGACCGAGCTGTCCTTCGAAGATGTGGTTGATCAGTCTCTGATATGTTGCTCCGGTGTTCTTTAACTCGAATGGCATCCGGGTGTAGCAGTGTACGCCGAAGTCAGTGATGAAGGCGGTCTTCTTGATGTCCTCCGGGTCCATCCTGATCTGATGGTAGCTGGAGTAGGCATCCAGGAAGCTGAGTTGCTCGTTGCCAGAGGTTGAGTCGACCAGTTGATCGATGCTCGGCAACAGGTAGTAGTCCTTCGGGGTAGCCTGGTTGAGGTCAGTGAAGTCCATGCACATTCAGCATTTCCCAGAAGCCTTTGGTACAAGGACGACGTTGGCGAGCCACGTAGGGTACAGGACTGGGCAAAAAAGGCCAGTCTTCTGCCCCTTGATGATCTACTCTTTGATGACTGCTTGCTTCTCTGGGGCATGCTTTCGTCTACGTTGCTGGACCGACTTGACTGTTGGGTTGAGGTTGAGCTTGTGCATCACCACATCTCCCGGGATCCCAGGAAGGTGCTCATCAGACCATGCAAAGACTCGGATATACCGGGTAAGGAAATCCTTATATTTTTTCTGTTCCTCAAGTGGTAGATCGGCTCCGATCTTTACTCCTAGAGTCGGGTCATCGTTAAGAAAGATCGTTAGCAACTCGCCACTGGGCTCAGATATTGTGGGTCCCTCTTCGACTCCCTTTACTCCTTTTTTTCCTTCCGGCCTAGTGGCTTCGACCGAGATTATATAGCACCGTCTAGCCAATGCCTGGTTACCTCGGACTTCCCCCACGCCATGTTTGGTTGGGAACTTCATTTTTTGGTGAAAGGTAGAGGGCACCGCTTTCATTCGGCTGAGAATGCCTCGGCTAAAGATGGTGTTATATGCCGTCATCCCCTTAATCACGATAAAGTCTACCATAATCGTAACGGTTTTAGGCGGGGTGCCAATAATAACTAGCAGGCTCAGGGCTCCCTCGGGATAAGTTGCCTGGACGTTGAACCCACAGAGGGGAGTTTGGATCGGGTGGAGTTTAGATGGATTCTCTCCCATCTTGAGGAAACATTCATAGGATAATACATCAGGGGCACTACCATTGTCAACTAAGATTCTGTATACGTTACAATAGTTTATTGTAGCCGATACAACAAGAGTGTCGTCGTGCGGGGTGGCTAACCCTTCCAGGTCCTGGTCGGAGAATACCAGGGCCTGCAATCCACTCGCCTGTGGGGCCATAGAGTTCTCAATGGAGGCTCGGCTCGCCCGCTCGGCGTGACGCTTTCTTCCTCGGCTGTTATCTTCGCTTGATGCTGCGCCGCCCGCCATGACGTTGATATGGACTCCGCGGGGGGCATTGTCGATTTCTTCAGGGGCCCCTTGGTCTTCCTTCTACCCGGACACGTACCGAGATAGGTGTCCCTGGCGGATGAGGTGCTCGATCTCATCTTGAAGTTGATGGCAATCGCTGGTGTGATGCCCGTGGTCGCTGTAGAACAGGCAATGCTTGCAGCGATTGCGGTTCTTGGTCTTCATAGGCTCGGGTTGGTTGAGGAGGCCCGAGCCTTTGATGTCTTTATAGATTTCATAGACAGGGGCGGTAAGGGGGGTATACCGCTCATACTTCCAAGATGGCTCTTTTCGGTCTTCGTCTTGGTTTTGCCTTTTTCCTTGGCCCGTCCCTTGGTCAGACGGTCGCTTCTTGTCCCCCTCCCAACCCGAGCCTATTGTGCCTCGACAGGCATGGAGGGCTTCCTCACACTCTGAATGGCGCAAGGCCAGGGTCACTAGCTCGGCCAGGGAGGTGGGAGGATGCAGCACTAGCTCTCGCCGCAGGTTCTCATCACGGGTACTCCCGGTCAATGCGGTGATGGCAGAGGCCACATCCAGGTAGGGGATGCGCAGGGCTTCCGATTTGAATCGGTTGATATAAGCCCGTAACTTCTCCCCATGTTCCTTCTTGAGGGCCAGTAGTCCCGCCATTGACCGGGGTGGACCGCTACCGATGAAGCTTTCCTTGAACACTCGCCCGAATTGCTTGAAGTTGTCGATGCTGTCGGGGGCGAGGACCCTGAACCAAGCCTGAGCACCCTGGACCAGAGTGGTTATGAACGCTTGACACTTGATTACGTTGGACGCCCCATGCAAGGCCATTAGGGCGTCGAAGCTGCCGTAGTGGTCGGCCGGGTCTCCCTGGCCGTCGTACGACTTGAAGGTCGGGAGTGAGATTCTGGGGGATATTTCTACCTTCAAAATATAGTTGGAGAACGGGGTTCACTCCTCATCCTCCACAGGAGAGGTCTTCTGCAAGGCACAGAGGGCATGCTCTTGCTATGTGAAACGCCTCTCAAAGTCTCGCAGTCGGAGAGACGGCTCCAGTTGTCGCTGACCCGAGGGGCTGGGGGGGCGCACTTGCATGCTGTCTCGACGCTCCTCAGGGGCTTCAGCTTCTAGAAATGGTCAGCGTGCTCTGATCTTCTCCCTCCTCGGGGTTGAGGAGGCTTCTTGCTCCGGGAGAGGGGAATGTGATGGTCCTCCTGACAAGTTGCGAATGAGCCGCCACCCCGGAGGGTAAAGCGGCCTCCAGCGGTTTGCTAGGAGGCATCACTGGGGGAGCTGCGACTTCTCCTCTTTAGCCACCTAGGCCCTCATAGGATCCATGAGGACATCCAGTTTTGATTTGAGGGTTTGGAGGGCGTCGGTGCTCCCGCCGGGAAGCTGTTCCCCTGCCACCGATGGAGGTTTCTCGTTGGCGTGGTTGCTCGGCGGGGAGTTCTCCATGGGGAGAGAATGTGCTCTTCTGGGGAGCTACGACTTCTCCTCCCTAGCCACCTAGGCCCTCATGAGATCCACGAGGACATCCAATTTTGAGTTGAGGGTTTGGAGGGCGTCGGTGCTCCCGTCGGGAAGCTGTTCCCCCGCCACCGATGGAGGTATCTCGTTGGCGTGGTTGCTCGGCGGGGAGTTCTCCATGGGGAGAGATGGTGCGCCTTCTTCCGTCACCAGGGCTTTCCCCAGGTGGCCGGCAGTCCTCCTGCCATACTTCCTTCGCATCATGATGGCTCTTTGTTCGTTTCCAACAGACGGCGCCAGATGAAGAGGGGTTGTCTCTTACCCTTGAAATGTGAACTACAAGAAGGGAAATGAGTCACAGGTGCCTAGGGATAGAACCCCGGGGAAGACCCTCTGATGCCTAAGTCAGCAAAATAGTAGAGCTCTGATGCAAAGGGAAGAGCTAGGAGGAAGATGGGAGCGTGAGATCCCTCTCCACCAAAAGGTGAAGTGGTTCCTGCTCAGGGTTTTTGGCTCTCGCCTTGCTTACCTCCTGTAGTAGGGTTGTTCCAATTTAAATAGTGGCCTATTTGTGTGACTGATCCCTGTAAGCGGAGGAGTCTGAGGGGGGGTTACGTCCTTCATGTGGGCTCCTTATAGCACGCGGACTCTTGGTTTCCCCTGTCCTCTTGTGCTTCATGTTATTAAGGGACCCGCAATGGCCGTGATCAATAAGCTTCCATCAGTGAGCCGGAGCGATAGGCATTGGCCCAGGAGAGGTCTCCCGAGTGATGAGTGCTTGGTCGGGACAGGGAATAAGGGGCTTCAAGGGAGCTTTCTCGATCGAACTGATGCTTGGACTTCCCAACCTGAAGGTCGCCTAGGAAGCGCTTGTACTGAGTGAGTTTTTAGGCTTTATATTAAGCGGGCTCGGGGGCAACCACTTCGAGGAGTTGGGCCTCGTTCGGTCTGGTTGGACCTCTTTTGGCCTCTCCGTACGGGCAACGAGATTTCCCCTCTCCAGAAGGGTTTGTGTTTGTACTAGTTGGTTGGTTTTAGACTTATTGGATTTTTAATGGTTTTAAGTTTTAATCAAACCCCGTTTATAATCTTTTACCTATAAATGTTTTTTATATGTTATTTGGGGTGCTACACACGGCGCCCTTCTCCTTCAGTCACAACGGTGCCCCCGGCAACCCACTGCTAGTCTCAGACATGCCCGACCGCCAAGATCTCACGCCACTCAATCCCTCGAGTCACAACAGCACCCCCGACACCCAACTGCTGAGTCCAGACGGTGCCAGGTCACTCTAGCCTCAATGGCGCACAACATCTTCAGTCACAATAGTGCCCTCGGCACCCGACTGCCCAGCTACTCCAGTCACATTGGGGCCCGCGGCACCCGACCGCTCAACCACTCGAGTCACAACGGTGCCCCCAACACCCTACTGCCGAGTCCAGATGACGCCAGGTCACTCTAGCCTCAACGACACTCAACAACTTCAGTCACAACGGTGCCCTCCGCACCCGATTGCCTAGCTACTCCTGTCACATCGGGGCCAGTGGCACCCGACCGCTCAACCACTCAAGTCACAATGGTTCCCCCGACACCTGACTATTGAGTCTAGACGGCGTCGGGTCACTCTAGCCTCAATGGCTCTCAACAACTTTAGTCACAACGGTGCCCTCGGCACCCGACTTCCCAACTACTCTAGTCACATCGGGGGTCGCAACACCCGACTGCTCAACCACTCAAGTCACAACGGTGCCCCCGACACCCGACTGTCGAGTCCAGACTACGCCGGGCTACTCTAGCCCGACCGATGACCACCTACTCCAGTTACAACAGTGCCCCTAGCACCCGACTGTCCAACTACCAGTCACAACGGTGCCCTTGGCACGCGATTGCCCAGCTACTCCAGTCTCAACTGTGCCCACGGCACCCGACTGCCCAATCCCGGTGATGCCCAGCTACTTCAGCCCCAACGGCACTCAGCCACTCTAGTCTTAATGGTGTTCATGGCGCCGGATCATTCTAGCGATGGTGTCCAGGGTATCCAACTCTCCCAGTTTCAACGGTGCTTCGGGCACCCGATTGCTCTAGTCACTACCATACCAATGGCACTTAGTCACTTCAGTTACAATGACACCCACGGCGCGAACTGCCCCAGTCACAATGGTGTCCACGGCATCTGGTTGTTCTTAGCGCAACGGCACCTAGTTGCCCCAGTCAGGGTGATACTCACGTCATCCGACCACTCCAGTCTTAACAGCGCTCGGTCGCCCCTGTCTCAACAGCGCCCGACCGCTCCAATCACAAGTGGTGCCCGCGTCATTCGGTCACCTCAGTCTTAGCGATGCCCAACTGCTCCAGCACGACGGTGCCCATGGCACCCCAACTTCCCTGAGCTTGACACTTTTTCATATCGGGAATACATTATGACGCCCCTCGGGCGACATCCTGTCGAGTCACAAGTCCTTTGACGGACACTACGTACAAATGCGAAAATACCCGCACAATAACGCAATGACCCAAGGACCATCACAAATGACAGAATTGTCACGTGCCTTGAACGCATTTGTAATCGGGCTTTCATGCCCCCATATAAATGCCTTTCATGGCATATAGTTGTGTAATCTAGTCAGGGAACTAATCCCCGCAAGCTACCAGTCTCAAGGTTGCCCAGCATACTGCCATATGTCTCCCGGCTCGGTCCTAACTCCTGTAGCCAGATAGATCCACGCCCGAGCCAGAACATGCATGCTCCCTGCCAAGCCAGTGTCCGCTGATCCGCTATCCAAGCCAATACCTCCGTCTTATAAACCCAAAGTTCCTACCCTTTCCAGTGTCCACACTAGAAACTGTCTCTCTGTCCCCAGTTATCCCTGCCGTGTTGCTGTTGCCTTGTCACTGTTGCATGGACTAAGCCCTCCCGAAGTCGCGGCTCCCAGGGTCCCTAACTCTTCTCTTCGATAGTAGAAACAAAGGTGTTCGGGCTCCGCCCGATGTAAAATAAACACTGATTGCTTGCAATCGGTAGGGAAGATGTCCAGTACACGAGCCCCCACAATCGCCTACACTCATACTAGCGGAACCTCCTTCTCTCCATGTGGTGCACGACATTTCGTGCCCACATGCCGTGCCCTGGTGGCACATCCCCAGTCAAACACTTGGTTCCGCAGGTGATCGTGAATAAATCGACTGGCACGCCCGCATTCCATCCAGCTATCCTTGTCCTAATTTTCCCAGAATGATTAACCATACGCCACTCTTTCCTGTGCATTCCTATCATTGTTTTCACCTTCTCGTCAATACCCCCGAAATTCCCACTTGCCAAGTCGACCTATCTCGGCCTTTCGTAAAAGGCGAGTGTGCGTCACCGCCGTGAGGAAAAACATAAGGGATTCCCCGCGAGCAAAACAATGACGTGCATGAAAATGCATGATACCACATAATGATATTCATTATGTAAAAGACATGCAGACTTAAAATATGTATGCAGTGCATTCTAATTTGAAAATAAAAAATTTCAAACTCCCCCTTAATAGGATGCACTTTTCATCAAGGAATGACCATAGAAAAACTTATCTTGCATATCATAAGAAATATCACTTGAGCTTCTACATTGGAATCTTTATTTTTCAGATTGTTTGATTTTTATTCTTTGGAGTTTTAGAGAAGTTTAGTGTGCCTTGGCTCCCTTTTTCTGACAGGTAATTTTATTTATTTTATTCCAAGGTGCTCCTGCAAAACAGATTCTCACTTTATGTTTTTAGGTACCCAAGATTTCTTGGGTCCTTGAGGGTTAGTAGCACCTCTAGTAGGTGCTCTCCACAATTTATGCGCATTAAAATCATCATTTTTCATCAGAAGATAATCATACATAACATGCCCAAACTCACCATAGTAATGGCAACATACTAAAGACTTCTCATTTTTCTTATGTGCATTTGCATTGAATTTCTGTGGGTGATCAGTGATGTTAGCATTTTTGGCATGGAAATTGTTTCTCCCTTTTACTTCCCAACAGTCCTTGACTATGTGGCCAGGCATTCCACAGTTATAGCAAGAGCAAGATCTTCCGTTTGAAAATAGTTTTTGTTTATTAGGCGCAATTATCTTTTTGCATGCTTTTATATCATCATTCTTCATAACAAAGCACTCATTCATCACATGTCCAGGCTGTCCACAGTAAAAGCAGGTAACCTTCTTTCTCTTAATAGCATGGTGTTTGGCATTAGGTTTCCTAGCATGCACATCAAAAGCAGTCACATTGTTCTTCAATTTTTGTGACTTAATTTTATTGCTGATTTGCTCAATTTTTATGGTTTTCTACTATTGAGGTTTCAGATTAGTGGGTTGTTGGGCTTTAAAAGTGCTAGGTACATTGGAACTACACACAAAGGATGTGAACAATTTATTTTCAAAAGATTTTTTGTTCATCGGGCTGTAGCCAAGCCCTTCTCTTTGGAAGTTGACATTAACTCTCAGAAGCTTATCAAATTTTTCTTTACCATCCGCAAACTTATACAGTGAATTATTCAAATCATGGATTTCATATTCGAGAGATGAAATGTGGAGTTCATAGCTAGCAATCTCTTCTTCACAGGAAACAACTCTCTCATTCAACATGCCATTAACGGTTTTGTAACTTTCTATTTCATACTTTAAAACATGCAAATTTTCAGGCGAGTCAGTTTTAACATCAACTATGAATTTTCCTTTTTCATGAGCAACCAATCTCTCAGACATGGCTCTGTTTAATTCTTTCAATTTTTTATTTTCTTTTATAAGCTCATTATTCTGAATAAATTCATCTACCAGTTTCTGATCACTTTCCATTAACTGTAGTTGATCTTTTGATTTTTGTTTGTCTTCTTCAAGTTTAGAGATTTTGTCTAGGAATTGTTTATTATCTTTTCTTAAGGAGGCAGTTATTTCTTTATGAAACTCAACATCACACAAGCAAGCTTCATTCATTCTTTCTAGATGCTCAAGTCTAGCAGTAGTAGAGTCATCATGAGCTAAGGCATTGATCTTCATTTTTGATTTTTTGTTTTCTTTTCTACCATTATCATGTCGGTCTACGATTTTAGCAAAGGCATTCTCCCAATCATCAGTGGTAAAGTGTTCAAGTGAAGATGTTACCTCTTCTTCATCACTAGCCATTAAGCTAAATTCAATAATTCTCTCTTCTTCAGCCGATAAGAGGTTTTCTTCTTCCTCATCATCACTCCAGGTAGACAACATTACTTTCGGCTTCTTCTTGCTGTCATTGGTCGTTGTCTTTTGCAACTTGGGACGCTCACTTTTAACATGTCCTAGTTCCTTGCAATAATGATAGGTTACCTTGTCAGTTTTCTTATTTAAAACAGATTTAATGTAACGCCTAAGAATTTTCTAAGAATTTTTTGGGATTAAAATATAATTTTTAAGCATTTAAATGGACTAAATGGGCTATTAAATGAATTATGGTTAATTAAATCTAATTATTAAGGCCATATACTACTTAAAGAGGATTAGGCCCATTTAAAATAAGCCACTTGGCCCAAATTATGATTTTGGACCTGGCCCATGTTCTAGAAGCTTAAATTTGGTGTATTTACGGAATTAAGAGATAAATAGGCATAAATGGAGGATAAATAACAAAAGAGTTTGAACCAATTCAAATTTCGGCACCCAACATTGAAAACGGTATATTGCGAGACCGCATGATGCCCAAAACGGTCCTCATGTGACCGCTATTAACAAGCAGATCCGAACGGTGAAGAAAGCTTGAAAAGTTGGGAACTTTGGCATCCAAATCCTCTGGGATCGATGCTATCCACTAGTTGGAAGAGTCTAGAATGCTTGAGGATCGAATTGAAACCCTAATTAGGACTCTAGATTCATTCATATCCTTAAAACCCTAGCTAACCCTATAAATAGACCTTAAGTTTTAACTACACAACCCTTAATTTTGGCTCGCGTGGAACTAAGGTAAGGGGGCATTATTTCAGGTAGGTTCTTTGGAGTATTTTGTTTGTAATAGAGAGGACTAACTACCCTCAAAATTTCATCTTAGGAAATCAAGCCATCAGGAAGATAGAAGCTAACAAAGTTGCTGGTTCGGTGCAAGAAACCCAGAAGATTGTGCGACCGGGCCAGATTGAGCAACGAATTAGAAGCCATAAACGAGGTAATTAGATAGGGGTTATTTAGAACTATTTGTTCCTTTTAGTACCATATTCTTACCCTCCAATTTTCGTGATCTTGGGTGAAGGGAATCAGAAGTTAGAAAGCCACGAAGCTGCTGATCCAGTTCAGGACAAACTGGAATTAGAGTCAAGTTCCAGTCCAAAATTCAAAGTTTAGAGCTCTGTCCAGAGGTAAGTTATCTCATGAATGACTTAAACTTGATGTTAAGGGTAAACGCCCTCAATTTCCAATAGTTTTCATGCATCCTACATGGAGTATTTTATGTTTTATTGAGACTGCGCAGTAAGTTCATTTCCCATGCATACACCTAGCTCTAATGGGATAAAAATAGAAATTCCTTATTTATTTCTCACAACATATGCATGTTCATGGCCTAATTACCTTATAACATGACTTAGCTATGTGGTTACATCATTTTCCATGCATAACATGACCTAGGTTAGCATTTTATTTTAATGTTTTATAGCTTTTGTCTCCTGCTCCACCAAGGCTAATTTTGTGGCCTTCACGAAATCGGAGTTGCCTAGAGTTTGTGTCGGGCCACTTTTGACTGATCAGATGGGCCTAGTGTCCATTCGAACTGTGTAGTATCGAGTCGTGCCATTCATGTTGGTGCTGTAGGGGTATGCCCCGAAGAGGTTGTAATATTTTCCTCCAGTTATTCTTCAATAAAATCAACCTCCTAGTGGTACATTCACATATCTAGGTAGGTCTTTTGAAAAAAAAAATAGCTTTTGTCTCCTGACAGAAGGTGGCCTTAACGGGACCGCAAGGAACCCTAGCGGTCTAATAGGTGACCGTCTGTATACCTTTCTTGCGGCCTATCGCAAGACCATCTGGGACACTATGCGGCCATACCCTGACCGCTATTTGGTTCTGTGAACCAATCTGAGCCTAGTCGAATTTTGCATATTAGAAATCCTATAATTATGTTATCTTTCACTAAAAATTATGTTTATTTTCCTGTTAAACACCCTCTTTCAGCATGAGCATGTCTTAGAACCTTATTTTTCATTATAATGTAACTTCATGCCAAATGTTATAATTTTGTAATTAAATGATTTTGTATGATATGGACATGATTTATGAGGTGTTAATATAATGGTCTTTACCGTTGGTTCTAATCGTTCACTCTCATCTCTTAAGTCATTTTCTTAAATACATGGCGTATACTCCGGTGTGCGACCATTAGATACACATTGCACATATAGGCACACTCTCTTAGACTTGTGAACCTCTCCGCCGGATATTCCTTCTGTCGGACTAGGGGATCATGTTTCAAGACCTTCGTAAGACTCCGCGAGCCTGGAATTCCCACTAGGACGCCGAGCTGGTTATACCCTTAAAGCCCAAATTGTCTAGAAAGCACTCACATGCTCGAAGTTTTACTTTCTATACTCTGATTAATTGCGGCCTATAGGAGACCATCTATGTTACTTAGCAGTCTTTTCTAGGCCGTTTTGTTCATAAAACAGCCCCCTTGCGACCGTTATTCTCCATAATTCTTCAAGTGTCATCTTTCTTTTGTTCTGGTTAACACAACTTGAATGTGGCCTTCACTGGACCGTTGCTATTGATTAAGCGGCCTAGCTGTGACCGTTTTCTTCTTGAAACGGCCCAGTAAATGACCATTTATTTATGTCAAGTTCATAACCCGAGGTTTGACCTAAGGGTTGTTTAAGTTCTGTTCTCAGATGATCTTAGGATTATCTATATCTCAAACTTATGTGTAACAAGTTCATGTTAAGTTATGGAACTAAATTAATGTATCGTTATGCTGCCAGAATGCCGCCGTAGCATAATGTTCTTTTAATTCTTCTTTTAAATCTCATATCAGTTTTGAGAACGTTCTATACCTTGGTTACTTGGTCATGAAACCTAGTATTTGAACTCATTACGTTATTGGCCATATTTATATTTTCATGGAAGTAGCTTGATTTATAACTTGAAGATGCAAGAGCGGGCACGGATAGTGTCCAAGGGCTCCACTCTAGTCCCCTCGGTAGATAGCCAGAAACATACTATAAACCATGGGGTATGATGAACACTGGTGTCGCATTACGCTGGGAGTACTTTTTTTATAAACTGGTGAATATCAACGAATACTCACGAGACATTCTTGTGAATTTACATGCTTGCTAGTACATTCTCGTTACATGACTTTCTAGTAAATAGCCTTTATGGTTATGAAAAGTGCATTCTTGTTCATGAAAGGCCAACCTTACATTCTTGCTATATACTTGTTCAATCGTACTCTCATATCGCAATCTTGATCATATCATGTTACTTGTGTTACTTTGGTTTTACACCGCATGTTTTACCATATTCGTTTATCTTTACTCTAGAGCAAAAATGTTAATTACTTAAACTTTGTCATCATGTTGATACGAAGATACCTACTGTGCATGTGTGATCATACCTACTTTTCTCATCTTTTCAGGAAACACTAGTGAATCAGATTCAGTTTATGCGAGTAGCGGGTCCGAGAGAGATTGATGGTCAATTGGCATGAGAGAAGCCTAGCTATCTAGGGTCTAGTCGAGTCATATTGTAATTTTTGATTTCTTGAGTCTTATGATTTAAAGATGTCAAAGGCAATGGTCTTATGTACTTTTTGGTTATTATTATTATGAAATAAAGTTGGAGTTTGAGTAATTACTTGTGCAATTACTTTTATGTGATTGTCTTGTGCTCTGATTATACTGCTTGCTTGAGGCGTAGTAGCCGACTGTCCACGTTCCCGAGATTCCTTCCGCTGTATTAAAATCTTGGGGCGTGACATTTAACTTGGGAGTTTCTGCTTACCTGAAGTTTTTCTTTCTTATGTCTTTTACCTATTTTTGTTAGAAATTTACAAAACTTTCTGGTAAGCAGGACAACTTCACTATGATCTTCGCTGATGTTTGAAGATTCACTTTCTTCACTCATACTTTTGCTATTCGGAGCTACCCTCAATGCTATGGTCTTCTTGGGATTCAGCTCCTCCTCTCTTCACCTCGAATTTAACTCATAAGTCATGAGTGATCCTATTATTTCATCTACTGTCAAAGTTGATAGATCTTTTGAATCCTCAATAACTGTGGCTTTAGTGTGCCACTCAGGAGTGAGTGATCTGAGGATTTTTCAGACCAATTCATTTTGAGAGTGCTCTTTACCCAAGTATTTTAAAACATTGGTTAATTGAGCAAACCTAGCATACATATCAGAAATAAATTTACTAGGTTTCATCTTAAACATCTCAAATGCAGAGACTAGCATATTGGCCATAGTCGCCCTTACCTCAGACGTGCCATCATATATCACCTCAAGCCGATCCCACATTTCTTTGGTAGATGTGCACGTTGACACCCTCGAAAACTACATCGGGTAGATGGCACACTACATCACATTCAAAGTACTCCTGTTGACTGTGGATTGGTGAATCTGTTCTATGCTCTAGATATCCTCATTCTTCGGGAGAGCATAGCGACCTCGATCAATTACACTCCACATCTCGTGGTTCTGAGCTCGGAGGAATATTTGCATTATGTTCTTCCAGTAACAATAGTTGGTTCCATCGAAGAAGGGCGGTCTATTGATGGAGTATCCCTCGGCTAGAAAGCTACGAGGAAGCTCCTCAGTGGATCTCCCCAGGTCGTTAGACCACATTGTAGGGGAACCCGCTCTGATACTAATTGTTGGGTAAGCAATCAGATCTAGAGGGGGGTGAATAGATCCTGTAACACCCCTGTAATTTTCTAGGATTTTTTGAGAATTAAATAAAATTATTAAGCATTTAAAAGGCTTAATAGACTATTTAATGAATTCTAGGTTAAGTATATTGATTGGAAGGCCAATCATTAACCTGATAAATAAGCCCACTTTAAATAGGCCCATAAACTCAATTCTAAGGCTTTTTAGCCCAAGCCCAATCTTAGAGATGTAATTAGGATAATTTCATACTTTAATTAGATACATAGGGGATAAATAGGGCTAGAATTTGAGTTGAATTCAAATTTTTGGCGCCCAGGGCAAGTCACGGTCAGTCGCGCGACCGCGACCTACTGAAGGTGGTCTAGAGACGACCGCTACTTAGTTCCATAAACAGAAAGGTTTAAACCCTGAAAAGTCTGGATTTTTATCCTTCCAATTGCCAAGGATCGATGTGATATGGCATGGAAACTTGCCTAAGAACTCTTAGAGATCGATTCTAACCCCAATAAGGACTCTATTTCGATCTAATCCCTCAACCTTAGGCCAAACTCTATAAATAGAGCCCAGATTTGTCCTATGCGAACCCTAATTTTGGATCGCATAGTTCGAAGGTAAGACATCGTCTACTCAGGTTCATTCTTTAGGGTTTTTTGTTCCCTTTTGTATCTTCTAACCCTCTGTCAAATTTCATGTTAGCTGATCAAGCATCTAGAGAGCTAGAGGGATCAAAAATAGTTGTTTCTACGCAGATCGCGTAGGAACGGGTGTGTTCTTCTGGTGAGGATCCGAAGTTTAGGGACCTTAGCAGAGGCATTTTCAAGTTCAACCTTAGAGTTAATTATTCCCCTTTGTGTCTTCTAACCACCATCTGAATCTCGTGAAAGAAGATCAAGCAATCAGGGAGATAGAACGTCTGGAAGTTGTTGGTTCCACGCAGGACGCACAGGAACGAGAACCTTCTTCCAGTAACAAATTCAAAGTATAGAGTCCAACCTAGAGGTAGGTTACCTCATGAACGGCTTAAACATCAAGCTAGGAACAAAAGCCCTCTATTTTCTTCTGATTTCATGAATGGTACACGAAGAATTTTACGTTTTCCTATGACCGCATAATTACGCTTTTTATGGCATGATATCCCTGCACCCTTAATTAAAAGATAAGACCTTTGGGTTAATTCATGCTTGTTCCATGCCCTTACTTTGTTCTAAACATGTTGTCATATCTTACCCTTCTATTCTTTACAATTTTCATGCATTAATTACCCTAGAATAGGCCCTACACGTTAGATTTAGCTTCTATCTGATACAGGCAGAAGGCGATCCCACAGAGACTGCTATTTTCAAGTAGCGGCCCAAGACTGACCGCCACCTCGAAGTAGCATTCCGCTATAGATCGCTACTTGGTTTCTGTAACCATCCCAACCCTTATTTTTTTCCTTATTAGATATTATGCTAAGCATGTCTTATTTCGTTATTTTTAATCTAAATCCTGTCATGCCATCATAAGTAGTGTTAGCATGTGTTAAAAGGCTTAATTTCATGTATGTTAATTTTATGCCAAAACTTTATAGTTTGTACTTAAAGGAATTTCCACGACTTAGTTGCATCGTGATTGTGTTTGGTGCATTCCCTTCTCACCTTACTTCTATTTTATTAAGTACACATATAGCTCGTACTCTGGTACGACGCTATTAGATAACTTGCACTTGATAGGAACACTCTCTTCGACTTGAGAGCCTCTCCGTTGGATATTCCTTTTGCCATACTAGGTGAACTTGTTTCAAGGCCTCCGTAAGTCTCCGTGAGCCTGGGATTCCCACTAGGACGCCGAGTTGGTTGTACCTTAAAAACCTAAAAGTCTAGAAAGCAGTTCATGAAACTTGTGTTTTCTTTGAACTGACCTGAACGCGGCCTTTAGGCGACCACTATTTCCTGATAGCGATCCTTGCGTGACCACTTTCTGCTAGTTACTCGTTGTGTTGACCTGTTCCTTCTTCTGCATCGACTCCATCCTGATAGTGGTCTGGACTTGATCGCTACCTCAAGAAAATGGTCTTGGCTCGACTGTGTTATGTCTACATATTGCTCAACCTGTGGTTTGACCCAAGGGTTGGTTATACTCTATTCTTGAATGATCTTCTGATTGTCTGAAACCCAACACCTTATTCAATAAATTATTAATGAACTATGGAACAATGGAAATGTACCGTTATGCTGTCGGATTCCTCCCGTAGCATAATATCTTTTAATTCATCCTTGATTTCATGTTGGTACGTTCTTACCTTGATATTGTTGTCATGAACTATTATTTGAATTTGACATTACTGGCCTACATTTATATTTCTCGTGGAAGTAGCTTGATTCAAAACTTGAAGATGCAAGGGTGGGCACGGAAGGTGTCTAAGGGCTTCACGCTAGCCTCCTCGACAGATGGCCGGAAACATACTAACCATGGGATATGATGAACATTGGCATCGCATTGCGTTGGGAGTACTTTTTTTATAAACGGTGAAATCCATGAAATCTCATATTTGATTATTACATGTATGATAACTTTCTAGTGCATAGCCTTTATGGTTATGAAAACTACATTCTCGATACATGCTAGTACATTCTCGTTAATGAAAGGCCAAATTTATATTCATGCTACAATATTACTTGATCATGCTCCCATATCTCCTATCTTGTTTATGTCTTGTTACTTGCGTTACTTTGGTTTTTATCATATGTTTTATCGAATTCTTCCTACTTTACCTTCTAGAGCTAAAATGTTAATTACTTAAATATTACCTTCATGTTGATACAAAGATACCTACTGGGCGAGTGCGCTCATTCCCTACTTTCTTAATCTTTTCAGGAGACTCTAGCGGGTCGGATTCAGACTATTCAAGTGGCGGATCCGAGAGTGATTGAAAAATGAGAGAAGTCTTAGTGTCAAAAGTTATATTGTAGTTGGAATTCCTTCATTGAGATAGGCGGTGAAGTCGATCATGTTATGTAATTTTCTCTTTATTGAGTCTAGTGAATTATTATGTCAATGAGACAAAAGTCATTGTAAACTCAAGTTATTATTCAATAAAGTTAGAATTTTTGAGTATATTATCTTGTGTTCACTCTTTTGTGTGTGAATGTTTAGTGCTCTAATTATCATGCTAGCTTGAGGCTTGTTTGCCAGCTGTTCACGCTCTTGACTTAATTCCGCTGCATATCTCGGGACGTGATAGTTAAGTTGGTATCAGAGCCTAGGCATGAGTAAGTCCTAGGAAAAAGTCATGTCCTAGGTTAAGTCCAAGCGGTTTAAGGACCCACACCTATGAACTTGGAATACCATGCAGCCTGACAATCTCCTTGATATATAAGGTGGCTAGGACATCCACGGTCCATTTAGTCTTGATAGGTAAGAAGTGGGCGGACTTGGTTAGTCAGTCCACAATTACCCATATAGCAACAAAATCACTTCGGATCTTCGGTAAACCCACAATGAAATCCATACCGATACTATCCTATTTCCATTCTGGTATTTCAAGAGGCTTGAGCTTGCCAGCCGGTTTGAGGTGTTCGGCCTTGACTTGTTAATAAACCAAACATCGGCTTACGAACTCAGCTACCTCTCTTTTCATGTTAGGCCACCAGAAAGTTCTCTTGATGTCTTGGTACATTTTTGTAGCACCGGGATGTATAGTGTACTTAGACCGATGTGCTTCCTCCAAGATTTTACCCTTGAGGATAGAACAGTCCAATACACATGTTCTTCCTTTGATTAATAACCTTCCATCATCTGTTAGAAGAAAATCCGGTCGTTGATCTAATTTCTCTTTAATTTCCATAATCAACGGATCATCACCTTACCGTTCCTTAATTTTAGAGAGTAACTCGGGTTGGAGTCGAATATTAGCGATAAAGACTCCACCTTCCTTCTCCTCCATATTGAGGTCTAGACTTGCCATTTGTTCAAGTAGATGCCATTCTTTAACCATCATGCTGGATAGTAAGGCCATCGGCTCCCGGCTAAGTGCGTCAGCTACGGCATTATCTTTTCCGGGGTGGTATTGTATAGAGAAGCCGAAATCCTATAAATATTCTAACCACCGTCTTTCTCTCATATTGAGCTCCTTTTTAGAGAATAAATATTTGAGACTCTTGTGATCAGAATACACCGTAAAGGCTTCGCCATAGAGATAATGTCGCCAGATCTTCAAAGCAAAGACCACAGCTGCCAGCTCTAGGTCATGCACGGGGTAATTTTCCTCATGCTTCTTCAATTACCGTGAGGAATAAGCTATGACCCTGCCATGTTGCATTAATACGTAACCTAGACCAATTCCAGATGCATCCGCATATACTTCGAATCCTCCTCCTTCCATAGGTAATGTGAGAATAGGGGCAGTCGTCAGACAATCCTTTAAAGTTTGAAAACTCTTCTCGCATTTCTCGGACCATATAAAAGGATTCTCCTTTCTTGTTAATCTTGTTAAAGGTACCGCAATCATGGAGAAGTCCTTGATAAATCTTCGATAATATCTAGCCAATCCCAAAAAGCTTCGGATTTTCATCACACTAGTAGGTCTTTCCCAGTTCTTTATGGCCTCGACCTTTGAAGGATCGACGGCGATACCGTTCCGGGAAATTATGTGACCGAGAAAAGAAACTTCCTCTAACCAGAAATCACATTTCTTAATTTGGCATAAAGCTTGTGATCTCTTAATAATTGAAGGGCCTTCTTGAGATGTTCTTCATGTTCTTCCTTTGACTTGGAGTAGATCAAAATGTTATCGATAAAGACAACCACAAATTGATCGAGGTATGGCCTGAATATATTGTTCATTAATTCCATGAATGCGGCAGGCACATTTGTTAAGCCAAAGGTCATAACGGTGCACTCGTAATGTCCATACTGACGCCGAAATGTAGTCTTGTGAATATCACTTTCCTTGATCTTTAATTGATGATAACCAGATCGAAGATCAATCTTTGAAAAATATTGAGCTCCAGAAATCTGGTCGAATAATTCATCGATCCTTAGTAAAGAATATTTTTTCTTGATGGTGAGTTGATTCAATTGCCGATAATCAACACATAATCTCATCGAACCATCTTTCCTTTTGACAAAGAGGACCGGGGCTCCCCAAGGTGAAGTACTTGGTCGGATAAACCCATTTTCTAATAACTCCAATAGTTGTTCCTTTAACTCCTTCATTTCGATAGCAGACAACCGATACAGAGCTTTAGAAACTAGTGCAGCTCCCGGAATTAAATCAATAGAGAAGGCAACTCGTCCGGAAATACATCAGAATAATCCCGAACGATAGGAATGTCCTTTAGAACGGGTTCTGTATGCTCGATCATAGTGATAGAAACTAAGAAACCGGCACAACCATTCCTCAATAATTTCTCGGCTTTGAGGGCCAAAATGAGAGATATGTGTCTAGAATGCCTGATACCAGAAAATAAGAGGTTGGGATAACCCATAAAAGTTACCGTACCCAACTTGCAATTGACACTAGCACCATGTGTAGATAGCCAATTGGCACCCAATACAACATCATATCCATCCATCTCCATGCATACCAAATCAGCGGGTAACTTATAACCGCTAATTAGAACTTCACTAGAAGGATAGAAATGTTTAATTTCCATTCCCGTTCCAATAGGGGTAGTAATAGTGAGTGTAGAATCTAATGGAACAGGCTTCATCGGTAAAAGACCAGCAAATCTTCTAGATATAAATGAATGCGTAGCTCCAGTGTCAAATAAGATAGAGGCATGCCTTGAGTACACAAAAAGAGTACCTTCCACGACACCTCCTTCTTCGGTAGGTTCCGCATCCATGAGAGCTTGGAGTCTTCCTTGCTTTTTGCCAATAATAGGAAGTTTTGCCGGTGGTGGAGTTTGCTCGTTGAGAAGAGGGTAATTCGGGATCCAATGCTCCCGACTCCCGCATCGAAGACATGCGCCGAGCTTTCTCCAGCATTCCTCGACTTTGTGTCTGGGCTTCTCGCAGAATTTACATAATTCCTTTCATGACGAAGAGAAAGGAACTATTTGCTTGTCAAATGTCATCGGCTTCTTGTCCCCTTGAAAGTTACGTCCACCTTTGTTGAAATTACGCCTGTCCTTGATCAAGTTACGCCCGTCATTGGGCCTTTTCTTCCCGAAGGAAGGTTTGAAACTACCGGCTTCCGTAACTTGCTCTCTCTTGGCTTCTCTTCCCCGGATGCGATCCGATAACTCTGTTGCATCTTCTAGGAGTTGTGCTCTCTGTACCGCGTCAAAATAAATTTGGATATCCATCGGGGCGAGTTGAGTAATATATTGCGGCCTTAAGCCGTTGAGAAATCTCCTTGCCTTCATCTTGTCGGTACCCACGAGATGTGGGGCGTACCGAGATAATCTTGAAAATTGAGCTTCATATTCCGTAATCGATAATCCCCTTTGTTTTAAGGTTACAAATTTGGTGGCCTTCCTCTCTTGCACTCGGTCGGAGAAATACTTGTTATTGAAGTGTTCCACGAACTCTTCCCATAGCACTTGGCCGTACGGTAAAGTAGCCTCGATCGATTCCCACCAGGCACGTGTGTCCCTTTCTAGTTGGAAAGTAGCGAGTAGGACCTTTTCCTCGTCGGCACATTACATGACTCGAAAAATCCTCTCAATTTCCTTAATCCAATGTTCGGCTTTATCTGGGTCCGTAGATCCGACGAACTTGGGAGGGTTCATGCTCCGAAAATTTCTATGCAGGTCTCTGGCTCCTCAGTTTGCTCCTCCGTGAGCAACCTGTTGGAGGGCTTGGGTTAAGCCTTGAACGGTGCGTTGCATCTCGCGCCATTGAGCTCTCTCGATGGTCATTTACGAGAATTAACTTGCAACCATAATTACAAGGTTTAATGTTTTATTTTGGTATTCATTTCTTGATTAATTCTTTTCCTTTAAAACTTAACCCATGATCTACTCAAACTTACTAGGCAAGTTTAAGTTCCTAACCGATTTCTAGGTATTTATCTATACCTATATTAAGGGAAAACCTATGTTAAAGAAATCCTAGATTTTATGTAACCTAGGCTCTGATATCACAAAGATTGTCACGCCCCGACGCGGAATATCGTGAACGTGAGCGAGTCGTAAACAAGCGTGTCGATCAGAGCATGTACAATTTGATTTCTAAAGATAGAAATGAATGGAAAAATGATACTTTTATTCCATCAAAATGAAGTTTACATCACTAATTCATAAGCCATAATGGCAAATTACAACTTCCAATCCCAAAGTACATCATTATTGTAAAAATACTAATGATCTACATAAATCATAGGGAAAAGAAAAACACCCTTTCACTCTTGTCCATTCCCTTGTTCGATTTCATTTCCTGCAATAATTTACCAAAACGTAGGGTGAGCAAAGAAGCTCAGTGGGATTTTATATCTCTATAATCAGGCAATATTTAAGTATTTATCATTTTGAACATTCTTTTTAAGTAAATTGGGAAGTGTTTAAGATCATGAATAGCAAGTAGAAAATTGTATACGGAATTTCAAGTAATAACATGATAACAAGGTTCCAAGATAATTTCAAGTATTGAATATTGAACATGTAAAGAATATCATGAAAGAATTTGGCCATTTCATGCAAGTCAAATATATCATGTAATTTCAAGCAATTTCAAGTAACAAGTAAACAAGTACAATAACGAAGTGTGGAATGTCATAAATAATCTAGTAAGTCATGCACTTCGGTGCAATGCCACACCGTGATCAATCAACTCCCATGGGCACAAGTACTTTCGGGCGCTCCTCCCAAGACCGGACCAGGCCCCATTAATGCCAAGCATTGGGTCAGTGGATCATAAGATCCCAAGTATGTTTAGACATCCACTTAACACTATGGCTAATGAATTTTAAGAATAAACTCATTTGTGAAAAGCACAGATCTGGCAAAAATCTCAGAAGTAGCAAGAGGAGTGAATAATAATTTTAAGGCATCATGTTTAACGATATTAAGTCGTGGAATTCAAGAAAGAACGGCAACTAGGAAGAAATTTTAAGTAATTAGAGTTTAATAGAATTAATTTAATTCCATGGTTTAATCTTGTGTGCATTTGGTTTACAAGTGTTTAGACATATTTACAAGAAGTTTTTTTTGCACATTAAAGATGCATTAGTTTAGCCAAAACGGTGATTTATTATTATAAAAATAAAAAAATAGATTTTTATACCGAAAATAATTTTAACTTGCTGAAAATAATTTTAACATGCTGAAAATGATTTTCATATGTTACTTTACTGATAAGATGATAAAAATAAATTTTTCATGTTGGATTTAATTTTTAACATGCTGGAAATTCATATTTAACATGCTAAAATTAATACTTAACATGTTAAAATAATTCTCATACATTAACTTACTAATAAGATGATAAAGATAAGTTTACCATGCTGATTACAGAAATTCTCTGATAATAACATAAATTTTATCATGCTGAAAATTATTTTTCTATATTTATTTACCAATTATTTGATAGGAAAATAGAATTATCATGCTGAAAAATAGTTTTAATATACTGAAAATAATTTTAATATGCTGAAAATAATTCTAACATGTTAGAAATAATTTTTTCATGCTGGAAGAAATTTTATCATGCTGGAAGTAATTTTCATGCATCAATTTACTAATTATTTAATAGGAAAAATTAGGTTTAACATATAGAAAATAGTTTAAATATATTTTAGCATGCTAAAAATAGTTTTTATATCTCAGTATGTATAAAATAATTTTATCATGTTGGAAGTCATTTTTAACATGCTGAAATATTTTTCATGCAATGATTTACTAATATGGTTAAAAATAGATTTTTACATGAAAAAAAAATATAATTTTATCCTACAAGAATAATAATTTTTAACATGCTGTAAGAATTAAAACATGCTAATATTACATTTCCTTACTTTTGGTGACTAAATGCTTACAATTAATGTGGATTTCTAAATGTTATAATTTCTATTGTATAGTGACTAATCTTTAGTCCCACATTGGAAGTTTTGAAAACTTTTATTACTTTATATGTTGGAGAGCTCACCCTTGGGTCAGGACCCAAGGGGCATAGGATGTGGACACGAGTTGTGAGTTTTGTATGAGACATTTGTTTACAAGCAGAAAGTGTCGACCTGGGAGGTCGACACTTATTTCCGGTGTGCGATTTTGTTCTTCAAACAGAACATCCGTGAAAAAGTGTCGACCTTGGAGGTCGACACTTTTCACTAATTTTTCGATTTTCAAGCAGAAAACTCAATCCCGAGTGTCGACTCAAGGAGTCAACACTTTTTCTGCTACTTCCGATTTTTCTTCACAAAAATGGCCATAACTCACTCATTTCTCAATGAAATTTAATGAATAAGGTATCAATGGAAAGAGCATTGAAAAAGGAACAATCTAGCATGCTTTAATTAGAATTTATTCTGAGAGATACCTACCTTTTTACGGATCTAAGGAAGAGGTAAGAAAATTCCCCAAATAAGATAAAACTCTTGATTTCTCCCAAATCTTCCTTCAAATCTCCTTCAATCTTCACACCAGCATAGCTTAAGCCTCTAGGGATGGTTTGTGAGTTGATTGGGATTCTATTTATAGCCAAAACTTGGCCAATTTTGTCAAGATTCCTCACCTAATTATACCTAACCCATTAAGTCTGAATTAAAAGAAAAATTCTATTTCTCTTCTTAATCTAGCCCATCTTTGGTGTGAAAATAATGTAATTTCGGCTGGTCTAAAGTTATATGTTAGGTAAGGGTTGATTCTTGAGTCAATCTTCTAGAAATGGGGTTATTATAATCCCTTAAATGCCATATTAAACATGTGTTACGAATTTTAGTCTAATTATCCTTTAATAAATCATTTAATCCATTAATCCAACCCATTATGGATTATCCAATAGGCCAATTGTAATCCTAGTCCATTATATGGACTTTTATTGGGCTTCCTATGATTTATCTAAGGGTTAAAGCATTTATTTTTCAATTTACCATAAGGAAATTCAAGTAAATGCATTTCTCTTGTTTATTACTTATAGTAAAAATGTAATTTAACTATTTCATGAAAATTTTAATTATAGAATAAAATTTAAAAAATTATTTCTCATTTTTATTTATCGGGTTTCTACATCCTCCCCCACTTAAAAGAATTTGGTCATCTAAATTCACACTATATTACTAAAATTCAAAAATTCGAATTGAAATGTTAAATTCTAACCTGAGATTAAATCCGGGTATTTCTTCTTGATAGATTCTTCTAACACCCATGTGACTTTCTCGAATCCACGTTTGCTTCATTGGACTTTCACCATCGGTATAGCCCGATTCCTCAATTGGTGTAGTTTCCGATCTAATATCTTTATCGGTCTTTCTTCATATGATAAGTCCTTTTGTAGCTTCAATTCTTCAAATTGAATCACATGTGAAGGATCGTACACGTACTTCCTTAGCATTGATACATGGAAGACATCGTGTACACCGGCCAGTTGAGGAGGCAAAGCTAGCTTGTACGCCACCTCTCCGATTCATTCCAGAATCTCAAAAGGGCCAATAAATCTCACAGCATTCCCTTGATGCGGAATCTTCTAATTCCTCGTGCGGGCGAGATCTTTAAAAAGACATGCTCCCTCACTTGGAATTCAAGGTCTCTCCTCCGATTGTCGGCATAACTCTTTTGCCGTGATTGAGCTACCTTCAATCTTTCTTGAATCAACTGGATTTTGTCAGTGTATCTTGGACAATATCGGGACCCAGCAATCCTTTTCTCCAACCTCGCTCCAACATAGAGGTGATCGACAGCTTCAGCCATATAATACTTCGAATGGTGCCATTTGAATGCTAGACTGATATCTATTATTGTAAGCGAACTCAGTCAGCGGTAAATGTTCATGCCAACTTCCACCGAAGTCTATCATGCAGGCTCTCAACATATCTTCAATAATCTGATTCGTCTCTCAGTTTGTCCATCAGTCTGAAGGTGAAAAGCAGTGCTAAATCTTAGCCTAGTACCCATAGATGATTGCAAACCTTTCTAGAAATGAGAGGTGAATCTCGGATCTCGATCCGAAATAATGGAACTTGGAATACCATGCAGCCTGACAATCTCCTTGATATATAAGGCAGCTAGGACATCCACAGTCCATTTAGTCTTGATAGGTAAGAAGTGAGCGGACTTGGTTAGTCGGTCCACAATTACCCATATAGCATCAAAACCACTTCGGGTCTTCGGTAAACCATAATGAAATCATACCAATACTATCCCATTTCCATTCCGGTATTTCAAGAGGCTTGAGATTGCCAGCCGATTTGAGGTGTTCGACCTTCACTTGTTGACAAATCAAACATCGGCTTACGAACTCAGCTACCTCTCTTTTCATGTTAGGCCACCAGAAAGTTCTCTTGAGGTCTTGGTATATTTTTGTAGCACCGGGATGTATAGTGTACTTAGACGATGTGCTTCCTCCAAGATTTTACCCTTGAGGATAGAACAGTCCGGTACACATGTTCTTCCTTTGAATAATAACCTTCCATCATCAGTCAGAAGAAAATCCGGTCGTTGATCTAATTTCTCTTTAATTTCCACGATCAACGGATCATCACCTTGCCGTTCCTTAATTTCTGAGAGTAACTCGGGTTGGAGTCGAATATTAGCGATAAAGACTCCACCTTCCTTCTCCTCCATATTGAGGTCTAGACTTGCCATTTGTTCAAGTAGATGCCATTCTTTAACCATCATGCTAGATAGTAAGGCCATCAGCTTCCGGCTAAGTGCATCAGCTACTGCATTATCTTTTCCGGGGTGGTATTGTATAGAGAAGTCGAAATCCTTTAAATATTCTAACCACCGTCTTTGTCTCATATTGAGCTCCTTTTGAGAGAATAAATATTTGAGACTCTTGTGATCAGAATACACCGTAAAGGCTTCGCCATAGAGATAATGTCGCCAGATCTTCAAAGCAAAGACCACAGCTGCCAGCTCTAGGTCATGCATGGGTAATTTTCCTCGTGCTTCTTCAATTGCCGTGAGGAATAAGCTATGACCCTGCCATGTTGCATTAATACGCAACCTAGACCAATTCCAGATGCATCAGCATATACTTCGAATCCTCCTCTTCCGTAGGTAATGTGAGAATAGGGCAGTCGTCAGACAATCCTTAAAGTTTGAAAACTCTTCTCGCATTCCTCGGACCATATAAAAGGATTCTCCTTTCTTGTTAATCTTGTTAAAGGTACCGCGATCTTGGAGAAGTCCTTGATAAATCTTCGATAATATCTAGCCAATCCCAAGAAGCTTCGAATTTCCGTCACACTAGTAGGTCTTTCCCAGTTCTTTACGGCCTCGACCTTTGAAGGATCGACGGCGATACCGTTCAGGAAATTATGTGACCGAGAAAAGAAACTTCCTCCAACCAGAAATCACATTTGCTTAATTTGGCATAAAGCTTGTGATCTCTTAATAATTGAAGGGCCTTCTTGAGATGTTCTTCATGTTCTTCCTTTGACTTGGAGTAGATCAAAATGTCATCGATAAAGACAACCACAAATTGATCGAGGTATGGCCTGAATATGCTGTTCATTAATTGCATGAATGCGGCAGGCACATTTGTTAAGCCAAAAGGTATAACGGTGCACTCGTAATGTCCATACCAACTCCGAAATGTAGTCTTGTGAATATCACTTTCCTTGATCTTTAATTGATGATAACCAGATCGAAGATCAATCTTTGAGAAATATTGAGCTCCAGAAATCTGGTCGAATAATTCATCAATCCTTGATAAAGGATATTTGTTCTTGATGGTGAGTTGATTCAATTGCTGATAATCAACACATAATCTCATCGAACCATCTTTCTTTTTGACAAAGAGGACCGGGGCTCCCCAAGGTGAAGTACTTGGTCTGATAAACCCCTTTTCTAATAACTCCAATAGTTGTTCCTATAACTCCTTCATTTCGACAGCAGACATCCGATACAGAGCTTTAGAAACTGGTGCAGCTCCCGAATTAAATCAATAGAGAAAACCACTTCTCTCTCGGAGGAATACCAAGCAACTCGTCCGGAAATACATCAGAATAATCCCGAACGATAGGAATGTCCTTTAGAACGGGTTCCGTGTGCTCGGTCATAGTGATAGAAACTAAGAAACCGGCACAACTCTTTCTTAATAAATTCTCGACTTTGAGGGCCGAAATGAGAGACAAGTGTTTAGAATGCCTGATACCAGAAAACATGAGGTTGGGGTAACCCATAAAAGTTACCGTACCCAACTTGCAGTTGACACTAGCACCATGTGCAGATAGCCAATCGGCGCCCAATATAACATCATATCCTTCCATCTCCATGCATACTAAATCAGCGGGTAAGTTATAACCGCTAATTAGAACTTCACTAGCAGGATAGAAATGTTTAATCTTCGTTCCCTTTCCAATAGGGGTAGTAATCAGTGAGTGTAGAATCTAATGGAACATGCTTCATAGGTAAAAGACCAACAACTCTTCTAGAAATAAATGAATGCGTAGCTCCGGTGTCAAATAAGACAGAGGCATGCCTTGAGTACACAGAAAGAGTACCTTCCACGACGCCTCCTTCTTCGGTAGGTTCCACATCCATGAGAACTTAGAGTCTTCCTTACTTTTTGGCAATAATAGGAAGTTTTACCGGTGGTGGAGTTTGCTCGTTGAGAAGAGGGCAATTCGGGATCCTATGCTCCCGACTCCCGCATCGAAGACATGCGCCGAGCTTTCTCTAGCATTCCTCGGCTTTGTGTCCAGGCTTCTCGCAGAATTTACATAATTCCTTTGATGACGAAGAGAAAGGAACTATTTGCTTGTCAAATGTCCTCGGCTTCTTGTCCCCTTGAAAGTTACGTCCACCTTTGTTGAAACTACGCCCGTCCTTGATGAAGTTACGCCCGTCATTGGGCCTTTTCTTCCCAAAGGAAGGTTTGAAACTACCGGCTCCCTTAACTTGCTCTCTCTTGGCTTCTCTTCCCCGGATGCAATCCGATAACTCCGTTGCATCTTATAGGAGTTGTGCTATCCGTACCACATCAGAATAAATTTGGATATCCATCGGGGCAAGTTGAGTAATATATTGCGGCCTTAAGCCGTTGAGAAATCTCCTTGTCTTCATCTTATTGGTACCCACGAGATGTGGGGCGTATCGAGATAATCTTGAAAATTGAGCTTCATATTCCACAACCGATAATCCCCTTTGTTTTAAGGCAGCAAATTCGGTGGCCTTCCTCTCTTGCACTCGGTCGGAGAAATACTTGTTATTGAAGTGTTCCACGAACTCTTCCCATAGCACTTGGTCGTGCGGTAAAGTAGCTTCGATCGATTCCCACCAGGCACGTGCGTACCTTTCTAGTTGGAAAGTAGCGAGTAGGACCTTTTCCTCGTCGGCACATTACATGACTCGAAAAATCCTCTCAATTTCCTTAATCCAATGTTCGGCTTTATCTGGGTCCGTAGATCCGGCGAACTTGGGAGGGTTCATGCTCCGAAAATTTCTATGCAGGTCTCTGGCTCCTCAGTTTGCTCCTCCGTGAGCAACCTGTTGGAGGGCTTGGGTTAAGCCTTGAACGGTGCGTTGCATCTCGCGCCATTGAGCTCTCTCGATGGTCATTTACGAGAATTAACCTGCAACCATAATTACAAGGTTTAATGTTTTATTTTGGTATTCATTTCTTGATTAATTCTTTTCCTTTAAAACTTAACCCATGGTTCTACCCAAACTTACTGGGCAAGTTTAAGTTCCTAACCGATTTCTAGGTATTTATCTATACCTATATTAAGGGAAAATCTATGTTAAAGAAATCCTAGATTTTATGTAACCTAGGCTCTGATATCACAAAGATTGTCACGCCCCGACGTGGAATATCGTGAACGTGAGCGAGTCGTAAACAAGCGTGTCGATCAGAGCATGTACAATTTGATTTCTAAAGATAGAAATGAATGGAAAAATGATACTTTTATTCCATCAAAATGAAGTTTACATCACTAATTCATAAGCCATAATGGCAAATTACAACTTCCAATCCCAAAGTACATCATTATTGTAAAAATACTAATGATCTACATAAATCATAGGGAAAAGAAAAACACCCTTTCACTCTTGTCCATTCCCTTGTTCGATTTCATTTCCTGCAATAATTTACCAAAACGTAGGGTGAGCAAAGAAGCTCAGTGGGATTTTATATCTCTATAATTAGGCAATATTTAAGTATTTATCATTTTGAACATTCTTTTTAAGTAAATTGGGAAGTGTTTAAGATCATGAATAGCAAGTAGAAAATTGTATACGGAATTTTAAGTAATAACATGATAACAAGGTTCCAAGATAATTTCAAGTATTGAATATTGAACATGTAAAGAATATCATGAAAGAATTTGGCCATTTCATGCAAGTCAAATATATCATGTAATTTCAAGCAATTTCAAGTAACAAGTAAACAAGTACAATAACGAAGTGTGGAATGTCATAAATAATCTAGTAAGTCATGCACTTCGGTGCAATGCCACACCGTGATCAATCAACTCCCATGGGCACAAGTACTTTCGGGCGCTCCTCCCAAGACCGGACCAGGCCCCATTAATGCCAAGCATTGGGTCAGTGGATCATAAGATCCCAAGTATGTTTAGACATCCAATTAACACTATGGCTAATGAATTTTAAGAATAAACTCATTTGTGAAAAGCACAGATCTGGCAAAAATCTCAGAAATAGCAAGAGGAGTGAATAATAATTTTAAGGCATCATGTTTAACGATATTAAGTCGTGGAATTCAAGAAAGAACGGTAACTAGGAAGAAATTTTAAGTAATTAGAGTTTAATAGAATTAATTTAATTCCATGGTTTAATCTTGTGTGCATTTGGTTTACAAGTGTTTAGACATATTTACAGGAAGTTTTTTTTGCACATTAAAGATGCATTAGTTTAGCCAAAACGGTGATTTATTATTATAAAAATAAAAAAATAGATTTTTATACCGAAAATAATTTTAACTTGCTGAAAATAATTTTAACATGCTGAAAATGATTTTCATATGTTACTTTACTGATAAGATGATAAAAATAAATTTTTCATGTTGGATTTAATTTTTAACATGCTGGAAATTCATATTTAACATGCTAAAATTAATACTTAACATGTTAAAATAATTCTCATACATTAACTTACTAATAAGATGATAAAGATAAGTTTACCATGCTGATTACAGAAATTCTCTGATAATAACATAAATTTTATCATGCTGAAAATTATTTTTCTATATTTATTTACCAATTATTTGATAGGAAAATAGAATTATCATGCTGAAAAATAGTTTTAATATACTGAAAATAATTTTAATATGCTGAAAATAATTCTAACATGTTAGAAATAATTTTTTCATGCTGGAAGAAATTTTATCATGCTGGAAGTAATTTTCATGCATCAATTTACTAATTATTTAATAGGAAAAATTAGGTTTAACATATAAAAAATAGTTTAAATATATTTTAGCATGCTAAAAATAGTTTTTATATCTCAGTATGTATAAAATAATTTTATCATGTTGGAAGTCATTTTTAACATGCTGAAAATATTTTTCATGCAATGATTTACTAATATGGTTAAAAATAGATTTTTACATGAAAAAAAATATAATTTTATCCTACAAGAATAATAATTTTTAACATGCTGTAAGAATTAAAACATGCTAATATTACATTTCCTTACTTTTGGTGACTAAATGCTTACAATTAATGTGGATTTCTAAATGTTATAATTTCTATTGTATAGTGACTAATCTTTAGTCCCACATTGGAAGTTTTGAAAACTTTTATTACTTTATATGTTGGAGAGCTCACTCTTGGGTCAGGACCCAAGGGGCATAGGATGTGGACACGAGTTGTGAGTTTTGTATGAGACATTTGTTTACAAGCAGAAAGTGTCGACCTGGGAGGTCGACACTTATTTCCGGTGTGCGATTTTGTTCTTCAAACAGAACATCCGTGAAAAAGTGTCGACCTTGGAGGTCGACACTTTTCACTAATTTTTCGATTTTCAAGCAGAAAACTCAATCCCGAGTGTCGACTCAAGGAGTCAACACTTTTTCTGCTACTTCCGATTTTTCTTCACAAAAATGGCCATAACTCACTCATTTCTCAATGAAATTTAATGAATAAGGTATCAATGGAAAGAGCATTGAAAAAGGAACAATCTAGCATGCTTTAATTAGAATTTATTCTGAGAGATACCTACCTTTTTACGGATCTAAGGAAGAGGTAAGAAAATTCCCCAAATAAGATAAAACTCTTGATTTCTCCCAAATCTTCCTTCAAATCTCCTTCAATCTTCACACCAGCATAGCTTAAGCCTCTAGGGATGGTTTGTGAGTTGATTGGGATTCTATTTATAGCCAAAACTTGGCCAATTTTGTCAAGATTCCTCACCTAATTATACCTAACCCATTAAGTCCGAATTAAAAGAAAAATTCTATTTCTCTTCTTAATCTAGCCCATCTTTGGTGTGAAAATAATGTAATTTCGGTTGGTCTAAAGTTATATGTTAGGTAAGGGTTGATTCTTGAGTCAATCTTCTAGAAATGGGGTTATTATAATCCCTTAAATGCCATATTAAACATGTGTTACGAATTTTAGTCTAATTATCCTTTAATAAATCATTTAATCCATTAATCCAACCCATTATGGATTATCCAATAGGCCAATTGTAATCCTAGTCCATTATATGGACTTTTATTGGGCTTCCTATGATTTATCTAAGGGTTAAAGCATTTATTTTTCAATTTACCTTAAGGAAATTCAAGTAAATGCATTTCTCTAGTTTATTACTTATAGTAAAAATGTAATTTAACTATTTCATGAAAATTTTAATTATAGAATAAAATTTAAAAAATTATTTCTCATTTTTATTTATTGGGTTTCTACATCCTCCCCCACTTAAAAGAATTTGGTCATCTAAATTCACACTATATTACTAAAATTCAAAAATTCGAATTGAAATGTTAAATTCTAACCTGAGATTAAATCCGGGTATTTCTTCTTGATAGATTCTTCTAACACCCATGTGGCTTTCTCGAATCCACGTTTGCTTCATTGGACTTTCACCATCGGTATAGCCCGATTCCTCAATTGGTGTAGTTTCCGATCTAATATCTTTATCGGTCTTTCTTCATATGATAAGTCCTTTTGTAGCTTCAATTCTTCAAATTGAATCACATGTGAAGGATCGTACACGTACTTCCTTAGCATTGATACATGGAAGACATCGTGTACACCGGCCAGTTGAGGAGGCAAAGCTAGCTTGTACGCCACCTCTCCGATTCATTCCAGAATCTCAAAAGGGCCAATAAATCTCACAGCATTCCCTTGATGCGGAATCTTCTAATTCCTCGTGCAGGCGAGATCTTTAAAAAGACATGCTCCCTCACTTGGAATTCAAGGTCTCTCCTCCGATTGTCGGCATAACTCTTTTGCCGTGATTGAGCTACCTTCAATCTTTCTTGAATCAACTGGATTTTGTCAGTGTATCTTGGACAATATCGGGACCCAGCAATCCTTTTTCTCCAACCTCGCTCCAACATAAAGGTGATCGACAGCTTCAGCCATATAATACTTTGAATGGTGCCATTTGAATGCTAGACTGATATCTATTATTGTAAGCGAACTCAGTCAGCGGTAAATGTTCATGCCAACTTCCACCGAAGTCTATCATGCAGGCTCTTAACATATCTTCAATAATCTGATTCGTTCTCTCAGTTTGTCCATTAGTCTGAAGGTGAAAAATAGTGCTAAATATTAGCCTAGTACCCATAGATGATTGCAAACCTTTCTAGAAATGAGAGGTGAATCTCGGATCTCGATCCATAACAATGGAACTTGGAATACCATGCAGCCTGACAATCTCCTTGATATATAAGGCAGCTAGGACATCCACAGTCCATTTAGTCTTGATAGGTAAGAAGTGAGCGGACTTGGTTAGTCGGTCCACAATTACCCATATAGCATCAAAACCACTTCGGGTCTTCGGTAAACCCATAATGAAATTCATACCAATACTATCCCATTTCCATTCCGGTATTTCAAGAGGCTTGAGCTTGCCAGCCGATTTGAGGTGTTCGACCTTCACTTGTTGACAAATCAAACATCGGCTTACGAACTCAGCTACCTCTCTTTTCATGTTAGGCCACCAGAAAGTTCTCTTGAGGTCTTGGTATATTTTTGTAGCACCGGGATGTATAGTGTACTTAGAACGATGTGCATCCCCCAAGATTTTACCCTTGAGGATAGAACAGTCCGGTACACATGTTCTTCCTTTGAATAATAACCTTCCATCATCAGTCAGAAGAAAATCCGGTCGTTGATCTAATTTCTCTTTAATTTCCACGATCAACAGACCATCACCTTGCCGTTCCTGAATTTCCGAGAGTAACTCGGGTTGGAGTCGAACATTAGCGATAAAGACTCCACCTTCCTTCTCCTCCATATTGAGGTCTAGACTTGCCATTTGTTCAAGAATATACCATTCTTTAACCATCATGCTAGATAGTAAGGCCATCAGCTTCCGGCTAAGTGCATCAGCTACTGCATTATCTTTTCCGCGGTGGCATTGTATAGAGAAGTCGAAATCCTTTAAATATTCTAACCACCGTCTTTGTCTCATATTGAGCTCCTTTTGAGAGAATAAATATTTGAGACTCTTGTGATCAGAATACACCGTAAAGGCCTCGCCATAGAGATAATGTTGCCAGATCTTCAAAGCAAAGACCACAGTTGCCAGCTCTAGGTCATGCATGGGGTAATTTTCCTCATGCTTCTTCAATTGCCGTGAGGAATAAGCTATGACCCGACCATGTTGCATTAATACGCAACCTAGACCAATTCCAGATGCATCAGCATATACTTCGAATCCTCCTTCTTCCGTAGGTAATGTGAGAATAGGGACAGTCGTCAGACAATCCTTCAAAGTTTGAAAACTCTTCTCGCATTCCTCGGACCATATAAAAGGATTCTCCTTTCTTGTTAATCTTGTTAAAGGTACCGCGATCTTGGAGAAGTCCTTGATAAATCTTCGATAATATCTAGCCAATCCCAAGAAGCATCAGATTTCCGTCACACTAGTAGGTCTTTTCCAATTCTTTACGGCCTCGACCTTTGAAGGATCGACGGCGATACCGTTCAAGGAAATTATGTGACTGAGAAAAGAAACTTCCACCAACCAGAAATCACATTTGCTTAATTTGGCATAAAGCTTGTGATCTCTTAATAATTGAAGGGCCTTCTTGAGATGTTCTTCATGTTCTTCCTTTGACTTGGAGTAGATCAAAATGTCATCGATAAAGACAACCACAAATTGATCGAGGTATGGCCTGAATATGCTGTTCATTAATTGCATGAATGCGGCAGGCACATTTGTTAAGCCAAAAGGTATAACGGTGCACTCGTAATGTCCATACCAACTCCGAAATGTAGTCTTGTGAATATCACTTTCCTTGATCTTTAATTGATGATAACCAGATCGAAGATCAATCTTTGAGAAATATTGAGCTCCAGAAATCTGGTCGAATAATTCATCAATCCTTGGTAAAGGATATTTGTTCTTGATGGTGAGTTGATTCAATTGCTGATAATCAACACATAATCTCATCGAACCATCTTTCTTTTTGACAAAGAGGACCGGGGCTCCCCAAGGTGAAGTACTTGGTCTGATAAACCCCTTTTCTAATAACTCCAATAGTTGTTCCTATAACTCTTTCATTTCGACAGCAGACATCCGATACGGAGCTTTAGAAACTGGTGCAGCTCCTGGAATTAAATCAATAGAGAAGGCAACTCGTCCGAAAATACATCAGAATAATACCGAACGATAGGAATGTCCTTTAGAACGGGTTCCGTATGCTCGGTCATAGTGATAGAAACTAGGAAACCGGCACAACCATTCCTTAATAATTTCTCGACTTTGAGGGCCAAAATGAGAGATATGTGTCTAGAATGCCTGATACCAGAAAATAAGAGGTTGGGTAACCCATAACAGTTACCATACCCAACTTGCAGTTGACACTAGCACTATGTGTAGATAGCCAATCGGCACCCAATATAACATCATATCCTTCCATCTCCATGCATACCAAATCAGCGGGTAAGTTATAACCGCTAATTAGAACTTCACTAGAAGGATAGAAATATTTAAATTTCGTTCTCGTTCCAATAGGGATAGTAATAGTGAGTGTAGAATCTAATGGAATAGGCTTCATAGGTAAAAGACCAACAACTCTTCTAGAAATAAATGAATGCGTAGCTCCGGTGTCAAATAAGACAGAGGCATGCCTTGAGTACACAGAAAGAGTACCTTCCACGACGCCTCCTTCTTCGGTAGGTTCCGCATCCATGAGAACTTAGAGTCTTCCTTACTTTTTGGCAATAATAGGAAGTTTTACCGGTGGTGGAGTTTGCTCGTTGAGAAGAGGGCAATTCGGGATCCTATGCTCCCGACTCCCGCATCGAAGACATGCGCCGAGCTTTCTCTAGCATTCCTCGGCTTTGTGTCCAGGCTTCTCGCAGAATTTACATAATTCCTTTGATGACGAAGAGAAAGGAACTATTTGCTTGTCAAATGTCCTCGGCTTCTTGTCCCCTTGAAAGTTACGTCCACCTTTGTTGAAACTACGCCCGTCCTTGATGAAGTTACGCCCGTCATTGGGCCTTTTCTTCCCAAAGGAAGGTTTGAAACTACCGGCTCCCTTAACTTGCTCTCTCTTGGCTTCTCTTCCCCGGATGCAATCCGATAACTCCGTTGCATCTTATAGGAGTTGTGCTATCCATACCACATCAGAATAAATTTGGATATCCATCGGGGCAAGTTGAGTAATATATTGCGGCCTTAAGCCGTTGAGAAATCTCCTTGTCTTCATCTTATTGGTACCCACGAGATGTGGGGTGTACCGACATAATCTTGAAAATTGAGCTTCATATTCCACAACCGATAATCCCCTTTGTTTTAAGGCAGCAAATTCGGTGGCCTTCCTCTCTTGCACTCGGTCGGAGAAGTACTTGTTATTGAAGTGTTCCATGAACTCTTCCCATAGCACTTGGTCGTGCGGTAAAGTAGCTTCGATCGATTCCCACCAGGCACGTGCGTACCTTTCTAGTTGGAAAGTAGCGAGTAGGACCTTTTCCTCGTCGGCACATTACATGACTCGAAAAATCCTCTCAATTTCCTTAATCCAAGTTTGGCTTCATCCGGGTCCGTAAATCAAGTGACCTTGGGAGGGTTCATGCTCCGGAAATTTCTATGCATGTCTCTGGCTCCTTGGTTTGCTCCTCCGTGAGCAACCTGTTGGAGGGCTTGGGTTAAGCCTTGAAGAGTGCATTGCATCTCGCGCCATTGAGCTCTCTTGGTGGTCATTTGTGAGAATTAACCTGCAACCATAATTACAAGGTTTAATATTTTATTTTGGTATTCATTTCTTGATTAATTCTTTTCCTTTAAAACTTAACCCATGGTTCTACCCAAACTTACCGGGCAAGTTTAAGTTCCTAATTGATTTCTAGGTATTGATCTTTACCTATATTAAGGGAAAACATATGTTAAAGAAATCCTAGGTTTTATGTAACCTTGGCTCTGATACCACAAAGACTGTCACGCCTCGACGCGGAATATCGGGAACATGAGCGAGTCGTAAACAAGCGTGTTGATCAGAGCATGTACAATTTAATTTCTAAAGACAGAAATGAATGGGAGAATGATCCTTTTATTCTATCAAAATAAAGTTTACATCACTAATTCATAAGCTATAAAGGCAAATTACAACTTCCAACCCCAAAGTACATCATTCTTGTAAAAATACTAATGATCTACATAAATCCTAGGGAAAAGAAAAACACTCTTTCACTCTTGTCCATTCCCTTGTTCGATTTCATTTCCTGCAACAATTTACCAAAATGTAGGGTGAGCAAAAAAGCTCAATATGATTTTTTATCTCTATAATCAGGCAATATTTAAGTATTTATCATTTTGAACATTCTTTTCAAGTAAATTGGGAAGTGTTTAAGATCATGAATAGCAAGTAGGAAATTGTATACGGAATTTCAAGTAATAACATGATAACAAGGTTTCAAGATAATTTCAAGTATTGAATATTGAACATGTAAAGAATATCGTGAAAGAATTTGGCTATTTCATGCAAGTCAAATATATCATGTAATTTCAAGCAATTTCAAGTAACAAGTAAACAAGTACAATAACGAAGTGTGGAATGTCATAAATAATCTATCAAGTCATGCACTTCGGTGCAATGCCACACCGTGGTCAATCAACTCCCATGGGCACAAGTACTTTCGGGCGCTCCTCCCAAGACCATATCGGGCCCCATTAATGCCAGACAATGGGTCAATGGATCATAAGATCCCAAGTATGTTTAGACATCCACTTAACACTATGGCTAATGAATTTCAAGAATAAGCTCATTTGTAAAAAGTACAGATCTAGCAAAAATCTCAGAAGTAGCAAGAGGAGTGAATAATAATTTTAAGGCATCATGTTTAACGACATTAAGTCGTGGAATTTCAAGAAAGAACGGTAACTAGGAAGAAATTTTAAGTAATTAGAGTTTAATAGAATTAATTTAATTCCATAGTTTAATCTTGTGTGCATTTGATTTACAAGTGTTTAGACATGTTTACAGGAAGTTTTTTTTGTACATTAAAATGCATTAGTTTAACCAAAATGGTGATTTATTATTATAAAAATAAAAAATAGATTTTTATGTCGAAAATAATCTTAACTTGCTGAAAATAATTTTAACATGCTGAAAATAATTTTCATATGTTACTTTACTGATAAGATGACAAAAATAAATTTTTCATGTTGGATTTAATTTTTAACATGCTAGAAATTCATATTTAACATGCTAAAATTAATACTTAACATCCTAAAATAATTCTCATACATTAACTTACTAATAAGATGATAAAGATAAGTTTACCATGCTGATTACAGAAATTCTTTGATAACAACATAAATTTTATCATGCTGAAAATTATTTTTCTATATGTATTTACTAATTATTTGATAGGAAAATAGAATTATCATGTTGAAAAATAGTTTTAATATACTGAAAATAATTCTAATATGCTAAAAATAATTGTAACATGCTAGAAATAATTTTTTCATGCTGGAAGAAATTGTATCTTGCTGGAAGTAATTTTCATGCATCAATTTACTAATTATTTAATAGGAAAAATTAGGTTTAACATTTTAAAAAATAGTTTAAATAGATTTTAACATTCTAAAAATAGTTTTTTATCTCAGTATGTATAAAATAATTTTATCATGTTGGAAGTCATTTTTAATATGCTGGAAATATTTTTCATGCATTAATTTACTGATATGGTTAAAAATATATTTTTACATGCAAAAAATTAATTTTATCCTACAAAAATAATAATTTTTAACATGCTGTAAGAATTAAAACATGCTAATATTGCCTTTCCTTACTTTTGGTGACTAAATACTTACAATTAATGTGGATTTCTAAATGTTATAATTTCTATTGTATAGTGACTAATCTTTAGTCCCACATAGCAAGTTTTGAAAATTTTCATGGCTTTATATGTTGGAGAGATGTGGACTCGAGTTGTGAGTTGAATTGAATGGATATGAAAATCTTAGTATATTTATTTATTCATTTGTGACGGGCCGGGCCGAGCCGAGCCGCACCGAGCTGTGGTGTGGTTGGTCAGTTTTTTTCATATGAGTGTATACATATATATATATATATATATATATATATATATATATATTTGTATGACAAGAAAAGTGTCGACCCATGGGGTCGACATTTGTTTGCAGGTAGAAAGTGTCGACTTGAGAGGTCGACACTTATTTCCGGTGTGCGGTTTTGTTCTTAAAATAGAACATCCGTGAAAAAGTGTCGACCTGGGAGGTCGACACTTTTCAGCTGTGAAAAAGTGTCGATCCAAGAGGTCGACACTTTTCACTAAGTTTTCGATTTTCAAGCAGAAAACTCGATCCCGAGTGTCGACTCAAGGAGTTGACACTTTTTCTACTACTTTCAATTTTTCTTCACAAAAATGGCCATAACTCAATCATTTCTTAATGAAATTTAATGAATAAGGTATCAATGGAAAGAGCATTGAAAAAGGAACAATCTAACATGTTTTAATAAGAATTTAGCCTGAGAAATACATATCTTTTTGTGGATCTAAGGAAGAGGTAAGAAAATTCCTCAAATAAGATGGAACCCTTGATTTCTCTCAAATCTCCTTCAATCTTCACACCAGCATAGCTTAAGCCTCCAGGGATGGTTTGTGGGTTAATTGGGGTTCTATTTATAGCCAAAACTTGGCCAATTTTGTCAAGATTCTTTACTTATTTTTACCTAACCCATTAAGTCCGAATTAGAAGAAAAATTACATTTCTCTTCTTAATCTAGCCCATCTTTGGTGTGAAAATAATGTAATTTCGGTTGGTCTAAAGTTGTATGTTAGGTAAGGATTGATTCTTGAGTCAATCTTCTAGAAATGGGGTTATTATAATCTCTTAAATGCCATATTAAACATGTGTTACAAATTTTGGTCTAATTATCCTTTAATAAATCCTTTAATCTATTAATCCAACCCATTATGGATTATCCAATGGGCCAATTATAATCCTAGTCTATTATATGGACTTTTATTGGGCTTCCTATGATTTATCTAAGGGTTAAAGAATTTATTTTTCAATTTACCTTAAGTAAATTCAAGTAAATGCATTTCTCTAGTTTATTACTTATAGTAAAAATGTAATTTAACTATTTCATGAAAATTTTAATTATAGAATAAAATTGAAAAAATGTATTTCTAATCTTTATTTATCGGGTTTCTACATAAGGAACCTTCCGATCCCATGTGAGATTGGGTAGAGCCCGGGATGAGATAGTTTATTTAGAAATTATCTATATGTTAGTCACCATAAATTCCAAAAAGAATAACTAATTATTAATTTTCTCATGAACTTCATAATGGCCGCCAATCATGCCAATTGGGAAGCGATACAACAAACTGTTGTGGGTCTTACCCAGGCCCTTCAAACGGTGGCTCAGGCTGGCGCGAGAGCGGGCGCCGGTGATTTACTCAGGAATTTCCGGAGCATGAACCCTCCGTGGTTCTCTAGATCATCAAATCCGGACGAAGCCAAAAACTGGATCGATGAGATGGACCGTATCTTTAACGTCATGCAATGCACAGACCAGGAGAAGGTCCTACTTGTCACATTTCAACTCAACAAAGATGCACGCATAGGGTTGAAGGCCACCTCGGCCCATCATCACAATGCCCAAATTACTTGGGAGGAGTTCCTCGAGCTCTTCCGTGAAAAATACTTCTCCGAACATGTCCGCGAGAGGAAGGCTGCGAAAATTGCCTCTCTTGGGCATGGCATGATGTCTGTAGCAAAATATGAATTACAATTTGCAAGATTAGCCCCGTACGCTCCACATCTAGTCGCTATGGAGCTTCTGAAGGCCAATCGCTTTATGGACGGCTTGAGGCCGATTTTTGTTAAACAACTTGGCCCTTAGAATATCCAAACTTATATGAAGATGGTCCACCAAGCCCACCTATGTGAAATGACCTTGGAGAAGGTCGAGAAATACAAGGGCAAGGGAGAAGACACTGACTGCAAGCATGAGAAGAAGGGGCGAAAAGAAGAAAGGTTCAGCATCACGGGGTCCTAGAAATCCCGTGACAGCAAGAAGAGGTCCCGTAACGGGAATGGCAACAACAACAACAATAACAAGAAAGTCAAGGAGGAGGAGAAGCAAGTCATGACGACTTGCATGTTTTACGAGAAATTTGGTCAGTCGGCCGAAGAGTGTTGGAAGTGTCTAGGTACTTGTCTCCGATATGGATGCCGGGAGCATCGCATGCCCGATTGCCCCCTCATGAAAGATCAACCTTCTAATGGCAGACGTAGGCGGCAGGCTCGTTTAAATGCCATACTAGATGAGGAAGTGCCAAAGGATGATTGCTTGATGGAAGGTACCATCCAAATTTTCTCGTATCCTACCTTTGTGTTATTTGATACCGGTGCTTCTCATTCCTTTATATCTATAGCTTTTGATAAAACTTTACCAATTTCACCTGTTCCTTTACCTTCGGACCTAGCTATTACAACACCTTTAGGTGCTGGAACCAAACTTACAACCCACTACCCGAATAGTGAGGTAACCATAGAAGGCCATAATCTCCCGGCAAACCTCGTATGCCTTGACATGGAAGGCTACGACGCCATCCTAGGTGTAGATTGGTTATGCGATCACTATGCCGACATCAATTGTCGCAATAGGAGAATTTCCTTTCATAAACCAGATCTTCCACGATTTTCTTTCCTTGGCATTAAATATAGGAAGCATCCTACCCTCATTTCTTCTCTTCACGCCTGCAAGCTTATCTCGCAAGGTTGTGAAGCTTTCCTTGCTTCCGTAATCATTACTGAGTCCAAGGAAATCATCCTAGAAGAAATCCTCATTGTAAGAGATTTTCCTTACATTTTTCCATCTGAGTCCAAGTAAACTTCTCCATTTAACTTATCACTGGAGCAGCACCTGTTTCAAAGGCTCCCTACAGGATGTCCCCCACATAGCTTAAGCAATTGAAAAAGTAACTCCATGAGTTGTTGGGGAAATATTTTATTCGACCCAGCACATCCCCTTGGGGTGCGCCGATCCTATTTGTCAGGAAGAAGGATGGATCTCTCAGGCTATGTATTGACTATCAGCACTTAAATCAACTCACAATCAAAAAAAAGTATCCACTGCCGTGTATTGATGAACTATTCGACCAGATTTTGGGAGCGGAGTATTTTTCAAAGATAGATCTCAGGTCGAGTTACCATAAAGTAAGGATCAAAGATGACGACATTCACAAGACTGCTTTCTGTAGCAGATATGGACACCACGAGTTCGTGGTTATGCCGTTTGGGTTAACCAATGCCCCTGTAACTTTCATGCAATTCATGAACAATGTCTTCAAGCCTTATCTCGACCGATTTGTGGTCGTCTTCATTGATGATATTCTCATATACTCCAAGACTAAGGAGGAATATGAAGAGCACTTAAAAATAGCTTTGCAAACATTATGGGAACACCAACTCTACGCGAAGCTCAACAAGTGTGAATTCTGGCTAAAGGAGGTCTCATTCCTTAGCCACATCATATCAAAGGAAGGTATCGCTGTGGATCCTTCTAAGGTTGAAGCTGTCAAGAATTGGAGCCGACCAACGACCATATCCGAAGTCAGGAGTTTTCTCGATCTGGCTGGCTATTACAGGCGATTCATCAAAGATTTCTCAAAGATCGCCATTCCACTGACTAGGCTTGCAAGAAAAGAGAATCCTTTTGTATGGTCAAAAGACTGTGAAGAGAGCTTTCTAACTCTTAAAGAACACCTTACTACTTCCCCCATACTGGCACTACCTATTGAAGGGTATGGCTTTGAAGTATATACGGATGCATCAGGCATTGGCCTTGGTTGTATCCTAATGCAGAATGGTAAAGTGATTTGTTATGCCTCGAGGCAATAGAAGCGTCACGAGGAGAACTACTCGATTCATGATCTAGAATTAGCTGATGTTATCGTTGCCTTGAAGATATGGGGACATTATCTTTAGGGAGAGAAATCACTATATTTTCAGACCACAAAAGTCTAAAGTATCTTTTCTCCAAGAAGAATTTAAACATGAGGCAGAGAAGATGGTAGGAGTACCTTAAGGACTTTGATTTCTCTATCCAATATCATCCTGAAAAGGCGAATGCTGTAGCCGACGCACTCAGCTGGAAACCACTGGCAACTCTATCAAGCCTCAGGAAAGGTATGACCAATCTTATAAAGGACTTTGCACACTTGAATCTAGATATTGATACAGAAGAAGAAGGGTGTATTATTGCTAATATCCGGTCACAACCCACATTCATAGAAGACCTAGTCAGGTTGCAAGAAAATGACCCTATTCTGGAAGAAATCAAAGCCAACGTTGATCAACGGCGAGTTTTTCTATCTCGACCAATGGAAGAGTATTATTCAAAGGATGGATTTGTGCGCCAGATCATGCCGACATTAAAAAGCTAATTATGGAAGAAGCTCACAAATCAAGATATGATATTCACCCTAGTGCTACCAAAATGTATCAAGACTTAAAAAGAAATTTATGGTGGCCCAACATGAAGAGAGAAGTAGCAGACTTTGCATCTCGCTGCCTCACTTGTCAGCAAGTCAAGGTGGAACACTTAAAGCCTGCTGAAAATTTACATCCCTTAGAAATTCTCGAGTGAAAGTGGGAGAGTGTAGGGATGGATTTCATCATGGGTTTGCCTAAGACAAGAGGTGGACATGATGGTATATGGGTGATCATAGACCGATTGATAAAATCGGGACATTTTCTACCTATCAAAAGTCGATGGTCTATGGATATTCTAGCAGCTTTGTATATGAAGGAGATTGTTAAATTACATGGAGTTCCAGTCACAATTATATCTGATCGAGACCCTCGCTTCACATCACAATTTTGGAAGGGTCTCCAACACTCCTTAGGGACCTGACTCAATTTTAGCACTGTGTTCCATCCACAAACTGATGGCCAAACCAAAAGAACCAACCAAGTGATTGAAGATATGCTTAGGGCTTTTGTTATCGATTTCGGTGGAGTTGGCACAATCACTTGCCTCTAGTTGAATATGCCTACAACAATAGCTATCAAACTAGTATTCAAATGGCACCGTTTGAGGCTTTATATGGAAGGAGTTGCCGATCACCTATATGCTGGAATGAGGTTGGAGAAAAACAATTTCGAGGCCCTGAACTCATCAGGGACACCACCTAGAAAATAAAACTTATTCGGGAAAGACTCTAGATGGCTCAAGATAGACAAAAGGCGTATGCTGATAGTAGAAGGCGAGACTTGGAATTTCAAGTGGGAGACCATGTGTTTCTCAAAGTTTCTCTGGATCGAGGTATTCGAAGATTCGGCATCAAAGGCAAAGCTCACTCTGAGATACATTGGCCCTTTTGAAATTCTTGAAAGGGTTGGCGAAGTCGCATATCAAGTAGCTCTGCCTCCACAATGATCTAGAGTCCACGATGTGTTCCATGTGTCTATGCTTAAAGGGTAAGTCAATGACCCAATCCATGTTATAAGTCATGACGACCTAGTCATTCATAAGGATTTGACGTACGACCAAAGGCCACTCAAAATGATTGGACGAGAAGTTCGTTAGCTTCGAAATAAAATTATTCCCATGGTAAAGATCCAATTGAGTAAATGCCTGGAGCACAAGACAACGTGGGAAACGGAAGAAGCTATGCACAAGAGATATTTGGAGCTATTTAATTGTAAGTAAATTAACACTCTCCATAAATCCCATGCAATGAATTTGGGGACCAAATTCTCTTTTAGTGGGTGTCACGCCCCGAGCGTGGAAGGAACTCGGTATGCATGATGAGTTTATATCAACCATATTAATCAGAGCACGAGGTAATTTGACACATAAGACAGAGTGCGCCAAGCAAGATAATATCAAATCCAATTTATTCATTATTACCATCAAATAACTCCATTACATAATCCTTCAAAGGAAAAGAGTACTAAATGACAATCTATACTCAATAAAAAGAAAATTACAATAATAGACTCAAGAAAGATGAAAAAGACTCGGCTTGATGATAACATAAGATATCCGGGTGCAACTCTACTCTCGACTCCCTTGGTCATCCCCATCTGAATGATCATTGTAATCGGAGTTACCTAAAAAATAGGAGAAAACACTAGGTGAGCGAACGCTCAATAGGGATTACATCTCAAGTACAAGCTTACTTTAGATAAATTACATGTTACATGAATGCAAGTATAGCAATGCATGAACACAAGATAATGTCAAGAGTGAAATAACGAGAAGTAATATAGATGAACTAGCAAATTCCAAGCATGTAGTATCAGGTCATGTCATGGGAATCGGCTATGTAATGTAGCAAGTAAATAACCATTCCGGGCCATGGAAGTCCTTTCATGTCAAGTCAAGTCAAGCACGAGATCGTGAAATGTCATAATGTAGAAAGTCATGCACTTCGGTGCAATGCCACACCGTAATCAATATAGCTCCCATGGGTATAAGTACTTTCGGGAGCTCCTCCCAGGACTAGATCGGGCCCCATTAATGCCAAGCATTGAGTCATATAAATATTTCGACATCCACTATAGTTTATAGCCAATACAATTCTAAAAGAATAAGCCATTGTAGGATAATAAGGTAGATTCACAGAATAAGGAGTTCAAGGATAGAACTTTGAATAACGATGACATAGCGATAAGTCTCTCGTAAAAACCATGACATTCATGAAACTAGGTAATTGGCGTCCACTCAGACCGCCACCAATTCTAGAATTGGTGCCCACTAGGGTGGCTACTAATTCTGGGAACAGTACAAGCATGAAGAAACAGTGTCTCTTTAAGGGGTCGCTAATTCAATTGGCGTCCACTGTCTGGTCGCTAATTCCAAACATAGGCAGACTCTCATAGAACACTAATAGCAGCACTCCATGATGGCTAGTGTAGCAACCCTGATAAAATAAAAAGGAATAAGTAAATCAAAATAGATTAAAAGATCTTGGAATAAAAATAATTAAACCCTGATGAAAATAACGCCTCAAATATAGGCGCTACTTTAAAATAAAACGCCCTTACCTAAGGCGTGTTTTGAGAAAGGACGCCCACACTTCAAGGCGTCAAATTTCAAACGACCAAAATAAATAAAAAGGGCAAGATAGCGTAACGTCCCTTGCATGGACGCGTTTCAACAAGAAACGACGCTTGACAAGGAGTCAATTTAAATTCGACGCCCTGACCTAAGTTGCTAATTCAGTTTGAGTTTCGTTCAACCCGAGAGTCTATCCAGGGTAAGTTGATAACTATGAGAAAGAGTTCGAATGTAGTAATAACTCTATCTTGGAAGTATTACTTCCAATCAAACACTAACTCTATTAGGATTCTAGAAATCCTATAAATAACCTACTGCTCGAACCAAGAACGCTATTTGGCGTTCGGACTATTCTACGGTAGGTGAAGAACCAAGGTTATTTCTTCTTCTTTTCTGTTTACGATGGTATGAAGAACATTAACAGGTTCTTCGTCTTCTTCTCTACTTACAGGTTAAGAGGATTCACGTTGTGAAGAACAAAAGTTCTTCATCAGAATAAATCCTTCTTCCGTTAACATAAAGCTCTGCCTGTTGCTGTTTGCTGCTGTTAGAAGTTTCAGAGTCTAGGGATTCTCATCAAGTCCTTCACGTTTCTCCATCAGAAAATTCTCATAAGGTAGGTTTTCTCAAAGCACTGTAGCCCAAATGAAGTAATTCAAGATATATACTAGCATGGCATGCATATACATGGTTTATTATGGATTTGAAGCGTTTTCTGTAATATTTTGAAAGAAACGCCCATGACAAGGGCGCTACTTTAAAAGAAACGACCTGCCCAAGGTCGTTAATTACATATTTGATGCCCTGATCAGTAGGCGTCAATTTCATGCATTTTTTTTGTAGATAATAAATACCCATGTTTAAAAATTAAATATCGATCAAATACTGCAACTAATGTAATGCATGAGCTCACCTGTAAATTCCTGCTATTTTTCTTGTCGTGATTATATATCTTGTCTCCTGAAATTTTATTATCCTGAAATCTATAAAAATTCCTGGAAACTGTGAACTCACGACCTGACTCAGGTCATTTCTTATTGAACCCACGCCCCTTTCCAGGGCGTGAATTTAAATGTAACGCCCCTTCCCAGGGTGCATTTTTGATAAACTCCTGAAATTGTATATCCTGTAAAATATTGTAAATAAAAAGGACGCCTGATACAGTAGGCGTCAAATTTAAGGAAAACGCCCCTATACAGGGCGTGTTTTTGATGAAATAATGAAATATTGAAATTTCTGTAAATAGGACAAATATATAAACGCCCGTATCCAAGGCGTTAATTTCTTGAGTAGTGACTTTGCTTAAGTCATTATTTTCATGTTTCTCTTAACCGAGGTTTTCATTATATCTATATATATGTATATCGGCACTATATCTCCACTCCGTGAGTATAGTCCCACGTTTTCATGATGTTTTATCGATCACCCTCAACTCTCATTGACATACAAGCTCTCCATTGGACATTCTGTTCCTTTGGACTAGCAAGTTAGTCATAGAGACCTCCGTAAGTCTCCTCGTAGCCTTGGATTCCCTCAAGGTCGACTGAGCTGGTTGTACCCTAAAAACACATTACACTATTGAATGCCATGTCACTCTAAAAGGAACATGGTATACCGGCCCTTATGATATGCAAAGAGTATATCATGAGAATTCTTAATGGGATGATGATATCATGCCATTTGTTGATGTTCTTGTGGACCTCAATTCTATAATAAGAATGAGGGTATCTTGCCTTTGATGTACTGTTCATGTGGACCTCAATTCTATATAAAGAATGTCCATATTTGTTTGTCATGGTACCCGAGTTAAGGGAACCTAATTCCACTTAGTTTTATCGTTCATCGTGATTGTACCGTTGTTATCGCCTATCTATATCCAATGTCGTATTTTTGGACCCCATTCTCCCAAAGTTATCCTACGTGTCTACAAGCTTAAATTGTTGAAATTCCCTATTGGCTATATATATATACAAGAGTGGATGTCAAATATACATGATAAATGCCTGCGCATATAGGGCCCGATCTGGTCCTGGGAGGAGCACCCGAAAGTACTTGTGCCCATGGGAGTTGAATGATAAGGTATCTGGCATTATACCGAGTGCATGACTAGCTTGATTGGACATTCCACACAAATCTTGTACTTGACTCGTACTTGACTTGACATGACTTGCGTGACCCGAAAAAGGGTAATTACTTGCTTGCTTGATACATAATAGCCAAAGTTCTTGACATGACTTGCTAAAGAGTACTTGCTTGAATATCTTGTTATCTTTTCTTGAAAGCTCATGACTAGTTCATCTTGCTGTCTTATTGATAAATTCTCTCTCTAACTTTTCGTTTTATCCGAGCATGCATAGCTACAGTACATACATGAAAGATGTAATTATTTAAATCCCTTGCTAGCGCTTGAGATATAATTTCCTACTGAGCGTTCGCTCACTCCGTGTGTTCCCTACTTTTCAGGTAATTTCGACGACAAGGGAAGTCAATCGGATGGGAATGGTCAAGAGTGAAAGAGCTAGAGCTTTTCCAAGTGTCATCTAGTCTTTTTCCTATTTTCTTGAGTCAATTATGTACTTTTCCTTTTTAATTGAATAGAGTATTGGATTTGTAATAGTCTATCCATTATGAAATAAAGGATTGGGTTATCTTTCTATTTTGCGCATCTCTGTTTTGGTGTCGAATACACTACTACTCTGATTGACATGATTGATATAAACTCGTCGCGCATATCCGAGTATCTTCCGCGCTCGGGGCGTGACAGTTTTTGTGGTATCAGAGCCAAGGGTATTCAATTCCTAGGAAAAACCCAAGTCCAAGGATATGTTCAAACCTTTAACCAGTGAGATTGGGTAGAACCAAGGGTTAAAGTTAACATAGTATATGAGTCTTTAAATACAATCACATATTAACCTAGTTATTGTAATTGTAGGATAATGGCTGTCGAACGTGCTCAATGGCGCAACATGCAGCGTACCCTTCAAGGCATGACTCAAGTGCTGCAACAAGTAGCACAAGGAGGTGGGCAACGAGCAGGAAGTCTCCACCAGACTTTCAAGAACATGAACCCACCCAAGTTCACGGGTTCTACTGATCCAGATGACGCTGAACACTGGATTAAGGAGATAGAACATATATTCCGTGTTATGCAATGCACGGATCAGGATAAAGTTTTATTAGCTACTTTTCAGTTAGAAAGGGATGCTAAATGCTGGTGGGAATCAATAGAGGCTACTATAAATCAAGATCAGGTTTCGTGGGAAGAATTCGTTGAACACTTCAACGTGAAATATTTCTCGGACCGAGTTCAGGAAAAGAAGGCTGCAGAATTTGCTGCATTAAAGCAACGATCTTTGTCAGTGGCTGAGTATGAGACTCAATTCTCTAGATTGTCTCGATACGCTAAGCATCTAGTTAGCACCGAGAAAATGAAAGCTAGGAGGTTTCTTAATGGGCTCAGGCCCCAAGCTATTACTCAACTGGCGCCGATGGACATTCAAGTCTACTCAGAGATAGTACGCCGAGCTCAACTATTAGAAGATGCCACGGAACTGTCTGATAGGATTCGTGGTAAGGATAAGAAAAAACAAGTTACAGGTTCGGGTTCCTTTAAACCCAACTTCAAGAAAAGGCCTAGCAATGGAGGAGCATCCTCACAAGACCAAAAGTTCAAGAAGACCAAGCCCTTCTCTATCACCACTACCTCTCCAAATATAGTGTGCAAACATTGTGATAAAGCGGGTCATAGAGCAGAGGAATGCTGGAGGAAACTAGGAGCATGTCTCCGTTGTGGGAGTCGTGAGCATCGGATTCCCGATTGCCCATTACTTAACAATCAAGCCGTTGACGGAAAGCGCCCAGTAACCAAGAATGCTCGTCTTCATGCAATCAAGGAGACCGAGCAAGTAGAAGGAGGCGGCTTAGTGGAAGGTACATTGAAAGTTTGTTCCAGGAATGCATATGTCTTAATTGATACTGGTGCATCGCATTCTATTGTTTCTAAGAAGTTTGCTGACCCATTACCCCTAGAACCGGAATGGATAAAGTTAGTTTTGTCTACTCCTCTGGATGATGAGATTGATATTACACATCATTACCAAAACTGTGAGGTATTGATTCATGGTCAAAATCTCCCTATTGATCTCATATGTTTAGATCTGAAAGAGTATGATGTTATACTAGGGGCAGATTGGTTATCCAAGTATCAGGCAACGGTTGATTGCCGCAATAGTAAGGTTACATTCAAGGAATTCCCAGAACTAATATTTACTAGCCCCAAGAGTCGGAGCAAATCCCCTCTTATTTTAGCTCTCCGAGCTAGCAAGCTCATCAGGAAAGGATGTACATCCTTGCCTTTGTCACAGTTAAAGAAGCTAAGGAAGCTAAGCTAGAAGACATTCCAGTAGTACAAGAATTTTCAGACGTATTTCCGGAAGATTTGCCTGGATTACCCCCGCAAAGAGAAGTGGCCTTCACCATCGACTTAGTCCCTAGTGCTGGTCCGATTTCAAAGACACCCTATAGGATGTCACCTGCTGAACTCAAGGAATTAAAGGAGCAATTGATGGAACTCATTAAGAAAGGATTCATTAGACCAAGTACTTTCCCGTGGGGAGCGCCTGTATTATTTGTAAAGAAGAAAGACGGATCGATGAGGTTATGTGTCGACTATCGACAATTGAATCATCTCAGTATCAAGAACAAGTATCCACTGCCGAGAATCGATGAATTGTTTGATCAAATTTCAGGATCCATGTACTTTTCCAAAATTGATCTTAGGTCCGGATATCACCAACTAAGAATCAAGGACGAGGATATTCATAAAACCGCATTCAGAAGCAGGTATGGCCATTATGAATTTGTTGTTATGCCTTTCGGACTAACGAATGCCCCTGCTGCCTTTATGCAGTTAATGAATAGTATATTCAGGCCTTATTTAGATCAATTCGTGGTGGTCTTTATTGATGATATATTGATTTATTCCAAGACCAAGGAAGAGCATGAGGAACATTTGAGGATTGCATTACAAATATTGAGGACAAATCAATTATATGCAAAACTTAGCAAGTGTGAATTCTGGCTTGAAGAAGTGACTTTTCTCGGACATGTTATATCAAAGGATGGCTTGTCTGTAGACCCATCAAAGGTTGAAGCTGTAAGGAACTGGGAAAGACCGACCAATGCTAGCGAGATCCGAAGTTTCTTAGGTCTTGCCGGCTATTACAGGCGATTCATCAAGGATTTCTCTAAAATCGCCGTGCCACTTACAAGGTTAACTCGCAAGGAGATCCGTTATGAATGGGATGAGGAATGTGAGAGAAGCTTCCAAACTCTCAAGGATCATCTTACTACAGCTCCTATCTTAGCATTGCCAATTGAAGGAGAAAAGTTCGAGGTATACACTGATGCTTCTGGCATTGGCCTCGGTTGTGTTCTAATGCAACAAGGGAAGGTTATAGCCTACTCTTCTCGTCAATTAAAGAAGCATGAAGAGAACTACCCCGTCCATGACTTAGAATTGGCCGCGGTAGTATTTGCACTAAAAATATGGAGACATTATCTTTATGGAGTACAGTTTACTGTATACTTCGATCACAAGAGTCTCAAATATCTTTTCTCACAGAAGGAACTAAATATGAGGCAAAGACGATGGCTGGAATATCTCAAGGACTTCGACTTCAATATACAATATCATCCCGGAAAGGGTAATCATGTAGCAGATGCCCTTAGTCGAAAGCCGAGAGCACTGTTAGCCAATTGTCTGATTCAAGAATGGAAATTGCTAGAACAATTCTCTGAACTCAATATAAGCATGGACACGGACCCTAGATGTGTCACATTATCTCATGTAAGCATACAGTCAGATTTATTATCTGAGATACAAGCACTTCAGGATGATGATCCTACATTAGTAGAAATCAAGGGCATATTAAAAGGACAATCGGACTTCCAACTAGCTTCTGATGGAAGATTAATGTTCAAGAATAGAACTGGTATACCGGACTGCCCAGAATTGAAAAAGAAGATCTTAGATGAAGCTCACAGATCAAGGTATACGATTCATCCTGGATCTACCAAGATGTACCAAGATGTGAAAAGAAATTTTTGGTGGCCCAACATGAAAAGAGAAATAGCGGACTATGTATCTCACTGTCTCACATGCCAACAAGTCAAGGCGGAACACCAAAAGCCTGCTGGAAAGCTACATCCTCTAGATATCCCGAAATGGAAGTGGGAGGATATTGGTATGGATTTCATCATGGGTTTATCTAAATCAAAAAGAGGACATGATGGAATATGGGTTATCATTGACCGATTGACCAAATCCGCGCATTTCTTGCCAATCAAGAGTCGATGGTCAGTTGATGTCTTAGCTGCACTATACATCAAGGAAATAGTCAGATTACATGGTATTCCTGTTTCAATCGTGTCTGACAGAGATCCCCGTTTTACTTCTCATTTTTGGAAAGGACTACAACATTCGTTGGGGACGAGACTTAATTTTAGTACAGCCTTTCATCCTCAAACGGATGGTCAGACCGAGAGAACAAATCAAGTAGTTGAAGATATGCTTAGAGCATGCATTACTAATTTTGGATGGAAACTGGCATGATCACTTGCCTCTGGTCGAATTTACATACAATAATAGCTACCAAGCTAGTATACAAATGGCACCTTTCGAAGCTTTATACGGAAGGAGTTACCGATCACCCTTGTGCTGGAATGAAGTTAGAGAGAAACAACTGTTAGGTCCAGACATGGTAAGGGATACAACTGAGAAGATACGAGTAATCAGGGAAAGATTGCAAGTAGCTCAGTCTAGACAAAAGGCTTATGCCGACACAAGAAGAAGAGATCTTGAATTCCAAGTTGGAGATCATGTATTTCTCAAGATATCGCCTGGACGTGGAATACGAAGATTTGGTGTTAAGGGCAAGCTTACACCAAGATTTATCGGACCTTTTGAGATACTAGAAAGAGTTGGCGAGGTTGCTTATCGCATCGCATTGCCACCTCAACTGTCCGAAGTACATGATGTGTTCCACATATCTATGTTGAAGAAGTATGTGCACGATCCATCACATATTATTGAGTATGGAGATCTAGTGATCCAGAAAGATCTCACATATGAGCAGAAGCCATAAGAATACTAGATCGAGAAGTACGAACCCTAAGGAATAAGGTTATTCCCATGCTAAAAGTACAATGGAATAAGAATTCAGAACATGAAGCTACATGGGAGACCGAGGAATCTATGAGGAAGCGATTTCCAGAGTTATTTTAGAAGGTATATACTCTACACTCTCCACTATGTATATATATGAAATTTGGGGACCAAATTCTTTTTAAGTGGGGGAGGGTGTAACAACCCTGATAAAATAAAAAGGAATAAGTAAATCAAAATAGATTAAAAGATCTTGGAATAAAAATAATTAAACCCTGATGAAAATAACGCCTCAAATATAGGCGCTACTTTAAAATAAAACGCCCTTACCTAAGGCGTGTTTTGAGAAAGGATGCCCACACTTCAAGGCATCAAATTTCAAACGACCAAAATAAATAAAAAGGGCAAGATAGCGTAACGTCCCTTGCATGGACGCGTTTCAACAAGAAACGACGCTTGACAAGGCGTCAATTTAAATTCGACGCCCTGACCTAAGTCGCTAATTCAGTTTGAGTTTCGTTCGACCCGGGAGTCTATCCAGGGTAAGTTGATAACTATGAGAAAGAGTTCGAATGTAGTAATAACTCTATCTTGGAAGTATTACTTCCAATCAAACACTAACTCTATTAGGATGCTAGAAATCCTATAAATAACCTACTGCTCGAACCAAGAACGCTATTTGGCGTTCGGACTATTCTACGGTAGGTGAAGAACCAAGGTTATTTCTTCTTCTTTTCTGTTTACGATGGTATGAAGAACATTAACAGGTTCTTCGTCTTCTTCTCTACTTACAGGTTAAGAGGATTCACGTTGTGAAGAACAAAAGTTCTTCATCAGAATAAATCCCTCTTCCATTAACATAAAGCTCTACCTGTTGCTGTTTGCTGCTGTTAGAAGTTTCAGAGTCTAGGGATTCTCATCAAGTCCTTCACGTTTCTCCATCAGAAAATTCTCATAAGGTAGGTTTTCTCAAAGCACTGTAGCCCAAACGAAGTAATTCAAGATATATACTAGCATGGCATGCATATACATGGTTTATTATGGATTTGAAGCGTTTTCTGTAATATTTTGAAAGAAACGCCCATGACAAGGGCGCTACTTTAAAAGAAATGACCTGCCCAAGGTCGTTAATTACATATTTGACGCCCTGCTCAGGAGGCGTCAATTTCATGCAATTTTTTTGTAGATAATAAATACCCATGTTTAAAAATTAAATATCGATCAAATACTGCAACTAATGTAATGCATGAGCTCACCTGTAAATTCTTGCTATTTTTCTTGTCGTGATTATATATCTTGTCTCCTGAAATTTTATTATCCTGAAATCTATAAAAATTCCTGGAAACTGTGAACTCACGACCTGACTCAGGTCATTTCTTATTGAACCCACGCCCCTTTCCAGGGCGTGAATTTAAATGTAACGCCCCTTCCCAGGGCGCATTTTTGATAAACTCCTAAAATTGTATATCCTGTAAAATATTGTAAATAAAAAGGACGCCTGATACAGTAGGCGTCAAATTTAAGGAAAACACCCCTATATAGGGCGTGTTTTTGATGAAATAATGAAATATTGAAATTTCTGCAAATAGGAAAAATATATAAACGCCCTTATCCAAGGCGTTAATTTCTTGAGTAGTGACTTTGCTTAAGTTGTTATTTTCCTGTTTCTCTTAACCGAGGTTTTCATTATATCTATATATATGTATATCGGCACTATATCTCCACTCCGTGAGTATAGTCCCACGTTTTCATGATGTTTTATCGATCACCCTCAACTCTCATTGACATACAAGCTCTCCATTAGACATTCCGTTCCTTTGGACTAGCAAGTTAGTCATAGAGACCTCCGTAAGTCTCCTCGTAGCCTTGGATTCCCTCAAGGTCGACTGAGCTGGTTGTACCCTAAAAACACATTACACTATTGAATGCCATGTCACTCTAAAAGGAACATGGTATACCGGCCCTTATGATATGCAAAGAGTATATCATGAGAATTCTTAATGGGATGATGATATCATGCCATTTGTTGATGTTCTTGTGGACCTCAATTCTATAATAAGAATGAGGGTATCTTGCCTTTGATGTACTGTTCATGTGGACCTCAATTCTATATAAAGAATGTCAATACTTGTTTATCATGGTACCCGAGTTAAGGGAACCTAATTCCACCTAGTTTCATCGTTCATCGTGATTGTACCGTTGTTATCGCCTATCTATGTCCAATGTCATATTTTTGGACCCCATTCTCTCAAAGTTATCCTACGTGTCTACAAGCTTAAATTGTTGAAATTCCCTATTGGCTATATATATATACAAGAGTGGATGTCAAATATACATGATAAATGCCTGCGCATATAGGGCCCGATCTGGTCTTGGGAGGAGCACCCGAAAGTACTTGTGCCCATGGGAGTTGAATGATAAGGTATCTGGCATTATACCGAGTGCATGACTAGCTTGATTGGACATTCCACACAAATCTTGTACTTGACTCGTACTTGACTTGACATGACTTGCGTGACCCGAAAAAGGGTAATTACTTGCTTGCTTGATACATAATAGCCAAAGTTCTTAACATGACTTGCTAAAGGGTACTTGCTTGAATATCTTGTTATCTTTTCTTGAAAGCTCATGACTAGTTCATCTTGCTGTCTTATTGATAAATTCTCTCTCTAACTTTTCATTTTATCCGAGCATGCATAGCTACAGTACATACATGAAAGATGTAATTATTTAAACCCCTTGCTAGCGCTTGAGATATAATTTCCTACTGAGCGTTCGCTCACTCCGTGTGTTCCCTACTTTTCAGGTAATTCCGACGACGAGGGAAGTCAATCGGATGGGAATGGTCAAGAGTGAAAGAGCTAGAGCTTTTCCAAGTGTCATCTAGTCTTTTCCTTATTTTCTTGAGTCAATTATGTACTTTTCCTTTTTAATTGAATAGAGTATTGGATTTGTAATAGTCTATCCATTATGAAATAAAGGATTGGGTTATCTTTCTATTTTGCGCATCTCTGTTTTGGTGTCGAATACACTACTACTCTGATTGACATGATTGATATAAACTCGTCGCGCATATCCGAGTATCTTCCGCGCTCGGGGCGTGACAGCTAGGGCGTCATGTTTCTTCATATTTGTTGGGGTGTAAGGTTCGGATTCAGAGGGGGGTAAATGAATCCCCTTTGAAATTTTTTTTGCCAAATTTGAATCTTAGATCCCAATTATCACTAAACTCATAAAATCTTGCAGAAATAAAAACTATGGTTCAGTAATGCTGGTGTTCTGGTAAGATTCACACTCAAACACTTAATCAGTCAATCTAATGCGAATCTCTTTTGAACACTTAACATGCATAACCAGTGATCTTACTTCGGCACTTAGCATGAATAAAACTGTAGAAGATTGGAATGCAATAAAACAGCTTGATCTAAATAGATGTTCTAATGAGACACATGATAGAACACTTAACCAGCATGCCCAGCAAACACAGTAATTCTATGCAATTGAACCGATCCGAAGCATTCATCTACTATAAGTGAAAGCAATTAGACCGTGATCCTAAACATGCATCTAGCAAACTCAGAGAGGTAAGCAGATCACGATGCACAAGGAGTTTTAGGTGGTTCGGTCCTCCAGACCTACATCCACCCCACACTCCAACCAGAGTGTGACTTACTACTGCCAAACAGCTTGAAACCGTTGGGCGTCACAGCTTGCCTACAAACACTGCCTAACAGCTTGAACTAGAGGAATACACTCCTCTCTTCTTCCAACCCGGAAGGAAATACTAGTGACACTCAGTCACTAGCAACCAGAGACCCAAGTCTCTCTTCCTCCAAACTAGAGGGAAACCACATGCGACACCTAGTCACTTGCAAACTGGAGGACCAATCCTCCCTTCCTCCAAACCGGAGGGAACCACTAGCGACACCCAATCACTAGCAACTAGAGACCCAAGTCTCTCTTCTCCTGAGTCCACAAGAGGAACCCCGAACTCAAACTAGAGAATTGGAAAAACACAGTGAGCAGATGGAGAGAACAAATGAAAAACAAAAACAAGAATAAAAACAACTGTAGCTCCGAAGAGCAATTCCAAAACAAGTCTTCAAGGGAAACTCTTTCTTCTACTTCCTTAACATTCTCTTCACTTCTCAGATCTCTCTCTCTCTCTCTCTCTCTCTGGACTTCTTCTTCTTCTTCTGCTACTGGCTCTAGTACTCTTCTCTCTAGCTGCACTCTTCTTCTTCTCTTTGGTTCTCCTCAGATCTATATTCTTCTTCTGCTCTCCGTCATTTTATTAATCACAGAAAGGGGCCTTCTTATAGAGCTTCTGCCTTGGGGTCCCACGGACTCACGCATCCGGCGTGTTGAGGGATCACTCCCGCCAAGAGGTTTTAGGAAGTTCTTAGCCATGTATCAGAGTTTGGATGAAGGAGAATTCACGTGGGAACTTCTAGATTCATCTATCTTGGATCATGTGCCAATCATTGGTTCGGTGGTCCTCACGAACTCATGTTCCAGATGTACCTTAAGTGGTCACATGAGTAACGATGATGTCTGTCCCATGCTTCTCAGGTGTTTGATCCTGGTTCCTTCAGTTGCCCTGGGGCTCCTCACACTTAGACTCCTGCTAATAGGATAGAGGGCATTTTGTCAAACATATTGTAGTCATGAATGGATAGCTACTGTCTATTGACCTCTTGATATGAGAGTCATTGTGCATAAATGAATTTCAGTTAAGTATGAAAGATGCACAGACTTCATAGTGTGTATATGAATCTAAGCACATACCATATAAGTCTATATGCACATATGCACCGACCATGTAGTGCACTTATGTATATGTGCACAAACCTTATTCGTGTACAAGTAGAATGTGCACGTACCTATTTTAGCATGTTCTAAAATGTGCACAGACCATGTAGCAAAAACATGCACGGACTATGTAAAGAACAAATGCAACCGTGTTTTACACAGGACAAAAACTTGCACAAACCTTTATAAGCTCACATCAAGAATTGCACCGACTATGCCTATGTTTCAACAAGATATGCACCGACTATGAAATGCACGGCCCTAGTATGCATGGACCTGATATGCCATATGCACTGATATGCCCTAGCTTGTCATGCGGATGTCAGAAACTTTCACAGACTTTGAGTAACGTGCAACGACTTGACTTGCACTCAGCGAAGGATGCATGGACCGTATGAAAGCTAGCATGTAATCGTGCACAGACTCTGTGAAGCAAACTCTGCATGGTCCTTCTTTATGCACGGACCTTATGCGCAGACCTTCGACATGCACTGACTCTTAATGTCAACAAGGCAAATATGCACGGACTCTATATGCATAAGGGAAATGTGCACGGAGTTGGTTCAAGGATATGCACGGACCTTATATGCCAAAACCCTAACGTGCACAGACTTAGCTAGGCACAAGAAAAAACTTTGCACCGACCTTAAGTATGCATCATGAACATAGAAATGCACAGACCTTGTGACAAGCATTCATTGACTTCAAAATGCCAATCAAATGTGCACGGACTTGAATGTTGCACGGACCTTGTGCAATTAGGTGAATTGTGCACATATGGAGATGCATTGACTTCATGTGCAGTGAATTAACGTTTTGTTTCGTTTGACTTTGTGTATGCATGTAAATACACTGGCCTATATGCAATGAGCAAAGGCATGACCAAATACACAAAAAGAATGCAGTAAAACACATATTGAATCATGCAACAAACGGTAAACACATATTGACTCATGGTGTTTGCTATCATCAAAACAAAGAGACATAATAATCTCCCCCTTTTTGATGATGACAACACCATGAGTCATATGCAACACTAAATAGCATAAATGAGCAGGCAACACTAATGAACAGGACAGGAAACAATGACTCACATATTTTTTCCCCCTTTGACAACATCAAAAAGAAGGGATCAAATGTAAGCGTAGTGATGAATGGAGTGCCAAAACAAATGAGAGATGAATGATAAGTAGTGTGGAATGATATAAAACTCCAGATAAGCATGAATTATTACTCCCCCTGAAGATGTGAGGATAGGGGAATGACAGAAGGCAGCGTAGATGAAATCTCAAACTGAGCAAGGGGAAATCAGATTAATCTCCCCCTTAATACCAAAAAGATGCTGATGATTCAAGCTTCCCCATTTGAGAAAATAGAGGAATTTGAGTGGAAAGAAGTCATCAGTCATACAAAGTTAAGCCTATCTATCCTGTCAGAACTGAATTATTGTTAAACATTGTGATACCAATTGTTGAGAAGCATGATATCAATAAAAATACAGGGGTGCAAACATAGATAATGTCAGGTCAAGCCCCAAAGGACATCAAGAGCAGTGAGTACAATTCATTTTGAATTTAGCAGTGAGTGGAAACTGAGCACAAGATTTTGACTGGATTGTCAATGAATAAATAAGACAGAAAGATTTTCAATAGGGTACCTAACCATAAATCTTGATAAGCGAATTTTAGACTCTTTTATTATATTAGATTATGAGTGAGTCTGAATGTACCAGCATGATTTAAGAATGATATATACAAAGTTTATCAGGAAAATTCAATACTCATATCTGAAACATCTTTTAATAGAGATGAACCAATTGCACATATGACATACATGTTTGACCTCCTTCTATCTTACTCAATCAATTTCAATGACTCCTTTGGAAGTTACACTAGATAGTATTGAGATTAACAAATATGAGTGTATCTGAATTTTCTTTGATTACACTTGTTTTTCAGAATTTTTCTATTGAACAACACTTATTTTTTCTTGAGCAAGTTTGGTTAAATCAACACCTTTTTACGTGAGGCACAACACGTCTTAGGTGAAGTGACCCAGTTACTCGGTGTGACAACCATATTACCTCTCAATAAGAGAACAGAGTTAGCAATTTGGAGTGTCTTTTTACATGAGGAGACACCTTGATCAGAGGCAAGAATCCCCAGTTACTCGACACTGCCATGCCATTACTCTGCCAGATTTTTAATCATTTTCATAAGAGAGGTAACTATGGCACTTCATGACATGGGCTTACTCTATTTCTTGTATAGAGAACCTAATTTCTCTGTGACCAAAGTCATTGCTCTGACTTTATTTCCTTTCAAATATTTTCAGATTTTTCAGACAATGCTCAGTACACTGAAATGCTCAAGAACAATACTTTCTACATGTATCTTAACCAAAGAAGGCCATGTTTTTAAAATTTTAGATTTCAGAAGGTTTTGCATGAAGTTACATGAGACAATTGGTTAAGATTTATTAAACATAATGATTCAGATATTTTCAAGACTTTTAAATCAAAACTAAATAAATACATTAGACTTAAATCAATTTGATTCATCAGACATTCTTAAACCAGTATAATAGAAGATTCTTCTTTTCAAAATATGTCAGATTTATGATTAGGGTACACAAATTTAAGTCTCTTCGATTTCAAATGGATCAACAAAGACAGTGCAGCCGAACAATAGAAGCAACAACAACTTTTTGTTAAGAGAGCGTGAGACTTAATGTCAAGTCTGACCAAGGTGATTCAGCATATGAAGTTACAGACAGTTCAGTAGCACAAAATACTTTCAAGTGAAGCTCCCTACCAGCAACAATAGGAGCAGTAATCAAAGGATTTCAGTCTCAAGTAGAGCATCAATTCAAGTGAACTCAGAACTGGTAGGAAGACCAAAGATGGCAGAATGAGTGAAGATGTGGCTAGACAAATGAGATACCATCTGACAGAATGAATATTTCAGGTATACTGAAATGGATGGTGGGTAAATAAATGAATAGCCAACATTTTAGAATCAAGACAAATGCTCCCCTTGAATACATGCACTCAAACATTCTTTTTGGTGTTTTCAAAAAAAATAACTAAATGTAAACAACTCATGAGTGACATGCAGACTGTGTAGTGAAATTGGCTAGATAAGACATGTCCAATGACAGAATGCAGAGAGTTTGACAATTTTTGCATCATGACATATACAATCATTCATTACAGCAATTGACATGTCAAATATCAGTCACATGTAGTTCAGATTATCAGAAAATGACATTCAATTCACTCTCAGCTTAAAGAATGCACATATAACTCACAACATGCATTTGAGGACCTATGAAGGACAAGTAAAATCCAGATGTGAGTATGTATGCATGAAATGCAACTGACTGAAGGAAGTTATCTAAGGTTTGAGAATCGAACCTGACAAGCACAAAGATGTGGTTTTACCAGATTTGGGTGTCTTGGCTTATTCAACCCCTTATTTATTTCTTTCCAAGGCACACCTGCAAGACAGATTCATATTTTGCATATTTAGGTACCCAAGAATTCTTGGGTCCTGCATGATTAGTAGCACCTCTGATGGGTGTTTTCCACAACCTTTGGGCTTTTGAATTATCAAATATCATCAAAGAGCAGTTATTCCTAGAATGCCCAACTTGCCCACAATAATGACAAGAAATAACAGATTTCATGTTCTTCTTATATGTGTTAGCATGCACATGAAGTTGGTGTAGGTAAACATGGTTTTTTTGTTGAATCTCTGTAGTTTTGATGATGACTAACACTATGAATCAAATTATGTGTTGCTTCCTGGTGACTGTTAAAGATCCTGCATTGTCTGGATAATCTCTGGATCTTAGTTCTGAAAGGAGCCTTGGGAAATTTCTTGTTTGCATGCACATCTTCTGATTAAAATGTCTTCATCATGCTTTTCTGATTAAATGCTCCTCTAACACGTTCACCCATTAGCTCGTACCTGTCTGTATTCATCTATATGGGTTCTGTGCTTTTAGTGCATTGACGCACTTGGCTGACTGCGTAGACGCAATTGTGTGACTTTCACTTGCTGTCTTGTTCATTGCGTCGACGCTGACACTGGATGCGTTGACACATTGGCCAGTTGCCAAGGGCGTGAGCATCTCGCTTGAGGAGCTGAGGCGACACTGCACGATGGAAGCGTTGACGCCTTGGGCTGATGTCCAAAGGTTATTTGATCAACAACCAAGTCGATGCGTCGACGCTGTCACTAATGCATTGACGCATTGGTGTGTATTGTGAAGGGTCCTGCTCTCCAATATAAACTCATTGCGTTAACGCCTTGGCTTTACTGCGTTGACGCGTTCTTCAGTCCTTTGATAAGTTCCGTGCAATCTGCGTGAACAAACGTATGACTTGAATATTTCTGAGATTGACTGAATGTTCTCTAAAACCTTACAGGGACTTAAAGATAAATTGGAACTTTATTCCAATCATGTGAGCACGTGATTTGAGGGAATAATCGTCTAACACGTGGCTCAGCTCATCTGGAAGCATCTTCTTCGCGCGTGTCTCCCACACCCTCAGTCTCTCGTGAGTCTGGATATATAGGAAGGTTTCTGCTCCTGAAAAGCTGCAGAAGCCACAAGAAAAAGGGTGAGGCCAGAGCGAGAGGAAGGAGAGGAGAAGCCATCCTGATCCATTCGTTGAGCGTACCTGGAAGAGAGAGAGTGATGAAGGAGAGGATGGTTTTCTGCTACGTTTTGTCTATGCTTCTTTAAGAAGCTACATTGTTTCTCCGTTCGATTGTCTTTCAATATTTCTTTATGTCTTCGTTTGTTCGTTCTAAAATTCCGATACTCTGTTTTCGTTCCCTCTAGGTGTAGAGGAAGAGAGGTGAATCCTCTGGGTCGCAGTGTGGCTTCCCTCTGATTTAGATCAGAGGAAGGGAGGAGTTCTCCGGGGTTTTGTGTTCAGGTAGTGAGAAGGCTACCTGGGTTCTTCCCTCCGGCTGAGGAGGAAGAGAGACAGCGTCTCTGAATTGCAGTGAGGGTGGGTCACTGCTGGGTTCCCTCTTGTCTAAGAGGAAGGGAGAGTTATCTCCGGGTCAGGTCTTGTGGTGTGAGACCTGGGTGCAAGCTGTGAGTTCAGCGTCTGTAGGGATTTCGATCCCCAAGCTGTGGATCAGCGTGTTGTTGGCAGACTGAGTCTGCGGTTCTTTCTTGTGAAAGGGAAGCCTCACTCTGCCTTGAGTGAGGGATGGACGTAAGTCTGCAGGTTGCATACTGAACCATCTAAATCTCTTGTTCTCCGTGGTGTGGTTGTGCGCATCTATTTTCCTTATGCTTCTGTCTGGCTTCATGAAGTAAGTGTGATTGTTGATGATCGAAACCTTGGTCTGACTGCTCGCTTAGTGCTTGTGCATATGTGCTGATGAAATTCTGAGTGATATATGTTCTGCGCTCGTGACCTGCTTTATCTTGGTTAAGGTTCCGGATCATTTTACATATTGTCAGTCTTCCTAGCCAATCTCATCTTCTAAGATCTCCTCGGCTCGGACAAATATTTTTTAAACGGTGATCTATTCATCCCCTCCCCTTCTAGCTCACCGTCCTCCTGTTTAACAGTTGGTATCAGAGCTGGTTTACCCGAGATGTGGTCCAATGACCAGGGTAATCCTGGAACCAGTGGTCCTCGCAGCTACATAGCTGAAGGACAGTCAATCTCCCGTCCCCCATATTTTGATGGTTCTAATTATTTCTTTTGGAAAAACAGGATGGAAGTTTTCATCCGATCTCAGAGCCACAAGCTGTGGAGAGTCATTACAACTGGACCTTATGATTTACCTCCGAATGAGGAGATGTGGTCTGAAGAACAAGTCAAATTATCCGGACTGAACTGGTCTGCGCTCAACATCATCCAGTGCGCAGTTCACCCTGAAGAATATGCCCGAATTTCGGCGTGCAAGACAGCTAAGAAGATGTGGGATGAACTAGCGCTGATTTACGAGGGTACCTCTCAGGTCAGAGCTACCAAGGTAAACTACCTAACCTCTGAGTATGAATTATTCAAGATGAAGTCAGAGGAGAGCGTGACTGATATGTACGCTAGGCTGTCACTGATCACAAATAGCCTCAAGGGATTTGGAAAGGAAATATCTGAAGGGGATATAGTCAGGAAGATCTTAAGATCCTTGACTCCAGCGTGGCACACAAAAGCTACTGTGATAGAGGAATCAAAGGATTTAACAACCATGACCGTCACTGAACTCATAGGGTCTCTTATGACCTATGAGATAAATCTCATGAAAACAGGAGAAGGAAATGACAGAAAGGGCAAGAATGTTGCTCTTAAAGTTGAACGACACAGCAGCAGCAGCAGCAGCAGTAGCGGAGAGTCTAATGGAATTCCTGACCTTGACAGAAGTGAAAAAGCACTGCTCACACGTCAGTTCAGGAAATTCCTGAAAATGCAGGGAAATTCATATAGGAAAAGAAGAAACTACTCATCAGGTAAATATCCGAACAATGGCAATGACAAGGATAGGAATGCTAAAGGTGTGATGTGTTATCATTGCAGGAACTTTGGGCACATGAAGCAAGATTGCCCTGAGCTTCAGAAGAAGACACCGGACTACCACAAGAAAGGCTCCAAAGTGTACAAGAAAAAGCCAAAAGCTATGGTATGCACTTGGAGCGATGAAGAAGAAGACTCAGAGACTAATTCCTCAGGAAAGGAGACTGAAGGAGTATGTCTGATGGCCGACGAGGAAAATGAGGTAACCAATCCCTTTGTAACTTACTCTATTGATGACTGGGAAGAGAAATATGGTGAACTGCTAGATATGTACAATGCCTTAGCTAAAGAACATAGAGTCATCAAACGCAAACTCAATATGGTTAATGAAGAACAAGAACTCGTCAAGATAGAAAATTCCAAACTGGTAGCTGAATTAGCTCAGATGGAAAATGTAAGAAATGAGAATAATCTTGTTAAGAATGAACTTAAAAAATTTAGAAAACAGCTTGATGAAACCAATCAACATACTGAAGAAAACCTGAGACAAAATGACTTAATCAAGGAAGGGTATGAAGCTGTTATAAAGGTCAATGATGAATTGCTGGAAAACAACATATCTCTGCGGAAGGAGTTGGAAGATAAGAAGAAAACTCTTGAGAGGTTTGTTTTGGGAGAAAGCAATTTGAACGCCTTGTTAGGCACCAAAGTAAACTTTAACAGAGAAGGTTTGGGTTTCAACCCAAATAAGAAGGAAGCATTTGGGATAAAAACCACCACATTTTGCACTGAGAAAGGAAAAGAGAAACTGGACATCCCATCCAGTTCCAAAAGTACTGAACAACAAAAGAACATCCATAAACAACAGCCTGATTTTGGAAAAAATGTCTTTAAGAAATTCAACAAGCCCACGCACCAGAAACAAGGTGCCTGTCAATTCAACAACTATGACTCTAATAAAAGAATGGGCTATTTGAAAAGAAACATGAGAAGGTCTTACTACACACAGAATACTGTCAATAAAATGTCTTCAACTAGACAGTTTAGAAATTATGGTCTGGCTGGGACCCAAGCTTTTATCAACAGAAACTGGACACACTTTGAGAAACAAAAGGAAACAACTGAAATGCACATCAATAGCAAAACTGTCAATTCTCAGCACAGAAAAAAAAAAGGGGTGAAGCAGATCTGGATCCCCAAAACTTTGCTTAATCATTTGAGCGGTATTTTTGGACCCAACTTACCTTGGGATCCAAAGCACACTACTTAAATTGTTATTGTGCAGGTGAGCCTAGCAGCCGAGAACAACAAGTGGTATCTCGACAGTGGCTGCTCGAGGCACATGACAGGGGATCAAAGAAAGTTCAGCAAGCTTGAATTGAAAGCAGGAGGGACAGTCAAGTTTGGAGGTAAAAACAAAGGCCAAATAATTGGGACCGGAACCATCGGTAAGAAAACCTCCAACTCTGTTGAAAAAGTATTGTTGGTCGAAGGTCTACAACACAATTTATTGAGTATTAGTCAGTTATGTGACAAGGGTCACAAGGTCCTCTTTGATGAGCATGCTTGCAAAATTTTAGAACCAAACTCCGATAAAATAAAGTTCATTGCAAATAGAGTCAATAATGTCTATATTGTGGATCTTGATGTTGAGTCTGAGTCTAATCTGTGTCTCTCTGCTGATTCAGAGAATAACATGTTTGACTGGCATAGGCGACTAGGTCATGCTAGCTTTAACACCTTGCATAAATTAGCTAAATTTGACTTAGTTAGAGGCATGCCTAGCTTGAAGTTCAAATCATTCTCTAAGCCTTGCGATGCCTGTGCTCTAGGCAAGCAAACCCGAGCTTCTTTTAAAATAAGGACTGAGAGCTTGTCAAACAAGCTTATGGAACACTTGCACATGGATCTCTTTGGTCCTACCAGAACCCAGAGCCTAAATGGTAAGAGATTTGGTTTTGTCATTGTCGATGACTACTCTAGATTTGCATGGTTGTTTTTCTTGGCGAATAAGAGTGATGTTTTTCAAAAATTTGAACATTTTTTCAATAAGCAGAAACATGTAGGCCACAAGATCACTGTTATCCAATCAGATCATGGAGGAGAGTTTGAGAACTCCTCATTTTCTAGTTTTTGTGACAAGGAGGGACTGACTCACAAATTTCCTTCTCCCAGGACCCCAGAGCAGAATGGAATTGTGGAGAGAAGGAATCGAACAATAGTGGAAATGGCAAGAACATTACTAATGGAGAGTCAGCTACCGAAGAGTTTTTGGGCAGAAGCAGCAAACACAGCCTGTTATATACTTAATAGAGCTTTGGTAAGACCCATACATAAGAAAACACCATATGAACTCCTGAAAGGTAAGAGGCCTAATGTCTCATATTTCAAAATTTTGGTTCAAAATGCTTTATTCATAATAACAACAAGATAGACTTAGATAAATTTGATGCTAGAAGTATTCCAGGAATATTCCTAGGATACTCTGAAACATCTAGGGCCTTCAGGGTCTTTAATAAAACTGATAGAACTGTAGAGGAAACCCCTCATGTCATTTTTGATGAAACAAAAATCTCTAACAGTCTAAATGATGATAACAGGTCTACAAGTCATGATGGAGAGTTCCTGAATCAAATGCAAGAGGAGGAAGTACAACCGGCTGAAGAACCCACTGATCTGAACCCAGTAAGTACAGTCGAACAAGGTGAGTCCTCAACAAATGTCAGAATTTTAAAAGACCACCCTGTAACCAATATTATTGGTAGTCTTCATGATCCCCCTAGGACAAGATCCCATTTCAGAAATGTTCAGAATCAGACTTAATTGCTTTAGTTTCTCAAATTGAGCCTAAGACCATTGAAGAAGCCTTAAGTGATGAGAATTGGGTAACTGCCATGTGTGAAGAACTAGGGCAATTTGATAGAAACAATGTCTGGGAACTTGTACCTAGACCTGAAAATTTCAATGTAATAGGAACAAAATGGGTTTTTAAGAATAAACTGAATGAAGAAGGTGTCATCTCCAGGAATAAAGCTAGACTTGTAGCTAAAGGCTACAGCTAGGAGTATGGAGTAGACTTTGATGAATCTTTTGCTCCAGTAGCTAGAATGGAGGCTATCAGAATTCTATTAGCATTTGCTTGTTCAAACAACATAAAACTTCAACAAATGGATGTTAAAAGTAATTTCTTGAATGGAATTCTAAAAGAAGTTTATGTTGAACAACCTCCTGGATTTCAGTTTTCGACTAAACCTGATCAAGTTTTCAGATTAAACAAAGCTCTTTATGGACTAAAGCAGGCTCCTCGGGCCTGGTATGAAAGGTTGACCAGTTTCTTACTGAATAAAGGATATGACAGAGGTAAAGTTGACCAAACTTTATTCACTAAGAATTCCAGACAAGATCTCATCATAGTTCAGGTATATGTAGACGACATCATCTTTGGATCAACAAATCCTGAACTATGTAATGAATTTTCACAACTTATGTCAGCTGAATTTGAGATGAGCTTAGTTGGAGAACTTACTTACTTTCTTGGCTTATAGATAAATCAAATGTCAGATGGCTGCTTCTTCCACCAAACCAAGTACACGCTGGATATCCTAAAAAGGTTTGGGATGACTAACCTGAAGCAAATATCCACCCCAATGAGCACAAGCATGACCCTTAATGCAGATGAGTCAGGTAATCAAGTGAATGAAAAACTCTACAGAGGTATGATTGGATCCCTCTTGTACTTAACAGCTTCTAGGCCAGACATACAATTCAGTGTTGGCTTATGTGCAAGATATCAGTCTAGGCCTACTGAACTTCATTTGTCTGCTGTAAAAAGGATCTTTAGATATCTGTCTGCCACACACACATTAGGATTATGGTATCCTGCTTCTCGCACATTAGATTTAGTTGCATACACTGATGCAGACTTTGCTGGATGCAAATTAGATAGGAAGAGCACCAGTGGCCACTGCCAATTCTTAGGAGGATGCCTAGTTTCTTGGAGTTCAAAGAAACAACATTCAGTGGCCCTTTCCACTGCAGAGGCTGAATACGTGGCTGCAAGCAGCTGTGGCACTCAGGTTATCTGGATTAAGCATCAGCTTCAGGATTACCAAGTAGAGACAGGTTGCACTCCCATTTTTTGTGATAACACTAGTGCCATAAACATTGCAAAGAATCCTGTGTTACACTCTCGAACAAAACACATTGAAATCAGGCACCACTTTATTAGAAATGAAATTGCAAATAAAACATTTGAACTAATTCATGTTGGGACTGCAAATCAAACTGTTGATATTTTTACAAAACCTTTAGATAGTGAAAAATTCACTTCATTGAGAAGAGAACTTGGTATTTACAAACTCTGACTGATCTGTGGAAATGAATTCAGTTTCATGTATTTCCATGATGTTAGTGTTAGTTCTGTCTTACTTTTTTCTGAGGGGTCACTATGTGAGGGGGAGCGGGTGTGAGATTTGAGTGGGATCAGGTCTGTTGCTGTGCTGTTATCAGGGTAGAATGGGAGATAGAGCTACTAGAGAGGGGGAGCTTGACTAATTGAAAACGTTTGAAAGATGGTTGTTGTTGCTGGATTAATTGTCAGAATTGATCTTGAGCATCCCTTTTTAGTAGAACCTCGTTCATTTCCTACATTCTTAAGTTTGTGCAATTAAAGTCTAGCCAGAATCTTCTTCTAGTAAGTCTTAAGAGGCTAAGATTAACCTTCACAAGTATATCCTCTTACTTTGTTTCTTGACTGATGAACAAGCTAGACTCATATGAAATGGGTTCTGTTATACGCTTTTCATTGGATTTCGTGATAAGACCACGAGTAATTGCCCTGGCTTTGTCTTCAAACAACCTTCTTGAAGAGCTAGTTAAACTGATCAGTGTTTAAAACTGTATACTGAGAAACTAGGAATCCCATCAATGAAATGGGAACTTTCTAAGTCATGAAGTATCAGTTCTCATAAACAAAAACAAAAGAAAGAAATTCAATTCAAAATTTATGTTTGGCAGAGCAATGATGACATGTGGTGAGTAACTGGGGATTCTGGCCTCTGATCAAGGTGTCTCCTCATGTAAAAACCAATAGTCACTATCTCTGTTCTCTAACTGAGAAGGTATGAGGCTCTTACACTGAGTAACTGAGGATGCTGGCCTCTGACCAAGGTGCATACTTAATGTCAAAGGTGTAACTGGCCAAATACACTCTATAACCGTGCTTTCTCTCCTTGGAATGTTTATCCTCAGCGCCTACAGGCTGTTTTCATGGTTCAAATTCTTGTTGTCCTTTTGACGAGCCTTAACAGCTACCTCAGTCATATTTGTTGACACTTGCTCTTCTTTCATATTCATCGTAAGTTGATAAACTTCAAGCTTCTTCTGAATCTCTTTCTCTTATCAGAACTCCAAGATTCTTCACTGACCTTAGAGCCCCACTTAAGCATCTAAGTTTTAACAATGAGTTTCTACTGTTGGAATTCTCTCCGTCTTTTCTCATCAATCCAGCGTCAACATCTCTCCTTCTCTTTTGTTTTGATGATGTCAAAGGGGGAGCAGGTTGAAAGGGGGGAGTGAAGAGGTTGAAAGGAGGAGGTTGAGCTAGTGAAAAGGAAGTTCTAGGAGGTTGAGCTAGTGAAAAGGAAGTCTTTGGAATGTTTTGGGTAAAAGATAATGAGTGCTGTGAGTTCAGTTTTTGAGAGGTCACCATTGATGTTTTATCGAAGACTATTGCTGTTGTTATTGAGACTGCTTTAGGTTGGTGTTCCTTTTTCACTGAATTTGACTCATGGTGTTGCCATCATCAAAAAGGGGGAGATTGTTGAATCTCTGTAGTTTTGATGATGACTAACACTATGAATCAAATTATGTGTTGATTCCTGGTGACTATTAAAGATCCTGCATTGTCTGGATAATCTCTAGATCTTAGTTCTGAAAGGAGCCTTGGGAAATTTATTGTTTGCATGCACATCTTCTGATTAAAATGTCTTCATCATGCTTTTCTGATTAAATGCTCCTCTAACACGTTCACCCATTAGCTCGTACCTGTCTGTCTTCATCTATATGGGTTCTGTGCTTTTAGTGCGTTGACGCACTTGGCTGACTACGTAGACGCAATTGTGCATCTTTCACTTACTGTCTTGTTCATTGCGTTGACGCTGACACTGGATGCGTTGACGCATTGGCCAGTTGCCAAGGGCGTGAGCATCTCGCTTGAGGAGCTGAGGCAACGCTGCACGATGGAAGCGTTGACGCCTTAGGCTGATGTCCAAAGGTCTTTTGATCAACAACCAAGCCGATGCGTCAACGCTGTCACTAATGCGTTGATGCATTGGTGTGTATTATGAAGGGTCCTGCTCTCCAATATAAACTCATTGCGTTAACACCTTGGCTTTATTGCGTTGACGCGTTCTTCAATCCTTTGATAAGTTCCGTGCAATCTGTGTGAACAAACGTATGACTTGAATATTTCTGAGATTGACTGAATGTTCTCTGAAACCTTACAGGGACTTAAAGACAAATTGGAACTTTATTCCAATCATGTGAGCACGTGATTTGAGGGAATAATCGTCTAACACGTGGCTCGGCTCATTTGGAAGCATCTTCTTCGCGCGTGTCTCCCACACCCTCAGTCTCTCGTGAGTCTAGATATATAGGAAGGTTTCTGCTCCTGAAAAGCTGCAGAAGCCACAAGAAAAAGGGTGAGGCCAGAGCGAGAGGAAGGAGAGGAGAAGCCATCCTGATCCATTCGTTGAGCGTACCTGGAAGAGAGAGAGTGATGAAGGAGAGGATGGTTTTCTGCTACGTTTTGTCTATTCTTCTTTAAGAAGCTACATTGTTTCTCCGTTCGATTGTCTTTCAATATTTCTTTATGTCTTCATTTGTTCGTTCTCAAATTCGATACTCTGTTTTCGTTCCCTCTAGGTGTAGAGGAAGAGAGGTGAATCCTCTGGGTCGCAGTGTGGCTTCCCTCTGATTTAGATCAGAGGAAGGGAGGAGTTCTCCGGGGTTTTGTGTTCAGGTAGTGAGAAGGCTACCTGGGTTCTTCCCTCCGGCTGAGGAGGAAGAGAGACAGCGTCTCTGAATTGCAGTGAGGGTGGGTCACTGCTGGGTTCCCTCTTGTCTAAGAGGAAGGGAGAGTTATCTCCGGGTCAGGTCTTGTGGTGTGAGACCTGGGTGCAAGCTGTGAGTTCAGCGTCTGTAGGGATTTCGATCCCCAAGCTGTGGATCAGCGTGTTGTTGGCAGACTGAGTCTGCGGTTCTTTCTTGTGAAAGGGAAGCCTCACTCTGCCTTGAGTGAGGGATGGACGTAAGTCTGCAGGTTGCAGACTGAACCATCTAAATCTCTTGTTCTCCGTGGTGTGGTTGTGCGCATCTATTTCCTCTATGCTTCTGTCTGGCTTCATGAAGTAAGTGTGATTGTTGATAATCGAAACCTTGGTCTGACTGCTCGCTTAGTGCTTGTGCATATGTGCTGATAAAATTCTGAGTGATATATGTTCTGCGCTCGTGACCTGCTTTATCTTGGTTAAGGTTCCGGATCATTTTACATATTGTCAGTCTTCCTAGCCAATCTCATCTTCTAAGATCTCCTCGGCTCGGACAAATATTTTTCAAACGGTGATCTATTCATCCCCTCCCCTTCTAGCTCACCGTCCTCCTGTTTAACATGTTTCTATTAGTAACATGAAAATTTATCTTTTCACTACCAGCCAGCCAACAGTCAGCAGCACTGTGGCCTGGCTTTCCACAGTTAAAACATGTAAGAGATTTTCCTTTAAAAATAGGATTATTTCCACCAACTACTCTCTCTTTAGCATGAAGTCCAACAAATCTGGGATGTGTATTTCTTCCTTGGGCATGCCAACAGTGCTCTAGTGTATGGCCGGACTTACCACATGCATTGCAATAAGGTCTCCTTGGAGCAGTTCTAGGGACAATGTTCCTCCTAAGAACCTTACACTCATTCTCTTTCACAAACCAACAGTCATGCATTGCATGACCAGATCTACCACAGCTAAAACATTTGAGTTGCCTTTTCTGGGCAAATTGATTCTTGAATGACTTTTTAGTAATGTGCACATGTGTATTTCCTAAATTTTTTATTTTTTTCATCCCATTATGAAAATTCAATTCATCAGATTTCAGGATATAACAGTTGTGCATCACATGACCAATTTTTCCACAATAGTGACATGAGATTTTCTTTGCATGAATGTGTGATGGTGCATGTGACTTGTGATAGGGTGCTAGGTCCGGATACAGAGGGGGGTGAATGTATCCTTCTACGAATAATGGCCCAAATTAAAACTCTAAAGCTCAGATAGGCGGAGTAAAAACTAGTGAGCTCTCCAAGATGAGATAATAAGACAACACTTGATCAAACAGTTGGACTGCAACAATGCAGCCACCTGATCAAACCAGAAACGCAGACAGAACTATGGAAACCAAACTCACCTAGCAAAATATAATGCTAAGGTTAATGCAGATAGAAACAACAATAACAAATTAACTCCCAGAATAACACAACTAACCATGCATGCATAACCTGTGAATGGGAGGTAGAAGGCAAGGAGCAAACGCACAAAACAAAACCACTGCTCAAGAGATTTTTTAGGTGGTTCGGTCCTCCAGACCTACGTCCACCCCTCACTCCAAACCGGAGTGAGGCTTCCACTAGCACAAGCTAGAACGCAGACTCAATCTGCAACAGGTGCTGCCACACAGCTTGACCAGGGGAACAACCTCCCCACTTCCTCCAGACCGGAGGGACACCCTAAGTGACTCCCAGCCACTTGGAAACTAGAGACTAGGTCTCTCTTCCTCCAGACCAGGAGAGAACCCACCAGTGACTCCCCGTCACCAGCAAACCAGAGGTCGCAGACCTCTCTACCTCCAGACCAGGAGGGACCCCTGGACTTGCAACCCACAAGCCCAGAACTGGAGGACCAATCCTCCCTTCTCCTGAGTCCACAGGAGGAACCCGACCTCACTACTGAGAATCAGAAGAACAATAGTAACCAGAGTAATAAAAGGAAAAATAAGAAAACATAAAAAGTACAGCGACAAAAGCTGGAAATGAAACACAAGAAATATAGCTCTCAATGAGCATAGTCGTTCTGGATTTGTTCCACGAACAGACTGAACATATCTTCAATAGCACTCTCTCCTCTCTTCCTTTCTTCCTCTTCTTTCTTCTTCTTTCTGCTTCTCTTTCTTTTCTCTCTTTCTTTTGCTGCTCTCGCACTCTTCTTCTTTCTTCTTCTTCTTCTTTCTTCTTCTACTCTCTGCATCTCTTCTTCTTTCTTCTTCTTCTGCTTCTCTGCTACTCTCACCTTTTTCTATCACTCACAGTCTCGATCAGCCCTCTTATATTCTCATCAGTCTTCTTCTGAGGAAGAAGTCTTCTATATATATATACCAGCAGCAGCTAGGGCATCTGGTGTCTTCCACATCTCCCGCCCAATTGACTCTGCCACGTGTCAGCATCTCAGCTCCTTGGATCACATGCCAGGTGCCAACCTCAGATCACGTGCCCAGACACATTAACCTCATCCAGCAATCCTGTCAGTTAATCAGTCGAAGACAGTATCAGCTGAAGGCAGTGTACAGACTTCATTCAGCAAGCAAGGCAAGCATGGATGGCTGTACAGAGTTGGTCGTATGAGGCAAGACGAGTGTATAGACTTCTTAACACATGCTGTAATATGCATATGATGCAGTGTATAGACTTGTTGACACATGCTGTAGTATGCATATGATGAAGTATATACATTGGCGATGAGTGTTCAGACATGACACCAACGACAATGTATAGACTTGATGGGAAAGCATGGAACAACCGAATGCATGGACATGAAACAGGTGAGTGTATAGACTTCATGTTAACGTGCAAGAGAAACCAATGTACAGACTTGCTGAGCTTTCGCTAAGTCTGTATAGACTTAATGAATGAGTGCCTGGGAAGGCCGTGTACAGACTTGATGGCGTAAAGGCAATGCATGAACAAGTGATGCAGTGTACAGGCTTGATGAATGCAATGCATGCACAATGATGCAATGCTCAGACTTTGCTAAAGACTGCTAGTCGATGTATGGACTTGGCTGAAGGCAACGCTGAAGCAATGTTCAGACTTTGCAATATGAGGCATGCAGGCTGTATAGACTTGCGATGCCATGAAGACAATGTATAGACTATGAAGATATGTATGTGAAGCTCAACAATGTATAGACTATGCAACGGCATCAAAGCAACATATCGATGTACAGACTTTGGCTTGATCAATGCACAATGCTCATATGGATGTACAGACTTGAACATAGGTAAAGATACCAATGTTCAGACTTGTGCAATGCATGGACTTAGTGTTGTGCGAGCATTGCTGCTGCCAGTGTACAGACTTGATGATGTGCAATGCCTGAACAACTGAATGTCTAGACATGCAACAAGGGAGTGTATAGACTTCAATGCAACAGCTGAAGTTAAGCGAACAATGTACAGACTTACCCCTTGAAGAGGTGAGCGACACAATGTATAGACTTAGCCCTTGAAGAGTGTACAGACTTGAAGACTCGAATCCCCACGATGAATAGACTTTGTACTTTGAACGACAAAGTAGGCTGTACAGACTTGAAGTGAAGGCCAATGTATAGACTTCAAAGAATGGATGATCAGACAATGTATAGACTTCACAGTTCAGCAGCCAATGTATAGACTTGGAAATGTGAACGGGAGAATGTATAGACTTGGCCCCTTGAAGGATGTACAGACTTGAACGATAAATGAGGCGATGTGTAGACTTTACCAATGTATAGACTTTACGAGCACAATCAAATGTATTGACTTCAAAAGCTTGAAGGCCCAATGTACAGACTTAGAAGCTTGAACCAGTGCACTGTACAGACTTTGAGTTCAATTGTGGATGTATAGACATCAGTTGAGCAAGCTACAGTGTCGATGTATGGACTTGATCTCAAGGAATGGCTGTACAGACTTTGAAGGCTTAGCGGAGGATGTACAGACTTTGAATATGAAGACCAATGTATGGACTTCAAGTGAAGACCAATGTACAGACATGGAAAGCTAAGGCCAATGTATTGACTTGTGAATCTGGGGGGTCGACCCATCTGGAAGGGGGGGTCGACCCACTACTGTCTAGACTATGCTGATAGAGTATAAACTTGAACAAGTAATGCATGTGCCAATGTATACACTTGTAAAACCGATGTGAAGACTTGACAATGTACACACTTTGAATTGATGCCAGTTATGCGATGTATATACTTGCAGCATGATGCTAATGTGCAGACTATGTAAATGCATGCAGTGAATAGACTACACTTATCTGGGGAGTCGACCGATCTAGAAAGGGGGTCGACCCACACTATGCTGACTGTGATGATGTAAGGATGTTTAGCCTGAACAGAATTCCACAAGCAGAGTAAAGCAACTGATGTATGTGTATATGAATGCTTTATGCAGTTGATAACATGACTGAACATCAAATATGCAATGCTTTAGATCTGATAAACTAACTGAATAACAATGCAATGCTTTTTCCTCTAATAAACTGACTGAACATCAGAATGACTAAAATGAATGAATAACACATGATGACTCATAGCGCATAACTCACATCAAAACCAATCATCAAAACCACAGGGGCACAACAATCTCCCCCTTTTTGATGATGGCAACACTACACTGTGAGTAATTCTGATGACACAAACTATTCTCCCCCTTTGACTTCATCAAAAAGAAAATAGTTTGAGAGGTTTAAGCATATTTATGACTCAGTCAATTTCTCCCCCTTACAATAAACAAGATGAACCATGGAGAGGTATGAATGCAGAAATGCAGATGCAACAAGAAATGCAATACCTCCCCCTAAACATATGAATGCAAGGTCACAATTGATATGAACATGATTCATTATGACAATGAAGATCCCTCTAAATAGATGCCGATTGATATGCATCTGTTGCATTTCTCCCAATTGATATGGTTGAGAGGGAGACTACAGAGGCATTCAAGGATAAGTTCAGGTCAATGAATCAAGGACAGTAAGCAGAAGAGTTTCAAATAACAGATTTTTAAAGAAGTTCCAAGCACAAGAAGTTCAACAAGATTTTCAAGGAGATATCAATCTCATAAATCCAAAACATAATTTTTCAAAGTCTTCCATTATAAGGGCTTATGAATGAAGTTTATTGATCAGCATGGTTTAAACATGATGTATGCAGAGTTTATCAATAAAATTCTGTATTGATATCTAAAACCATAGTTTAATAAAAATGAACTAAGCCCTCATATTTATCTTGATTAACCTCCCTTTCTCTTACACAATCAAATTTATTGACTTCCTTCAGAATTACATGCACTAGTATTGAGATTAAGCAATTATGAAGTCATGTGAATTTATCTAGGGTTGTAGGAATTTGATTTTAACATCAATATTCAGATATTTCAATTTGTTCAACAATTTTCATGCTACAAATTTTACGAGCACTCTAGTTCAATGCACACCTTGTAACTAGAGGATATACCTTGATCAGAGGTCAATATCCCTAAGCACTTAGTGTGACTCACAGTCATGCTTTATATGAACAGAGGTAGCATTTACACATCATGACACACTGCAAATCATTTCTTGATGAGTGAGTTGTATTTCTTAGTGTGCATGCCATTGCTCTGCTTGATTAACACTCATTCTTAAGTAGAGTTAACTATGACACCTCATGACACAGTCCTTTGGACATGTGTTTCTCAGTGACCAAAGTCATTGCTCTGACAAAAATTACCCTTTAGACATTTCAGAAAAATTCATTTACTTCAAATCAATAATAATTTCATATACTTAACCAAATAAAGTCATGTATTCAATAATGCAGATTTCAGAAGATTTTACAAGACACAGCATGAAACAGATGGTTAAAGTTTATTAAACATGATTTAGATATTTTCAAAAAAATTTAAAGTCAAACTCAATTAATACATTAAACTTAAACCAGCTGAGTTATTTCAGTCATTCATAAAATCGTATAATAGAAGATTCCTAGTTCAAGTGTTTTCAGATTTATGATTGAGATAGTCCTATTGAAATCTTCATGAGAGATTGATAGAATTCAGAAATCAAATGATAGAGGAGATTTTGAAACCCAGTGTTTTCAGAATATGATCAAGGTTTATCAACAAAATCAATAAGAAAGGAAATGCAATGAATTCTGACAAATGTATGTATTTGACAACCTGTATGCAATGCATTGACTCCCCCTGACAATATGCATTCAGTCACTCTTTTTGGTATTTTCAATGTAATGAAATGTAATGCAATTAACTACATGTATGCAAAGACCTACAAAGACTCAACATTGAATGCTATGCAAAGACATGCAATTAATTGCCCCTGAAAACATGCATTCAGACAATCTTTTTGGCATTTTTCAATGAAATGAAATGCAATGCACTATATGTATGCAAGGACATGCAATGTTTGCCATGAAGACTGAACATATGACAAAGTGACTTATGCTCATTCAAACTGCCCTATTAGGCAAAATGACCCATGGTACCAGGCGGAGCACTTGGTCTAAAAGACCACCTCACACATAGTAAGAACCTCTAGACAGATTTCTCTATCTTTTGGTAGCTTACCATTTATATACCATAGTGGTCATGAAGGACAATGCAATATGGATAGTTCTACTAGAATCCGATTCTCAATGACAGTATATGCAAATCACATATATGCACTTCAGCTGAGGAGAGTTCAGAAACATCAATTTAGACAATGCAGATGGAGAATGAATATGCGAAGACATATTTAACATGCTATGCGGTAAAACTAAAAGCAAGAAGTTTACCTGAAAAGTTCAGGAAGGGGTGATGTGATACCACCTTGGGGTGATGACCACAAGACAATATGACCCTTGGACCTAAGGTTGCAAGCAAGCAAATTGGCGATGATACCACTCGAGCGGCTCACTCGCTTGGTGCACACTTGTGCTCATGGACAACTAAACGATAATGGAGAGGGTCCGGGGTGGGACAATGATGCTCCGGTGCTTGGCAAGCTTGGGGAGAACCCCAATTGGGCCAGGGATGCCTACTCACGGGCGACCGTCACACCATGGGTGTGGGTTGAAATGGCTCGCTCGCAACTCGCCCGCGATGGACACTCACGTGATCGGCAATTTGGGCCGGGCCCTCGCTCTCCGTCCGACGCAGCAAAGCAACAATACTAAGCTAAGCAAATAATATTAACCAGCAAGGAAAGGGGGACCGAGGCTCACCTAGCTGGCGTGAAGACGTCGACTCCGGCCGAAGACGGGGGCGAGCGGGGAGGCAAGGGTTTGCGCCCGCAAACCGCGTCGGTGTCGCTTCAAAACCTGCGAGAATATTATTACATGAACTACACCTCTCGCAGGAGGGGTGAACTTGGGGTGGGGATTAAACTTATTACAATAAATACTACCTCCTCGCAGGGAGGGGCCTTCAGCCGGCCAAGCGGGGAGGGGGAATTGGGCGAGGACACCCGACTTTCCAAGCTTCACCGGTTCTGCCAATCTTCAGGTTCGCTAGATAGAGGGTTGATGATGACGCTGCCACGGGCTCCTCGGAACTCCAAACTTGATGAAACCGGTGCCAAAAGTTGCCCAACTGACATAGGATGATGCCTGAATTTTTGGGGAAGCATTGGAACTCGGGGCTGATCGGACAAGCGACTGGAGCAGGACAGCAACACTCTGCCTCTGACTGATGCAGAACTGATGCAGCAACTTGCAGAAGGCACCGCGGTCTCTCCCGAACTCCAAATCAAACGAAACTGGTGGTGACGCGATCATGGTCAGAGTAGCTTCACCAGAAGTTGACGGTGACACAATCCGATGTTAGAGAGGAGAATGGTGGCCAGATAAGTGAAGATAGGTCAAACCTGGACCCACTGGTGGTGGACTGCACACTCCGATGAAAAATTTTAGAACAAATAGCTCGGGTAGGCGAATGGCATCGTTCTTTCTGGTACTGATGGAGGACTAGATGAAGATGAATTTTGTAGAAGGAAGCGTGCTCGAATTCCTCCAAGGTTGGCTGCAGAACAGCTTCCAAGATCGCTCTGGTCATCAGTCTGGGACAAATTGCGCAGTCGTTGAAGATGACGTTCCTCCGGACAGATCCGAACTCGGATGCGGGCGAGACCACCACCGTTGGAAAGCTAACTTGCAGACGATTCCAGCAATGTAGGCCTTGCCATCTGAATCTTTGAGAGATGGTCGTGGGTGCCTCTGCAAGTCACTACTTTTCTGAAACCTGCAACATGGACAGAATAGGTGGAGGAGAGGGTGTGGGGAAGGGCATGAACAAGGGCTTATTTGGTGGATGGGGAAGGGGGGGTGCGACCTTGGGTGGTTAGGGAGGTGGGGAGATGAAAGGGCACATCCCAAGGGAGAGGGAAATTCAAAATTTGGCCTAGGGAAGGGCTCTTTCAGTCTTGGGGAGAGGGAAGGTTGCTTGGGAGAGTGGAAAGGTGCCTAGGAGAAGGGGTTTCCACCTAGGGGTTGGAGGGGGAATTGAATGAGTGTATGGGGAAGGGAAAGGGGCCTTAATGAGGGGTGAATGGGGAGGAGAGAGAATGAATTTCAAAATTGGGGTGGGGAGGAGAGAGAGAGGGGGCACAACCCACTTAGAGAGAGTGATAGTAAGAGAGAGAGAGAGAGAGAGGGAGATATTGAGAGGGAACTAGAAGGTGTGGAAATTTTCTGGATTCAATATTCAAGCATAAAACTATTACAAATGAGAGAGGGGTGGGGCTATTTATAGACCCCACACTTTTCCTAAGACCAAACTGACCCTGACAAATTAACTAATGACCAAACAGTCCAAGGGAGGGGCGCCCCTGCGCCTAGCCCAATGAATTGGGCCCATTAACCTATCAAACCAACATAATGACTTCAAGACTTAGGAAAATAACTTTCTAACCTAGGTACATGACTCAATAAAGGGAAAATTACATGTTTAAGACTCAAATAAAAATAAGAAAATTACATGACTCGACTCACAAACACATGAGGAACATAATGGCGTACACCGACGATCAATCCGAGCTTCAGAAAATGTGGAGGGGCAAGGGATGTCCCCATCATACCCCCGGGGTGGGGAAAACTTGACCTTGACGAGTATGGGTCCACCGGGGAAGTAGCATCCCAAACGCAGTTCCGGGCGAACCTTGTTCTCCAAACTCGACCCATGTCCATAGCCAAGGAACGGTGCTTCCACTCGACAAAGTGGCTCGGACACACCCTTAGGCTGGCGAAGAGATCTTGCTTTGCTTAGTATTGCTGCCATGTGCTGACGTCGGGCTCTCGGGCTAGTTTGTGGTGGCACTCCGAGGGTGTCTCTCACAAGGATAGGTGTAGGCTCAAGACACTCACTAGGATCCACCGCGATACCCTTAGAGGGTGCCGGATCTGCCACGTGGGAAGTGGGATGAATCCCAAAACCCATTGGTAAGTTCAACCCGCAAGTCGGGTGCCAAGGCCACTCGGAACTTGGCAAGGTCCAAGTCCTCGTGCCCTCAAATTGGAGGTGACCCTAGAGTAGAGCCACTCCAAAATCATCATTATCATCAAGTCGCCAATGTGGAATTTCAAGTGGCGCTCATGAGTTTTTGCCAGCTTTTTGTAATTCTCACCGCTTTTTGCTTGATGCATGTTTTGATGCATATGCCATGTACTAAGATGCGGTGTGAGTGAGTTTGCTTGATGCATGTTTTGATGCATATACCATGTACTAAGATGCGGTTTGAGTGAGTAGTGTGTGGTATGCAAAGGTGGTCCAGGGCAACCACATGTGGACCTATCATGCATTGATGTTATGAAGACTTTGAAGGATTTGGGAGGACCGGGGCATCCATAGGTGTCTCTCTTGTGAGTGAGTGTGATGAATGTTGGAGGACCCGGACATCCATGAATGCTCCTAACATGCTTGAGATTTATGATGAATGATGGTGGACCATTACAACCAAATATTGACCACTCATGTTTTCTACTTGACATGTGGGTGATATGAATGAATGGACCCAACTTTCTAATCATGTCAAGTGGGGTGGTATGCCTAAGCACATGCATTTCAGTCCTAGTGATGACTTCTATGTGCATAGGTGTGGGGTGGCCCTTGAGCTTCCATTCGTATGAGTCAAAGGGATCTAAGAAGGGGGACATCATAAAGTGGGGCCGTCTATCAATCCCATTGTGTATGTTGTCTATGGTCAAGGCTTCCTTGGTGTAACCTGATTCCAGGAAGGGAGGTGTTTGGGTTATCATGGGTGGTAAGGGTAGGGTAAGGTGGGTGGTGAATAAGGTGAGTGGGTTACATGGAGATCTAGGCTCCCATAGAAAAGGGTCAAAGGGATCATAGTAAGGGTAACCTTGGTAGGGGTACTCTATGCTTTCAAGGTCCTTGAATGCTGAGTCATCCTCCTCAATAATTGGGCCAAGGTTGCTAATGGGTTGGCCGATCAAAGCACTTGGAATCTCAATGGTTGGGGAGTGGACTAGGATAGGTTCTTCCTCCATGGGAAGAAGGAGGATGATCTCACTAGTAACTTGGCCATTAGTGTAGATGGAAGTGATGGAGCCAATGGTGGGATATGCTAGGCTAATGGTGTTAGTCTCGGACGACCTCATGGCTAGCATATTGGTCAAGTGAATTTGCCAATGTAGGTAGTTCACTAAGTCTCCCAAATCTTTCACATAATAGGAAGTTTGATAAGTGACATGTGGCTGAATGTGAATGATTTGGGATTGATATCCCATGGGTAGGTGGCATGGTTGTGAATTAGGAATGGTGAGACCTTTCTTGAGCCATTGGAGTATGGACTTATCTAGGGTGAGGTTGGGTGTCTCTAGAGGAGCTAGGCTAGAGGTGTGTGAGTTGTTTGGCCTTTGGATTTCCTCTTTGTTGGGAGGTGGATTCGGATGGGCATCCTTCTCCACTTGGGTGGGTGTGTGGGTTGCAACTTCTATTGCTAATGGAGTAGGGTGATCTATGGTGGGTGGTTTGGTGATAGCTAGCGTATGACACACCCGGGGTGGTGAACAAGCATGGGCTTGGGTTGGGATAGGAAGGGGAAGTAGAGGAGGCCTAGGTTGGGGAAAGATTGGTGTAGGAAGCGGGAGGTGGGTTGGGTGAGGGGTTTTGGGTTGATTTGTTTTGGGAGATGTGTCCCTTTTTGGGGACGATGGTGGGTTTGGGGTGGTGGTCAAGGGGGCTTGTGGGGTACGGGTTTGGTGAGGTGTTTTGGGTTTGGGGGTGGTGGCCATTATAGGCCTAGGTGGAGGGGTGGACACGGTGTCCACTTGGTTTTGAATGGTGAGGGTTGGATGAGTGGTGGTCATCATGGAGGGAATTGGGTCGGTTAGGGGTCTCTTGCCCTTGGGATCGTTTGGGGTGGAAGTGGGGGCTAAAGGGGCTTGACTAGTGTAGGTTAGGGAAGGGGGTTTTGGTTGGGGTGTGGGGGCCCTCATGGGGTTAGGTGGGGAGGTGGAGGCCTTGGACACTTGGGTTCTAGTGGTAAGGGTTTGGACGGGTGGGGTTTGGAGGAGTGGGAGTGCCCCTCGAGTTTTGGTAACCCGGGTAGGAGGGAGGAGGTCGGGGAGTGTAGACTTTCCTAAGTTCGGCTTTCATGTTCTCCCATGTGTTAATAGGCTCTAGCCTCATAACCCTCCTAAATTGTTCAATGAACTTCCACCTATCCTCGGCATGGTACACAAGTCGACTCTTGGCAAGGTAGATTCTCATGGGTTCAGTCATTGGATTCCTCTTAAAATATTTGTCCATATTTTCCTCCCACTCTAAATATGCACTAGGGTGGCATCCATTAAAGATAAGGTCCTCAAATAGAACTATGCCCAAAGGGGTGTCAATCGTACCTTTGCGGAGGGCCGAGTGAGTTAGATGTGACTTACATGAAGTAGCCATGCTAGTGGACAAAAGAGATGCAACCGAAGACTCTAAATGCATAGACACGCCCTAGGACCAACTTGATAGAGACAAGTTGTGAACTTGCTCTGATAGCACTTGATGTGATACCACCTTGGGGTGATGACCACAAGACAATATGGCCCTTGGACCTAAGGTTGCAAGCAAGCAAATTGGCGATGATACCACTCGAGCGGCTCACTCGCTTGGTGCACACTTGTGCCCGTGGACAACTAGACGATAATGGAGAGGGTCCAGGGTGGGACAATGATGCTCCGGTGCTTGGCAAGCTTGGGGAGAACCCCAATTGGGCCAGGGATGCCCACTCACGGGTGGCCGTCACACCATGGGTGTGGGTTGAAATGGCTCGCTCACAACTCGCCCGCGATGGACACTCACGTGATCGGCAATTTGGGCTGGGCCCTCACTCTCCGTCCGACGCAGCAAAGCAATAATACTAAGCTAAGCAAATGATATTAACCAGCAAGGAAAGGGGGACCGAGGCTCACCTAGCTGGCGTGAAGACGCCGACTCCGGCCAAAGATGGGGGCGAGCGGGGAGGCAAGGGTGCGTCGGTGTCGCTTCAAAACCTGCGAGAATATTATTACATGAACTACACCTCTCGCAGGAGGGGTGAACTTGGAGTGAGGATTAAACTTATTACAATCAATACTACCTCCTCGCAGGGAGGGGCCTTCAGCCGGCCAAGCGGGGAGGGGGAATTGGGCGAGGACACCGACTTTCCAAGCTTCACCGGTTCTGCCAATCATCAGGTTCGCTGGACAGAGGGTTGATGATGATGCTGCCACGGGCTCCTCGGAACTCCAAACTTGACGAAACTGGTGCCAAAAGTTGCCCAACTGACAGAGGATGATGCCTGAATTTTTGGGGAAGCTTTGGAACTCGAGGCTGATCGGACCGGCGACTGGAGTAGGACAGCAACACTCTGCCTCTGACTGATGCAGAACTGATGCAGCAACGTGCAGAAGGCACTGCGGTCGTTCCCGAACTCCAAATCAAACGAAACTGGTGGTGACACGATCGTGGTCGGAGTAGCTTTGACCAGAAGTTGACGAGGCCACAATCCGATGTCGGAGAGGAGAATGGTGGCCAGATAAGTGAAGATAGGTCAAACCTGGACTCATTGGTGGCAGACTGCACACTCTGACGAAAAATTTTAGAACAAATAGCTCGGGCAAGCGAATGGCATCGTTCTTTCTGGTACTGATGGAGGACTAGACGAAGAAGAATTTTGTAGAAGGAAGCATGCTCGAATTCCTCCAAGGTTGGCCGCAGAACAGCTTCCAAGATTGCTCTGGTCTTCAGTCTAGGACAGATTGCGCAGTCGTTGAAGATGACGTTCCTCCGGACAGCTCCGAACTCGGATGCCGGCGAGACCACCACCGTTGGAAAGCTAACTCGCAGGCGATTCCAGAAATGTAGGCCTTGCCATATGAATCTTTGAGAGATGGTCGTGGCTGCCTCTGCAAGTCACTACTTTTCTGAAACCTGCAATAGGGACAGAATAGGTGGAGGAGAGGGTGTGGGGAAGGGCATGAACAAGGGCTTATTTGGTGGATGGGGAAGGGGGGGTGCGACCTTGGGTGGTTAGGGAGGTGGGGAGATGAAAGGGTACATCCCAATGGAGAGGGAAATTCAAAATTTGGCCTAGGGAAGGGCTCTTTCAGTCTTGGGGAGAGGGAAGGTTGCTTGGGAGAGTGGAAAGGTGCCTAGGAGAAGGGGTTTCCACCTAGGGGTTGGAGGGGGAATTGAATGAGTGCATGGGGAAGGGGAAGGGGCCTTAATGAGGGGTGAATGGGGAGGAGAGAGAATGAATTTTGAAATTGGGGTGGGGAGGAGAGAGAGAGGGGGCACAACCCACTTAGAGAGAGTGATAGTAAGAGAGAGAGAGAGGGAGATATTGAGAGGGAACTAGAAGGTGTGGAAATTTTCTGGATTCAATATTCAAGCATAAAACTGTTACAAATGAGAGAGGGGTGGGGCTATTTATAGACCCCACACTTTTCCTAAGACCAAACTGACCCTGACAAACTAACTAATGACCAAACAGTCCAAGGGAGGGGCGCCCCTGGGCCTAGCCCAATGAATTGGGCCCATTAACCTATCAAACCAACATAATGACTTCAAGACTTAGAAAAATGACTTTCTAACCTAGGTACATGACTCAATAAAGGGAAAATTACATGTTTAAGACTCAAATAAAAATAAGAAAATTACATGACTCGACTCACAAACACATGAGGAACATAATGGCGTATATCGACGATCAATCCGAGCTTCAAAAAATGTGGAGGGGCAAGGGATGTCCCCATCAAGGGGTTTTCATTTTTGAGTGCCTTGAATTAATCCCCTCTTTATTAATCAGCTTCCAAGGCACACCTGCAAGTTAGCAAACTATTTTACACAAATAGGCACCCAAGAAGTCTTTGGTCCTGACATGGCAGTATCACTTCTAGCAGGTTTTCTCAGCACATTTTTAACTTGATGATCATTAAATTTTATCAGAGGATAACCATCCATCAAATGTCCAGATTTGCCATAATGATGGCAAGAAGCAGCAGATTTTTGATTTGATTTATGCACACTCTTATTAACATGAATTCTATGTGCATATGCATGAAAATTTTTGTTAACAGAATTAAAATTCTGCTTACCAAAACTAGTCTTGCTTTGGTATCCTGCCAGCCAACAGGTTGCAACCCTATGACATGGCTTTCAACAGTTATAGCATGAAAAAATAGACTTTAGGTTCTTTTTATGCACATCATTATGAACATGAATTTTATGTGCATTGGCATGGAAATTTCTGTTATTTGCATGACCAAACTATTTTCCATAATCAAAACATTCAAAGTTTTTCCTTTTAAAAACAACTTTATTTTTTCTGAGAGCATTTGTACTTACAGGGAATTTAAACCTTTCAGAGATGAAAATTTTCCCTTGAGCATGCCAACAGTCCTTGACTGTGTGGCCATGCTTTCCACAGTGAGAGCAATTGAGAAAAATTTTTCTATAAGAACCTGACCAGCATTCAGAGGCCCTGTAACCCCTTTTGTTGCAGTTAAAACAGATGATGTGCTGGTTCTTTGAAACAGATTTGTTCGTATTAAAAACATGCTGATTTGCAAAGTATTTTGTATGATATGAACATGATTTTTCCTTACCACTTGCAAATCAACAATGAGCAGTAGTGTGTCCTACTTTATCACAATTAGAACATGTGACACTCTTTTTCTTAGGGACAGGGAACTTGATCTGCGAATCCCTACCATGCTTTTCTCTAGCTTTCAGATCATCTGATTTCATTAAGTTACATTCATGCATCAAGTGGCTAATCTTGTGACAGTAATGACATTTCATGATTTCTCTTTTATGTGCATGTCTAGGTGTATCAGTGTGTTTTACAGCATACACATTTTCAATTTGATTCAATCCCTTCTTCACATGACTGACCTTTTCCATTTTTCCAGTTTGTTTCTGATTCTTCTGAACATTTGGTTGTTTATTTTCTGAGGTGGTGGCTACATTTGATGCTTTGATAAAAGATGTCATTAGCTTATTTTTGAAAGTCTTTTTATTGACATTATTGTAGCCTAACCCTTCCTTTTGAGTATTGACCTTAACACCTAACAACCTGTCCAGATTTTCTTGTCCATCAACAAATTTAGACAGAGATTTCCTCAAGTCTAGGATTTCATATTCTAGAGAGGCAATATATAACTCATAACTTGCAGTCTCTTGTTCACTGTAATTGACAGCTTCACTCAAAACCTTGTTGGCATTTTTGTATTCTTCGATCTCCTTTCTCAGATCATCTTCTTTTTAAGTTTCATTTGTACAGATGACTTTTCCTTTCTCCAATGTAAGAAGTCTTTCAGACATGCCACTGTTTAACAGCTTCAATTTATAAATTTCTTCTTTAAGCTTATCATTCTGAACCAATTCATTTATTAGAAGCTGGTCTTCTGAATTGACTTCATACTTTCTTCCATTTTCAATTTCCTTCATGTCTCTTTGTTGTTTTTCAAAATCTTTCTGTAATTCTATGTTTACATATTTTATGGCATTCAATTTTTCAGCAACCAAATTCTTCTCTTGCTCAAGTTTCCCAAATTTTTCTTCATTATCTTTAACATATTGTTTCAGAGAGTCGTTTTCAGATTCTAGCCTACTTAGTTCAGACTTAACACATTCAAATTTTTTCTAAAAATTCTTACTCTGAACAGAATCATTACAAGTTAGGCTAAGCTTCTTCTCAAGTTCAGAGATCTCTTTTACATGATCTTGATTCTCAATCTTCAGCAACGAAATTTGCTTTTTCAATATTTGAATATCAGACATAAAAGCATCATGAACATTTTTCAGTTCAGCACAGTTTTTACATGGAGAATTGAAACTGTCTGACCTACTATTCTTCTTCAATTTTTTGTATTGTTTTCTTAACTGTTCATGAGACTCTAATAATTCAGCATATGAATTTTCCCAACCATCCAAGGTACAGTTCTCAAAGAGATTTACCTCATCATCATCATCTTATTCATTTTGGCTCCACTTTGATTGCTTCTATCAGCCATCATGCAGCTGTCCTCATTTCTCTTCTGAGTTCGCTTCAGCATGTCCAGAATATCTTTAGCAGAGCTGCAATCTAAGAAACATGAATGAAAAGCTCTATCAGTAGCTGCCTTCATTAGATTTATAGCTATCTGATTCTCTTCATGTATTGATTTATGAATGTCAGTCCATTTGGACTTTTTCTTTGGTAGTTCATGAGGACCGTGTGAAATCACTTTCTACAGGTCTGCATTAACAGATTTAGCATAATTTTTCAGACTAGCAAACCATACACTAAAATTGGAACCGTTGAAAATTGGTGGTTCACCCATGGAAACAGATCAGATATAATGCACGAGGAATATTGATGCACTAAAAGCAAATAAGCACCGAAGACTACAGGATCGGATCTGCAGGTTGCTGGACCTTCTATGCAGACACCGCTCTGATACCAATTGATAGGGTGCTAGGTCCGGATACAGAGGGGGGTGAATGTATCCTTCTACGAATAATGGCCCAAATTAAAACTCTAAACCTCAGATAGGCAGAATAAAAACTAGTGAGCTCTCCAAGATGAGATAATAAGACAACACTTGATCAAACAGTTGGACTGCAACAATGTAGCCACTTGATTAAACCAGAAACGCAAACAGAACTATGGAAACCAAACTCACCTAGCAAAATATAATGCTAAGGTTACTGCAGATAGAAACAATAATAACAAATTAACTCCCAGGATAACACAACTAACCATGCATGTATAACCTGTGAATGGGAGGTAGAAGGCAAGGAGCAAACGCACAAAACAAAACCACTGCTCAAGAGATTTTTTAGGTGGTTCGGTCTTCAAGACCTACGTCCACCCCTCACTCCAAATCGGAGTGAGGCTTCCACTAGCACAAGCTAGAACGCAGACTCAGTCTGCAACAGGTGCTGCCACACAGCTTGACCAGGGGAATAACCTCCCCTCTTCCTCCAGACCGGAGGGACAACCTAAGTGACTCCCAGCCACTTGGAAACCAGAGACTAGGTCTCTCTTCCTCCAGACCAGGAGGGAACCCACCAGTGACTCCCCGTCACCAGCAAACCAGAGGTCACAGACCTCTCTACCTCCAGACCAGGAGGGACCCCTGGACTTGCAACCCACAAGCCCAGAACTGGAGGACCAATCCTCCCTTCTCCTGAGTCCACAGGAGGAACCCGACCTCACTACTGAGAATCGGAAGAATAATAGTAACCAGAGTAATAAAAGGAAAAATAAGAAAACATAAAAAGCACAGCGACAAAAGTTGGAAATGAAACACAAGAAATATAGCTCTCAATGAGCATAGTCGTTCTGGATTTGATCCACGAACAGACTGAACATATCTTCAATAGCACTCTCTCCTCTCTTCCTTTCTTCCTCTTCTTTCTTCTTCTTTCTGCTTCTCTTTCTTTTGCTGCTCTCGCACTCTTCTTCTTTCTTCTTCTTCTTCTTTCTTCTTCTGCTCTCTGCCTCTCTTCTTCTTTATTCTTCTTCTGCTTCTCTGCCGCTCTCACCTTTATCTATCACTCACAGTCTCGATCAGCCCTCTTCTATTCTCATCAGTCTTCTTCTGAGGAAGAAGTCTTCTATATATATATACCAGCAGGAGCTAGGGCGTCAGGTGTCTTCCACATCTTCTGCCCAATTGACTCTGCCACGTGTCAGCATCTCAGCTCCTTGGATCACATGCCAGGTGCCAACCTCAGATCACGTGCCCAGACACATTAACCTCATCCAGCAATCCTGTCAGTTAATCAGTCGAAGACAGTATCAGCTGAAGGCAGTGTACAGACTTCATTCAGCAAGCAAGGCAAGCATGGATGGCTGTACAGAGTTGGTCGTATGAGGCAAGACGAGTGTATAGACTTCTTAACACATGCTGTAATATGCATATGATGTATTGTATAGACTTGTTGACACATGCTGCAGTATGCATATGATGAAGTATATACATTGGCGATGAGTGTTCAGACATGCCACCAACGAAAATGTATAGACTTGATGGGAAAGCATGGAACAACCGAATGTATGGACATGAAACAGGTGACTGTATAGACTTCATGTTAACGTGCAAGAGAAACCAATGTACAGACTTGCTAAGCTTTCGCTAAGTCTGTATAGACTTAATGAATGAGTGCCTAGGAAGGCAGTGTACAGACTTGATGGCGTGAAGGCAATGCATGAACAAGTGATGCAGTGTACAGGCTTGATGAATGCAATGCATGCACAATGATGCAATGTTCAGACTTTGCTGAAGACTGCCAGTCGATCTATGGACTTGGCTAAAGGCAACACTGAAGCAATGTTCAGACTTTGCAATATGAGGCATGCAGGCTATATAGACTTGCGATGCCATGAAGACAGTGTATAGACTATGAAGATATGTATGTGAAGCTCAATAATGTATAGACTATGCAACGGCATCAAAGCAAAATATCGATGTACAAACTTTGGCTTGATCAATGCACAATGCTCATATGGATGTACAGACTTGAACATAGGTAAAGATACCAATGTTCAGACTTGTGCAATGTATGGACTTAGTGTAGTGCGAGCATTGCTGCTGCCAGTGTACAGACTTGATGATGTGCAATGCCTGAACAACCGAATGTCTAGACATGCAACAAGGGAGTGTATAGACTTCAATGCAACAGCTGAAGTTAAGCAAACGATGCACAGACTTACCCCTTGAAGATGTGAGCGACACAATGTATAGACTTAGCCCTTGAAGAGTGTACAGACTTGAAGACTCGAATCCCCACGATGAATAGACTTTGTACTTTGAATGACAAAGCAGGCTGTACAGACTTGAAGTGAAGGCCAATGTATAGACTTCAAAGAATGGATGATCAGACAATGTATAGACTTCACAGTTCAGCTGCCAATGTATAGACTTGGAAATGTGAATGGGAGAATGTATAGACTTGGCCCCTTGAAGGATGTACAAACTTGAACGATAAATGAGGCGATGTGTAGACTTTACCAATGTATAGACTTTACGAGCACAGTCCAATGTATAGACTTCAAAAGCTTGAAGGCCCAATGTACAGACTTGGAAGCTTGAACCAGTGTATAGACTTGGAAGCTTGAACCAGTGTACTGTACAGACTTTGAGTTCAACTATGGATGTATAGACTTCAGTTGAGCAAGCTACAATGCCGATGTATGGACTTGATCTCAAGGAATGGCTGTACAGACTTTGAAGGCTTAGCGGAGGATGTACAGACTTTGAATATGAAGACCAATGTATGGACTTCAGGTGAAGACCAATGTACAGACTTGGAAAGCTAAGGCCAATGTATTGAGTTGCGAATCTGGGGGGTCGACCCATCTGGAAGGGGGGGTCGACCGACTACTGTCCAGACTATGCTGGCAGAGTATAGACTTGAACAAGTAATGCATGTGCCAATGTATACACTTGTAAAACCGATGTGAAGACTTGACAATGTACACACTTTGAATTCATGCAAGTTGTGCGATGTATATACTTGCAGCGTGATGCTAATGTGCAGACTATGTAAATGCATGCAGTGTATAGGCTACACTTATCTGGGGAGTCGACCCATCTAGAAAGGGGGTCGACCCACACTATGCTGACTGTGATGATGCAAGGATGTTTAGCCTGAACAGAATTCCACAAGCAGAGTAAAGCAATTGATGTATGTGTATATGAATGCTTTATGCAGTAGATAACATGAGTGAACATCAAATATGTAATGCTTTAGATCTGATAAACTAACTGAACAGCAATGCAATACTTTTTGCTCTGATAAACTGACTGAACATCAGAATGACTAAAATGAATGAATAACACATGATGACTCACAGTGCATAACTCACATCAAAACCAATCATCAAAACCACAGGGACACAACAATCTCCCCCTTTTTGATGATGACAACACTACACTGTGAGTAATTCTGATGACACAAACTATTCTCCCCCTTTTGACTTCATTAAAAGGAAAATAGTTTGAGAGGTTTAAGCATATTTATGACTCAGTCAATTTCTCCCCCTTACAATAAACAAGATGAACCATGGAGAGGTATGAATGCAGAAATGCAGATGCAACAAGAAATGTAATACCTCCCCCTAAACATATGAATGCAAGGTCACAATTGATATGAACATGATTCATTATGACAAGGAAGCTCCCCCACAATAGATGCCAATTGATATGCATCTATTGCATTTCTCCCAATTGATATGGTTGATAGGGAGACTACAGAGACATTCAAGGATAAGTTCAGGTCAATGAATCAAGGACAGTAAGTAGAAGAGTTTCAAATAATAGATTTTCAAAGAAGCTCCAAGCACAAGAAGTTCAACAAGATTTTCAAGGAGATATCAATCTCATAAATCCAAAACATAATTTTTCAAAGTCTTCCATTATAAGGGCTTATGAATGAAGTTTATTGATCAGCATGGTTTAAACATGATGTATGCAGAGTTTATCAATAAAATTCTGTATTGATATCTAAAACCATGGTTTAATAAAAATGAACCAAGCCCTCATATTTATCTTGATTAACCTCCCTTTCTCTTACACAATCAAATTTATTGACTTCCTTCAGAATTACATGCACTAGTATTGAGATTAAACAATTATGAAGTCATGTGAATTTATCTAGGGTTGTAGGAATTTAATTTTAGCATCAATATTCAGATATTTCAATTTGTTCAACAATTTTGATGCTACAAATTTTACGAGCACTCTAGTTCAGTGCACACCTTGTAACTAGAGGATATACCTTGATCATAGGTCAATATCCCTAAGCACTTAGTGTGACTCACAGTCATGCTTTATATGAACAGAGGTAGCATTTACACATCATGACACACTACAAATCATTTTTTGATGAGTGAGTTGTATTTCTTAGTGTGCATGCCATTGCTCTGCCTGATTAACACTCATTCTTAAGCAGAGTTAACTATGGCACCTCATGACACAGTCCTTTGGACATGTGTTTCTCAGTGACCAAAGTCATTGCTCTGACAGAAATTACCCTTTAGACATTTCAGAAAAATTCATTTGCTTCAAATCAATAATAATTTCATATACTTAACCAAATAAAGTCATGTATTCAATAATGTAGATTTCAGAAGAGTTTACAAGACACAGCATGAAACAGATGGTTAAAGTTTATTCAACATGATTCAGATATTTTTAAGAAATTTTAAATTCAAACTCAATGAATACATTAAACTTAAACCAGCTGAGTTATTTCAGTCATTCATAAAATCGTATAATAGAAGATTCCTAGTTTAAGTGTTTTCAGATTTATGATTGAGATAGTCCCATTGAAATCTTCATGAGAGATTGATAGAATTCAGAAATCAAATGATAGAGGAGATTTTAAAACCCAGTGTTTTCAGAATATGATCAAGGTTTGTCAACAAAATCAATAAGAAAGGATATGCAATGAATTCTGACAATGTATGTATTTGACAACCTGTATGCAATGCATTGACTCCCCCTGACAATATGCATTCAGTCACTCTTTTTGGCATTTTCAATGTAATGAAATGCAATGCAATTAACTACATGTATGCAAAGACCTGCAAAGACTCAACATTGAATGCTATGCAAAGACATGCAATTAATTGCCCCTGAAAACATGCATTCAGACAATCTTTTTGGCATTTTTTAATGAAATGAAATGCAATGCACTATATGTATGCAAGGACATGCAATGTTTGCCATGAAGACTGAACATATGACAATGTGACTTATGCTCATTCAAACTGCCCTATTAGGCAAAATGACCCATGGTACCAGGGGGAGCACTTGGTCTAAAAGACCACCTCACACATAGTAAGAACCTCTAGACAGATTTCTCTATCTTTTGGTAGCTTACCATTTATATACCACAGTGGTCATGAAGGACAATGCAATATGGACAGTTCTACTAGATTCAGATTCTCAATGACAGTATATGCAAATCACATATATGCACTTTAGCTGAGGAGAGTTCAGAAACATTAATTTAGACAATGCAGATGGAGAATGAATATGCAAAGACAGATTTAACATGCTATGCGGTAAAACTAAAAGCAAGAAGTCCAAGAAGTTTACCTGAAAAGTTCAGGAAGGGGTTTTCATTTTTGAGTGCCTTGGATTAATCACCTCTTTATTAATCAGCTTCCAAGGCACACCTGCAAGTTAGCAAACTATTTTACACAAATAGGCACCCAAGAAGTCTTGGGTCCTGACATGGCAATATCACTTCTAGAAGGTTTTATCAGCACATTTTTAACTTGATGATCATTAAATTTCATCAGAGGATAACCATCCATCAAATGTCCAGATTTGTCATAATGATGGCAAGAAGCACCAGATTTCTGATTTGATTTATGCACACTCTTATTAACATGAATTCTATGTGCATATGCATGAAAATTTTTGTTAACAGAATTAAAATTCTGCTTACCAAAACTAGTCTTGCTTTGGTATCTTGCCAGCCAACAGGTTGCAGCCCTGTGACCTGGCTTTCCACAGTTATAGCATGAAAAAATAGACTTTAGGTTCTTTTTATGCACATCATTATGAACATGAATTTTATGTGCATTGGCATGGAAATTTCTATTATTTGCATGACCAAACTGTTTTCCATAATCAAAACATTCAAAGTTTTTCCTTTTAAAAACAACTTTGTTTTTTTTAGAGCATTTGTACTTGCAGGGAATTTAAACCTTTCAGAGATGAAATTTTTCCCTTGAGCATGCCAACAGTCCTTGACTGTGTGGCCATGCTTTCCACAGTAAGAGCAATTAAGAGAATTTCTTCTATAAGAACCTGAATAGCATTCAGAGGCCCTGTGACCCCTTTTGTTGCAGTTAAAAAAGATGATGTGCTGGTTCTTTGAAACAGATTTGTTCATATTAAAAACATGCTGATTTGTAAAGTATTTTGTATGATATGAACATGATTTTTCCTTATCAGTTGCAAACCAACAATGAGCAGTAGTGTGTCCTACTTTATCACAATTAGAACAAGTGACACTCTTTTTCTTAGGGATAGGGAATTTGATCTGCGAATCCCTACCATGCTTTTCTCTAGCTTTCAGATCATCTGATTTCATTAAGTTACATTCATACATCAAGTGGCTAATCTTGTGACAGTAATGACATTTCATGATTTCTCTTTTATGTGCATGTCTAGGTGCATCAGTGTGTTTTACAGCATGCACATTTTCAATTTGATTCAATCCCTTCTTCACATGACTGACCTTTTCCATTTTTCCAGTTTGTTTCTGATTCTTCAGAAAATTTGATTGTTTATTTTCTAAGGTGGTGGCTACATCTGATGCTTTGATAAAAGATGTCATTAGCTTATTTTTGAAAGCCTTTTTATTGACATTGTTGTAGCCTAACCCTTCCTTTTGAGTATTGACCTTAACACCTAACAACATGTCTAGATTTTCTTGTCCATCAACAAATTTAGACAGAGATTTCCTCAAGTCTAGGATTTCATATTCTAGAGAGGCAATATGTAACTCATAACTTGCAGTCTCTTGTTCACTGCAATTGACAGCTTCACTCAAAACCTTGTTGGCAATTTTGTATTCTTCGATCTCTGGAGAGGGGGAATTCCGCAGCCCACTACAAAGGCAGCCCAACAAGACCCACAAGGTCCAACCAGGCGAGCCCACCCGAGTGATAGCCCACCGGGCCCACTTAGGGAGAAAAAGCTCAATAAATAAGACTCGAGGAACTAACTCTCCCCGGTGGCCTTCTAGGCTCGGAGGGCCCGAGACAACGGTCAGGTCCCAAGGAAGGTCCGACCTAAAGCCCTCTCCCCGTCCGAGAGAGATAGGCTCCAGCCGACCTATCCGACCCCACCTTCGCCGGGCCATGCCTATTGCTCGGGCAAGAGCTAGCATCCCCGAAGCTCGGTAAGGCCAGTTGATTAATCCGCAGGTGCAGCCGTTCAGAGTCCTCCGCCAGCGGGAGAGTCAGGGGAGCCGCCGGACTCCAAGGGGATAACGTTCCCACGATCAGGCCATGAAAGCCCCCGTTAAAGACGTAACTCCCGCCGGGAACCCCTCAGCTTACAGGACTCCTGATGGCGGTGCACTATTTAAGCAAGGGATACCCTCCGGAAGAAGGTAAGATGAACAAGGCATTCACACACCCTAAGCTCCTGAGCACGACTCGCTTCACCCTTTGGTGGAGAGGATTCTCGCGCATCAGCTCTCTCCTCCCCCCATTATTGCTTCCACCATAGCTCCATTGACTTAGCCATCGGAGGGTTTTGCCCCAGGGAGATCCTCTGGGCCCTCTGATACGTTTCCCTCTCTTGCAGATTCATCTTCTGGTGATCCACAGCCCGCTCAGGATCTAGCGCGAGATCTCGCCTCTTCATCTGGCGCCGTCTGTGGGAAACGCACGAAGAGCCGAGATGGTGAGAAGAAGCTCAGGGAGGAGATCCGCCGATGGGGCAGGTAAGGCTGTGGCGGCGGCGGGAGGTGCCCCCTCTAGGGTCTCACAGAGCCCCCCCTCCAACGCCAGCATCCCCACCAACAGGCCACCACCCCCCCCGGTGGAGACAGGGGCACCCCTCGACGGTGGCGCCAACGCCTTCCAGGCCCTCAACGAAAAGATGGACGTCCTCGTGGAGCTCATGAGGGCCCAGGCGGCTAGGGACGCAAGGTCCCGCGCCCCGTCAGGAAGTCCTTCTCGAAGGAGTGCGACGCAGCACACCGCCGGAGGCCGCTTCACCCTCCGTGGCCGACAGCTCCTCCGCAACGACATCGGAGGACCCTCGCATGCTCCGCCTGCGGAGCAAGAGGCTTCCTCCACGCCGAGGAAAGGGAAACAGGGGGCGAGGCCGCCGCGCCCGGGCACTAGTGCCCTAGGAGACCGCCAAGATGCCCCCCCCAGCCCCACGGTGCGACTACAGCCAGAGCTATCCCTCCGGCTGCGAGATTTCGAGAGACGGTTCACAGAGCAAGAGCGCGCCCTCCGCGCCCTACAGAAGACCTCTCTCCCGGAGGATGAGGAGAAATCTCCTTTCTCCGAGTACATCTTGAAGGTAGAGGTCTCTCCCAGAGCCTCCATTCTGACCTTCAAGCTCTACGACGGCCAGGGCGACCCAGCCGACCACTACGATAGCTTCGACGCCCTGGTGACCCTTCATGGAACGCCGGATCCCATCAAATACCGAGCCTTCACGGCCTCCCTGGTCCAAGGTGCTCAGGCATGGTTCCGGGCCCTCGCCTCTGGGTCCATCCGAGACTTCAGGCAATTCGGGCGAGTTTTCAAGGAGAGTTTTGCCGGCAGCGCCCCCCCAAGGTCAGTGGCGGGGATCCTAGCTCTCAAACAGGCGCAAGGGGAGAGGCTCCGGACTTACGTCCACCGATTTAAATCAGAAGCCCTCAGGATCCCCCACCTGGATGTGGCCTCAGCCACAACCACACTGACCGGGGGCACCCGGGATGAGAATCTCCGCCGCGAGCTTGTCCTCCACCCTCCCTCGACCCTTGCCGAGCTAGTGACTCTGGCACTGCGCCACGCTGAGTGCGAAGAAGTACTCAGCGCCTGCCGAGACGCAACCGACTCAGGTCGGGAGGGGGACAAGAAGCGGACCTCCGAGCCAAACCCTGGCTCGGGTAAGAAGCGCGATCGAGAAGGAGAGCGCAAGAGAAAGTACGAGCGGTACACCCCCTTGACCGCGCCAGTCTACGAGATCTATGAAGACATCAAAGTCTCGGGACTTCTCCGCCAGCCCGAGCCAATGAGGTCGAAAAACTGCAAGCGGGACAAGCATTGCCTGTTCCACGGTGACCACGGGCACCACACCGGAGATTGCCATCAGCTCCAGGACGAGATCGAGCGCCTCATCCGTCTGGGGCACCTAGCCCGATTCACGATCGGGCACAAAGAAGACCGAGACGCCACAGAGGAGATCGACAACGCCCCCCGAGGGGTTCACATCAACGTCATCTCCGGAGGAGCGGCATCGGGCGGTGACACCAGCCGAGGGAGGAAACGTCATACCAAGCGAGCCAGCCGAGCCTTAGAGCCCCCCAGAGGCCCGCCGATGGAGCCCCAGGTCATAGTCTTCTCCGACCAAGACCTGGAAGGGCTGAGCACCCCGCATGACGATGCCCTCGTTATCTTGGCCACGATAAATCACTGTAATGTAGATAGGATTTTGGTTGATAATGGTAGCGCCCCGATGTATTATCTTATGACTGTTTTCTCAAGATGGGGGAAGACCCATCCAAGCTCCGCCCGATCCGAACGCCCCTTTACGGGTTTAATGGCCTGGCCACCTACCCCGAGGGAGCCCTAAGCCTGCCGGTCACTATCGGCACCCCACCCAAAACCGTTACGGTCATAGTGGACTTCATAGTGATTAAAGGTATGATAGCGTACAACGCCATTTTCGTCCGAAAAATTCTCAGCCGAATAAAGGCCGTACCATCTACCTATCACCAAAAAATGAAGTTTCCCACCAAAAACGGGTTAGGGGAAGTCCGAGGTAACCAGGCCACGGCTAGAAGGTGCTACAATATCTCGGTAGAAGTCTCAAGGCCAGACGGGAAGGATAAGGGCCCCAGGGGAGTTGAAGGAAAAGCCGTGACCACCGAGCCCGGTGGCGAGTTATTAACGGTATTCCTGAACGACGACCTGGCCCTAGGAGTAAGGATCGGCGCCGACCTACCACCAAAGGAACAGCAGCAATGCAAGGAGTTTCTTTCTGAGTACGTTCGGGTCTTTGCTTGGTCCGATGATCAACTCCCTGGTATACCAGAGGAGACTGTGACGCACAAGCTCAACCTCGATACCACCGTGAGACCCGTACAGCAGCGGAGAAGGAAGCATGCGCCTGAGAAACAGGCGATCATCAAGGCGCAGGTCACCAAGGGACAAGAAACTGTTCTTTTCAGACCGGTCCTGTACCCAACGTGGCTAGCCAACGTCGTCCTGGTGCCGAAGACTACAGGCAAGTGGCGAATGTGCGTAGACTTCACCGATCTGAATAAGGCCACCCCCAAGGACTGCTATCCGCTACCGAGCATCGACCAATTGGTTGACTCAACCTCGGGCAATGAGATACTCAGTTTCCTGGATGCCTATTCGGGTTATCATCAGATCTGAATGAACCCTGAAGATGTCGAGAGGACCGCCTTCATCACCGACTACGGCGTGTACTGCTACACCCGGATGCCCTTCAGATTGAAGAATGCTGGAGCCACATACCAGCGACTGGTCAACCATATGTTCGAGGGACAGTTAGGTCGGAACGTCGAGGCCTACATCGACGACATGCTCGTCAAGACCCCGAGGGCTCAAGACCACTTCACCGACCTCGCCGAGACTTTCGGCACCCTCCTAAAGTACTGCATGAAGCTCAACCCCGCCAAGTGCGCCTTTGGAGTAAGATCCGGGAAGTTCCTGGGTTTCCTGGTCACTCAGCGAGGGATCGAAGCCAACCCCGACAAGGTCCAGGCCATCCTGGACATGCGCCCGCCCAGGTGCATTAAAGACGTCCAGCGTCTGACGGGGCGTGTCGTTGCTCTCAGTCGTTTCCAGTCCTGTGCGGCCGAACGATGCCTGCCCTTCTTCAAGCTGATGAGGGGGCCCAAGATAGCATCTGCTACGTTCGCATGGGATGGGGAATGCCAGACAGCGTTCGCCGAGCTCAAAGAGTTCCTGGCTTCGCCCCCGGTGCTTTCCAAGCCCGTCCCGGGTGAGGTCTTGTTGCTCTATCTCTCGGCGATGCCATCAACGGTCAGCTCGGTCCTAGTCAGGAATGACTCGGGAATCGAGAGGCCGGTCTACTACACCAGCAAGGTGCTCAACGAGGCCGAGCGGAGGTACCCCGCAACCGATAAACTCGTGCTAGCGTTGGTTACCTCCGCAAAGCGCCTCCGACCCTACTTCCAGGGGCATCCCATCACCGTGCTAACCGGCGAGCCACTGAAGAAGATTCTGGCCCATCCCGAAGCCTCGGGGTGACTCGTCAAATGGGCCATCATGCTCGGGGCCTACGACATCTCGTACCGGCCGCGACCAGCTATCAAAGGACAAGCGCTCGCCGACTTCATCACCGAGAGCACCGTTCCGGTCGAGGACAGGCCTCCGACAGCAACCGGGCCAACCTGGGAGCTGTTCGTCGATGGATCGTCCAACTCGATCGGCAGCGGCGCAGGGATCCTCCTAAAGTCCCCTGAAGGAGTAGAGTTGCAATATGCCCTAAAGTTCAACTTTCTGGCGTCCAACAATGCTTCCGAGTACGAGGCCCTTATCTCGGGAGCCCGCATGGCCCGACGGTTGGGGGCCGAGTGAGTCAGGATCCACACCGACTCCCAGCTAGTTGCAAGCCAGGTCAATGGCGAGTACGAAGCTCGGGAGGTACCTATGATCAAATACCTACAGTTGGTCCGGAGCCTGGCCCAGCAGTTCGAGGAGTTCGAGGTAGTCCGAATAGCTCGGGAGCAAAACTCCCGGGCGGACGCCCTCTCCCGACTGGCCTCCTCCCTAGACCCGGAAGGTATACGATCGGTCCTCCTAGAAGAGCTAGAGCGCCCGAGCATAGACTCGGAGATCCTCGCCATTGACTCGGCCACTCCCGGCGACTGGCGCTCCCCCTACCTATCCTGGCTACGGGACTCCCGGGAGCCCTCCGACCCTCGGGAAGCCCGCCGAATGAAGTACCAAGCTCGGCGCTTCATCATCCTCGACAACGCTCTCTACCGAAGATCATTCTCCGGGCCCCTTCTGAAGTGTCTCGGTCCCGACGAAGCAAGCCAAGCTATTGAAGAGATTCATCAAGGCCTGTGCGGAGCACATTCAGGAGGTCGATCGCTGGCCAGAATCCTGCTAAGGCAGGGGTACTGGTGGCCGACCCTACAGCGCGACTGCACGACTTACGCACAACATTGCGACCGTTGCCAGCGGTTCGACAATTTGGTCCATCAGCCGGCCACGGAACTTATCACCCTTACTGAGCCCTACCCTTTCGCTCGGTGGGGGATCGACATCCTTGGGCCATTCCCAACGGCTCAATCCCAGAAGAAGTTCATCATCGTCGCCATCGACTACTTCACCAAGTGGATCGAGGCTGAAGCAACAGCAAGGATCACTGAGACAGTCATCTGGGGTTTCGTATGGAAATCGATCATCTGTCGCTTTGGCATCCCCCAAGTGATAGTGAGCGATAACGGGCGGCAATTCGACTCTCGGTACTTCTGAGACAGATGCGCCGACCTAAATATCCGCAACAACTTCACTTCGGTCACCCACCCTCAGGCCAACGGGCTGGTTGAAAATGCCAACAAGACCATCTTGAAGGGCATAAAAACCAGACTCGGCAAGGCTAAGGGTAGCTGGCTCAAGGAACTGCCTAGCGTACTATGGTCGCACCGAACGACCCCCAGAACGGCAACCGGTGAGACCCCTTTTCAGCTGGTATATGGCACCGAAGCCGTCGTTCCGTTAGAGATCGCCAATCCGTCTCTCCGAGTGATCAGCTTTTCGCCCGAGGCAAACGAGCAGAAGTTACTCGAGAACCTCGACCTGGTAGACGAACTCCGAGAGATCGCGAACGTCCGAGCTACGGAATACCAGCGTCGCCTCACTCGGTACTACAACACCAAGGTCCGAGGCAGACAATTCCGACCAGGGGACTTCATCCTCAGGAAGACCGAAGCGTCTCGACCACTGGAGGCGGCGGGCAAGCTATCCCCCAACTGGGAAGGCCCCTACCGAGTGATCGAGACGCTCGGGAAAGGTGCGTACAGGTTAGCCACAATGGAAGGGGAACCCATTCCCCGGACATGGAACGCAACCACACTACGCAGATTTTATTTCTGAAAACTGTATCAACAAATCGGGTGAAATAAACCCCCTTTTTGCATTTATTCAAGATAATTGTTGGCACATCGGAAAGCTAACTGCCAATACATTACATAGTGAAAAGCAAAAATCCCTCTAGCACCACGGCAAACGGCCATCGCCCGGCCGACCCGGTCTTGACCTCCTCGCATCCAGCCACTGACTCTGCCTCGCGTAGAAACTGGCTCGGACAAGAGATGGTCGACCCAGTTGGCTCGGGTGGACCGTGACAAGGGTGACAGAGGGACGGCAAGGAGAAGGCCACCTTTCACGTGAGGAAGGCTACCTTCCAAGTTGGCAACAACCTGGAAAAAGGAGCACCGTGAAGGTCTCCCCTCTGCCAATCCACCAACCCCTCGGAGGCGAACAGAAAGCAAGTAGCCCCCGAAGAGTGAAAGAAATGAAGAACAAAAGAGAGAGAAAGAGGTTGCGGACAGGGGTGAGGAGGGAGCTTGCGCCGCCTCCTCCCCTCCCACGGAGGGGAATGGCAGCCGGCATCCCTAACTCCCCCATCTGCCCTCCATCTCGGCGTCCGCCCAGAAGCCTCACCGGAGCCAAGAGGAGGCAAACGGCGTGCCCCCGCACGTCGAAGCCCTCTCCAGATCCGTGCGGCGACCGTCGGACCCGTCTCATGCACGCGCGGCGACCGTGGGACCCGACCGATACTCCAGGATAGCTGGAACTGGCCGCTCCCCGTCGTCTGCGGCATCATCTTCTGAAGGGCCCTCCATGCTCCGATCGCGGCGGCGCAACGCAGAGCGAGGACGAGGAAATAAGAGCAGACCGCCGGCGAGAGTCCTAAGTGTTAAGAGGGAAGGAGCACCCTTCGGTCCTTTTTATAGGCCAAGGGAGGCCACGCACCTTAAATGACTCCCCCCTCGAAAACACGCTATAGGACCTCCCTTGGAAGGTCACCTCCTCGGTCCCCCGCCCTAGCGGGATTCGCGAAGCGCCTCGACTTCCAAGGCATGGTGGAACGAAAGGACGCCCCGCCAGAAGCCTCCCGAATCGGCATGCGAAAATGGCGCAAAGAATATCGGCACTTTCCAACTGCCCCCGATATGCCAGCCAAATCACGGCAAAGATAGCGATCAAACAAAGTAAGTCCTTTATTGCCTCCCATAAAGAAGTCCTCTTACAGAAGGAAAAACAGACAAAAAGGGGAAGGGGCAAAATAAAGCAAAATACATCAGGCCTCGGGCCCACTTTAAAGCTCAGGAACAGCAGTAGGGGACGCGTCACCCCCGGTACCTTCGGTGACGGCCGGCCCGGACACTGACCTCGCATGTGCGAGAACTGTCCCGGTCGTGAGCCCTTCCGGAGCCTCCGGAGTTGGTGACCCCGCTGGAGGTGACTCCTCCGGTTCTTCCCCGGCTGAAGATGAGGAGCTGGAAACTGACTCGTCCGAGTCATAACTCTGGCCATAAGGAAAATCACCCCCGGCAAGGTGCTCATTGGCATAGCTCATCGCCCGGCGATAGCCCTGCCTGAATCCCTTTCGAGCACCCCGGCGAAGCGCTACCTCGTAGTAGGGTAGGGCAGCTTTAATCAGGTCGGCCGAGTAAGCTTCCGAGCCTTTGTAGCGCTCGATCGCCTCCGCCTTGACCTGCCCATCCCGAGGCCGCTCCGCCTCAGCCGCACGCTCTTCCGCCCTCGCCAGACGCTCCTCTAGCTCGGTCATCCTCCGCTCGGCTTCGATCGTCCGACCATCCACCCGGGCTCGGTCCGCCTCGGCCTCAGCGCGAAGGCGCTCCGCATCCTCCGCCCGATCCTGTAGCTTGGCACGCTCACGCTCCCAGAGGCCATCCAGCTCAATGTGACGTTGACGCTCATCTTCTAGACGTTTGCTCTTCCTCTCGAGCGATTCTTGGGTCCTTGCTAGCTGCTCGGCCAGTGCCTCGGCTTCCCGTCGGCTCGACAGCGCCAACTCCCTGAATGCGAGGAACTCTCGACGGAGCCCCTCATGCTCCCCCTCGAGCCGGGCCAGTTTTCCCTCACATCCGCCAAGGGTCCAAGTAAGCCTCGACCGTTCCGCCTCAGTCCGGGCGTGCGCCTCCGCCATCATGGCCGCTGTCCTCGCTATGACCAGGCCGCCCTCCATCAGGACATCAAGGACCCCGGCGGGAGTGCTGCGCCTTTCTACCCCCCTCGTCCTCTCGGCGATCGATCGGCAGAGCCGGTACAAGTCGCCCGAGATACCGAGCCTGACCAGAGGTTCCGGCAAAGGGGACTGCTCCACCCTGGGCACCCCGCCAGAATACCCTGTTCGGGTAGCGAAGCTGACCACCCCGCGCGCCACGGTCGGTTGGGGTTGCAACGCCTCCCCGGGCGAACCCCCACCCTCGACCGGCGCCGCGGGATCAACCGCACCAGAAACTGTCGGCACTTGGGGTTGCGACGCCCTCGCGGGCGAACCCCCATCCGCGCCGACCAATCCCTCGGTCCCAGCGTCGGCCCCACCGGCACCGCCCCCCTCTGCCCCCACAGAGGGGAGAGCCGACCCATCACCTCCCTCTGCGGGGCCCCTAGTCTCCTCGGCCCCCTCTCGCCCGGCGGATGGGAGAGCCAACCCGGAGGGGTCGGCCCCATCCTGCCCCCGAGGGGGGAGTGCCGCCGAGCCAGAATTGCCCCCGATGGCGATCGGAAAGCCGGCTTTCTTGGCCCTTTTCCTGGCCTTCGCGGCCTCCCGCAACTTCCCCGTTAGGGGATCCTTGCACTTCAGGCCGGTCGATCGAGAAGTCCCCTCGGGGGCCGCCCCCTTGCCCTTATCTCGGGCATGGACGCGACCCACCGAGGCATCAGGCTCATCGGCTGTCGAGTCATCTCCCAGATCGATGACCTCAGCCGTCTCCTCCAGAGGTTCCCGCCTCACGTCTGCAACAAGAAGAAGCCCCGGTCAGGAGGAGGAAAAGAGCTACCACCCCCGAAAAAGAGCCTCAAGAGCTGTACCTGTCGACGTCAACCGCAAGAGAAGACACCGTTCGATGTTCTCCGGCGTCACCAGCTCCTCGGTCGATTGACGGTTCTCTAGCAGACGGGCAGCCTGCTGCTCCACGTGGGGAGGGAACTCCTCCTGGCGAGGGGGCAGATTCGGGTGAAAGTTGGGCGAGGTCCGGCATCTCCAGATCTCGTCCGTCGCCACCGCCTTCACCCAGAAGAATTGGGTCTTCCACCCCTTGTGCGAGGAGTCCTTCGCCGCAAGCGAGATGCAGCTCCTATTCCTCCGCGCCTGGATGACGTAGAAGCCTTTCCCTGCCGGCGGGTGCGCTTTCAACTCAAAAAAGAAGTGGAAGAGGTCCAAAGAAGGAAAAATGTCGTGCTGACGACAAAAAATCCCGAAGGCCGAAAGAAGAAGATATGAGTTGGCCACCAACTGAATAGGCGTCAACCGAAAAAAATTAAGAAGCTGCAGCACAGAAGGATCGAAAGGAAGACGAAATCCACTCTTCCAAGCCAGAAGGATGGTGCAAATGTGCTCATCGCGATCATCCAGACTCGTCTCGTACGGAGTGGCGGCAGCAAAGCTGTATCTGAGAGGCAGGCGGAAACGATGCTCCAGCCTCCGCACCTCCGCTTCCCCCAACTCACTACAGTTGGGGACGGGTTCCCGCCTCACCGGCACAAGCTCCGGGCTCTGATCCGCCATCAAGTCGAGAGAAGATCCCTCGTACGAGCTTGAAGACTCCGGGGGAGAGGGAAGTTGCCGGACCGCCTCTGCGGTTATCCTCGCCAACTCCTCGAACGCCGCCGCAAGGCTCCGCGTCTCCGTCGTGCTCTCACGACACATCAAGAAGCAAGGAAAGCCTAAAACCCTGGAAGCCTAGAACGATGAATAGCGCCCCCTAAAAACCCCTGAGGGTGGCGGCGCGCTGTTCCGTGCTCCGAGAAAAAGGGGGGCCCCTTCACTTCGAATCTATCAGGATCATCATTACGGGCCTCGGCGACCGCTATAAGCGGCTCCATAACGCCAACGGAATTCCACCCACCTGAGCCACGCCGGTCCAAAGCCTCGAAAAAACTACTCATCCGAGCCTCCTTGGCTTGGGAGTAGGAGGGGGACAAGTGGAGAGGGGGATTTCCGTAGCCCACCACAAAGGTAGCCCAACAAGACCCACAAGGTCCAACCAGGCGAGCCCACCCGAGTGATAGCCCACCGGGCCCACTTAGGGAAGAAAAGCCCAATAAATAAGACTCGAGGAACAAACTCTCCCCGACGGCCTTCTAGGCTCGGAGGGCCCGAGACAACGGTCAGGTCCCAAGGAAGGTCCGGCCTAAAGCCCTCTCCCCGTCCGAGAGAGATAGGCTCCAGCCGACCTATCCGACCCCACCTTCGCCGGGCCATGCCTATCGCTCGGGCAAGAGCTAGCATCCCCGAAGCTCGGTAAGGCCGGTTTATTAATCCGCAGGTGCAGCCGTTCAGAGTCCTCCACCAGCGGGAGAGTCAGGGGAGCTGCTGGACTCCAAGGGGATAACGTTCCCACGATCAGGCCATGAAAGCCCCCGTTAAAGACGCCGCCGGGAACCCCTCAGCTTACAGGACTCCTGAAGGCGGCGCACTATTTAAGCAAGGGATACCCTCCGGAAGAAGGTAAGATGAACAAGGCATTCACACACCCTAAGCTCCTGAGCACGACTCGCTTCACCCTTTGGTGGAGAGGATTCTCGCGCATCAGCTCTCTCCTCCCCCCATTATTGCTTCCACCATAGCTCCACTGACTTAGCCATCGGAGGGTTTTACCCCAGGGAGATCCCCTGGGCCCTCTGATACGTTTCCCTCTCTTGCAGATTCATCTTCTGGTGATCCACAGCCCGCTCATGATCCAGCGCGAGATCTCGCCTCTTCAATCTCCTTTCTCAGATCATCTTCTTTTTCAGTTTCATTTATACAGATGACTTTTCCTTTCTCCAATGTAAGAAGTCTTTCAGATATGCCACTGTTTAACAGCTTCAATTTTTCAATTTCTTCTTTAAGTTTATCATTCTAAACCAATTCATTTATTAGAAGCTGGTCTTCTGAATTGACTTCATACTTTCTTCCATTTTCAATTTCCTTCATTTCTCTTTGTTGTTTTTCAAAATCTTTCTGTAATTCTATGTTTACAGATTTTATGGCATTCAATTTTTCAGCAACCAAATTCTTCTCTTGCTCAAGTTTCCCAAATTTTTCTTCATTATCTTAAACATATTGTTTCAGAGAGTCATTTTCAGATTCTAGCCTACTTAGTTCAGACTTAACACATTCAAATTTTTTCAGCAAATTCTTACTCTGAACATGAATCATTACAAGTTAGGCTAAGCTTCTTCTCAAGTTCAGAGATCTCTTTTACATGATCTTGATTCTCAATCTTCAGCAACGAAATTTGCTTTTTCAACATTTGAATACCAGACATAAAAGCATCATGAACATTTTTCAGTTCCGCACAGTTTTTACATGGAGAATTGAAACTGTCTGACCTACTATTCTTCTTCAATTTTTTGTATTATTTTCTTAACTATTCATGAGACTCTAATAATTCAGCATATGAATTTTCCCAATCATCCAAGGTATAGTTCTCAAAGAGATTTACCTCATCATCATCATCTTATTCATTTTGGCTGCCACTTTGATTGCTTCTGTCAGCCATCATGCAGCTGTCCTCATTTCTCTTTTGAGTTCACTTCAGCATGTCCAGAATATCTTTAGCAAAGCGGCAATCTAAGAAACATGAATGAAAAGCTCTATCAGTAGCTGCCTTCATTAGATTTATAGCTATCTGATTCTCTTCATCCATTGATTTATGAATGTCAGTCCATTTGGACTTTTTCTTTGGTAGTTCATGAGGACCGTGTGAAATCACTTTCCACAGGTCTGGATTAACAGATTTAGCATAATTTTTCAGACTAGCAAACCATACACTAAAATTGGAACCGTTGAAAACTGGTGGTTCACCCATGGAAACAGATCAGATATAATGCACCAGGAATATTGATGCAACAAAAGCAAATAAGCACCGAAGACTGCAGGATCGGATCTACAGGTCGCTGGACCTTCTATGCAGACACCGCTCTGATACCAATTGATAGGGTGCTAGGTCCGGATACAGAGGGGGGTGAATGTATCCTTCTACGAATAATGGCCCAAATTAAAACTCTAAAGCTCAGATAGGCGGAATAAAAACTAGTGAGCTCTCCAAGATGAGATAATAAGACAACACTTGATCAAACAGTTGGACTGCAACAATGCAGCCACCTGATCAAACCAGAAACGCAGATAGAACTATGGAAACCAAACTCACCTAGCAAAATATAATGCTAAGGTTACTGCAGATAGAAACAACAATAACAAATTAACTCCCAGGATAACACAACCAACCATGCATGCATAACCTGTGAATGGGAGGTAGAAGGCAAGGAGCAAACGCACAAAACAAAACCACTGCTCAAGAGATTTTTTAGGTGGTTCGGTCCTCAAGACCTACGTCCACCCCTCACTCCAAACCGGAGTGAGGCTTCCACTAGCACAAGCTAGAATGTAGACTCAGTCTGCAACAGGTGCTGCCACATAGCTTGACTAGGGGAAGAACCTACCCTCTTCCTCCAGACCGGAGGCACACCCCAAGTGACTCCCAGCCACTTGAAAACCAGAGACTAGGTCTCTCTTCCTCCAACCAGGAGGGAACCCACCAGTGACTCCCCGTCACCAACAAACCAGAGGTCGTAGACCTCTCTACCTCCAGACCAGGAGGGACCCCTGGACTTGCAACCCACAAGCCCAGAACCGGAGGACCAATCCTCCCTTCTCCTGAGTCCACAGGAGGAACCCGACCTCACTACTGAGAATCGGAAGAACAATAGTAACCAGAGTAATAAAAGGAAAAATAAGAAAACATAAAAAGCACAGTGACAAAAGCTGGAAATGAAACACAAGAAATATAGCTCTCAATGAGCATAGTCATTCTGGATTTGATCCACGAACAGACTGAACATATCTTCAATAGCACTCTCTCCTCTCTTCCTTTCTTCCTCTTCTTTCTTCTTCTTTCTGCTTCTCTTTCTTTTCTCTCTTTCTTTTGCTGCTCTCGCACTCTTCTTCTTTCTTCTTCTACTCTCTGCATCTCTTCTTCTTTCTTCTTCTTCTGCTTCTCTGCTGCTCTCACCTTTTTCTATCACTCACAGTCTCGATCAGCCCTCTTCTATTCTCATCAGTCTTCTTCTGAGGAAGAAGTCTTCTATATATATATACCAGCAGCAGCTAGGGTGTCGGGTGTCTTCCACATCTCCCGCCCAATTGACTCTGCCACGTGTCAGCATCTCAGCTCCTTGGATCACGTGCCAGGTGCCAACCTTAGATCATGTGCCCAGACACATTAACCTCGTCCAGCAATATTGTCAGTTAATCAGTCGAAGGCAGTATCAGCTGAAGGCAGTGTACAAACTTCGTTCAGCAAGCCAGGCAAGCATAGATGGCTGTACAGAGTTGGTCGTGTGAGGTAAGACGAGTGTACAGACTTCTTAACACATGCTGTAATATGCATATGATGCAGTGTATAGACTTGTTGACACATGCTGCAGTATGCATATGATGAAGTATATACATTGGCGATGAGTGTTCAGACATGCCACCAACGACAATGTACAGACTTGATGGGAAAGCATGGAACAACCGAATGTATGGACATGAAACAGGTGAGTGTATAGACTTCATGTTAACGTGCAAGAGAAACCAATGTACAGACTTGCTGAGCTTTCGCTAAGTCTATATAGACTTGATGAATGAGTGCCTGGGAAGGCAGTGTACAGACTTGATGGCATGAAGGCAATGCATGAACAAGTGATGCAGTGTACATGCTTGATGAATGCAATGCATGCACAATGTTGCAATGTTTAGACTTTGCTGAAGACTGCCAGTCGATGTATGGACTTGGCTCAAGGCAACGCTGAAGCAATGTTCAGACTTTGCAATATGAGGCATGCATGCTGTATAGACTTGCGATGCCATGAAGACAATGTATAGACTATGAAGATATGTATGTGAAGCTTAAGAATGTATAGACTATGCAACGGCATCGAAGCAACATATCGATGTACAGACTTTGGCTTGATCAATGCACAATGCTCCTATGGATGTACAGACTTGAACATAGGTAAAGATACCAATGTTCAGACTTGTGCAATGTATGGACTTAGTGTAGTGCGAGCATTGCTGCTGCCAGTGTACAGACTTGATGATGTGCAATGCCTGAACAACTGAATGTCTAGACATGCAACAAGGGAGTGTATAGACTTCAATGCAACAGCTGAAGTTAAGCGAATGATGTACAGACTTACCCCTTGAAGATGTGAGCAACACAATGTATAGACTTAGCCCTTGAAGAGTGTACAGACTTGAAGACTCGAATCCCCACGATGAATAGACTTTGTACTTTGAACGACAAAGCAGGCTATACAGACTTGAAGTGAAGGCCAATGTATAGACTTCAAAGAATGGATGATCAGATAATGTATAGACTTCACAGTTCAACTGCCAATGTATAGACTTGGAAATGTGAACAGGAGAATGTATAGACTTGGCCCCTTGAAGGATGTACAGACTTGAACGATAAATGAGGTGTTGTGTAGACTTTACCAACGTATAGACTTTACGAGCACAGTCCAATGTATAGACTTCAAAAGCTTGAAGGCCCAATGTAGAGACTTGGAAGCTTGAACCAGTGTATAGACTTGGAATCTTGAACTAGTGCACTGTACAGACTTTGAGTTCAACTATGGATGTATAGACTTCAGTTGAGCAAGCTACAGTGCCGATGTATGGACTTGATCTCAAGGAATGGCTGTACAGACTTTGAAGGCTTAGCGGAGGATGTACAGACTTTGAATATGAAGACCAATGTATGGACTTCAGGTGAAGACCAATGTACAGACTTGGAAAGCTAAGGCCAATGTATTGACTTGCGAATCTGGGGGGTCGACCTATCTGGAAGGGGGGGTCGACCAACTACTGTCCAGACTATGCTGACAGAGTATAGACTTGAGCAAGTAATGCATGTGCCAATGTATACACTTGTAAAACCGATGTGAAGACTTGATAATGTACACACTTTGAATTCATGCAAGTTGTGCGATGTATATACTTGCAGCGTGATGCTAATGTGCAGACTATGTAAATGCATGCAGTGTATAGACTACACTTATCTGGGGAGTCAACCCATCTAGAAAGGGGGTCGACCCACACTATGCTGACTGTGATGATGCAAGGATGTTTAGCCTGAACAAAATTCCACAAGCAGAGTAAAGCAACTGATGTATGTGTATATGAATGCTTTATGCAGCAGATAACATGACTGAAGATCAAATATGCAATGCTTTAGATCTGATAAACTAACTGAACAGCAATGCAATGCTTTTTGCTCTGATAAACTGACTGAACATCAGAATGACTAAAATGAATGAATAACACATGATGACTCACAATGCATAACTCACATCAAAACCAATCATCAAAACCACAGGGGCACAATAACTTTTGTGCAGCATTCTTTGTACCAGCATGAGTGTTTTTGTTCTTTTTCTGTAGATTTTCATTCTTTTTCATTGTTTTAGTTTGTTCTACAATTTTAGGACTGACAATGGATTTTTGGTTTTTCTGAGCACTGAATTGGAAGGGAAGTGCACTGGATGTGCTATTTGGCTCCGAACTACACACAAAGGAAGTGTGACGCTTACTGTCAAAGCCCTTTTTATTAGCTTGGTTAAAACCCAGACCTTCACGTTGGAAGTTCACCTTATAGCTAAGGAGCTTGTCTAGATTATCTTTTCCACTCACAAATTTTTCTAGAGATTTGTTTAAGTCAGAAATTTCAGTTTCAAGTTCTGAGACATGGAGCTCATATGCAGCTAACTTCTCTTCATATGATGTAGCTTTTTCATTCAACATTTGATTAACAATTTTTAAGCTTTCAATTTCATGTTTAGCCTTTTGCAACTCTTCAGAGCTATCCATGCTCACGCATTTACCTTTCTCAAGTGTGACGCGTCTTTCAGATAGAGCTATGTTTAGGTGTTTTAGCTTGTCAATTTCCTCCTCCAGTTTACTGTTTTGTTCTTGGAGTACATCATCAAACACCAAATCACTTAGAGAATTCTGACATTCTTTAAACACTTCTTGTTGATTTTCTGATAGAAGTTTGTCAAAGTTTTTTTGAAGCTCTAAATTTATTAATCTAACATTCTCCAATTTTTCACAGATCAATTTGTTTTCACTTTCAAGATTTTCATATCTATGTTCAGATTCCTGAACCTGGTTTTTGAGATTCTTGTTCTCAGATTTCAAGAAATCAAGTTCTGTACTAAGAGCATCAAGATCTGTCAGTTGTCTTCTAAATATGCCATTTTCTATTTTCAGAATTTCAATGTCCTCAGCTATAGAGTCAGCATTCTCAAATTTGTTTAACTTCTTTTTCAGGGATTTCTTCTGTTTTCTCAGTTTTTCATAGGACTCTAGCAAACTAGCATATGCATCTTCCCAATCATTTAAAGTAAAGTTAACGAAAGGGTTGTTTACCTCTTCTTCATCCTCACCTTCATTACTTCCTTCAGCCATCATACATTTTTGGTTCTCATGAAATGTCATGACTGAATCCCAGATCTCCTTCATAGTCCTATAGGTAGGAATTGAAAATATGACATTAGTATCTACTGCTTTCTGCATAATGTTCAGAGCTTGCATATTCTCAAGATTCTTTTATTTGTCCTTCTGGGACCATTTACTTTCCTCTCGAGGCAAGACATGTGGACCAAGTTTAATAAGATTCCACAGTTTTGGATCCATAGAGTTTATAAAGCCGCACAGACTGCCTAACCAATTACTAAATTAGATCCATCAAAAATCGATGGATGACCCATAAAAGCAAATCAGACTAATGAAATAGAAAAAGTAGTGCACTAGGAGGCAGCAGGATCCTCTGCAGATCGTTGGATCTGATGAATCAGAAACCTACTCTGATACCACTTGTTGGGGTGCAAGGTCTGGATTCAGAGGGGGGTGAATGAATCCCCTTTGAAATTTTTTTTGCCTAATTTGAATCTTAGATCCCAATTATCACTGAACTCATAAAATCTTGCAGAAATAAAAACTATGGTTCAGTAATGCAGGTGTTCTAGTAAGATTCACACTCAAACACTTAATCAGTCAATCTAATGCGAATCTCTTTCGAACACTTAACATGCACAACCAGTGATCTTACTTTGGCACTTAGCATGAATAAAACTGTAGAAGATTGGAATGCAATAAAATAGCTTGATCTAAACAGATGATCTAATGAGACACATGATAGAACACTTAACCAGCATGCCCAGCAAACACAGTAATTCTATGCAATTGAACCGATCCAAAGCATTCATCTACCGTAAGTGAAAAGCAATTAGACCGCGATCCTAAACATGCATCTAGCAAACTCAGAGAGGTAATTAGATCACGATGCACAAGGAGTTTTAGGTGGTTCGGTCCTCCAGACCTACATCCACCCCACACTCCAACCAGAGTGTGGCTTACTGCTGCCAAACAGCTTGAAACCGCTGGGCGTCACATCTTGCCTATAAACACTGCCTAACAGCTTGAACCAGAGGAACACACTCCCCTCTTCTTCCAACCCGGAAGGAAACACGAGTGACACCCAGTCACTAGCAACCAGAGACCCAAGTCTTTCTTCCTCCAAACCAGAGGGAAACCACAAGAGACACCCAGTCACTTGCAAACTGGAGGACCAATCCTCCCTTCCTCCAAACCGGAGGGAACCACTAGCGACACCCAGTAAGTAGCAACCAGAGACCCAAGTCTCTCTTCTCCTGAGTCCATAGGAGGAACCCCGATCTCAAACCAGAGAATCGAAAAAACACACTGAGCAGATGGAAAGAACAAATGAAAAACAAAAACAAGAATAAAAACAACTATAGCTCCGAAGAGCAATTCCAAAATAAGTCTTCAAGGGAAACTCTCTCTTCTCCTTCCTTAGCATTCTCTTCACTTTTTAGATCTTTCTCTCTCTCTCTCTCTGGAGTTCTTCTTCTTCTGCTGCTGCTGGCTCTCGTACTCTTCTCTCTGGCCACACCCTTCTTCTTCTCTTTGGTTCTCCTCAGATCTATATTCTTCTTCTGCTCTCCGTCGTTTTCTTAATCACAGAAAGGGGCCTTCTTATAGAGCTTCTGCCTTGGGGTCCCACGGAATCACGCATCCGGCGTGTGGAGGGAACACTCCCGCCAAGAGGTTTCAGGAAGTTCTTAGCCACGTATCAGAGTTTGGATGAAGGAGAATTCATGTGGGAACTTCTGGATTCATCTATCTTGGATCACGTGCCAATCACTGGTTCGGTGGTCCTCACAAACTCATGTTCCAGATGTACCTTAAGTGGTCACATGAGTAACGATGATGTCTATCTCATGCTTCTCAGGTGTTTGATCCTGGTTCCTTCAGTTGCCCTGGGGCTCCTCACACTTAGACTCCTGCCAATAGGATAGAGGGCATTTTGTCAAACATATTGTAGTCATGAATGGATAGCTATTGTGTATTAACCTATTGATATGAGAGTCACTATGCATAAATGAATTTCAGTTAAGTATGAAAGATGCACATACTTCATAGTGCGTATATGAATCTAAGCACATACCATATAAGTCTATATGCACATATGCACAGACCATGTAGTGCACTTATGTATATGTGCACAAACCTTATTCGTGCACAAGCAGAATGTGCACGGACCTATTTTAGCATGTTCTAAAATGTGAATAGACCAAGCAGCAAAAACATGCACGGACTATGTAAAGAACAAATGCAACCGTGTTTTACACAGGACAAAAACTTGCACAAACCTTTATAAGCTCACAACAAGAATTGCATCGACTATGCCCATGTTTCAGCAAGATATGCACCGACTATGAAATGCACAGCCCTAGTATGCATGGACCTGATATGCCATATGCACTGATATGCCCTAGCTTATCATGCGGATGTCAGAAACTTGCACAGACTTTGAGTAATGTCCAACGACTTGACTTGCACTCAGCGAAGGATGCATGGACCGTATGACAGCTAGCATGTAATCGTGCACAGACTCTATGAAGCAAACTCTGCACTGTCCTTCTTCATGCACGGACCTTATGCACATACCTTCTACATGCACTGACTCTTAATGTCAACAAGGAAAATATGCACGGACTCTATATGCATAAGGGAAATGTGCATGGAGTTGGTTCAAGGATATGCACGGACCTTATATGCCAAAACCCTAACGTGCACAGACTTAGCTAGGCACAAGATAAAACTTTGCACCAACCTTAAGTATGCATCGCGAACACAAAAATGCACAGACCTTGTGACAAGCATTCATTGACTTCAAAACGCCAATCAAATGTGCACGGACTTGAATGTTGCACGGACCTTGTGCAATTAGGTGAAATGTGCACATATGGAGATGCATTGACTTCATGTGCAGTGAATTAATGTTTCGTTTCATTTGACTTTATGTATGCATGTAAATACATTGGCCTATATGCAATGTGCAAAGGCATGACCAAATACACAAAAAGAATGGAGTAAAACACATATTGAATCATGCAACAAATGGCAAACACATATTGACTCATGGTGTTTGCTATCATCAAAACACAGAGACACAACAATATTGACATGATAAACTGGGTTCCAGGGTTTTGAGGGTACAACCTGCTCGGCTATCTTGAGGGAATCCAAGGCTAGGGTAGACCTATGGAGGCCTTAGAGAAAGAATTTTTAAACCGGCGGAAGGAATATCCGACGGAGGGTCATTAAATCTCCAAGAATTGAGGTGTAAGCATGAAACAACGTATAATAGGGACTCTATCTTCGGACTTGAGATAAGAGTGCCAAAAGACCCGTGATATGGATCAAAACCCGATAAAACATAAGAGATAAGAAATCTCGTCAATACAGAGGGCGTCGATTAAAGAATTAGCGTCTCTCGAGAGAGGCACTAAATCAGTAATTAACTGAATTTAAATAATGTTACATTAAATTGGTGACCTTTCACGAAGGCGCCATATCTAAAAATAGCGTCCATGTCTTGAACGTCAATTCATGATTTCCAGCCTTTTTCGTATAAATTCAATAATTAATAGGAATTGGCACCCTTTCAAGGGGGTGCTATATCTATAATTAGCATCCATGTATTGGACGTCATTTCATGGTTTCCAGATTATTGGTGATTTAATAATTTAATAAGAATTTGTGTCTACCTATAGAGGTGCTATTTTTACAAGTAGCGGCTGTATGAACAGTCGCCCATTCTTTACTGTGTACAGGCTATAAAGCATCGGACAGGTACATCTTTACACACAAGGCACTGTTGATTTCTAATGGAAAAGCATGAACAGTAGCATAATGCTTTGCACAGGGATTTTTAAGAAACTAAGGGCATGGATGTGTAGAGAAAATTATGGAGATCCTAAAAACGTACTCATGCAGAATTAATATAGCCGGGTATCATAGTTATTAAATTTTAAACATGTGTTAAATATTAAATGCACTAAAAGAATTAGCGTCGGGATGATGGTCGCTCATTAATTAGGGCCCAGAAGACTGTCGCCAATTCAAGAATTAGCGCCCGTCCACATGGTCGTCCATTAATCTATGACGACTGCTATGGCCGCTATTTTATCATGCAGTAGCAGAGTATGTTTCTACGTAAAACCCAAGAACAGTAGTCACGGAAATGTGATATGGAGATAGTAACAAGGATTCTCATGCATGCAAGGCTATTTACTATTGTTTGTGCTTCGATGCTTGAGATAACCTACCTTGTATGGGTTTGACGTAGAAGGACGACAAACAGAGAAGAAGAAGAAGACGTTGAACCGCAACTGTAGCAGCAGCAACACAAGTACTTGAAGAAGATAGCAGCCCTCTTCTTCTCGCCCAACCACAGGGGGAAGAAGACAACAGGAGGGAAGTAAATGAACAAAGTATCACGTGGAAACACCTTCTCCACGCTTAGTAGTAGGAGGAAGACAAGGACGTCGACGCACGTACCGCACCCTTCGAACACAGCAGCAGTATGATGCTCTACTTCATCCGTAGAGGTCATATATATAGAGTCTTACTCTCACCTTTCCTGGTGGGATTTAAATTTCCTTTGTAGAATCCTAATGGGTTTGAAACTTCCCACACAAGTCTCCCTCTATCCATACTCGCAGCTGCTTTCCTAGTTGATTTGAAAACCCTAATTTCTCATGCAGCTCCCTTCGAACGTAATAGATACTTGGGTAGCCCAAAGGCCCTATAGTAATGGTATTTGTGTATGTATCCTTATAAACTCCATATTTCTCTTAGGCCCATTTTCATTCGAAAATCTATAAGGCCCACTTAGCTTGTTTTTTGTTATTGAGTTATGTGGTTTTAAACAGAAGGGTTGTAAATATACATATATACATATAAGCCTGTAAGGCTTATTTGCTATTGGGTGTACAATTTTGGGTTTTATTCTTTTAATTTATTTATAGTCCATTAAATATTATGTATATTTTATTTGGGGTGCTACATCCTCCCCCACTTAAAAGAATTTGGTCCCCAAATTTAATTGCGTAGATTGACAGAGGGTGTAAATTACTTACAAATTTAGAATAAGTCTGGAAATCTCCTTCGCATGGATTCTTCTGTCTCCCAAGTGGCCTCTTGCTCTAAGCATTTGCTCCATTGTACTTTCACCATAAGGATTGTCTTGTTCCTTAGCACGCGAACCTCGCTATCAAGGATCCTTAATGATTTTTGTTCATAGGTAAGATCCTTTTGTATCACCAGGTTATCATGCTCTATGACGTGGAATGGGTCGTAGATGTATTTCTTGAGCATAGAGACGTGGAACCCATTATGGACTTCGGATAATTGTAGTGGCAAGGCGATCCGGTAGGCAACCTCGCCAACTCTTTCCAGCACCTCAAAGGGATCGATATATCTCAGTGTACGCTTACCCTTAACACCAAATCTTCAGATACCACGACCTGGGTAAACCTTTAAAAATACATGGTCTCCTACTTTGAACTCCAGGTCTCTTCTTCTTGTATCGGCATAAATCTTTTGCCTAGACTGGGCCATTTGATGTCTTTCACTAATTACTTGTATCTTCTCGGTGGTATCTCCTACCATGTTCGGGCCTAGAAGATGTCTTTCGCCAACTTCATCCTAGCATATAGGTGAGCGGCAACTCCTTCCACATAACGCCTCAAAAGGTGCCATCTGAATACTTGCCTGGTAACTATTGTTATATGCAAATTCCACCAGAGGTAGATGATCGTGCTAGCTCCAACCGAAATCAATAACACGGGCTCTTAGCATGTCTTCCACGACCTGATTGGTTCTCTCAGTCTATCCGTCTGTTTGGGGATAAAAAGTAATACTGAAGTTGAGTCTCGTCCCCAAGGAGTGTTGCAGACCCTTCCAAAAGTGAGAAGTGAAACGCGGGTCTCAGTCAAACACGATAGAAACAGGGACTCCATGCAATCTCACGACCTCTTTTACATATAAGGTAGCTAGAACATCGACCGACCATCGGCTCTTGATGGGCAAGAAGTGTGCCGATTTAGTTAATCGGTCTATGATTACCCATATACCATCATGTCTGCCCTTTGTCTTGGGCAAGCCCATGATGAAGTCCATCCCAATATCTTCCCATTTCCACTTCGGAATGTCTTGAGGATGTAATTTACCGGCAGGCTTTTGGTGTTCCGCCTTAACCTGTTGACATGTGAGACATCAGGAAATAAAGTCTGCTATTTTCCTTTTCATGTTGGGCCACCAGAATGTCCGTTTCAAGTCCTAGTACATCTTGGTAGCTCCGAGGTGAATAGTGTACCTCGATCGGTGAGCTTCTTCTAAGATCTTTATCTTCATCTCGGGACAGTCTGGCACACATGTCCTTTCTCAGAACAATAATCTTCCATCGATGCTAACTTGAAATCAGGTTGCTCTTCTAGCTTGCCCTTTACTTCTACTAACACCGGGTCGTTGTCTTGAAGTTCCTTGATCTCGGAGAGTAAATCGGGACGCAAACTTATGTAAGATAAAGTCGCACATCCCCTCTCCTCATCTATATTGATGTTAAGCTTGGAGAACTATTCCAGCATTCTCCACTCTTGGATCATAAAACTGGCAAGCAGCACTCTCGGCTTTCGACTAAGGGCATCAGCTATAGGATTACCCTTTATAGGATGGTATTGTATAGTGAAGTCGAAGTCCTTGAGATATTCTAACCAACGCCTTTGTCTCATGTTTAATTCCTGTGGAGAAAATAAGTACTTGAGACTTTTATGATCGGAGTACACAATAAACTGCTCTCCGTAGAGAGTGTCTCCAAAGTTTTAAGGCAAACACTACCGCGGCCAACTCTAGGTTGTGAACCGGGTAGTTCTCCTCATGCTTCTTCAGTTGTCAGGAAGAATAGGCAACGGCCTTCTCTTGTTGCATTAGTACACATCCGAGGCCAATACCTGACGCATTGGTGTAAACCTCGAATTTCTCTCCTTCAATGGGTAGTGCTAAGACGGGAGCAGTAGTTAGACGGTCCTTCAAGGTTTGGAAGCTTTCTTAACAATCTTTGGACCATTTATACGGATTCTCCTTTCGTGTTAGCCTAGTAAGAGGGACAGAAATCTTGGAGAAGTCCTTTATAAATCGCCAATAATAACCAGCTAGACCAAAGAAGCTACAAATCTCGGTAGCATTTTTAGGTCTTTCCCAGTTCTTCACAGCGTCGACCTTTGATGGATCAACAGAAATCCCGCTCCTTGAAATCATATGCCCTAAGAAAGATACCTCCTCGAGCTAGAAATTGCACTTGCTAAATTTGGCATAAAGTTGATTACTCCTCAATATTTGCAATGCAGTCCTTAAATGTTCATCATGTTCTTCCTCAGACTTTGAATAGATCAATATGTCATCAATAAAAACCACGACAAACTGATCTAGATGAGGCTTGAATATACTATTCATTAACTGCATAAAGGCTGTAGGGGCATTCATTAGTACAAAATGTATAACAGTAAATTCGTAATGCCTATACGTGTCTTATGAATATACTCATCCTTGATTCTCAGTTGGTGGTATCCTAATCTGAGATCAATCTTCAAAAAATATTTGGCTCCTGATATTTGATCAAATAATTCATCGATCCTCGATAGCGGGTACTTGTGTTGTGCCCCTTAGGCACAAGCTTACGATATTTTGTTTTGATGATAGCAACACAGTGAAAGTTTTACAGTGAGCCATTCATTGTGTTTAGTATACATGCATTACTGCTAGTTACTGCATGTGCAAACACTTGGTGGATGCATTGCATTCTGTGAGATATCAAGTCTATACATCCATTGCTTCAGTTCAATATCCGCTATGTGCATACCTTGTTTAAGTGCATTTAGTATAACAGACCAGCATGCATTCAGTATAACAGACGATAAAGTCTGTACATCAGACTAGTCTGCATCGGTTAAGTTTACATCGAAGTCAGTCTGCATAAAGTCTGTACATTCTTCAGGTGCATATCTTGGCAAGTCTATACATTGCACGAGCATGTTCACAACTCAAGTCTGTACAGCGTCCGTCGTCTCATGCATCGTCTTATGCATTGTCGTCAAGTCTGTACAGAGTCCATCGTCTTATGCATAGGCTAAGTCTACACATCATCTGTCTCAATTAGCGTCTTATGCATAGGCTAAGTCTACACATTGCAGCATGCATTGTCTTCAAGTATGTATAGCGTCTAGCGTCTCATCCACCGTCTCAGTTGAGAGTTGAAGTCTGTACATCGGGCGCTTCATTCGTAAAGTCTGTACATTGAGCGTCTCATGTTGCGTCTCATTCGTCAAGTCTATACATCGGGCGTCTCATGCAAGTCTGTACATTGGGCTATCACTTAAAGTCTATACATCAGCATGTTAGTGTTCAAGCTTTTAAAGTCTAGACATTGTTCTGTAGCACACACACGAAGTCTATATAGTGCTGAATAGACTAAGTCTATACATCAGTGTCTTGTGCATGCATCATTCAAGTCTGTACAGCCTGTGTTCACAACACAAGGTCTATACATCGTTCTGCTCACACAAATGCCAAGTCTATACATTGGCTTTGCTTGCACGAGCTGAAGTCTATACAATCGTTCACTTGCAGCATTAGCCAATGTCTGTACAGCCTGTGCATCCTTTTGTTTCAAAGTCTACACATTGCATGTTAGCATGCTCGCACACACTAAGTCCATACACTTGCTGCTGGCAAGTCTACATCGCATAGCATGCATGCGTCAAAGTCAGTACATCGCATAATGCATGTGTTCAAGTCTATACAATGCTACGTGAAAGCAAGTCCACACATTGCTGGCTTTACCTATGTTCAAGTATGTACAGTCTGTGGGTTGCTAGAACCAAAGTCTACACATTGACTCAGCACACACACACAATGTCTGAACACTAAGTCTGTACATGGATAGGTGGCTTGTTCATGCATCATCCTCAGAGTCTATACACTCATAACCTTAGCCATTGCATTCTATGCTTCAAGCATTCACAAAGTCTGTACATGCTTTAGCTTTGCATTCACAATGTGAAGTCCGTACAAGCTTTGTCTTCGTTTTGCAAAGTCTACACACTGCACTGCCTTCATAAAGTCTGTACAAGCTGTTAGACTTAAACTGATAATCCTATTCGACTGTCTGACAGGGACTCTTTGTAGAGCTTAATGAAAGGCACGTGATCCGAGGCTGGACGGGCTGATAGGAAGATGACACGTGGCCAAAAGTTCTGGGCGGGAAATGTGGAAGACACACGCCCTATCTGCTTCCTGCTGCTCCTGCTGAACTGATATATAAGGAAGACTCCTTTGTCTGAAGGAGACAGATCTAATGGAGAAGCCTTGAAGGAAAAGCTGAGAGCAGAGAGCCATTCGATCCAACAGAAGAGAAAAAGAAAGAGAGAAAAGAAAGAGAGCTGAGAGAGTGAAGAGTTGAGAGATTTGTTCCTCAGATCATTGGTTCAAAACCCGATATTAGTTTGCTCACTTGTTTGAGCTACATTCCCTGTAGGGATACATTTCCTTTTTGTTTGTTTTCTGTTTTGTTTTTCGAACTCATTTCTTCAAGCTGTTAGTCAGCGTTTGCAGAGGTGCTGCCTCTGGACGGGTCAAGCTGTAATCCCCAGCGGTTGCAGTGGAGGATTCCACTAGACAGCAAGCTGTGAGGCTCAGTGGATTGTAGGCAAGTTGTGCGGCCTAGCGGTTCAAGCTGTGAGTCAGCAGTAATGCACACTCGGGTTGAGTGTAGGGTGGATGTAGGTCTGGAGGACCGAACCACCTAAAAACCTTTGTCTACTGTGTGATTATTTTGTGGTTTGCATAGCTTCTATATTTCTGTCCTTGCGCAGTAGATGTTTGCTTAGGACGGTTCTTCATTGTTCTGGCTGGTATTCGCTTTGCGCCCACTATCTGTTCAGTAGAAGTTTTCATTCCGCATTTGATTCTGCTGCAGTAGTTTTTTAAAGGGTGACTGATCTATTCACCCCCCTCTAGATCACCTTTAGCGTCCCAACAATTGGTATCAGAGCCTAACTCTTTGTGCAGGACTAACATCCTAAAGAGGAACGGCCATGGAAGCTAGAGGGTTAACAGCAGAGGGAAAGTCTACTACGAAGCCACCATTCTTCGACGGATCCAACTTCCCATATTGGAAGAATCAGATGCAGGTCTTCCGCAGAGCCAAAGACTACGAGATTTGGAAGATTATAAGCAAAGGTCCCTACGAGCTACATGAGAATGAGGAATTGTGGACCAGAGAAGAAATTAGGAAATCTACTCTGAATTGGAGCGCCATCAACGCCATTCAATGTGCACTCCATCCCACTGAATTTGATAGAGTGTCATCCTGCAAGACGACGAAGGAGATGTGGGATACTCTTGAGGTCATTTATGAGGGAACGTCTCAAGTGAGAGAGACACGGGCTAATATGCTAGTGACAAAGTATGAAGCATTTCGGATGAAACCCGGTGAGACAGTGACCGATATGTATGCTCGTCTGACCATCATAACAAATGGTCTAAGAAATCTGGGAAAAGGCTATACCGATCATGATGTTGTGAGGAAGATTCTTCGATCATTGACTCCGATATGACATACCAAAGCAACTGTGATTGAGGAGTCAAAAGATCTACAGAAGATGAAACCAAATGAGCTGATAGGCTCTTTGATGGCGTACGAGATGAATCTTCTTCAAGCTGAAGAGCTCGAATACAAGAAGCCTATTGCTCTGAAGGCCAAGCATAGCTGTTCAAAACAGTCCAGATGCAATGGATCATCTAGTGATCGGAGCCAATCTGGATCAGATTTTAAAAAGGATGAACTAGCTATGATTACAAGAGAGTTCAGAAGATTTCTTAGAACTGAAGGGAAAAATGTCTACAGAAAATACCACAGCAGGAAGCAAAACAGGTATAAATTTAACGCTACTGAAAAATCTGACGATAATACTTGCTATCATTGCAGGAAGACTGGCCACATGAAGGCTGATTGTCCAGAGTTACAGAAAATCAAAGGAAGACCATGGAAGAAAGCGCCAAAGGGAAAGGCCATGGTCAGTACATGGAGTGATGAGGAAGAAGGCACGCTGAGCACTTCCTCAGATAATGAGAAATCAGAAAAGGACATATGCTTGATGGCCAGGAATGGAAGAGAAGAAGAAGAAGAGTCTGATCAGGTATCATCCCCTTTCGAACATTATACTATTTCTGATTGGGAAGATGCTTATGGAGATCTGTTAGATAAAGCGAATGATATTAAGAAGGAAAACAGACACTTGAAGAAGAAAATGAATTCTCTGGTTAATGATAAAACACTTACTGATAAAGTTGCATGTTTACAATCAGAGAATGAAAAATTGAAAAGTGCATGTTCTGAGTTTGATGAATTAAAGCATGTTGTGATTGATTGTAGGAAAGAAAATGAGTTGCTAAAAAATGTCATTGATGAGCTGAAATTGTAAATTCAAAAATTTAAAAATCAAGTAAAGATTTCAACTGAAAAATATGAAGTTGTTTTGTCAGTGAATGATGAACTGAAAAAAACTGTTGAAAATTTAGAAAATGAAAATTCTGACAAACAAACAATCATTGAAAGCATGACCCAAGGAACAGAATGCCTTGCTAGGGTCAAAAGTCAATTTCAGAAAAGAGGGTCTCGGTTTTAATCCCTCAGCTAAAAAGAGTTTTGAATCGAAAACCATTTCACTCGCGGGAGAAAAGAACAAAGGACCACTCATAAAAATGGTCAGTGAAAAATCTGCTTTCAATAATGTAAAATCAAAAGTGTCCAGTGCTAAGGACAAGGGAAAGCAGAAAGTTGTAGAGCCTAGAGTTGCATGCTCTTCTCCCAAGGGTAAGTCCAAGGCTTCTAAGTCTCCACCACCATCCACTGCTCAGAAAAAGACTCAATATAAGTCAGTGCAGAAACCTAGAGGGTCAAAGGTGGCAGGGAGACCAAGTGCAACCAGAAACCAGTTTGCTCATCCCTATTTCTCTAGAGCCCAAGTCTATCATCACATTCACTCACAACCACTCAATAGGTTTGGGTGGAATCCTGTGTACATGAGGTCTAAGTATCAGAATTTCCCCACTTAGCCCTATAGATCTCAGCCAGTTAGGAGATGGGATAGTCACTTTAGGACATGGAGTCCTAGTCAACAGGTGTGCTATGGTCAGCCTAGGACCAATTTGGGCCACAACTTCCAGTATACTCATTGGCCAAGGCACTGGCAGAAAAACAACAATGCTTTTAATAAAATGAATGCCAGGACTACACAACAACCATCAAAGCACGAGAAAAAGAAAACTAAACCTGTTGGTGCTAAGAAAAAGAAAAATAACAAAAAGAACTCTCAAGCTGTAAAATCCACCAAACCTTCCACTTTCACACAAATGTGAATCCTTAAACAGCTTTTGTCATGTTTTCACTCTCATATGTCTGTTTCTGTCTTGGGGCCCAATCTATCTTGGGTTCCAAAATCTGCTCCCTAAGTGTGTTTTCAGGTATGCCTGGTATCCGGGAACAAAATGTTGAAACAGGAATAGCTACTCCAGGCATATGACAAGAGGCAGGGCCAAAAGTTCTAAAAGCTGATGCAACACTAAGGGTAAAAAATCAAATCAGCCAGGTAAAGCAGGTAAGTGACTTACCTTCAGAATTGAATTGAGAAAGTCATGTTGATTCGGTTGCTTAATTTTTGATTTTCTCTTCTTGTCTAGCTGATCAGTCTGCAATCCAGACATAGCTACTGATTTAATTCTGCATAAATTTGATGCTCTTCTTCTGCCATCTATTGTACTGAGTTTGAATGGTTCATTTAATGCATATAGTTGATGCATGTGTCTAATGTTTGCATTTATCATTTGCATCAAGAAAATTGTTCAATGCATATAGGACTGCTTTGCACTGCATTTATCATTTGCATAACCTTGGTATATTAAATGGTAAGCTACTAAAAGGCAGGGAAATCTGCCTGGAGGTTCTTACTATGTGTGAGATGGTCCTTGAGACCAGGTTCTTCGCCAAGTACCAAGGGTCAAGTCCTCATGTAGAACAGTGTACTGCATCATATTTAAAAAAAAAATTCTGAAAAGAAATGATCATTGCATAGCATATTTCTTGCATCATGGTGTCAGGGGGAGCTGAGAGTTCTGTTCAAAACATTGTATCCTTTTCACTTCTCATAGTCCCCATTCAATTCTGTCATTTTCTATGACATCAGATGTTCTTGAACCTTAATGCTTATTGCTATCATTTCCCTATCACTTTCACTGAATAACACTACTGTTTCTGGTTTAGTTTATTGAGCTGTGGTTATTGCAATTGTGCATTTATAAGAATCACATTTACAAATTCAATAGAACTAAAGGTTTAACTTTTATAAATTGAAGAGTTCAGTGTCTGCACTTCAGAACTTGAGATGAAAGAAAACTTTTATAGCTCTTAATCTCTGTCTCATGGTTAGAGTAGAAAAAGTTTTTTTATATACCCGAATGTGTTAATCTGGAAATGTCTAGAAAAGGTAAATAGAGTGTGTATTTTTTTAAACAATCACTCTAAAAGAAATAAGGGTAGCAGTAAATAAGATCATCAATGTAATGAGCTGAACATAGTGACAGAGCAATGTCTGAATTGCACTAAGAAACTGTGATCTCCTCCAAAGAAGCAGGAGAATTCATAAGTCATGAAGTGCTTCAGACTACCTCTATTCATAGGGTCAAATCTATAGGGAGAGTTGTCACCAAGTAACTGGGGGTACTGGCCTCTGATCAAGGTGTGCCCTTAATGTCAAAGGTGAAAATTGTTCCTTGTAGGTTTTGATCTGAAATAGATCTAGTAGTTTATGCCTAGTAACTGGGGGTACCTGCCTCTGATCAAGGTGTACACCTAATGTCAACAACATAAATGCCACTAGTCTATTCACTTAGCTCAGTTTCTGAAAAATTATAAAATGAAAATCAAACTACTGTAACCCTTTGAAATCAAAAGTCATTGAGTGAAAATTATTTTTCTCAATACATTTTCAAGTTGCCTTTCTTGATCTTCCATGTTTAATCACAAAGGGTATTATTTCTGACTTTTCTATTCAAACCATGTGCCTTAGATTCATTGCTATAAATGGAGTCTATAAACTCTTTTTCAGTGGTCAGCTGCTTTACTCTATTTTTTATCACTGTTAAACCTGAATTTTTCCAAAACTGTATATTGCCGATTCTTATGCTTTAACAGTTGTTTATGATCATGCTCACCTTCTGAACCATTGCTTCAGCTGTTGTGTAGTGACCCCTTTCTCATTCATGTTCTTGCCCTCCTATCTTCAAATTCCTTTCTCAAAGGGGGAGAATCAATTCAGGGGGAGTTATTCATTCAGGGGGAGTTTGAGATGTTCTAAGGGAAATCTGCATGTTGCACTCATGTTTTTCTTTCTTTTTGATCATGTCAAAGGGGGAGAAATTTTTGGTTGGTGACTTACTGTCACTTTGTTGCCATCATCAAAAAGGGGGAGAATGTTGTGCCCCTTAGACACAAGCTTACGATATTTTGTTTTGATGATAGCAACACAGTGAAAGTTTTACAGTGAGCCATTCATTGTGTTTAGTATACATGCATTGCTGCTAGTTACTGCATATGCAAACACTTGGTCGATGCATTGCATTCTGTCAGATATCAAGTCTATACATCCATTGCTTCAGTTCAATATCTGCTATGTGCATACCTTGTTTAAGTGCATTTAGTATAACAGACCAGCATGCATTCAGTATAACAGACGAGCAAGTCTGTACATCGGACTAGTCTACATCGGTTAAGTTTATACATCCATCGAAGTAAGTCTGCATAAAGTATGTACATTCTTCCTGTGCATATCACGGCAAGTATGTACATTGCATGAGCATGTACACAACTCAAGTCTGTACATCGTCCGTCGTCTCATGCATCATCTTATGCATTGTCGTCAAGTCTGTACAGAGTCCATCGTCTTATGCATAGGCTAAGTCTACACATCGTCTGTCTCAATTAGCGTCTTATGCATAGGCTAAGTCTACACATTGCAGCATGCATTGTCTTCAAGTATGTACAACGTCTAGCGTCTCATCCACCGTCTCAGTTGAGAGTTGAAGTCTGTACATCGGGCGCTTCATTCGTAAAGTCTGTACATTGAGCGTCTCATGTTGCATCTCATTCGTCAAGTCTATACATCGGGCATCTCATGCAAGTCTGTACATTGGGCTATCACTTAAAGTCTATACATCAGCCTGTTCGTGTTCAAGCTTTTAAAGTCTAGACATTGTTCTGTAGCACACACATGAAGTCTATACAGTGCTTAATAGACTAAGTCTATACATCAGTGTCTTGTGCATGCATCATTCAAGTCTGTACAGCCTGTGTTCATAACACAAGGTCTGTACATTGTTCTGCTCCCACAAACGCCAAGTCTATACATTGGCTTTGCTTGCACGAGCTGAAATCTATACAATCGTTCACTTGCAGCATTAGCCAATGTCTGTACAGCCTGTGCATCCTTTTGATTCAAAGTCTACACATTGCATGTTAGCATGCTCGCACACACTAAGTCCATACACTTGCTGCTGGCAAGTCTACATCGCATAGCATGCATGCGTCCAAGTCAGTACATCGCATAATGCATGTGTTCAAGTCTATATAATGCTGCGTGAAAGCAAGTGTACACATTGCTGGCTTTACCTATGTTCAAGTATGTACGGTCTGTGGGTTGCTAGAACCAAAGTCTACACATTGACTCAGCACACACACACAATGTCTGAACACTAAGTATGTACATCGATAGGTGGCTTGTTCATGCATCATCCTCAGAGTCTATACACTCATAACCTTAGCCATTGCATTCTGTGCTTCAAGCATTCACAAAGTCTGTACATGCTTTAGCTTTGCATTCACAACGTGAAGTCTGTACATGCTTTGTCTTCATTTTGCAAAGTCTACACACTGCACTGCCTTCATAAAGTCTGTACAAGCTATTAGGCTTAAACTGATAATCCTATTCGACTGTCTGACAGGGACTCTTTGCAGAGGTTAATGAAATGCACGTGATCTGAGGTTGGAAGGGCTGACAGGAAGATGACACGTGGCCAAAAGTTCTGGGCGGGAAATATGGAAGACACATGCCCTATCTGCTTCCTGCTTCTCCTGCTGAACTGATATATAAGGAAGACTCCTTTGTCTGAAGGAGACAGATCGAATGCAGAAGCCTTGAAGGAAAAGCTGAGAGTAGAGAGCCCTTCGATCCAGCAGAAGAGAAAAAGAAAGAGAGAAAAGAAAGAGAGTTGAGAGAGTGAAGAGTTGAGAGATTTGTTCCTCAGATCGTTGGTTCAAAACCCGATCTGAGTTTGCTCACTTGTTTGAGCTACATTCCCTGCAGGGATACATTTTCTTTTCGTTTGTTTTCTGTTTTGTTTTTCGAACTCATTTCTTCAAGCTGTTAGTCAGCGTTTGCAGAGGTGCTGCCTCTGGACGGGTCAAGCTGTAATCCCCAGCGGTTGCAGTGGAGGATTCCACTGGACAACAAGCTGTGAGGCTCACCGGATTGTAGGCAAGCTGTGAGGCCAAGTGGTTCAAGCTGTGAGTCAGCAGTAATCCACACTCGGGTTGAGTGTGGGGTGGATGTAGGTCTGGAGGACCGAACCACCTAAAAACCTTTGTCTACTGTGTGATTGTTTTCTGGTTTGCATAGCTTCTATATTTCTATCCTTGTGCAGTAGATGTTTGCTTAGGACTGTTCTTTATATGTTCTAGCTGGTATTCACATTGTGCCCACTATCTGTTCAGTAGAAGTTTTCATTCCGTATTTGTTTTTGCTGTAGTAATTTTTTATCGGGTGTTTGATCTAGTCACCCCCCCTCTAGATCACCCTTTAGCGTCCCAACAACTTGTTCTTGATAGTAAGTTAGTTCAAATGTCGATAATCGATGCAAAGTCTCATGGATCCATCCTTCTTCTTGACAAATAGCACGGGTGCTCCCCACGGGGAAGTACTCGGTCTAATAAATCCCTTCTTCAAGAGATCCATTAATTGTTCCTTCAATTCTTTTAGTTCGGCGGGGGACATCCTATAAGGTGCTTTAGAGAAAGGGCCAGCACCAGGGACAAGGTCAATGGTGAAAGCCACTTCTCTTTCTGGGGGTAGACTGGGCAAATCCTTCGGGAATACATCGGGTGTCACGCCCCGAGCGCGGAAGATACCCGGAGATGCGCGACGTGTCTATATCAATCATGTCAATCAGAGTGGTCGTATATTCGACACGAAGACAGAGATGCGCAAAATAGCAAGATAACCCAATCCTATATTTCATAATGGATAGACTATTACAAATCCAATACTCTGTTTAATAAAAAGAAAAGTACATAGTTGACTCGAGAAAACTATAGAAATAACTAGACGACACTTGTAGAAGCTCTATCACTTTCACTCTTGACCATTCCCATCCGATTGACTTCCATCGTCGTCGGACTTACCTGAAAAGTACAAAGGGACAAACGGAATGAGCGAACGCTCAGTAGGAAATTATATCTCAAGTACTAGCAAGGGGTTTAAGTAATTACATTTTCATGAATGCAATAAAGCTATGCATGCTCGCATAAAACGACAGGATAGATAGAATGTAGTATCAAGGAAATAAGATGAACTTATCATGAACTTTCAACAAGATAACAAGTTTATTCAAGATATTCAAGCAAGTACATTTAACAAGTCATGTCAAGAACTTTGGCTATCATGTATCAAGCAAGTAAATTACCCTTTTTCGGGCTACACATTTCATTACGAGTCAAGTACAAGATGTGTGTGGAATGTCCAATCAAGCAAGTCAAGTACTCGGTATAATGCCAGATACCTTATCATTTTAACTCCCATGGGCACAAGTACTTTCGGGTGCTCCTCCCAGGACCAGATCGGGCCCTATATGCGCAGGCATTTATCATGTATTTTTGACATCCACTCTTGTTTATATAGCCAATATAGAGTTTCAATATTCAAGCTTGTAGACACGTATGACAACTTTGTAGAATAGAGTCCAAAAATATGACAAAGGATATAGAATGGCGATAATAACGGTATAATCACGATATCGATGAAACTAGGTAGAATATGGTTCCTTTAACTTAGGTACCATGATAAATCAATATGGACATTCTTTATATAGAATTGAGGTCCACATGAACATTAGATCAAGCAAGATACCCTCATTCTTATCATAGAATTGGGGTTTACAAGAACGACATGATATGGCATGATATCATCATCCCATTAAGAATTTCTTATGATATACTCTTTGTATAATCATAAGGGCCGGTATACCATGTTTCTTTAGATTGACATGGCAAGGATCGTGTAATGGGTTTTTAGGGTACAACCAGCTCAGTCGGCCTTGAGGGAATCCAAGGCTACGAGGAGTCTTACGGAGGTCTCTATGACTAACTCGCTAGTCCAAAGGAACGGAATGTCCAATGGAGAGCTTGTATGTCAATGAGAGTTGAGTGTGATCGATAAATCAACATGAAACGTGGGACTATACTCACGGAATGGAGAATAGTGCCGATATAAATATATATGTATAATATGAAACCATCGGTAATAAAATCAGGATAAATTCCGTTTACAGTAAAATAACGACTTAAGTAAAGTCGTATATTGAATAATTAACGCCTAACAGAAGGGCGTTTACATATATTGCCAATTTCATTATTTCATTAATTTATCAAAAACACGCCTTTCATGGGGGCGTTTCTTCAAAGTTAACGACTGCAATGCAGGCGTCTCATCATTTACATATTTGACAGGATATAATTATTCTCAGAAATTGATCAAAAACGCGCCCTTGGAAGGGGCGTTACTTATAATTCCATTATACAGAACATGTAAATTTCAGGGTTTTAACAATTACACGCCCTATGAAGGGGCGTTACTTTTAAATTTACGCCTTATATTCAGGCGTTAGTCCAGTGAGAGACGACCTAGTCTAGGTCGTGAATTCAAGAAATACCCTGATTTTTCATGGGTAGTACTAATTTCAGGATACAGTATAATAGAACTCACGGGAAACGAATATATGGTCATGACAATAATATCAACATGTTCGAAGACATAGGATCATGCATTATTAGTGTAGAATCATGATTTCATATGTAATCAGTTCTTAGCATGGGTGATTAACGATTAAATGAAATTAACGCCTGTGTGCAGGGCGTCAATCCAAAATTGACGACCTTGTCAGGGTCGTGACTTGTAAAGTAGCGCCCTAGTCTGGGGCGTGTATTTCATAATCACGCCCTTGCTAAGGACGTTTCTTTTAAGAAATTAACAGAAAGTCGTTCAGAAACTATAGTAAACCAAACCATGTATATGCATGATAATTATTGTACTGTATCAATTTAGTTTGGGCTACAGTGACTTGAGAAAATCCTACCTTGATTATAGATTTGGAGATGACCGGTGAATAACTTGAGAAGAACACCTTGGACAGGAAGAAGGAAAAATTCAGTTGATGAAGATGATGGCGACGATGATCTTCAATCAACCTGTAGGGGAAGAAAGGAGGGAGTATGAAGATATAACCGAAGTTTAGGAAAACGGTTTGAAGAACATTACCTTGTTCTTCACGTACGTAGCCTTCCGGACCTATAACAGAAAAAGATGAAGAACATTAGTTCTTCACACAATACGTTCATATCAGAAGAAGAAGAATAGAAGAACATATGTTCCTCTCACGTACCTCTGCAGACGAATGAAGCAAATAGGTTTAGGTTTGGATCGAACGTATTATTTATAGGATCTAGAATCCTAACAAAGGTAGTGGTTAATAGAGGGTAATATATCCAAGATAGAGTCCTTACCCCAGTAGACCCTTACTGGATTTGGTTAATCTTTCCCTGGATAAGTTCTGGGTTCGAGCGGTTCTCGAACTGAATTAACGCCTTTGGTCAGGGCGTCTATTCTTTAATTAACGCCTTATATCAGGTCGTTTCTTAAAAAGCGCCTTGTAATAGGGCGTTTCATATTTTAAAACACGCCCAAGATAGGGGCGTTTCTTTTACTTACCCATTTGGTCGCGTGAGAACTGACGACCGCACGTGTGGGCGTCCTTTCTTTAGTCACGCCATGGATAGAGGCGCTTCTTTATCAATTAACGCCTTAATAAGAGGCGTTATTTTCATCTGGTTTTATCTAGTCCATTTAACCCTCTTCTTTTTATATATATTAATTTTGTAATATATATGTTTTAATTTATTTCAATTATTCGTTTATTAGGGTTGCTACACCCTCCCCCACTTAAAAAGAATTTGGTCCCCAAATTCAATATATAATTATACACGTGGAGAGTGTAGGACATATACCTCTTAGAATAACTCGGGAAACCGTTTCTTCATAGATTCCTCGGTCTCCCATGTCGCTTCGCGTTCAGGATTCTTATTCCATTGCACCTTGAGCATGGGAATAACCTTATTCCTTAGAGCTCGTATTTCTCGATCTAATATCTTCAAAGGCCTCTGTTCATATGTGAGATCTTTCTGGATCACCAGATCTCCATGCTCAATAATATGTGACGGATCGTGCACATACTTCTTCAACATAGATATGTGAAATACATTGTGTACCTCGGACAACTGAGGAGGCAACGCGATGCGATAAGCAACCTCGCCAACTCTTTCGAGTACCTCAAATGGTCCGATGAATCTTGGCGTAAGCTTGCCCTTAACACCAAATCTTCGTATGCCACGTCCAGGGGATATTTTAAGAAATACATGATCTCCAACCTGGAATTCAAGATCTCTTCTCCTGGTATTAGCATAAGCTTTTTGCCTTGTCTGAGCAACTTGTAATCTTTCTCTGATTACCTGTATCTTCTCAGTTGTATCTCTTACCATGTCTGGACCTAATAGTTGTTTCTCTCCAACTTCGTTCCAGCATATGGGTGATCGGCAACTTCTTCCGTATAAGGCTTCGAAAGGTGCCATTTGGATACTAGCTTGGTAGCTATTATTATATGCAAATTCCACTAAAGGCAAGTGGTCATGCCAGCTTCCTCCAAAGTCAATAATGCATGCTCTCAGCATATCTTCAACAACTTGATTAGTTCGCTCGGTCTGACCATCCGTTTGTGGGTGAAAAGCAGTACTAAAGTTGAGCCTTGTTCCCAACGAATGTTGTAATCCCTTCCAAAAATGAGAAGTAAAACGGGGATCTCTGTCAGACACGATTGAGACAGGAATTCCATGTATCCTGACTATTTCCTTGATGTACAGTGCAGCTAGCACATCAATTGACCATCGGCTCTTTATTGGCAAGAAATGTGCTGATTTAGTTAATCGGTCAATGATAACCCAGATTCCATCATGTCCTCCCTTAGATCTAGACAAACCCATGATGAAGTCCATACCAATATCCTCCCATTTCCACTTAGGAATATCTAGAGGATGTAGTTTTCCCGCAGGCTTTTGATGTTTCGCCTTGACCTGTTGGCATGTGAGACAGCGTGATACATAGTCCGCTATTTCTCTTTTCATGTTGGGCCACCAAAAGTTCCTCTTTACATCTTGGTACATTTTAGTTGATCCAGGATGAATAGTGTATCTTGATCTGTGAGCTTCATCTAAGATCTTCTTCTTTAATTCCGGACAATCAGGAATACAAGTTCTATCTTTGAACGATAATCTTCCATCAGAAGTTAGTTGAAAATCAGATTGTCCTTCTAATCTGCCTTTGATTTCCACTAATATAGGATCATCATCCTGAAGTGTTTGTATCTCAGATAATAAGTCTGACTGTATGCTTACATGAGATAGTGTGACAAATTTGGATTCCGTGTCCAAGCTTATATTGAGCTCGGAGAATTGTTCAAGTAACCTCCATTCTTGTATCATAAAATTGGCTATCATTGCTCTCGGCTTTCGACTAAGGGCATCAGCGACATAATTACCCTTTCCGGGATGGTATTGTATATTGAAGTCGAAGTCCTTGAGATATTCTAGCCAGCGCCTTTGTCTCATGTTTAGCTCCTTTTGTGAAAATAGATATTTGAGACTTTTGTGATCGGAGTAGACAGTGAACTGTACTCCATAGAGATAGTGTCTCCATATCTTTAGGGCAAATACCACCGCAGCCAGTTCTAAGTCATGGACGGGGTAATTCTCCTCATGCTTCTTCAGCTGACGTGAAGAGTATGCTATGACCTTTCCTTGTTGCATTAGGACACATCCGAGGCCAATGCCAGAGGCATCAGTGAAGACCTCGAATTTCTCTCCTTCTATTGGTAGAGCTAACACTGGAGCTGTAGTGAGATGATCTTTGAGAGTTTGGAAACTTCTTTCACATTCCTCACTCCATTCATATCGGATCTCCTTACGAGTTAACCTTGTAAGTGGCACGGCGATTTTTGAGAAGTTTTTGATGAATCGCCTGTAATATCCTGCAAGACCTAAGAAACTTCTGATCTCGCTAGCATTGGTTGGTCTTTCCCAGTTTCTTACAGCTTCAACCTTTGACGGATCTACAGATAATCCATCCTTTGATATGACATGTCCGAGAAAAGCTACTTCTTCGAGCCAAAATTCACACTTGCTGAGTTTTGCATATAATTGATTTGTCCTCAAGATTTGTAATGAAATCCTTAAATGCTCTTCATGTTCTTCCTTAGTCTTGGAATATATCAATATATCATCAATGAAAACCACCACAAATTGATCTAGATAAGGTCTGAATATGCTATTCATCAACTGCATAAAGGCAGCAGGGGCATTTGTTAGTCCAAAAGGCATAACAACAAATTCATAGTGGCCATACCTGCTTCTGAACGCAGTTTTATGAATATCTTCGTCCTTGATCCTCAATTGATGATAACCAGACCTGAGATCAATCTTGGAGAAATATTTGGATCCAGAAATCTGATCAAATAATTCATCGATTCTCGGCAGTGGATACTTGTTCTTGATAGTAAGATGATTCAACTGTCGATAGTCGATACACAATCTCATGGATCCATCCTTCTTCTTTACAAATAAGACTGGTGCTCCCCACGGGGAAGTACTGGGTCTAATGAACCCTTTTTGAATCAATTCCATCAATTGCTTCTTCAATTCTTTCAGTTCTGCAGGGGACATTCTATAGGGTGCCTTTGAAACAGGACCAGCACCAGGGACTAAGTCGATGGTAAAGGCCACATCTCTTTGCGGGGGTAATCCCGGCAATTCTTCCGGAAATACGTCTGGAAATTCTCGCACTACCTGAATGTCCTCTATCTTGGTTTCTTTAGCTTCTTTAATAGTGACAAAAGCAAGGAAGGATACACATCCTTTCTTGACGAGCTTGCTTGCTCGAAGAGCCGAAATAAGGGGGGATTTGCTTCGACTCTTAGGGCCAGTATAAGTCAGTTCCGGAAATTCCTTGAAAATAATCTTGCTATCATGGCAATCAACCGTTGCCTGGTATCTGGATAACCAATCTGCTCCTAGTATAACATCATACTCTTTTAGATCTAAGCAGATAAGATCAATAGGAAAATTCTTTCCTCGAACCAGTACCTCACAGTTTTGGTAATGATGTGTGATATCCGTTTCATTTCCGAGAGGAGTAGACAATATTAATTTCATCCATTCTGGTTCTAGAGGTAATGGGTCAGCAAACTTCTTGGAAATAATGGAATGCGATGCACCCGTGTCAAATAAAACATGTGCATATTTGGAACAAATCTTTAATGTACCTTCCACCAATCCGCCTTCTTCTTCTGGTTCGGTCTCTTGGATTGCATGAAGACGCGCGTTCCTTGTCACTGGGCGTTTACCCTCACCGGCTTGGTCATTCATTAATGGACAATCGGGAATCCGATGTTCACGACTCCCACAACGGAGACATGCTCCTAATTTCCTCCAGCATTCTTCTGTTTTGTGACCAGCCTTGTCACAATGCTTGCAGACTGTGTTCGAAGGGGTAGTGGTGATAGAGAAAGGCTTGGTTTTCTTGAATTTGGAATCTTGAGAGGATGAACCTCCATTGTTGGGCCTCTTCTTAAAGTTGGGTTTGAAAGAACCCGAACTGGTGACCTGCTCTTTTTTGTTTTTCCCACGGATCCTATCAGATAGTTCCGTGGCATCTTCAAGTAATTGAGCTCGGCGCACTATTTCAGAATAAACTTGGATGTCCATAGGCGCTAGTTGAGTAATGTAGTGGGGCCTAAGTCCATTAAGGAATCGACGGGCTTTCATCTTTTCCGTGCCAATTAAATGCTTAGCATATCTAGACAGTCTAGAGAACTGTGCTTCATAATCAGCCACCGATAAAGATCTTTGCTTTAATGCGGCAAACTCGGCGGCCTTCTTTTCCTGGACTCGGTCCGAGAAATATTTAGCATTGAAGTATTCCACGAATTCTTCCCATGTTACTTGAGTAGGATCGATGGTTGCTTCAATAGACTCCCACCAGCATCTAGCATCTTTCTCTAACTGGAATGTAGCTAATAGAACTTTGTCCTGGTCCGTGCATTGCATGACACGGAATATGCGCTCGGTTTCCCGAACCCAATGCTCGGCATCGTCCGGATCGGTCGATCCCATAAACTTCGGGGGATTCATATTCTTGAATGCTTGGTGTAAGCTTCCAGCTCGTGGAGCACCACCTTGTGCTACCTGTTGTAGCACCTGGGTCATCCCTTGAAGGGTACGCTGCATGTTGCGCCATTGAGCACGTTCGGCAGCCATTATCCTACAATTACAATAGCTATATTAGTGTTATATCACTATGATCTCATAAAGGACTCATTGATCATTTAACCCTTGGTTCTACCCACTCTCACTTGGTTAAAGGTTTTGAAACCTATCCTTGGACTTGGGTTTCCTAGGAATTGAATAACCTTAGGCTCTGATACCACAAAGACTGTCACGCCCCGAGCGCGGAAGATACCCGGAGATGCGCGACGTGTCTATATCAATCATGTCAATCAGAGTGGTCGTATATTCGACATGAAGACAGAGATGCGCAAAATAGCAAGATAACCCAATCCTATATTTCATAATGGATAGACTATTACAAATCCAATACTCTGTTTAATAAAAAGAAAAGTACATAGTTGACTCGAGAAAACTATAGAAATAACTAGACGACACTTGTAGAAGCTCTATCACTTTCACTCTTGACCATTCCCATCCGATTGACTTCCATCGTCGTCGGACTTACCTGAAAAGTACAAAGGGACAAACGGAATGAGCGAACGCTCAGTAGGAAATTATATCTCAAGTACTAGCAAGGGGTTTAAGTAATTACATTTTCATGAATGCAATAAAGCTATGCATGCTCGCATAAAACGACAGGATAGATAGAATGTAGTATCAAGGAAATAAGATGAACTTATCATGAACTTTCAACAAGATAACAAGTTTATTCAAGATATTCAAGCAAGTACATTTAACAAGTCATGTCAAGAACTTTGGCTATCATGTATCAAGCAAGTAAATTACCCTTTTTCGGGCTACACATTTCATTACGAGTCAAGTACAAGATGTGTGTGGAATGTCCAATCAAGCAAGTCAAGTACTCGGTATAATGCCAGATACCTTATCATTTTAACTCCCATGGGCACAAGTACTTTCGGGTGCTCCTCCCAGGACCAGATCGGGCCCTATATGCGCAGGCATTTATCATGTATTTTTGACATCCACTCTTGTTTATATAGCCAATATAGAGTTTCAATATTCAAGCTTGTAGACACGTATGACAACTTTGTAGAATAGAGTCCAAAAATATGACAAAGGACATAGAATGGCGATAATAACGGTATAATCACGATATCGATGAAACTAGGTAGAATATGGTTCCTTTAACTTAGGTACCATGATAAATCAATATGGACATTCTTTATATAGAATTGAGGTCCACATGAACATTAGATCAAGCAAGATACCCTCATTCTTATCATAGAATTGGGGTTTACAAGAACGACATGATATGGCATGATATCATCATCCCATTAAGAATTTCTTATGATATACTCTTTGTATAATCATAAGGGCCGGTATACCATGTTTCTTTAGATTGACATGGCAAGGATCGTGTAATGGGTTTTTAGGGTACAACCAGCTCAGTCGGCCTTGAGGGAATCCAAGGCTACGAGGAGTCTTACGGAGGTCTCTATGACTAACTCGCTAGTCCAAAGGAACGGAATGTCCAATGGAGAGCTTGTATGTCAATGAGAGTTGAGTGTGATCGATAAATCAACATGAAACGTGGGACTATACTCACGGAATGGAGAATAGTGCCGATATAAATATATATGTATAATATGAAACCATCGGTAATAAAATCAGGATAAATTCCGTTTACAGTAAAATAACGACTTAAGTAAAGTCGTATATTGAATAATTAACGCCTAACAGAAGGGCGTTTACATATATTGCCAATTTCATTATTTCATTAATTTATCAAAAACACGCCTTTCATGGGGGCGTTTCTTCAAAGTTAACGACTGCAATGCAGGCGTCTCATCATTTACATATTTGACAGGATATAATTATTCTCAGAAATTGATCAAAAACGCGCCCTTGGAAGGGGCGTTACTTATAATTCCATTATACAGAACATGTAAATTTCAGGGTTTTAACAATTACACGCCCTATGAAGGGGCGTTACTTTTAAATTTACGCCTTATATTCAGGCGTTAGTCCAGTGAGAGACGACCTAGTCTAGGTCGTGAATTCAAGAAATACCCTGATTTTTCATGGGTAGTACTAATTTCAGGATACAGTATAATAGAACTCACGGGAAACGAATATATGGTCATGACAATAATATCAACATGTTCGAAGACATAGGATCATGCATTATTAGTGTAGAATCATGATTTCATATGTAATCAGTTCTTAGCATGGGTGATTAACGATTAAATGAAATTAACGCCTGTGTGCAGGGCGTCAATCCAAAATTGACGACCTTGTCAGGGTCGTGACTTGTAAAGTAGCGCCCTAGTCTGGGGCGTGTATTTCATAATCACGCCCTTGCTAAGGACGTTTCTTTTAAGAAATTAACAGAAAGTCGTTCAGAAACTATAGTAAACCAAACCATGTATATGCATGATAATTATTGTACTGTATCAATTTAGTTTGGGCTACAGTGACTTGAGAAAATCCTACCTTGATTATAGATTTGGAGATGACCGGTGAATAACTTGAGAAGAACACCTTGGACAGGAAGAAGGAAAAATTCAGTTGATGAAGATGATGGCGACGATGATCTTCAATCAACCTGTAGGGGAAGAAAGGAGGGAGTATGAAGATATAACCGAAGTTTAGGAAAACGGTTTGAAGAACATTACCTTGTTCTTCACGTACGTAGCCTTCCGGACCTATAACAGAAAAAGATGAAGAACATTAGTTCTTCACACAATACGTTCATATCAGAAGAAGAAGAATAGAAGAACATATGTTCCTCTCACGTACCTCTGCAGACGAATGAAGCAAATAGGTTTAGGTTTGGATCGAACGTATTATTTATAGGATCTAGAATCCTAACAAAGGTAGTGGTTAATAGAGGGTAATATATCCAAGATAGAGTCCTTACCCCAGTAGACCCTTACTGGATTTGGTTAATCTTTCCCTGGATAAGTTCTGGGTTCGAGCGGTTCTCGAACTGAATTAACGCCTTTGGTCAGGGCGTCTATTCTTTAATTAACGCCTTATATCAGGTCGTTTCTTAAAAAGCGCCTTGTAATAGGGCGTTTCATATTTTAAAACACGCCCAAGATAGGGGCGTTTCTTTTACTTACCCATTTGGTCGCGTGAGAACTGACGACCGCACGTGTGGGCGTCCTTTCTTTAGTCACGCCATGGATAGAGGCGCTTCTTTATCAATTAACGCCTTAATAAGAGGCGTTATTTTCATCTGGTTTTATCTAGTCCATTTAACCCTCTTCTTTTTATATATATTAATTTTGTAATATATATGTTTTAATTTATTTCAATTATTCGTTTATTAGGGTTGCTACATCGGGAAACTCCCTGACTACTCGAATGTCTTCTATCTTTGTCTCTTTTACCTCAGTGGCAGTTACAAATGCTAGGAAGGCTATAAATCCTTTCTTTAAGAGTTTACTAGCTCGGAGAGCCAAAATTAGGGGTAACTTGCCTTGACTTTGTGGACTAGAGTAGACAAGGTGCGGGTAATCTTCAAAGGTTACCTTACCCTTCCGATAGTCTACCGTCGCTGTGTGTATGGATAGCCAATCAGCGCCTAGAATGACATCATAGCCTTTCATGTCCATGCATACTAAGTCGGCTGGTAAGTTTTATCCTTTAATTAATACTTCCGTTTTCTGGTAATGATGTGTAATTTCGGAGCCAGTTCTAATCAGTGTGGAAATCACTAGTTCTGAATCCAACAAGACATGGTAATGTTTTAGCAAATTTTTGAGAAATGAAGGAATGTGTTGCGTCGGTATTGAATAAAACAAGTCCGCCTTTCATTGGAACAAATATTTAGGGTACCTTTCATTGGAACAAATATTTAGGGTACCTTCCACAAGTCCGCCTTCACTCTGCTCTGCTTCTTGTAATGCTTGGAGACGGCCTTGCTTCTTCGTCGGGCACTTTTCCTCATTATTGGCTTTGTCATTCAACAACGGACAACCGGGAATCTGATGGTCACGACTCCCACATCGAAGACAAGCCTCCAGCCTCCTCCAGCACTCCTCAGCCCTATGACCAACCTTGTCACAATGCTTACACACCTCTTTGGAAGGTGTGGTAGTAATAGAAAATGGCGTGTTTCCCTTCTTAAGCTTCTTATCTTTGGAGGAATCACCTCCATCATGGATTCTCTATTTGTTGAATGTTGGCTTAAATGAACCGGAGCTTGTAACATGCTCCTTCTTGTCTCTCCCACGGATCTTGTCAGACAATTTCGTGGCGTCTTCTAATAGTTGTGCCCTTCTCACCATCTCTGAATAGACTTGTATGTCCAGCGGTGCCAGTTGTGTGATATAGTGGGGTCATAACCCATTGAGGAATCGACGAGCTTTCATCTTTTTCGTACTCACCAAATGTGGTGCATATGGGAAAGCCTCGAGAATTGGGCCTGATACTTGGCCACTAACAAACTCCTTTGCTTTAATGCAGCAAAATCTATGGCTTTCTTCCCTTGTATGCGGTTGGAGAAATACTTGCCATTAAAGTGTTCAACAAACTCGCCCCTTGTGATGTGATCATGCGGCAGCATAGCTTCTATAGATTTGCTCCAGAAGCGAGCATCCCGTTCCATTTGGAAAGTTGCTAGTAAAACATTCTCGTCATCTGTGCATTGCATGACACGGAATATGCGTTCTATTTCCTTGATCCAATTCTCGACATCATCGGGGTCGAACGAGTCGGTGAACTTTGGTAGGTTCATATTCCTGAAACCTCGGTGGAGGTCTCCCGCTCCACGGTTCATACCACCTTGCGCTACTTGTTGTAGTGCCTGGGTGAGGCCTTGAACAGTGCGTTGCATGTCACGCCATTGGGCTCGTTCGGAAGCCATGATCCTACAAGATTTTTAAATTAAGTTAATATGTGACTACCAATAAGGTTTTGTTATCCTAGCGAGCTTAACCCACAGCTTTACCCAATCTCACTGGGTGTAAGGTATAAACCTATCCTTGGACTTGGTTTCCTAGGTAACTTGAATACCTAGGCTCTGATACCACAAAAACTGTCACACCCAGAGCGTGGAAGGAACTCGGTACGCATGACAAGTTTATATCAATCATGTTAATCAGAGCACGAGGTAATTCGAAACATAAAATAGAGTGCGCCAAGCAAGATAATACCAAATCCAATTTATTCATTATTACCATCAAATAACTCCGTTACATAATCCTTCAAAGGAAAAGAGCATTAAATGACATTCTAGACTCAAAAAAAAGAAAATTACAATAATAGACTAAAGAAAGATGAAAAAGACTCAGCTTGATGATAACATAAGATATCTAGGTGCAACTCTACTTTCAGCTCTCTTGGTCATCCCCATCCGAATGATCCTCGTCATCGGAGTTAACTGAAAAATAGGGGAAAACACTAGGTGAGCGAACGCTCAGTAGGGATTACATCTCAAGTACAAGCTTACTTTAGGTAAATTACATGTTACATGAATGCAAGTATAGCTATGCATGAACACAAGATAATGTCAAGAGTGAAATAACGAGAAGTAATATAGATGAACTAGCAAATTCCAAGCATGTAGTATCAAGTCATGTCATGGGAATTGGCTATGTAATGTAGCAAGTAAATACCCATTCCGGACCATTCAAGTCATGTCATGTCAAGTCAAGTCAAGCACGAGATTGTGGAATGTCATAATCTAGAAAGTCATGCACTTCGGTGCAATGTCACACTGTGATCAATATAGCTCGCATGGGCACAAGTACTTTCGGGTGCTCCTCCCAAGACAAGATTGGGCCCTATTAACGCCAAATATTGAGTCATATAAATATTTCGACATCCACTATAGTTTATAGCCAATACAATTCCAAAGGAATAAGCCATTGTAGGATAATAAGGTAGATTCACAGAATAAGGAGTTCAAGGACAGAACTTTGAATAAGGATGACATAGCGATAAGTCTCTCGTAAAAACTACGATATTCGTGAAACTAGGTAATTTGCATCCACTCAGACCGCCACCAATTCCAGAATTGGCACCTACTGGGTTGGCCGCTAATTCTGAGAACAGTACAGGCACGAAGAAATAGTGCCACTTCAAGTTGTCGCTAATTCAATTGGAGTCCATTGTCTGGTCGTTAATTCCAAACAGAGGCAGACTCTCACAGAACACTAATAGCAGCACTCCATCATGGCTAGGGCATCAAGTTTCTTCATATTTGTTGGGGTGCAAGGTTCGGATTAAGAGGGGGGTGAATGAATCCCCTTTGAAATTTTTTTTTGCCTAATTTGAATCTTAGATCCCAATTATCACTGAACTCATAAAATCTTGTGAAAATAAAAACTATGGTTCAGTAATGCAGGTGTTCTAGTAAGATTTACACTCAAACACTTAATCAGTTAATCTAATGCGAATATCTTTTGAACACTTAACATGCACAACCAGTGATCTTACTTCGGCACTTAGCATGATGGCTAGGGTGTCATGTTTCTTCATATTGACAAGATAAACATGGTTCCAGGGTTTTGAGGCTACAACCTGCTCGGCTATCTTGAGGGAATCAAAGGCCAGAGTAGACTTACGGAGGCCTTAGAGAAGGAATTTCTAATCTGACGGAAGGAATATCCGACGGAGGGTCATTAAATATCCAAGAATTGAGGTGTAAGCATGAAACAACATGTAATAGGGACTCTATCTTTAGACTTGAGATAAGAGTGCCAAAAGACCCGCAATATGTGTCAAAACCTGATAAAACATAAGAGATAAGAAATCGCGTCAATACAGAGGGCGTCAATTAAAGAATTAGCGTCTCTCTAGAGAGGCGCTAAATCAATAATTAACTGAATTTAAATAATGTTACATTAAATTGGCGACCTTTCATGAAGGCGACATATCTAAAAATAGCATCCATGTCTTGGACGTCGATTCATGGTTTCCAACCTTTTTCTTATAAATTCAATAATTAACAGGAATTGGCGCCCTTTCAAGGGGGCGCTATATCTATAACTAGCGTCCATGTATTGGACGTCATTTCATGATTTCCAGATTATTGGTGATTTAATAATTTAATAGTAATTTACGTCTACCTAGAGAGGTGCTATTTTTACAATTAGCGACTGTATGAACAATCGCCCATTATTTACTGTGTACAAGCTATAAAGCATCGGGCAGGTACGTCTTTACACACAAGGCACTGTTGATTTCTAAAGGAATAGCATGAACAGTAGCATAATGCTTTGCACTGGGATTTTTAAGAATCTAAGGACATGGATATGTAGAGAAAATTATGGAGATCCTAAAAACGTACTCATGCAGGATTAATAGAGCCAGGTTTCATAGTTATTAAGTTTTAAACATGGGTTAAATATTGAATGCATTAAAAGAATTAGCGTTAGGATGATGGTCGCTCATTAATTGGTGAACATCAGAAGACTATCGCCAATTTAAGAATTAGCGCTCGTCCACATGGTCGTCCATTAATCTGCGACCACTACTCTGCCGCTATTTTATCATGCAGTAGCAGAGTATGTTTCTACGTATAACTCAAGAACAATAGTCACGGAAATGTAATATGGAGACAGTAACAAGGATTCTCATGCATGCAAGTGATGCGGGACGGGCACGGGGACCGACTCTACGTGGTATGGACCTCAGACTCTAGATGCGGACACGACCAGCAACACATGATAGGAGAGACACTAAGCCCGACACAGAGAGCTCCTATGGGCTATATGTCGCTAACAGAAACGCAAGCTCACTCGTCGTCCCAAGCGAGGGAAACGCGGATCGTGCGCGGTTGAAGAACCGGCATAGTTCACGGGTAGTCGACTCACTTCCAAACTCGGATCGAGTCATGGGACGGGTCACTCTCACACTCACAGCGGTGACATGGACACACGGGCTAGTACCTATCGCTCTCGAGAGCGGCAAAATACTATATACTAGCTAAGCAAATGAACGCCAAGAGGTTCGGATTATTACCTCCACGCACCCGGCGTGGCGAAGACAACCCCGGCCGAATCACGGACTCCCGGTTAACAATTATTACATCAATACACTAAGTCGACCCACTCCACGCAGGGAGGTAAAAGGTCACATGTGGGCTCCGAGAATCACGCAACTCGGGTTGACGGGCAGCATCTTGATGTCGCCCGGCGGTGCCGAACTCCGCGTTTTCGTGCTTTCCGAACGGGGGCTTCTACGGGCCCGTGGGGCCCACGGACTGCGCTGTCCTCCGGATCTGCGGGGGTGGGACCCACTGTGATGGGAACCTCTGGTGGCGCGCCTCCACGGACGGCGGTCGGCCGGGAACACCGATCGGGGGTCGATCGGCCCCGATTCCCAATTCTTGAACTAACTTCCCACGGATTTTGATTGCTGTTTTTCGGCGCGCGCTCCAACAAAAAGGACCGATGCGATCAATCCCGATGTCGGATCGGGATGCATGAACTATCGTTGGAAAGCTCTCTCCAAATGCTTCAATCGAGACCCAAAGAGATCTGCTGGATCTGGTCGGATAAGAACTTTATTGAATTGACAAGTCCATGTTGTACAGTAACCGAAACCTTAGATCTACAGGTGAGTTGTCTGAAGACTGCCTTTGACCGTGAGGAAGATGGCCGATTCAGCTCCTGAGCTCTTAATCAAACTTGTGGGATTTGGAACAAGGTGAACGGGGATATTTTTTGCAGACTTATTGGAGGTGGCTGTGATTTGTTATGATTTGCTTATTGGAGGGTGGTCGGATCTGGGAACAGGTGGATAGCACTGTAGCTATCTCTGAGACCGATTTTTGAAAAATATGGGATGGCTTAACAAAAATTCCAGAAAATTTGGAGACGGAGGGATTGGTGGACAAAACTCTCAGTAAAATTGGGGGATCTAACAAAAATCAGAAAGAGGTCCGAACATGGGAAACACAGGGCGGGTGGAAATTGAAACAGCAAGCAGACAAATCTATAAATTAAGGTTGGACGAAAATAAAAAAACATCAAATGGGATTTTTATGACCAACCAAAATTTTTGGAATGTTCTTGACACCTCTGGAGCATCCCCTAAAATCCCCAGGTCGATCTGAGCTCTTGGCTGACATAGAGAATTCGTGGAATCTGCTGTGGTCAGATGAAGGTAGAACTCCGGCGATCTCGGCGGTGATGCGATGGCGGCTCGTGGCGGCGGCGGTGGCGACCGAAATGATAAGGGGAGGAGTCACACCTCTAGAGGGAAGCCTTCACAGCTCCATGGGGTAGAGAGGGGCGGCCTAGGCCTTTGCTCAAGTAATTTTCCAAGTTCAAATGGCATTAATTCATCAAAATGAGAAATTACAAGTATTTATGTGTTACATCTCACATCCATTGCCCACCGTTGGATCTAGGGGATGGGAATGGGTGGCCTAGATTGAGTGTGACACACACACACAAAATACAATAAATAATTAAGGGGGGGGGGGCGGCCTATTGGCTAGAGTGGCAAGGGGGACATGTTTGGTAGCCACCTTGGACTTTGAAGTCCACTTGTCTCCCATGTGCCTTTTACCATTCAAACTTCTAGATGCCTCCATTTGACATGTTGACTGACCCCACATGGGGCCCATGAGCTGAGGTGGATCAATGGGAGGGGGTCTATGGGCCCGTGGGACCCGGGGGTCCCATTTTACAAATAAACCCCTCTTACAATGAAAATTACATACCGAATAAAATGAAATAAACACACATCACACAAATAAAGTCTAACTAAATATGATAAATGCCGGGACTCAAGGGGGCGTCTCTACGCTGTCTCCGAGCCAAATGGATGCTGAGGTGGCTCGCGTCATACTCCGTGTGCGGTACCGGTGGCTCGGCGTACCGTGCCGCTCAACTGCTCGGGTGTCCGCACCAATTCTCCCCGGGTGGGAGAAACTCGACCCTATCGAGTAAGGGTCTGCATCACTCCTGTGTCACTCCAGAAGGTCAGGATCGATCCACTGCAACTCGCCATGCGTGATCCATGTGTCCTCAGTAGCGGGCCGTCCTCTCCATCGCACTAGGTAGCGCGGGTAGGATCCACTCCTGGTAACTGTCACCTGCTCATCTAGTATATGATCTATATCCTCACGCTACCGTGACAAAGGGGCTGGAGGTGGACACTCAGGTGAAGGATCACTCACAAGGGGAGGAGATGGCTCGAAAGGCTCACTAGGGATCACCGCTGGGTCCCTATATGCAACTAGATCCGATACATTGAAAGTAGAGCTTATACCGTATTCCTCGGGCAAGTCCACAACGTACGTATTGGATCCAACGCGTTTCAACACTCTGAATGGACCGGCTCCGCGAGCTTGCAACTTCTTAACGGTTCCAGAGGGAAACCATTCAGGTCTTACCCTGATCATGACATATTCACCCTCTTGGAACTCTCGGTGGTGTCGGTGGGCATCGGCTAACTCCTTGTAACGTGCATTGCTGGGCTCAATGTGACGACGGATGTCATCATGCAAACTCCTAACATGCCTAGCAAACGACTCGGCCGACTCCGACACTCTAGCATGGATAGGCATGGGGACAAGGTCAACGGGTTTCCTAGGCCTACGACCTGTGACAATCTCAAATGGACTCATGCTGGTAGACCTATTCACCAAATCATTATATGCAAACTCGGCCATGGGTAGAATGAGATCCCAATCCCCAATGCGGTCCCTAACAAGACACCTCAAAAGGTCTCCCAGACTCCTATTGACTACCTCGGTCTGACCATCTGTCTGGGGATGATATGTAGTGAAAAACTTGAGGTGCGTACCCATCATATGCCATAGTGTCTTCCAAAAGTAGGAAGTGAATCTAACATCACGGTCAGACACTATAGTGCGAGGCAACCCGAACTTGCACACCACATGCGTAAGGAAAAGGCGGGCTACCCTCGAAGCATCCGAAGTCTTCGAGCAAGGAATAAAGAGGGCCATCTTCGAGAAACTGTCAACCACCACATAGACCGAATCATGCTTCCTGGAGGTACGTGGCAATCCCAAAACAAAGTCCATGCTAACATCCTGCCACAGGGCATCAGGCACGGGAAGAGGCGTATAAAGGCTGGAGCTTTGCTTCTTCATCTTGGCCGTAGTACAAGTACGGCACTGAGCCACGATGTTAGCAATCTCGCGCTTCAAGCTCGGCCAATAAAATTGATGCTCCACTGCCTCAATAGCCTTGTTCCGATCAAAGTGGCCGGCTAGACCTCCCGCATGTAGTTCCCACACTAAGAAATCTCGAACCGAAGTTCGGGGAACACATAGCCTGATACCTCGAAAGAGGTAACCTTCCTGAAGCACATACTCATCAAGGTCTCTCGAGGGCCCGACCTGGAGAGTGGTAAAAATCTGACCGAAGTCAGGACAATCAACATAGGCCTCCTTCATGCTCTCTAACCCTATGACCTCGGCACTCATGGTGGTAAGCAAACATGCTCACCGCCTCAAGGCATCAGCCACCTTGTTCTCCACTCCAGCCTTATGTTTAAGCACAAAGGTGAACTACTGGAGATGCTCGACCCAACGACTGTGATGCGAGTTAAGCTTCTTTTGGGAATGGAGGTACCTCAATACCTCGTGATCGGAGTATAGGACAAACTCCTGATGTAAAAGATATGTTATGGTGCTTGGCCCGGATACAAAGGGGGGTGAATGTATCCTTCTACAAAAAATGGCCAAATTAAAAAAAGGATGCTAGATAAGGGCACAGGATAGAACTAATTCGTTTCAACTCAAATACAAACTTATGGGCGTGCCTATCCAAGCATCTAGCGGAAGCAATCAAACAATCAAGCAAGCCACTGCACAAGATATTTAGGTGGTTCGGTCCACAGACCTACATCCACCCCTCACTCCCAACCGGAGTGAGGCTTCACTAGCAAATGTTAGAACCAAGCAGACTCTGTCTGCAAACAGTTGCTGCCACACAGCTTGACCAGGGAAACAGACTTCCCTCTTCCTCCCAACCGGAGGGACACCCAAGTGACTCCCAGCCACTTGAAAACTAGAGGTCGAAGACCTCTCTTCCTCCAGACCAGGAGGGACACCTGGACCTGCAACCACAAGCCCAGAACCGGAGGACTAGCCTCCCTTCCTCTAACTAGAGGGAAACCCACAAGTGACAACCTGTCACTTGCAACCCAGAGATCAGATCTCCCTTCTCCTGAACCAACAGGAGGAACTCGATCCCCAGCAGGACAATCGGAAGACCAAAGATAATCAGAAAAACAAAGGAAAAATAATAAACGAAAATGACACAGCAATCAGAAAGCTGTAAAAGATGAAAACATAGATGTGGCTCTCAATGGAGCTGACTGGCCTGGATTTGATCCACGGTCCAGTAGACAGATCTTCAGTAGCTTCGTCCTTCTTCACCACGAACTCTCTCTCTCTCTTTCTATCTCTCTTTCTTTCTCCTCTGCTCTCTTCCTCTTTCACTCTCTGCTTTTCTGCTCTTTCTTCTCTTCCTTTCTCTTTTTCGATCACCTTCATCTGAGGACGAAGGGTTCTATTTATAGCAGCAACAGCAGGTGGATAGGGCACAAAACGCGTGTGCCTCCCACGCTCGATCCAGAAGCTTCCTGCCACGTGCCTTTAGCAGATTGGTTCCTCTTGTCTCGGATCACGTGCAGCCCAGGTGTGAGGAATGTTCTTCCTCAGACCTGTAATGAGATTAAATCCATTAACACACTGTATGGCCACAAAAACCAAAACTGCATGAGGTATATAATAACAACACGATGTGACTACTACACGAGATAAGAAAAGAACGACACGAGATACACTGTAACAGATCAGACACAACGAAGGGAACGACACGAAGTGAGGTTATAAAACAAGAGAGACACGAGGTCTAGGAAAGGCAACACGAAGACACGAAAATAGAAACAACAAAAAGGCACAAATACTAGACCAACACGAGGTTACGAATGCAAAATCAACACGAGGACACGAGTGTATAAAAATAACATGAAGACACGAATACAAATAAAAACAACTCGAGTACAAGGTTGCTCGAACGTTCGAACGACTCGAAGACGAGGACGACACGGGCTGACAACAGAAACCGACACGAAGTGGTTGCAAACAAGCAAGACACGAGGTCTACGGAAAGCAACACGAAGTGTGGTCAAGGCGAGAAAGACACGAAGTCGAAAGACACGAAGTCTAAAGCGAAAAAACCAACACGAAGATAGAATACAAAGAAACGACTCGAAGTGAGATGAGAACAGTATGAAACAAAGAAAATGACACGAAGTACATAAACACTGAAATAATACGAAGGACCCGGACACAACACGAAGACCAGATACAGGAATTGACACGGAGTGTGGTCAAGGCGAGAAGGACACGAAGTCTAAAAGAGAAAAAACAACACGAAGATGAAAACTGAAACCGACACGAGGTGAAGTCACAAGGCGACAAAGACACGAGGTCAAACAGAACACATCTTAAAACAACACGAGGTACGAGTGTACGACACGGCGTGTTGAAAACACAAACAGTACTAAAACGAAAACGACACGAAGGCAAACAGTGCGACACGAGGTGTTATACACAAACATGACGAAGTACCAACCAACACGAAGACAGTCCCTTAAAATACCTAAAGTGAAATGAAGGTTTATTCTTCTCAGAAAAATATTCTTGGTTCACTTTCTCAGAAAAAATATTTTTGTTATTTTTTATTTCACAGAGATATTTTTTGAACACCACTAAGACTTATAGTGTTGTCATCATCAAAACATGTAAAGATTCAACAAGACTCAACAATCTCCCCCTTTTTGATGGATGGCAACACTATGAGTCTTGAGTCTTTGCAGAGAAAAAAGATTTCAGCCTTTCCAAGGCTAAACAAACATCAGCACCATTATAAAACATTTTTAAAGAGTCAAATAGCCATTCTCAATGAATAACAAACATTAAACATTCTCAACGAGCTAGCAAAAGGCCTGATTTCTCCCCCTTTGTCATCATCAAAAAGAAGGAAACAAGAAGGATGGAACAATGCAAATGATATGAAATTGAATTAATAAGTCCAAGAGTGTGAGAGGGAAAGCCTCAAAATGGGCAACAAGATACAGAGCATTGTTTTTCAAGAAAAATATCTGGCTTGTCTGCTAGAAGGGCCACGCGGCCTGCCATGTGGTGGTCTCCCCCTTGGAGAAGCAGAGCTAAATTCTTGAGGTGGAGTTCTGCTAGAAGAAGCTTGACCAGGTGCTGAACCCAAGGTAGACTGAAATTCCTTTAGGTCATTTGACAGTTCAGCAAGCCAATACACCACAGCGCTTCTGACATGTGCTACTTCAGAAATGATGTCGTCTTGGTGAATATTGACAGTTTCATATCTGTCAGTCATAATTGTCATTTCTGTTAAGAAGGCGACCAATTTATCATAGACCTGCTGAATACCTGGACCTAGGGCACTGGATGACTTCTTCAAAACTTCTAAAGATGTTCTGATCTCAAAGCAGTGATCTATAATGTTGGTAGACATTTTGAAGGAGGAAATTTGAACATCTTGTAACTCACTCAGTGCTTTTGCTATCTTTGAACACACCTCCTGCAGACCTTGCATCAGGGATCTGTTGGCATCATCTGAAGCCTTTTTGTTGAGTAGGAACCGTTTCCATTCAGTGAGGAGAGATATCTCAAGCTTCAGTAGCCTGGAATGTACCTGATTGATGTTGAGAGTGACATATGTGAGCAGATCATCTAATTTCTTATCTTGTTTCTGCATCTGCTGAGTCAAGTTTATGAGAAGTTCTTCAATGTTGGGCGCCCAAGCAGATTCAATGTTGGGCGCCTGTGCAGATAGTAGTCTAGGTGGACCTAGAGGTGTACCAAAAAATTCACTGCCAGGTGCAGTTCTCTCAGCTGCTTCCTCTTGTACTGGCATATGACTACTCTCAGCTGGGACCTGATCTTCATCTTCAGCTTGAGTTTCTTTCTGAGGAATTACACCTTCAGGTGCCTCTTCTTCACTTGAAGATTCTGTATCTAGTTCTATGACAGGAGCTTTCTCCTGACACTCATCCACTATATCTTCCATGAGATTCTGAACTGCAGGACTTTCATCAAGTGCCTGTTCTAGAATTTCAGATGTAACTACGTTTTCAGCCTCTTCCAAACTTTTCTCCACAGCTTCTCTTAGAATGACATTAACAAAGTCAGTAAGTTCTTGATCATAACTTACTTGCTCTTGATCAGGCTGTTCCACGGGCACCATCTCCTCTTCAGATATCTTCCCAAAAGAATCAAACAGACCATCAATGTTTGCATCTAGATCAGCCTGAATACTTTCTTCAGACAACTTGATTTCTTCAGATGCAACTTCAACCAGCCTCTGAAAGGAAAAAGATACTTCAGTGGGTGCAGCTGGCAAAATAGACTCTGGTTGTTCAGCTGGTGTTTCCTGTTGAGCAATCTCAGAAACTAATTGTACACTAGTTTGGGTTAAGTCTTAAGATTGTTCCAGATGCTCCCCCTGAGTTTGTGATTCCTTAACTTTCTGGGCCTTAACTTGCCCCATTATGGAAGAGCCCTCCAAGCCCAAAAACACTGAAACAAAATTCATATTGAATATGTTTTGGGCCTTAACCTCAGATGCGGCCTCTCCATCCAAGCAAATCTCTGAATACTTGAAGATGTCTGTCAGATGGGCGGCATAGGGAATGTGTCTCTTAGATCCAATACATCCCTTCATGACAGTAAAAATGATCTCTGGCAAACATATCTTTACATTCTTTATCAGACAGAACAGTAGAAATCCCTGTGTGTCTGTAATTCTTCCTCTAGCTCCAGTCTGTGGGGTGATAATGGAAGCAATGACGTTCTGAAGGAGCTTGTGAAGAGGAGGAAATGACGATGTCTGATAAGCTTTTAGCTTCAACTGCCCCTTATCATGAATATTACTGGGTTTACCAGTAATGACTGAGAAAGCTTCATGGAGACTGTATCGAAAGCTTCTCTCTACCTCCCCTTTATCTGGAACACCGAGGGCTTTGTGGAGGGAGTCATATGTAACAGTTATCTCGACCCCTTTAACAGATGATAACAAGGCAGACTTGTCTCGGCTCAAGGACAAATTATTGTAAAATTCCATTACCGGCCTAGGGTAATAGACACGGTGATTTTCTAAGAAATTTCTCCACTCCTGAAACTCAAAGATCTTCAACAGTTCTGGAAACTTCGAGACCATGGTTTCATCTCCGAAATCTATTATTCTAGGAAGAATGATTTTCCCACTTTCTAAGAACACGGTAGACTGAGAAATCCTGGTACCTTGTTCTGAAGACACTTCCGCAGCAGGTTCTGGCTCAAGACATCTCTGTTGCTTAGATGAAGGCTCTTCAACTATTTCTTTTCCCTTCCTCTTCCTTTCACCATGAGCTGCTGACATTTGCTGATCCATCTGCCGTAACTTCCAGAGTATCAACTCTCTCTTGCCGGTTGCTACTGGAAGTGAAGCTAGACCCAAGAGAGGAAGAGATCTCTGTGGGGAAAGGAAGTGAGCGGGAAGAGATGGAGATGAGTTTGAAGGAACGCTCAAGGTGGAGCGGCACGAGGATGAATAGGAAGCGGCAAGGGGAAATGAGGGTTTGTGGATGAAGGCGTGTGAAACAAGAAGGGTTTTGTCGGGTTGCTTTTTACTCTTATCAAACTTTTTCGGGAAATACCCAAACTACCCTCAGTCATGATGTAACGCAGCTACTGCCTGTTAAAGTTTGCCCTTCAATATATGGACTGGTTATATTCTTCCAAAATCCATGGTCAGTTACCTCAAGATGTTAAATCAACATGATCACAAAATTAGCTGTTAAAGTTGCTTAACCTAGAGAGAGTCACGATTAAATTACTCCTTATGTTTGTCAAGCAACGAAATAACATATCGATGTTAAGCAGATTTCATTTCTTCATTTAATGAACAAGAGAAGGCATACAGGGTCAACCAATTTTGTTGAGCACAAGGTAGAATAGTCCCTTTTTACACAAGGAGACATGTTTATCAGACACCAGAAACCCTGGTTACTCAGGACGGACTACCTTTATGCCAATCAAAGCCAATGAAATTTTTCTTTGTTGACTTTTCCCCCTTTTTTTATTTTAACATTTCTATACAGAGATAGCTAGTTGTATCATGACAGAAACTCTGGACTTCTCTGATCTAGAGTGTCTATTTCTCCACAAAAGCCATTGCTCTGCCACAAAGAATGGCGTATTCCCTGGTGGCACTTCTCATGATTTTAGACACAAGACAGATATCTTACTTAACACAATTTTTTATCTCAGAGCTCTCTACACATAAGTTTCAGTTAAGTCGAGATCCTCAACAAGTTTTTCTCATTTAACAGGAAGTTTTATAATATGTTGACCAACACTTGAGAGGATAACTTAGAAGGATCAAGGACCAAATATAACCCCCAGTCATTGAAGTTCTTTATTAACAGGTATGAGTTGTTACATTAGATATTGGGTGGTTTAAGGTATACAGATCACATCTGATAAGAGCAAGAAGACTGTAAAAACAATTTCTTTGAGAGAATTTCTGAACCAAAAGTGATAGGAGAGATATAAGAAGGTGGCTGATCGAATGGGGAGAGATGAGATGAGATGAGCAACATTCCTATCAGCGAGCCAACAAGTGAGAGATCACTCAAGACATTAAGCACCAAGGACACATCCAAATATAGTATTCTTGAAGAAGCTCTGTCTTACATCCAGAGAAGCTCTTGGGCAACAAACTGCAACCTCATGAGATGACAAATCTTTACACCACATTAACTGCATCGGCTGACAAAATTTTTCAGAAACCAAATGGCCTGACAAGCTCCTTTTCAGCCCACTCAAGGACATCTCACACACGACTCTTGGAAGTATTAATTATTTATTGAATGCAGTGTTTGCCATGAAAATTAAACATGTATGTTTGTGAGTTATGCACATACAGGCCTATAAGCAATTCAGATTTTCAATGAATTATGCAACATACAGTTTTCAAACAGCATTCACATTCAGTTCAGATTTTCAGAAATTTCAGAGTGCATGTTCAGAAAATAATGCAACTTGCAAATGATGAATGAATATGCAAGAACAGATTCAATATGCATGCACTAGATGAAACTAAGAGCAGGATATGTAAGAATACATCAAACCAGATATGCAATAAGTTTCAAAATGGGACATGCAGAGAGATTACCTGAACAGTGTGAGAATGGGGTTTTCATTCTTGAGTGCCTTGGATCATTACCCCTTTTATTCCAGTCCCAAGGCACACCTGCAAAACAAAGTTTATTTTGCACAAACAGGTACCCAAGAAGTCTTGGGTCCTGACATGACATTATTATTTCTAGCAGGTTTTCTCAGCACATTTCCAGGAGTAGTTTTCAGATCTGATTTATGCATATTCTTATTAGCATGAATTCTATGTGCATACACATGAGATTTTCTGTTAACAGGGTAAAAATTCTGTTTACCAAAACTGGTTTGGTTTTGATATCCTGCCAGCCAACAGGTTGCAGCCCTGTGACCTGGCTTCTCATAATGATGACATGAAGGTTTTGCAAATTGTCTTACAGGGAATTTAGCATGTTTGAGATTCACATTTCTACCCTGAATATGCCAACAGTCCTTGACTGTATGGCCATGCTTTCTACAGTGAGAGCAAATGAAAGAATTTCTTCTAAAGGAACCTGACCAGCATTCAGAGGCCCTGTGACCCATTTTGTTGCAGTTAAAACAGATGATATGCTGGTTCATTGAAACAGATTTGTTTTTATTAAAAACATGTTGGTTTGTAGGGAATTTAGCATGATGTGAATAAAATGTTTTCTTACCACTAGCAAACCAGCAATGAGCAATAGAGTGACCTAATTTGCCACAATTAGAGCATGTGACATTTCTTTTCTGAGGTGATGGATTTTTATCATAAGATCTCCTAGCATTCTTATCATCCTTCTCCATCAACTTACACTCATGCATCAGATGTCCAACTTTATGACAGTAGTGACAGATTTTCTTCCTTTTAGATGCATGTGAGTGTGTGTGAGGACTGTGATCAGCAAATGCTGATGGACCTTTTTCATTTATTTTCTGATTTTCAGTCCTTTTCTGATTTTTATCATGTTTTCCTGTTCTCTTAGCCTTGTACTGAATAGGAGATGAAGTGGAAGGCTTTTCCTGTTCAGAAGATTTAATGAAAACAGTTCTTAGCTTGGATCCATCACCCTTTTTCAACTTTTCAGTTTGTTTCTGATTCATCTGAACATTTGGTTGTTTACTTTCTGAGGTTGTGGCTATATCAGAAGCTTTGACAAAAGATGGCGTCAGCTTGTTTTCAAAAACCTTTTTATTGACATTGTTGTAGCCCAACCCTTCCTTTTGAGTATTTACCTTAATTCCTAACAACCTGTCCAGATTTTCTTGACCACTCACAAACTTTGACAAGGAGCTTTTCAGATCCTGAGTTTCATTATCAAGAGATGCAATGTGTATTTCATAACTAGCGATCTCTTGTTCACTACAATTGACAGTTTCATTCAAAAACTTATTAGCTGTTTTGTATTCTTCAATTTCCTTTCTCAGCTCATCTACTTCATCAGTTTCGTTTGTACAGATGACTTTTCCTTTCTCCAATGTGAGAAGTCTTTCAGACATGGCACTGTTTAACAATTTTAATTTTTCAACTTCTTCTTTAAGCTTATCATTTTGAATTAACTCATTTATTAGAAGCTGATCTTCTGAGTCAACCATGCTTTCTCTCCTAGCTTCAAACTCCCTCAATTCCTTTTGTTGATTTTCAAAATCTTTCTGTAGTTCTATGTTTACAGATTTTATGGCATTAAACTTTTCAATCAGCAAATCATTCTCTCTTTTAAGTTTCTCTAATTGTTCTTCATTTTCTTTAGAGAGCTTTCTGAGAGAGTCATTCTCATTTTTCAGCTTGTTTAAGTCAGATTTAACGCGTTCAAATTCTTTCAGCATCAGATTATCAGACATACTAGCATCAAGAGCATTTTTCAGTTCAGCACAATTTCTACTAGGAAAGCTTGAACTATCTAAACCAGTACCCTTCTTCAATTTTTTATACTATTTTCTTAACAGTTCATGAGATTCAATTAGTTCAGCATAAGCATTCTCCCAATCTTCTAGAGAGAAATTCTCGAAGAGATTTACCTCATCATCATCATCTTCTTTAGTTTGATTGCTGCCTTGATCGCTTCTGTTGGCCATCATGCAGCTTGTTTGATTTCCTTTCCCGGCTCTCTTCATCATTTCCAACATATCCCTTGCAGATCTGCAATCAAGGAAACATGAGTGAAAAGCTTTGTCAGTGGCTGCTTTCATAAGATTTATAGCTGTCTGATTCTCCTCATACATTGATTCGTGATTTTCAGTCCATTTGGACCTTTTCTTTGGTAATTTATGAGGACCATGTGAAATCACTTTCCACAGGTCTGGATGAACGGATTTAACATAATCACGTAAAGCACCGTGCCACTGGTTGAAATCAAAACCACTGAAGACGGGTGGACAAGTCATTGAACCAAATAGCAGATAAATTCAATGCAACAGGAATATTGATGCACTAAAGGCAAATAAGCACCTAAGACCGCAAGAACGAATCTGCAGGTCGCTGGACCTTATATGCAAACACCCGCTCTGATACCAACTGTTAGGGTGCTTGGCCCGGATACAGAGGGGGGTGAATGTATCCTTCTATAGAAAATGGCCAAATTAAAAAAGGATGCTAGATAAGGGCACAGGATAGAACTAATTCGTTTCAACTCAAATACAAACTTATGGGCGTGCCTATCCAAGCATCTAGCGGAAGCAATCAAACAATCAAGCAAGCCACTGCACAAGATATTTAGGTGGTTCGGTCCACAGACCTACATCCACCCCTCACTCCCAACCGGAGTGAGGCTTCACTAGCAAATGCTAGAACCAAGCAGACTCAGTCTGCAAACAGTTGCTGCCACACAGCTTGACCAGGGAAACAGACTTCCCTCTTCCTCCCAACCGGAGGGACACCCAAGTGACTCCCAGCCACTTGAAAACTAGAGGTCGAAGGCCTCTCTTCCTCCAGACCAGGAGGGACACCTGGACCTGCAACCACAAGCCCAGAACCAGAGGACTAGCCTCCCTTCCTCTAACTAGAGGGAAACCCACAAGTGACAACCTGTCACTTGCAACCCGGAGATCAGATCTCCCTTCTCCTGAACCAACAGGAGGAACCCGATCCCCAGCAGGGCAATCGAAAGACCAAAGATAATCAGAAAAATAAAGGAAAAACAATAAACGAAACTGACACAGCAATCAGAAAGCTGTAAAAGATGAAAACATAGATGTGGCTCTCAATGGAGCTGACTGGCCTGGATTTGATCCACGGTCCAGTAGAAAGATCTTTAGTAGCTTCGTCCTTCTTCACCATGAACTCTCTCTCTCTCTCTTTCTATCTCTCTTTCTTTCTCCTCTACTCTCTTCCTCTTTCACTCTCTGCTTTTCTGCTCTTTCTTCTCTTCCTTTCTCTTTTTCGATCACCTTCATCTGAGGATGAAGGGTTCTATTTATAGCAGCAACAGCAGGTGGATAGGGCACAAAACGCGTGTGCCTCCCACGCTCGATCCAGAAGCTTCCTGCCACGTGCCTTTAGCAGATTGGTTCCTCTTGTCTCGGATCACGTGTAGCCCAGGTGTGAGGAATGTTCTTCCTCGGACCTGTAATGAGATTAAATCCATTAACACGCTGTATGGCCACAAAAACCAAAACTGCATGAGGTATATAATAACAACACGATGTGACTACTACACGAGATAAGAAAAGAACGACACGAGATACACTGTAACAGATCAGACACAACGAAGGGAACGACACGAAGTGAGGTTATAAAACAAGAGAGACACGAGGTCTAGGAAAGGCAACATGAAGACACGAAAATAGAAACATCAAAAAGGCACAAATACTAGACCAACACGAGGTTACAAATGCAAAATCAACACGAGGACACGAGTGTATAAAAATAACATGAAGACACGAATACAAATAAAAACAACTCGAGTACAAGGTTGCTCAAACGTTCGAACGACTCGAAGACGAGGACGACACGGGCTGACAACAGAAACCGACACGAAGTGGTTGCAAACAAGCAAGACACGAGGTCTATGGAAAGCAACACGAAGTGTGGTCAAGGCGAGAAAGACACGAAGTCTAAAGTGAAAAAACCAACACGAAGACAGAATACAAAGAAACGACTCGAAGTGAGATGAGAACAGTGTGAAATAAAGAAAACGACACGAAGTACATAAACACTGAAATAATACGAAGGACCCGGACACAACACGAAGACCAGATACAGGAATTGACACGGAGTGTGGTCAAGGCGAGAAGGACACGAAGTTTAAAAGAGAAAAAACAACACGAAGATGAAAACTTAAACCGACACGAGGTGAAGTCACAAGGCGACAAAGACACGAGGTCAAACAGAACACATCTTAAAACAACACGAGGTACGAGTGTACGACACGGCGTGTTGAAAACACAAACAGTACTAAAACGAAAACGACACGAAGGCAAACAGTGCGACACGAGGTGTTATACACAAACATGACGAAGTACCAACCAACATGAAGACAGTCCCTTAAAATACCTAAAGTGAAATGAAGGTTTATTCTTCTCAGAAAAATATTCTTGGTTCACTTTCTCAGAAAAAATATTTTTCTTATTTTTTATTTCACAGAGATATTTTTTGAACACCACTAAGACTTATAGTGTTGTCATCATCAAAACATGTAAAGATTCAACAAGACTCAACAAGATAGTGCCTCCAATGCCTAAGAGCCTGAACAACTGCGTAGAATTCTTTATCATATGTGGAATATCGCAGTTTTGCGTCATTCAGCTTCTCGCTGAAATATGCGATCGGGTGGGACTCCTGACTCAAAACTCCTCCTATCCCAACACCCGACGCATCACAAGAGATCTCAAACACCTTCGAGAAGTCAGGCAATCGAAGGATAGGTGTCTGGGTCATGCGCTCCTTGATGTCCTTGAAGGCGACAGATGCAGCCTTCGTCCAAACAAATGTGCCCTTTCGGATACAATCCGTGATCGGGGCGGTGACGGAGCTAAATCCGCGGATGAAGTGACGATAGAGCGTCGCAAGACCATGAAAGCTGTGGACATCATGAACGGTACGGGGTTCCGGCCACTCAACAATGGCCCGGACCTTCTCCGGATCGGCGGAGACCCCCGTACTAGACACAATGAAACCCAAGAAGGTAAGTTGAGGTGTCATGAAGGCACACTTCTGTGGGTTCGCAAACAGCTGCTCTCGCCAAAGAAGTAGACAGACCTGCCGAAGGTGGTCTAAGTGGTCACCTGTGGTGCGGCTATAGATAAGGATATCATCAAAATACACCACTACAAAGACTCCAATGAAAGGTCGAAGGACCTGAGTCATGAGCCGCATGAAAGTGCTAGGGGCATTGGTTAACCCAAAAGGCATGACCAACCACTCATATAGACCGTCATTGGTTTTAAATGCAGTCTTCCACTTATCACCTGGCCTAATCCTCACCTGATGGTAGCCACTCTTAAGATCGATCATCGAAAAGATAGTGGCACCTGCCATCATGTCCAGCATGTCATCAAGGTGGGGAATAGGGAACCTATACTTCACGGTGATTTTGTTGATGGCATGACAATCAATGCACATTCTCCACGTGCCATCCTTCTTCAGGGCGAGTAATGCGGGTACAACACATGGACTCATGCTATCCCGAACAGACCCTCTCTGCACTAACTCATCGACCTGCCGTTTAAGCTCGGCATGCTCCGTGGGACTCATGCGATAATGAGGAAGGTTGGGCAAAGAAGAGCCCGGAACAAGGTCGATGGCATGCTGAATATCCCGCATAGGTGGGAGTCCCTCGGGAAGCTCATCGGGAGAGACATCAGCATACTCCTGCAGAATGGGAACAACCTCGGGTGGGAGCTCACCCTCGGAGTCATGCTCCACTTCTCGGACCGTAATGGCAAACACCGGACAGCCCTGACTAAGCTCCTGCTCCATTTCCCGAGAGCTAATCATCATCAATCTCCTCGTCGAGGGCTCTCCTGGGCCAGAGGTAACGGTCATAGCCCGAGCTGGGGATGGGGTACTAGGCCCAGGAACGGAAGGCTTCGGAGTACTATGGCCAGTAGGACCCCTGACTGATGGGCTCCTGGGCCGAACGGGTTGGAGGGTGACCCGCTAGCCAGTGTGGTCGAAGGTACAGGTGTTCGACCGGCCATGGAGTGTGGCATCCCGGTCAAATAACCACGGCCTACCAAGAATGATACTGCCCACTTCCATGGGGAGAACATCACACCAGATCTCGTCACGGTAGGAGTGGAGCTGCATTGGGACCAAGCACCGCAGCCTGACTGAAATGGAAGTGGTATCCACCCATGATACCTGATAGGGACAAGGATGGTCTACAGGTGTGAGACCAAGACGGGTGACAGCGTTCGTGGAGAATGCATTGATACAACTCCCGCTATCGATGACCACCTTACAAATTTACTTTCCCAGCCTACAGAATACATGAACGATAGTAGTCTGACGCCAGTCATCACTGACCTGCGGCTGGGTGAGGATACATCTGACGACCCCCACGTGGGTATCGTCTGAATGATGGTCTTCCTGGGCCTCACCTCCCATCTCATAGTACTCGTCAGCTAGCTCTTCATCTGCCTCATAGCTGACTAACTCGAGGCCCGTAGGGGTGGTATCCTCGGCTTGTGTGTCCCCAATGTGAAGAGATGGGCGGGTGGGACACTGGTTGGTGAAATGGCCAAACCCATTGCAGCGATAACACTGCTGCCGTGATCCACTAGGCTCCCCAATCATAGGTCCTTTACCTTTATCCTCCTGACGGATAGGAGGTGTAGGCAACAAAGGACGTGCAGGAGGTGCGGGTGCCGGTGGACGGGCTGTGGGTGGGGCCGTAAGATGCTGGGGACGAGGAAGGTCCCTCGGGGGTGGAGGACGAGGCCTAGGAGCAAAGGGCACGGGGCGAGCGGGCTCCTGAGGTCGAGTCATGGGGGCCCTCGAATACGTGCCAGATGAGCCACGGGGCTCGACACTACGAAGGGGAAAGGAGCCCAACCGATGGGGTGACTCGAACTCGGCCTCGAACTGCTCCAATTCGAGAGCGATCTGATATGCCTGCTCCAAAGTGGATGCATTGCGGCGAAAGAGTTCATATTGATAATTGGGCCGTAAACCTCTTCGAAAGCGGGATATAGTCATGGTGCTCTCTTCTGTGACCCCACACCGTAAGTAATACTCATCGAACTTGGCCGTGTACTCGGTCACAGATCGGTTCCCTTGGGAGATGCTTTGCCACTTGTCTATAAGACGTTGGCGATATGAGGCGGGAAGGTATTTCTCCCTCAATTTGATTTTCATATCATCCCAAGTACCGATTTGGGGTTGACGTCGCTGATTGAGCAGGCTCTCCACATTGATCCAATAAGTTTGGGCCTGCCCTTGCAGCTTCATCTTCGCGTATCGGACTCTTCGGTGGTCCGTCATCTCAAACCACTCGAAGTACCGGTCCATGCCGGCCTCCCAATCTAAATACACCCTAGGGTCCAAGTACCCGCTAAAGGTGGGAGGGTCCGCACGCACACCCCTAAGGATGCGGTCGTCATCATCATCATCACGATTCCGTCATTGATTCCGACGACCATTTCCCCCCTGATCATTGTCGGAGGCATAATCATCCACTATAGGCGCCTGTTGCCTCCCGACATCCTCCACTTGAGCCCTTGGCACGGCGGGTGGCTATGCCGGCTCTTGTTGGCCGTTCGTCGGCGCGGGTTGCGCCGCTACTGGGCCCCTCTCTAGAACGGCGATCCTCCCTACAAGGCCTTGAATGGACTGATCCGAACTCTCAGCCCGATCCTCGAGGGCTTTCATCCACCCTTCTAGACGCGTTCCTATGCCATCCATACGCATACTAGGACCATCCATACGCGTGTCAAGACGTTCCATAATTGGTCGGAACATCTCGGCCGTCGAGGACTCATCGGAGCTACGGGCTCGGGAGTCCGCCATAGGTGGTGGTGGCGAGTATTGGGTACCTCAACGGGTGGGCATGCAAAGACACACGACTAATGCAAACACTCACTAGATGATGCACTTAGACCTAACCAATATCCGGTACGAGGCGGAGATAAGTGATCCGAAGATCACTCGTGCCAGTACGCTACCCTCCCGATAGGCATAACCTAATGTTCGGGCAACGCCTTTTAATATACCGAGCTATTGGGTGAAATGTAATTTGAAAACACTTTTTTGTTGTTGTTTTGAAATGATGATCCTAGACTTGACTTATACTATGCAAGACATATGCAACGACTACCCTAGACTCGACTCGCTCTGATACCAAACTGATGCGGGACGGGCACGGGGACCGACTCTACGTGGTATGGACCTCGGACTCTAGATGTAGACACGACCAGTAACACATGATAGGAGAGACACTAAGCCCGACACGGAGAGCTCCTATGGGCTATACGTCGCTAACAGAAACGCAAGCTCACTCGTCGTCCCAAGCGAGGGAAACGCGGATCGTGCGTGGTTGAAGAACCGACAGAGTTCACGGGTAGTCAACTCAGTTCCGGACTCGGATCGAGTCACGGGACGGGTCACTCTCACACTCACAGCGGTGACATGGACACACGGGCTAGTACCTATCGCTCTCGGCAGCGGCAAAAGACCATATACTAGCTAAGCAAATGAACGCCAAGAGGTTCGGACCATTACCTCCACGCACTCGGCGTGGCGAAGATAACCCCGGCCGAATCACGGACTCCCGGTTAACAATTATTACAGGAATACACTAAGTCAACCCACTCCACACAGGGAGGTAAAAGGTAACATGTGGGGTCCGGGAATCACGTAACTCGGGTTGACGGGCAGCATTTTGATGTCGCCCGGCGATGCCGAACTCCAGCGTTTTCGTGCTTTCCGAACGGCGGCTTCTACGGGCCCGTGGGGCCCACGGACGGCGCTGTCCTCCGGATCTGCGGGGGTGGGACCCACTGTGATGGGGACCTCTGGTGGCACGCCTCCACGGATGGTGGTCGGCCGGGAACACCGATCGGGGGTCGATCGGCCCCGATTCCCAATTCTTGAACTAACTTCCCACGGATTTTGATTGATGTTTTCCGGCGCGCGCTCCGACGAAAATGACCGCTGCGATCAATCCCGACGTCGGATCGAGACGCATGAGATATCGTTGGAAAGCTCTCTTCAAATGCTTCACTGGAGACCCAAAGAGATCTGCTGGATCTGTTCGGATCAGAACTTTATTGAATTGACAAGTCCCTGTTGTACAGTAACTGAAACCTCAGATCTATAGGTGAGTTGTCTGAAGACTGCCTTTGACCGTGAGGAAGATGGCCGATTCAGCTCCTGAGCTTTTCATCAAACTTGTGGGATTTTGAACAAGGCGAACGGGGATATTTGTTTTAGACTTATTGGAGGTCGCTGTGATTTGTTATGATTTTTTTACTGGAGGGTGGTTGGATCTGGGAACAGGTGGACAGCACTGTAGCTATCTCTGAGACCAATTTTTGAAAAATACGTCATGGCTTAACAAAAATTCCATAAAATTTGGAGACGGAGGGGTTGGTGGGCAGAACTCTCAGTAAAATTAGGAGATCTAACAAAAATTAGAAAGAGGTCCGAACATGGGAAACACAGGGCGGGTGGAAATTAAAACAGCAAGCAGACAGATCTGTAAATTAAGGTTGGATGAAAATAAAAAAATATCAAATGGGATCTTTATGACCAACCAAAATTTTTGGGACGTGCTTGACACCTCTGGAGCATTCCCTACAATTCCCAGGTCGATCTGAGCTCGTGGCTGACACAGAGAATTCGTGGAAGCTGCTGTGGACGGATGAAGGCAGAACTTTGGCGATCTCGGTGGTGATGCGATGGCGGCTCGTGGCGGCGGCGGCGGCGACCGGAATGATAAGGGGAGGAGTCACACCTCCAGAGGGAAGCCTTCACAGCTCCAAGGGGGAGAGAGGGGCGGCCTAAGCCTTTGCTCAAGCAATTTTCCAAGTTCAAATGGCATTAATTCATCAAAATGGGAAATTACAAGTATTTATGTGTTACATCTCACATCCATTGTCCACCATTTGATCTAGGGGATGGGAATGGGTGGCCTAGATTGAGTGTGACACACACACACAAAATACAATAAATAATTAAGGGGGGGCAGCCTATTGACTAGAGTGGCAAGGGGGACATGTTTGGTAGCCACCTTGGACTTTGAAGTCCACTTGTCTCCCATGTGCCTTTTACCATTCAAACTTCTAGATGCCTCCATTTGACATGTTGACTGACCCCACATGGGGGCTATGAGCTGAGGTGGATCAATGGGAGGGGGTTTGTGGGCCCGTGGGACCCGGGGGCCCCATTTTACAAATAAACCCCTCTTACAATCAAAAATACATACCGAATAAAATAAAAGAAACAAACGTCACACAAATAAAGTCTAACTAAATATGATAAATGCCGGGACTCAAGGGGGCGTCTCTACGCTGTCTCCGAGCCAAATGGATGCTGAGGTGGCTCGCATCGTACTCCGTGTGCGGTACCGGTGGCTCGGCGTACCGTGCCGCTCAACTGCTCGGGTGTCCGCACCAGCAAGGCTATTTATTATTGTTTGTGCTTCGATGCTTGAGATAACCTACCTTGTATGGGTTTGACGAAGAAGGACGACGAACAGAGAAGAAGAAGAAGACGTTGAATAGCAACTGCAGCAGCAGCAGCACACGTACTCGAATAAGATAGCAGCCCTCTTCTTCTCGCCCAACCGCAGGGGGAAGAAGATAGCAGCAGGGAAGTAAAGGAACGAATCGGCACGTGGAAATGCCTTCTCCACGCTTAGTAGCAGGAGGAAGACAAGGACGTCGACGCACATACCGCACCCTTCGAACGTAACTGTAACATGATGTTATGCTTCGTCCGTAGAGGTCATATATATAGAGTCTTACTCTCACCTTTCCTAGTGGGATTTAAATTTCCTTCGTAGAATCCTAATGGGTTTGAAACTTCCCACGCAAATCTCCATCTATCCATGGTCGTAGTTGCTTTCCTAGTTCATTTGAAAACCCTAATTTCCCATGCCGCTCCCTTCGAACGTAATAGATACTTGGGTAGCCCAAAGGCCCTATGGTAATGGTATTTGTGTATGTATCCTTAGAAACTTCATATTTCTCTTATCCCATTTTCCTACAAAAATCTATAAGACCCACTTAGCTTATTTTTTGTTATTGAGTTATGTGGTTTTAAACAGAAGGGTTGTAAATATACATATATACATATAAGCCCGTTAAGGCCTATTTGCTATTGGGTTTACAAATTTGGGTTTTATTCTTTTAATTTATTTACAGTCCATTAAACACTATGTATATTTTATTCGGGGTGCTACAGTGGGGGAGGGTGTAACACCCCTGGAATTTTCTAAGATTTTTTGAGAATTAAATAAAATTATTAAGCATTTAAAAGGCTTAATGAACTATTTAATGAATTCTGGGTTAAGTAAATTAATTGGAAGGCCAATTATTAACCTGATAAATCAGCCCACTTTAAATAGGCCCCTAAACCCAATTCTAAGGCCTTTTAGCCCAAGCCCAACCTTAGAGATGTAATTAGGATAATTTCCTACTTTAATTAAATAAATAGGGCTGGAATTTGAGTTGAATTCAAATTTCTGACGCCCAGGGCAAGTCGCGGTCTATCGCGGGACGGCGATCTGCTGAAGGCGGTCTAGAGACGACTGGTACTTAGTTCCATAAACGGAAAGGTTTAAACCCTAGAAAGTCTGGATTTTTATCCTTCTAATTGTCAAGGATCGATGTGATCTGGCATGGGAACTTACCTAAGGACTCTTAGGGATCAATTCTAACCCTAATAAGGACTCTATTTCAATCTAATCCCTTAACCCTAGGCCAAACTCTATAAATAGAGCCCAGATTTATCCAGTGCGAACCCTAATTTTGGATCGCATAGTTCGAAGGTAAGTGTGGACACTGAAAATTGCACACCCAAATATCACGCCCGGCCTCGCGTCAACAACGGCGCCGAGTGAAGAAGCCCCGGAAAGACTGATCGCCCGGGCTCCCCAAATACGCATACTGCTGTGAAGCCGTCTCCGGAGTCACGACATTGAAGAGAAACCAATCATAAAGAGCCCCACAATCCGTGAGCCCCGGAGAAAGCTAAACAGGCCATGACTCGTGTCCATAACGGGCTCAGGACGGGCTCAAAAGCACGCCCAATTTGGCCTCCAGCGGCACGCCCCTGAGGGCTTCAGCGGCACACCCCCACGGGGGTTCAGCGGCACGCCCAGCCCCCAAGGAGCCCTCCAGCGGCACGCCCCTTCAGGTTCCTAGCGACACGGCCCAGGGCTTCAGCGGCACACCCCCTGGGGGGTGGCCTCAGCGGTACATCCCCAGGGGGGTCTTCAGCGGTACACCCAGGGAGGGGGCCCCAGTGGTACGCCCTTTGTTCTTCACCGGCACACCCCTTTGGGCGTTCAGCGGCACAGCTCTTTGGGCTTCGGCGGCACAGCCCGTTCGGGGCTTCAGCGGTACACCCCCAAAGGGGTTCTTCAGCGGTACACCCCCAGGGGGTCCTTCAGCGGCATGCCCATCCAGGGCACCAGCGGCACACCCTTCAAGCCGTTCAGCGGCACGCCCCTTTGGGCCCTCAGCGACACACGCTGCTGAGTCTTCAGCGGCACGCCTGTTTTGTGCTTCAGCGGCACGCCCTTTTGGCTTCCCCACGGCACGCTTGTTCAGCCCGCCAGCGGCACAGCGTGAAGGCTTTTCAACGGCGGGACGACATGAAGCCCATGCCCTACGTATCCTTGGCGCGCAGCAAGCCATCCGAGGTGTCAGCCGATCGTTGGGCCACGCAGGCTACTCCACTGACAGCCAGGACAGAGGAGGTGAAGCCCCCATGATCACGGGCTACTTCCCTACTTCGACTGCCGTGCTCAAAGCTCCCGCTGCTGGGAGTATAAAAGACTCCCATTTTCGACACAGAGGGAGAAGGACGGAGACAAAGAGACAGACACATAGAGCAAAGGGAGAGAGGAGAAGAGATCAAGGAAGAAGAGGCGTTCCGGCGTGAATCTCCTCCGACGGTCACCGGGAAGAAGAGAGAGTAAGAGAGGAAGAGAGTTGAGTGTACTAGGGGGGAGTCGTGGGACAAGGAGGGTGGACGGTCGTCCCCACTTCAGCCCCCAACGCCTTGCCTTCCGTGGTTTTCTTTATTTTCCTCTTCCCTTTCTTTTCCTCTTGGGTTTTCTTTCTTGCCCGTAGCCTTGGCTCGGGTGTGTCCGTCAATGTATATGTAGGGCCTCGGCCCTTTGCTTCCCATGAATGAAACATCGCCCTTCTTGGGTCTTTCCTGCTATTTCTATTGGTTTACTCCCGCCTTCACAATGCACGGTGTGTTGTTCATCCTCTCTTTTCTTCCGGTGTTTTTGGAGTCTCCGTAGCAATGTGATTCCTCCCCTATGAGTTTAGGCCTCATGGGCTCTTCACTCCCCTCCATGGCCATCCATTACGCCCACCGGCTTGAGGAGAGAGGGAGACCCTTGTTCTCTCTCCGAACACCCAGCTACCAGTGGCCCACCCTTGGCCTTGAACTCCCCTCATTTTTCTGAGTAATCTGCAAGCCTCCCAGCCCACACACTTAGCTCCCCTTCTATCTCCCAGCGACGCACCTTTCAGGCCCTCAGCGGTACACCTTTTTTTTGAGCCCCCAGTCCACCTTGTCTAACCCAAGGGGCCTTCAGTCCATTGTTTCTTCCTTCGTGTTTTCCGAGGTTCTATAAAGGTGTTGTTACCCTCGGGCGCCCACCTCCGGTTATCGGGTTCCGCCACTCCATGTGGGCGCGTCCCCTTTACCTCCCTTATGCTCGGGTCAAGGGGAGATGCTGCCGAATTTTTGTCAGAAAATAACAACATGTTAAAAAGGCAAAAGGAAGCAACAAACAAACAGAACGATCAACGATAAAACTTTCTGACTAATCGAGCCACTGTCGGTAGCGTGAGAAGAACTGAACTGAATAACGACATAACATATCAGACGTCTGACTTGTGAGCAAAAAGGTTGAACAGAACCAAGGAAATAAGAAGTTTATATAAGACTGTATAAAAATCAATAAACGAAGAAAAGAAAAGCCTTAAAAATGAATAATAGAAGATCCCAACCTTCACCGGCACGCTCTGTCGTGCCCCCGGCGGCACACTCCAGTAACCTTCACCGGTACGCCTTCATCCCTCTCCCACTACCTCATTCTCCCCTTTGCCGGCACACTTCCCTCAGCGCCTTCAACGGTGCACGCATCTGGTCCTTCGCCGGCACACTCTACCACCCTCTGCTAGGCCCCAGCGGTACACTCTCATTACCCTTGGCGGTACACCCTTGCTACCCCCAGCGGCACACCCCTTTTTGCATCCAGCGGGACACTCCATTCCCCAGCGGTACACTCCCTCCCTTCGCCTCTCTCCCTTCGCCGGTACACCTTCATCCACCGTCTCAACGGGATCCAGTGTACAGACTTGGCAGATGGAGGCACAAACGCAGAGCAAGCAACGTATAGACTTCGTATGTTGATTGCATGGGCAACGTACAGACTTTGAGTTGAGTAGGCTGAAGAATGTACAGACTTCATATTGCAACGTGCATACTTTGGGCCAGCCAATGTATAGACTTCATGCTGCAGCGTACAGACTTTGAGCTGCAATGTATAGACTTTATGCTGGCCAATGTATAGACTTTGGGCTGCAATGTATAGACTTTATGCTGGCCAATGTACAGACTTTGAGCTGATGAATGCTAGCCAATGTATAGACTTTGAGCTGCAATGTATAGACTTTATGCTGGCCAATGTATAGACTTTGGGCGGCAATGTATAGACTTTATGCTGGCCAATGTACAGACTTTGAGCTGATGAATGCTGCCCAATGTATAGACTTTGAGCTGCAATGTATAGACTTTATGCTGGCCAATGTATAGACTTTGGGCTGCAATGTATAGATTTTATGCTGGCCAATGTACAGACTTTGAGCTGATGAATGCTGGCCAATGTATAGACTTTGAGCTGCAATGTATAGACTTTATGCTGGCCAATGTATAGACTTTGGGCTGCAATGTATAGACTTTATGCTGGCCAATGTACAGACTTTGAGCTGATGAATGCTGGCCAATGTATAGACTTTGGGCTGGCCAATGTGTAGACTTCGAGCTGCAATGTATAGACTTCGAGCTGCGACGTATAGACTTTGACCTGCAGCCAATGAATAATGTATAGACTTCGAGCTGCAACGTATAGACTTTGATCTACAGCCAATGAAGAATGTATAGACTTTGAGTCGGCCAACGTATAGACTTTGGGCTGGCCAATGTACGGACTTTGTGCAGCAGCGTATAGACTTGGGCAATGTACAGACTTCATGCTGCAGCGTATAGACTTGGGGCTGGCCAATGTACAGACTTTGTGCTGCAGTGTAGAGACTTGGTGGCCGATGTATAGACTTCATGCTGCGACGTACAGACTTTATGCTGCAGCGTATAGACTTGGGCAATGTACAGACTTCATGCTGCAGCGTATAGACTTGGGGCTGGCCAATGTACAGACTTTGTGCTGTGGTGTATAGACTTGGTGGCTGATGTATAGACTTCATGATGCAGCGTACAGACTTTGTGCTGCAACGTACAGACTTTGGGCCGGCCGATGTACAGACTCCGAGCTCCAATGTACAGACTTTGGGCCACAACATACAGACTTTGAGCTGGAATGTACAGACTTTGAAATGTAATGTGCAGACTTTGAGCTGTCCGATGTACAGAATTTGCGCCAATGTACAGACTTTGAGCTGCAGCTAATAGACGACGTACAGGCCTCAAGCTGATCAATGTATAGACTTTGAACCGCAGCCAAGGAACAGTGTATAGACTTTGAATTACCCTTCTAGGGCCGACGTATAGACTTTGTGTACAGGCAATTGGCCAGTGTACAGACTTCGTGTGGCGATGATCAGCCACCGCATAGACTCCGAGTTACTGAGCGTAGCCAGTGTACAGGCTCTGAGCCGATGTACGCAGCCAGTGTATAGACCTTGGACGGAGGGATGTACGGACTCCAGCCCAGCATGCCACCCATTCCCTCCTTCACCGGTACACCCCTTAGCCCCTCGCCGGTACACCTCCATCGCCCTTCGCCGGCACACCCTCCTCTCCCTTTTACCGGCACACCTTGGGACGCCCTCAGCGGTACGCCCCTCCATGTCCCTGGCCGGTACACTCTTCAGTGGCCCTCTCTCTGGAAAAGACATACACGTAACATGTAATGATGACATTAGCGAATAAATTAATAAAAATCATAGCAATTAAAGAAATTCGAGTGTATATAGGAAACAAACAGAAATGTGTAATAATGATGAAAAAGGGGAAGAGGGGGAGAAAATAATAATAATAATAACAAAAAAAGGGGAAACCATCCGGGACAAATGCGTAAAGAAATAATAAGCAGCAGAGGAAAGATAGGAGCATATAATTAAGAAAATCTCAGATAAAAGATCCTAGGGCCCACATTGCAGCCCCACCTCTCTCCGTGACCCGACACAAAAGGGACAATAATGCCGCCCTCGCAGGCCGGGCCCGAGTCTTGGGATTCGTCCTGACATGACCGTGCCCCGACCTAGTCTTGGGCCGACATTCTAATCAGACCGGATTCATTTATCGCCCCGGTTTTCCGTCACGTTTCTATCACGGACCGGCGTCCAAATATGAAAAGGTCCACCGAGGACCGACATGGCAAGTGGCTCGTACCCTGATGCGGACTTTGGTGTGACTTATTCCTGCTTCTACCTTGCGCAGTTAGTATTATTCCTTTCGGCCGCAGGGCCCCTAATTTCGGTAATTAATCAAGGGTGTTCCCTCGTATGGGGGATGTAAATGACGTTGCGGCCTTTACGGCGCGACGGGATTCGGTCCCGACACGAACCACACAATCGTCTGACGAAGTCAGGTCGAGCGCACCATGGGCTCTTCGGAGCCCGAATAAATTGTCACTTCGGTGACTGGCACGCCCACGCACTTAATAGATGAAACCACCTGAGCCGGCGAATTAAAGTGCGTCCATAGTTCTGGCACGCCCGGTGGGACCGATCCACCCCTCATCTCTTTGCCGAAATTAGGGGCCCCGTGGCCCCCTTCTTGTAATACTAATTGCGTTACTTTGCCAAATGCAGAGAAAGCATTGCATCATGGTGCCAACCATGGCTGTCACTTGCGGCCCTCAGCCCGTCGAGAACCATGTCCGAGGTGGCTACCTGGCGGTCCCACTCAGCTTCGGGAGCTTCCCTCCCACCGTAGGCTTCCCCAACTTCTTGGGGGTGGCCTTTGTCAACATTCTTGAGGTGAAGGCGCCCGAGGAGTCCCAGATCAACGCTCCCGCTCCAGGGGCCGTCGAAGCTGCCGTCGGCCGAGCTACGACCAAGAACAACAATAGCGTCCCCACAACGACGCTGAGCTGCAACGTGCACCACGTGCACCAAACTACCGGCCCTTCCCACCAAGCGTCAGCATCCCACCGAAGAAGGCTTCGGAGGAACAACACCGGCGCCGGCTCGGGGCGTCGTTCGTCCAACTCCGAAAAGTCCATGACTGTTGGGGCCCTCCGAGTCCGTTTGGACGGGCAGAGGTCCCAAGTGACACCGGACCTTATCGTCCCGACCGTCCCAGTCCGCAACTCTTTTCAAGGACTAGAGAAGCTGAAAGAGAGGGCCACGCCCGCAACCCCAACTGCGGCACCGAAAAAGGCGCCGGCTCACAGGCCGGCCAAACTGAAGCAAGTCTGGGTACCCAAGGAGGCCCAGCCCACTGCACCCGCCCAGGTAGGGCCCAGCACTTCCCACCCGAGGAGGGCCCGACGAGATGGCAGGGTCGACGTGATAACCCCAACTCTCCGACCGCCACCCGTCATCCCTGTGCCGTCCGAGAATGTCCACCGCCGTCCCCGAGGGCACCGACACAATGCTGCTCGCCCAGCACTCAAGGCCTATTCTCCCCCTGCCACTATCATCGACATGCAACCGCAGGCTGCTCTCCCTGACTAGGAGTGGGAAGGGATCGAGCATGCTATGAGGAATTACCTTCGAGGCCCGGGTAGCACCCCCGTCGGCCGCCAGAGACTGTTGGGGGCAATGGCCTCCGCTTTCCCAGAAGAAGGAGCCCGACCCGCACCCAGCGCGGAGTCGAGGAATCGCTCGGAGGAGCCACGCCAGTCCACCGTACGGGAGGAAACGCCGCCCCGACGATCGGTCTTCGACAGACTGGTGTTCCCAGGAAGATCGTCTAGGAGGGAGACAAAGAGAAGCAAGAACAAGAGATGGCAAACATTCACCTGCAACATGGCAGGAGTTCAAGGCCGGTACGGGGCCTTGCCCACCGATCCGGAAGAAGTGGCCAGAATCGCCGTCAGGCCGGGACCCCTCACCAGAAGGAGGAGAGCGGCAGGCGGTGTGGCACCCACAGGCCCCGAAGGGACCTTACCTGAAGAGCCCCTCTCGGCACTCACGGCCAATGTGGTCACCACCGGCGACACGAGTGGTGGACCCTCGACATCACCCGAGGATGCCCCGGCCGAGGAGACAGGGGGCATGCCCAGCCTCCCCACAGTTGACCCGGCAATGCTGCTCATGATGCAGCGGTTCCAGCAGGAAATTGAATCACTTAAAAAGCAATTGAATGAGCGGAACATACCGCCCCCGATGTCTTGGCAGACCGAGGTTATACCCGAAGTACCCAGGGACAGGGGGCAGTCTTCAGAAGCAGCCCTCCCAGCAGCCCTCAATCCTCTCGGGGGCGTGCCACTGCAGCAGGCACACTGCGCCGCACCGGCCCCGTCACAGGCCTCACCTTCCCAAGGGTCCCTCATGGCCCCCCAGGCGACCGTGCTGGCCACCCCGAGCGCGCAGCCCGCTCATTTTTATCCGAGTCCGGTCGACCCAGCAACGGTTAGCCGGTTGATGCTGGAACAGATGATAGACATGAAACTGGCCGAGAGAGGCGACAGGGATCAGACGCCGTTCGACGTCTATAGGGTGCCCTACCCGGCTCACTATGCTGCGAAGAAGTTGCCGGTAGGCGTCACCAAGCCACCCAAGTTCGAAAAGTTCAACGGGCAAGGGTCCCCCAGGGAGCACATTGCTTATTATGTGAATGTCATGGGGGACTTGGCTGCTGATGAGGCCTACCTCCTGAAGTTCTTCGGCTCGACACTCACCGGGCTTGCCTTTGAGTGGTACTCCGGCCTGCCACCCGGGTCTGTCACCGACTGGCCCGACATGCAAAAGAAGTTCAAAGAGAGATTTTATGTTGCGGAGCGGGAGGTCACCGTGGCAGAACTTTACGCCACAAGACAGAAGAATGACGAGTCGGCCCTCGACTATATCAAGAGATGGAGGAACCTCAGCATGAGGTGCAGGCGTCCCCCACACCAGGAGGATGCGGTGCAGATCTGCAAACAGAACTTGAAGAAGAAATCCTGGAAAGAATGATCGGCGCCGAGGTCAAGACATTTGACCGCCTGAACAACGTGGTAGCAGAGATCGAGGCATTTTTGGCCCGATACTCCTCCACCCCGGCCATGTCAAGCCAAAGAGCCAGGCAGGCCGAGAAGAAGCCAGCTCCCCCTGAGGTGCACACATTAGATTTCCAGGCTTTTGAAAAATAGAAAGAGAAAGCCAAGGGGGCTGCCGACCTTCCTCCGCCCAGAGCCGCAGAACGGCGGGAGGGCCCCTCACTAAGGGAGAAGATGAGGAATAAGCTGTATTCCTTTGCCCTGGACAAGTCTAAGCTTCTGTTCGAATGGGCAACCAGCTACAACAAAATTACACTGCCAGAATCGAAAAGGCCCAGCGACCTAAAGAAAAAGGATGACCCGCTCTTCTGCCCGTACCACCGAGTGCTCGGGCATACCATTGAAGACTGCTATGTCTTCAAGGATGTCATTGAGTCCTTGATCAAGAATGGGGAGCTGGACATGGGGGAGCATAGAGTGGACCCCCCGCAAGCGCATGAGTTGCCCAGCATAACCTCCACTGTCAACATGGTCTCGCTATACCAGAAGTTGCCTGAGGAGTGGGCGGAGGCCTGCGCCCGCGCCACTTATGAGACCTTCATCATGACCCCGGCTCAGGATCAAGGAGATTGGCAGACTGCAACTAGAAAGAATAGAAGAGCACACGTCCCTCGACCCAGCCCCGGAGTCCGTCTCAGGGACGTGACGCCCCTGCCTGCACCGCCCCCGGTAAGCCCAGTTCGCCACGACACGGCCCCCCGGCTAGTCATGAGGCGGCCCACTCACAATAAAAAGAGCTCTGTCCCGCTGCGGATGCACAAGAAGACCAGCCCAGAGGTTGAAAGACTCCAGGCTATTATTGATGGGCTTGAAGATTATGAGCAGCCCGAAATCCAGCCCCTGGAGCTGAAGGAGTACGTCCCATGGGAGGAGTTCAAATAACTCGAACTGGCTCCAGGGGCAGAAGCTGAAGCAGAGAAAGAGCCTCCCCTGTGGGCTGAACTTCCCCAAGAGCAGCCATCCGCCGCAGCAGGAAAGAAGAAGAAGAAGAGAAGACCCAGGGGCAAGAAGAAGAAGGAGGTCGTCGTCGCCTGCAACACCCTCTCGGCTTTATTCGACACTGCCCTTTCCCTGGAGGAAACAGAAGAAGAGCCACCCCATGAGCCGCCGGAAACGAATCAAGCTGATGTCTCCACTTCCCAACACGCCACCAGGTCGGGAAGGAAGTGGGGGCGCCCTCCTCAGGATAACCTCAACATCATGCTCAGGGGGGAACAACCATACCAGGTCCCCGACCCTGAGGTCCGAGGCACCGAGATCCCTCCTCCGGCGGGTCTCTATCCCGTAGGGGCTAGGAGCCGAGGCACCCCTTCATTCGCCGAATTCCTGTTAGCCCGAGCAGGCGGGAAAGCGCGCTCCCAGGGGTCTCCTTCGACCGAGAAAGTAAGCAGCTCTCAAGCTCTACCGGCGGCAACGCTTCCTCAACCAGAAGCGAACAACAGTGATATCCCAAACCTCGCCGAATTCATGCGGGGGGTGGAGGAAGCCTAGCAGGCCTCGCCGGCTCAGCAGGCTGCAACAGAGCCCACAAAGCTGGCATCCTCCGACCTGACACCCCAGCTCCAGGGTGGGGGCAGGCACAGCAAGCCCGAAGAGATGAAACTACTCAAGGTGCGGGCTGCCGACCAAATAGTCAGACACCTCAAGAAGATCCCGACCTGGTTTACCGTGTGGGAGATGTTGTCTTTGGACGAAGAGACACGGCAAGCCATCATTGCCGCACTCCAGACGCCAGCGCACCTTGAAGCTTGCCTGGCAGAAACCTCATCTGAAGTAGCTGTGACTTTCACAGAAGACGACATGCTCCTGCCGACCTGTAGCCACAACAGGCCCCTCTACATGAAAGGGCAGCTGAACGGCCAGCCCATCAACAGGGTCCTGATCGACCCGGGGGCGGCAGTGAATATACTCCCATACCGGGTGTACCAAAAGCATTATTTCAATGTACACCTGGTTGAGTTCCGAAATGTCAAGATTGCTGGCTTTAACCAAAAATGTGAGGTGCCCATGGGGGTCGCAGAGTTCAGCCTGACCTTTGATGACTTCACCACCAAGGTCCAGGTCATCAACTCCAATACCTCCTATAAGGCGTTGCTTGGCCGGCCCTGGCTACACCAGAACAGAGTGGTTCCCTCCACCCTGCATCAATGCATCAAGTACCCCTGTGAAGGGAAGGAAGTCAGAATCTTCACCGACCTCCACCCGTTCGAGGTGTTCGAGTGCCACTTGTCAGATGCCAATCTATATCTAGAGATGGCGAAGCAGGCCCCCCAAGCCGCCCAAGACAAAGGGAAGAAGAAAGTGGAGTCGGGCAGTTGGTTTCCTCCGCCGCCCCCAGGTTATGTGGCTCCCCCACATGTACCATTCATTGCACAAGAGGGGGGGTATTTAAGGGAGCCCCTCTCCCTATCTACTCTACACCGGGGACGCCTTGCCTCGAAGACCTGCTGGAGGACGTCAAAGTCCCACCAGGGATCATCAAGCCCATTACAGAGATTGACTGTCAAGCGGCCGAGCGGCTGAGGACCTTTGAAGTGCCTAACCCGGAGGGGCCACCCACTATCTTTTATGTTGTCGTGGAAAAGCCAGTCGTGGAAGACGATGATTGCCGGTTTCCTGATGAGTTGCATGACCCGCACGTCCCCATTGTGGGACTCCCCCATATGACCGACCAGGCAGCTAGAATGGTCAGAAAGCAAAAGCTTCCCCCTATCAACCCTCCAGTCGGAAGGAAATGTTCGAAAGAATGTGGAACCGACCAAACCTGGATCGGCGGTTGCTGCAAATCACCAAGCACCCCGGTCTGGGATTTTCACCAGAAGATTATTACGAAACTGATGTGATATCAGTTTCGGCCTTGTCCGGTGACGACCCCGCGGAAGCTGTAGATTTGCGGGAAGCCCACCAAGAAGTATATCCCAGGCCTCCGGCTGAGAAGGCACAAGACGAAGAAGTGTTCCTTTGGAACCCTCTCTGCCGCTGCTGCACGGGGAAAACCCCCTCTCTCTCCGACAGACTAGCCTCGCAAGAGCACACCGCCGAGGCGCCCTCACTTCGGCCTGCTGGCGAAGCAAGAAGTAGAAGCATGGGTCATGCCCCAAATTCCCTTCGATATGACCCCGTCATGTACGCCCTGTACCACAGGTAGCAACGGGAGATCGAGATGTTAAAAGCACGGCTGGCTGAGTTGACCTCGCTAGTTGCCGACCTCATCCAGGGCTCTCTCCGCCCGTGGGGTGGCTATATGTCTCGACCCCGAGACACCAGTCCCGATGTCCCCGTCTGGTCAAGAAGGGAGACAAGAGACACGGCAAGCCCATTAACCGGACGGCCAATCAGGCAAGGCCTGACACTCCAAGAGAAGCTGCAAAAGCCCTACTCTTTCCCAAGAGAGAAGACTCGAGGTATTTTTGACTGGGCCTGTCATTACAACAAGGTCTCCGTCCCACGGCCCAAAAGGCCGCAGGACACCCGAAGAAGTGGGGACCCACTGTTTTGTCCCTACCACCAGATACTGGGCCACGCCATCGAAGACTGCTATGTCTTCAAAGACATTGCTCAAAACCTCATTGATAGGGACGAGCTCAGAATGGGAGACTATGTGGTAGCCCCACCACGCCCCCACGTGGCGGACATCCCCGGAAGGGGAGCCTATACACTATCCATCCAATACCAGGCGCCTGAAGATGCGGCTGCCCCGGCCCCCGCCGAAGCTATCTATGATGATTATACAGAAGATCCCGAGGTGGCCTTGTACCTTTCTGCACCAGCGGACCCCGCGGACCCGGCAGCTACGGTCCACGAGGAATGCGTGACAGATGCAGCCCCCGCGCCCCTTCATGAGGAACAAGAAGAGGGGGACGGCGTCCTCGAGCCCGAAGATAATGAAGATCAAGACTTCGTCGATTTGTCGCCAGCCCCGTCGAAAATTAAAAATCACGGCCAGGCCACAGTCGACGAATTGATTGAGATCAACCTTGGCACAGAAGGCGACCCCAGGTCGACCTTTCTGAGTGCTCTTATGCCCCTGTAGGAGAGAGAACAATACACAAAGTTGTTGCAAGAATTCTGAGATTGCTTTGCCTGGAATTATAAAGAAATGCCTGGACTCAACCCCGAGGTGACTCAGCACATCTTGGCCATCGATCCCACAGTGGAACCAGTAAAGCAGTCTCCTCGGCATATGAGGCCGGAATTGATCAGCCAGATCTGCAAGGAGGTCGAAAAGCTCATAGATGTCGGCTTCGTGGCGGAGAACCGATACACCACTTGGTTGGCCAACATTGTACCGGTAAAGAAAAAGAATGGACAGATCAGGATTTGCATGGATTTCTGCGACCTGAACAAAGCCTGCCTAAAAGATGACTTTCCGGTGCCTATCACCGAAGTGATGATTGATGCAACCACTGGCCATGAGGCGTTGTCCTTTATGGATGGATCGTCCGGCTATAACCAAATTTGGATAGCCGACCATGACCAGATTCACACGGCTTTCAGGTCGCCCAAGGGGATATTCCACTACAAGAGGATGCCCTTCGGTCTCAAGAATGCCGGTGCTACATATCAGCGGGCAATGACCAAGATCTTCGACGAGCTGCTATATAGCAAGGTCAAATGTTACATTGATGATCTAGTTGTCAAGACTAAGAAGAGAGCTGAACATCTGAGCGACCTTAGGGTCATCTTTCAAAGGCTCTGGCTATATGGGCTGAAGATGAACCCTATGAAGTGCGCCTTTGGCGTGTCCAGTGGTAAGTTCCTTGGCTTTATTGTCCGGCACAAAGGGATCGAGATTGACTCCTTCAAGATAAAAGCTATTTAGGAATTGCCTCCTCCGAAGAGTCTGGGAGAGTTGAGGTCCCTACAGGGCCGTCTAGCCTATATCCACAGGTTTATCTCCAACCTGTCGGGGCGTTGCCAACCCTTTCACAGACTGATGATGAAGAACGCACCCTTCAGCTGGGGTCACGAATGCTAGCGCGCGTTCGACCAGCTAAAAGAGTACCTGAAGACCCCGCCCGTCCTGGGGGCACCTGTCAAAGGCAGACCGCTTGTCCTATACATAGCAGCTACCGAATATTCACTGGGGGCAATGCTCACCCAGAATAATGATGAGGGAAAGGAGCAGGCGCTCTACTACCTCAGCCAGAGATTGGTGGGGGCGGAGACCAAATACACTCCGATAGAGAAAGTCTGCCTCGCTTTGGTCTTCGCAGTCAAGAAGATGAGGCATTACATGCTGTCCCATGAAGTAAGCCTAATATCCAGAGCTGACCCTATCAAGCACATCCTCCTCCAGCCTGTCCCGAAGGGACGCCTTGGCAAGTGGGCCGTGCTGCTCATGGAGTTTGATATCACCTACGTGCCGCAGAAGGCCGTTAAGGGACAAGTCGTCACGGATTTCTTCGCAGCACAACCCGTGCCCGAAGGCTCCCCGTTGGCCACCGAGCTACCCGAAGATGGGACACTGGAGGTAGATCATGTCCAACAAGCTATCTGGCAGCTATACTTTGACGGGACTTCGAGAACAGAAGCGACCCCGTCCGGACATGTCAAGGTACGGGCCGGAGCTGGCATCGTCCTCAAATCGCCAGACGGGGAAGTGATGCACACTTCCTGCTACATTACTAAGCCCTGCACAAATAATGAAGCAGAGTATGAAGCACTGATCATCGGCCTTCAGGTGGCCCTCCAAATGGAGATCAAAATGCTCCAAGTATTCGGCGACTCGCTGCTGGTCGTCAAGCAGGTCCAGGGACAGTTTGATGTCCGAAAACCTGAGTTGCTCCCTTATCACACTAAGGCGAAGAGACTCATGGAGTGGTTCTACCTCCTTGAGATAGGCCATGTTGCCAGAGGGGAGAATGCACAAGCCGACGCCCTGGCAAAACTGGCGAGCTCACTGGCAGTGCCTCCAAATGGATCTCTTAGTATCCAAGTAATAAATCAGCGCCAAATGCCCAGCATGATAGAAGAGGAACCAGAAGAAGAAGAGCTGGAAGTCACCACAGCAGAAGCCGTCGGTCTACCCGACTGGAGAGACCCCTTGATGCAGTGGTTCAAGTACCAGTAGCTGCCCAAGAAGAGAGAAGAGAAGCTCAGGCTGATCAGAATTAAGGACTCTTATGAGCTCCGAAATGGAATATTATTCTGAATGGTGGCCGACGCCAAGCAGAAATTACTCCTCCGATGCTTGTCCATTGAAGAAGCCTGGAGGGTCATGAAGGAGGTCCACGCCGGGACAGCTGGCGCACACCAGGCCGGGCCGAAAATGAAGATTGAAATAAAGAAGCTTGGCTATTATTGGCCTGCAATGTTCGACGACTGCTGCAAATATGCTAAGTCGTGTCAAAAATGCCAGGAGCATGCCACCATACCCAGAAGGCCCCCGGTGCAGTTACACCCAACCGCGCCCAGTTGGCCGTTCGCCTAGTGGGGAACAGACGTCGTGGGCCCCTTACCTGCATCTTCCACAGGTTGCAAGTACATTTTGGCGGCAACCGACTACTTCTCCCGCTGGGCAGAGGCTGTCGCCTTGCGGGAGGTCACCGGAGAGATTGTGGTCAGGTTTGTCCGCCGTAATATCATATTCCGATTTGGCGCACCTGACCGAGTTGTGTCAGACAACGGCAGCCACTTCCGCAACCAGAAGGTCTACCGGCTGGCAGAAAAATATAAAATTGATTGGAGGACATCGACTCCTTACAACCCACAGGCTAATGGGCTGGCCGAAGCTTTTAATAAGACACTTTGTACTCTCCTGGCCAAGACGGTCAGCTCTAACAAAAGAGACTGGGAAGAAAGAATGTACGAGGCACTTTGGGCGTACCGAACTATATACAAGACTCCAACAGGCTGCTCGCCCTTTTCTCTCGTATATGGCTCGGAGGCAATCGTCCCCGTTGAACTTGAGATACCATCCCTGAGGGTTGCCATTCAGCATGGCCTTGTCCTTGAAGGGAAAACCAACGTTGAACGAAGGCTTGATGAACTCTCCAGTCTAGAAGGAAAGCGGCTCCAGGCCCAACAGAACATCTAGATCTACCAGGCCCGGATTGCACGCGCCTTTGACAAGCTTGTCAAGGAACGCGAATTCAAAAAGGGTGACCTCATCATGGTCAAGAGAAGAGACCTCATGGCTGCCAACCCTAAGGGTAAGCTGAATGAGAACTGGCTCGGACCCTACGTAGTCCAAAAAGTTTACGAATGTGGGGCCTATGTAATTGTCAACCATCGCGGGGAAGTTCAGTTTCCGCCTCTTAATGGAAGGCACTTGAGACTGTACCACGCTCTGGCGCCCCCGTTCAATCAATAATATAACCCTCCGCCCTATTTTGGGCGGGTTTGCATGATTGATGTCCAAGCAACTTGACCATTATCCATGGTTTTCAAAAAAAAAGGGCGAGAAAAATGGGAAGAGGAAGGTAAAAAAAAAGGGAGAAAAGAGGGGAAAAGAAGAGAAAAAAAAGAGAAGAAGAGAAGAGAAAACAGAAGAGAAGAAGAAAAAAAAGGAGAAGAAAAAAAAGGGAAAGAAAGAGGAGAAAAAAAAAGAAGAGAAGAAGAGAAGAAAAAAAAGAAGTAAAAAAAAGGGGGGGGAGAAAGAAAAAAAAGAAGAAAAGAAAAGATACAAGGGCAAGGGAAGGGGGGAAGCTGAGAAAGGGGGAACTCCTCCCGTTTCCAGCCGTCGCCCCGTAGCCACGGAAGTGTTAAAAGAAATGACTACATAAACTCTTCTGTCCGTCCTCCCCGGGCGGTGAGTACCCCTTTGGCTCGGACCTCCCGTCCAGGTCATTGACTAAACAAACTCTTCTCTCCCTCCTCCCCGGGCGGTGAGTACCCCTTTGGCTCGGACCTCCCGTCCGGGTCATTGACTAAACAAACTCTTCTCTCCGTCCTCCTCGGGCGGTGCGTACCACTTTGGCGCGGACCTCCCATCCGGGTCATTCCGGGTCATTGACTAGACAAACTCCTCTCTCCGTCCTCCCCGGGCGGTGAGTACCCCTTTGGCTTGGACCTCCCGTCTGGGTCATTGACTAAATAAACTCTTCTCTCCGTCCTCCCCGGGCGATGAGGACCTCCCGTCCGGGTCATTGACTAAACAAACTCTTCTCTCCGTCCTCCCCGGGCGGTGAGTACCCCTTTGGCGCGGACCTCCCGTCCGGGTCATTGACTAGACAAACTCTTCTCTCCGTCCTCCCCGGGCGGTGAGTACCCCTTTGGCTCGGACATCCCGTCCGGGTCATTGACTAGACCAACTCTTCTCTCCGTCCCCTCTGAACGACCAGAAAACAGTCTCTAACCGAGGCCCCCCGCCTGAGGCCAGTACGAGCTTTCAATATTACGGCAGAACTAGGGAGTCGCCCGTTCGATATGGTGGAGTGGTCCCCTCGTCCTCCCCCTGGGAAGGCGAGCACTCTCTTGTACCCTGACATGGGTCCCTGCCTGGTTCTCCCGAAGCAAATCCTCGCGAAGACTCATACCCTGCCGATGGGTCTCAGCACAAAAAAAGGGGAGGGGAGGGAAGAGGAAGAAGAACACAATACACACAGAAGAAAAAAGGGGAAGAGAGGTCCCCCTGGGACGAATGCATACGCAAAGAACACGTGAAACTGTAACTGTTCTGTTCTATTTCAAAGAAGGATCAGGTTACATATGCTTCGGGGCATACCCCTGTGTTACAAAAAGGAGAGAGCTAAGGGAGGCGACGCTCAGTCGACACCCCTGAAGATGTCCTCGAGGGGGAGGATCCCGACGCAAGGGAAGTTCGTCATATCACGTAACCGGCCCCTCAATTCCTCGAGACGGGCGAGTTCAGCTTCCGCGGACACCGTTTCAACTTGGGCGACGGCGAGAGCTTCGCTCTCACTCTCGACCATCTTCTCAGCCTCGGCAAGGTCAACCCTAGCCGCAGTAAGGTAGCCCTCTAGCTTCTCGATCCGACTCTTAAGGGAGCGGACGCTGCCCTGGCCTTTTTCCAAGGCCTTCCCATGGCGCTCTTCATCATGGCGCCGTGCCTCCAAGACCTGCAAATACTCCTCCGCTTGGGCGTCTAGCGCGGCGCGCGCGTCGGGAGCCTGGGGCTCGAGGAACTCGCGACATTTGATATACTTTAATAGCAATAAGACTCGTCGTGACCATTCCCCCAGTGGACAGCCCAGCACTTGCAGCGCCCCGGTCAGCTGCGTCACTATGGTGTGTACCTCCCGGTATGATAAGGAAAGGTCGGCAAATAGCATCGTCCGCAGCGTTACCAGCATTTGATGGACTGGCGCCTCTGACGAGGTGTGACTGACCGAAGGCATGGCTGGGGGAGTAAATTCCACGGTGCTGTCCACCTCTGCCCACAAATCAGCGTTCACCGCGGCCGAAGAAGATGGAAGAGCAAGAGTCAAGACGCCTGCCCGGCGTGGCTCGACAGAAGATTCCTGGCCAACCACAGCTAAAGAAATGGCTGAGGTCATTGCCGAAGCATCTAGTGCCGCTATCATCCGCTGCTCTCCTGCCTCCTCTTCCCCTGCCCGGCCCGCCTCTGCCGCTAGTTCAACCGGCAGGGGTGCAGGTACCGCTACTTCGGCTGAAGGAGGGGCTTCGAGTAAAGGCGGACCCAATGCCATCACCCACGGACTTTTCTCTCGCATCTGGGGCCCCTCCAGATGTGCACGGAGCCCCGCGAATATCTGTCTCAAGAGAGGGTCCTCCATCTGGGCCGGCAGCCTCGGAAGGGGTGGAAGTGGAACCAGCAGGTAAGGGATGCCTCCCGCCTGCACGAGCACGGCAAGAGTCTCCACCTCCGGAATAGATGCCGGAGTCGGTCCCCCCACTGGTGGCTGACCGGTAATCGGCCTCCGCTTGGCGATTGCCTTGCGAGAGCGGCCAGGCGTCTTCCCGGTCGTCGGCACCACCTACCCACATGAAATACGGTTAGTCGCCCGTCGTCGGGAATAAATTACGCAAGGACGAGAAGTGGGAAGAGCCACAAAGTCCCGCTTACCTCGGCCACCGTGAAGGCGCGGCCTTCAGGCGCAATCTCTCCTTCCTCCAGAGGCTCGTCCGCCGCTTCAGAAACACTTAAAGTCCATGCGGCCGACTCTTGCTGAAGAGCCTCGAATAGAAGGGCTAGTTTGCCCGAGCCCACGTCAACCCCCACCTGACGGTCGATCGGCGCAACTGGGGTACCCTTTTCCACAGCCTCCGGCAAGTTAAGCCCCTGAAACCCGGAATTGACAAGAAAAGAGCATTAGGTAAACACGAAGGAGAGGAAGGAGCCGGCCCGAGCAAGCTCACACTTACAGCAGTCTTCCCCATAAAGCTCGGGGAGCCAGCAAGTAAGGGGGCCCTGAAGACCGGCTCGGGCGGCTCCGATGCCCCGGACATGCCTTCGTCAGGAGCCGCTTCATCGGAGGAGTAATTGTAGTCTACCTCTTCGCCCGATGATGACTCGACCGCCGCAGGCTCTCCCCTTGCCGGCAAAGGGGCCTCCACTTCGAGGTCAATGGCCGGCGCACCCTCCCTCGGGCTAGATGAGGCTGGTACGCCGGACTTCAGCCTCCTCCTC